>CM022706.1:54501764-55149890 GCA_012295165.1 Asparagus setaceus | reverse complement strand
CCGCGATGGCCGCTTCCATTTCAAGCTTAAAGCCGTCCTTTTGCTTGGTTAGGCCTCTTCAAGCATCCGGGACACTTGATCCGCTGATCATGAACGCCGCAAGGTTGTCCTATGCCGGAGATTGTGTTATCGAAGCCATTGCGGAGCCGCATCCGACACTTCATCATCCGAGGGTAATCCTTCGCATCTTGCGATAATTGTCGTTTAACAGCCCCGACCGCAATCGAAGTCATTCGCTATGATGCCCCGAACGCATGTGACGACGCCCCTCGCTGGTCATATTGATGGTAACACTCGGCAATTCATCACCTTGAGGCTTCATCTCTTTTTGGCGAAAGCGCCTTGACTTGTTCGCATTCTCGTCGAGCCTATCAAAACCGACGCTTTTCCGGAGTCGCTTTAGCGCAATTGCACTCGATAACACCGCCTTTGATCGTTTCGAGCACAAGCAAGGCATGTTTGATTCGGGCTGCCTCTTCGATTTACTGTACCCCAAACACGATAGTACAACTCGTCGGCATGAATACCGGAGCAACCTATCGTGTGTTGGCACGACTTCTCAGGTATAACGTTGTCATCGTCAGATGCGAGCGTCTCCTTCTGAGAACAAACAGGCCTTTCATAAGTCACCCGCCGCAACGCACGCCTTCGCGAGTGTGATTCTTCGACGGGCTCTCGGACTTCGATTTGAAGCCCGGTGCGAGCAGCTGCAGGTTTCTTCTTATCTTTGTGGGTACGACTCAGATAGGAGTGACCCGCGATTCCTTTAACGGACCTAGGCGATCCTTGACGGTAAGCCTGCTGGTCGTGGCGAGAGTTAGCTTCGCCGGAAGTTCGGGTACAGACGCCGGAGGTGACTTCGGTGTCAACGCCACTTTTGTTGAGGTGCTCACAATTTCGATTTGAGCACGGAGCAGGAGTTGGCTCGCCGGGCGAGCTAGGCTTGGATGTTGGTTTCACGGGTTGAAGCCTCGACGGACTTGGGCTTCCAAGCTAGCCGAAGTTGTCGACGACTTCTTGGCCACCTCCTCTTCAACTCGCGGGCTTGTTGCACCAAAGCCCGTGCTTGCGCGAGGCCTTGGCTTCCGGATCACGTTCACGGCGTGGATCGATTCCGCTTGACTCGGACCCATTCGTCCGTCGCCGCCTGTAGGAATCGGCTACAATCTCGATTTCACCTCGAGTCAACTTGATCTTAGATCCGCCATAGCGACCCCATCCATTGATTCTTTCGCCGGGCTAATTGTTTCAGCGGTGGCGCCCTCGACGGGCTCTCTTGAGAGAGTCACGACGCCATTGGCGAATCGACCCCCGCAAAGACAGGGTTCTCAAGGTTTGGCCGCTGTTAGGCCGGGAACCACCGTTGTCCGCAGCCTTGACGGCGGTGGTGGTGGATTTTCGCCCGCACTGAGGCCGATCGGGTCTTCCTTGCGCCGAGACCATCTTGGACTTGCGGGGAACCGGATCTCGACGAGGAGGAGAGGTATTCTTCATACTTCTTCGGTCGAACTCGAACTCGACCTCCTCGATGACCGGATCGGATCCGCTGGTTACACGACGGCTTCTTTGTTGAAGGCTAAATCTTGTGGTCGCCAGGCTTGTTCGCGGAAAGTTGGTTTGTTATTCATTGCTCGCTTGAATTCGCCATGCCTTCGCTGGCCTACAACAAAATTTCAAACAAAAGAAATGCCTTTATTTTAGGCGCATAAATGAAAACGAAAATTACAACTCTCTTCCTTTTGTGAACAAACACGAGGATCTCTATTTTACGGATCCTCGCTATGGGTTCTTTGCCCGTGTCGGGACTTTTATTCGTCCGCTGACCACCGCAATCCCGATCCCGTGTAAACCCGTTCCTGAACTACAGACGAGGGGCTCGCTTCACGAAGGAAACGGTTACCGAGGGGATCACACTCACGAAGGAGAGGATCGCCTGCGGGGATCGCACTCACGAAGGAGAGGATCGCCGGAGCGGGTGAGATCTACAAGGAGAAATCACAGCGCTATCCCTGAGGTTAAGACGAAGCTTAACCTAGAGGGTATCTGTAGTTCGACCCGAGTTTGTTTACCTTCCGCCTATAGATCTGACGTCGACTGGACTTGAGCTCGCCGGTGCTCGGAACCGTGCGTCGTAGATCTCGCGAGGGCTCTTCAGAAGTCCGCCAAAAATCACCAAGTCCCCCCTCCATGAGCAAGACCCCCCCCTATTTATACAAAAAAGGGGGTACGCGCGCGCGGCCAAGTGGCTCGGCCACTTGGCCGAGCCACCTCGCCACTTGGCCGAGGTGGCTCGGCCAAAGTGGCCGAGCCTCCTCGCCACTTGGTCGAGGTGGCTCGGCCAAAGTGGCCGAGCCTCCTCGCCACTTGGCCGAGCCACCTCGCCACTTGGTCGAGGTGGCTCGGCCAAAGTGGCCGAGCCACCTCGCCACTTGGCCGAGCCACCTCGCCACTTGGTCGAGGTGGCTCGGCCAGTGGCCGAGCCACCTCGCCACTTGGTCGAGGTGGCTCGGCCAGTGGTCGAGCCTCCTCGCCACTTGGTCGAGGTGGCTCGGCCAAAGTGGCCGAGCCACCTTGGCCATTTGGCCGAGGTGTCGCCGCCGCTCACCGCTTCTCCGCCGATTCTTTCGGTCTTCCGGCTTAGTTTTGTTCTGATGTCGCCATGGTTTGAGTCCGTGTCCGATCAACTTTCGTGAGTTCAAACGCTCGCTTGCATCGACGGACTAAGTACGGTTGATTCCGCCTCGCCGACTCACTTCATGGGTTCGCCGACTCGCTTTATGCTTTACAGAATCACGCCGACGCTGCTCGGTCGCCGTCGGATGGATCGTCGGTTGTCAACCCACCGCTTACGAAGTCTTGTTCGGCACCGATAAGCAATTTTAACGCCATAGCTTGTAATTTGTCGACGCTTCGATCACGCCGAAGTTCGTGTTGTAATGAACTCCGCCTGCTGATTCCATGGCCTTTGCAAGTTGTCCGCCATCTTTTGACGTTGTCTCGACGAGCCCTCTTCGCCGAGCGGTTGAGATCTTGTTGAATGACTCCTTCTTCAAAGGAGTCAACTTGAGCGAGCTCCCGCTTTGAGATCCACCGGTGTTGTTGAGAGGGGAATCGCCCGCCGCAGTTTAACGAGAATCGCTAAGCATCACAACGTAACTAACCTCCTCTTAGGAGATGATATCCTCCGATGTTTGCGGGTGAGGAGGACTTCGATGAGGAAGAGGAGAGATATTCTTCGAACTTGGCTTGATCGAAGAAGTAATCCATCCATCGACCATGAGGTCGGCTTGATCGCCGCAAGGTCGCGGACACAACGATCTCGGGCTCGAGGCCGTTGGCTCCCACTGTGGTCGCCATCGTGTTTGGTTCGAAATTTGATTTCTTTGTCGTTTCCATTGCAAAACTTAAGAAAATTACACTTAAATTTTCAGTTACAAAGAAATTTTAAATAACTCTCTCACAAACTCGAACAAAAGACACTACAAGTGTAGATCTATTGTTTTCGTGGGACTTTGCCTGTGCCGGGGACGCGTAATCCGTGGACCACCGAGCAACGATCGTCGAGTCGACGGGGTTTAGTTGATGCTTCGCAAAGGAAGCAAGAACTTAAGCAAATATCTTAGCAAAGTAAGATATCTACTCTTCTCAAGAATAAGTCAAAGCTTAAACTCGAGGAATCTCCACGTAGATCGTGTTCTTGAACTTTGGAAGCCTGGATTCTCTCTCTCTCTCCTTGCAAAAGCTCTGACTTTTTGATCTCTGATTGCTGATCGCCGATCCCCTGCCCAAATGGATGTAGGGGGGTATTTATAGCCTTTGGTAAACGTGCCCTCTGAAGAAACACAAGTGTCATTTGTAGTTAGCGCAGCCTGAGCTGCCGCCGCTTCGCCACTAGCGAGGTAAGATGGGTCGCCTCGCTAACCGGCGAGGCGTTGTCGCCCCTCCACTGTTGTAACGGTTTCCGCTTTTAGGCACGATTAAATGCCCTAAAATCACGCCTAGTGGGCGTATTTTCGCCGCGGTAACCGCCATTAAAGTAGCCGAACGCCTCTTTATGCTGACAAATTTAATTGGGCCCCACCAGCATTGATTTAGACCCTTCAAGAGCTCATTTCAAATATTTTGGGTGTCTCGCCATGGCGAGGCACAAACAAGTGTCTCGCTAGTAGCGAGACACAAGCAAGTGTCTCGCTAGTGGCGAGGCACAAACAAGTGTCTCGCTAGTGGCGAGGCACAAACAAGTGTCTCGCTAGTGGCGAGGCACAAACAAGTGTCTCGCTAGTAGCGAGACACAAGCAAGTGTCTCGCTTGTAGCGAGGCACAAATAAGTGTCTCACATTATGGCGAGACACAATCCTCCCCTGTGTTGACTTCTTGAGATTTTGACGACGTTGTCCTTCGATCTTCTCATGATTTAGTCATATTTGAGGTTCTTCAGCAATTTTTGATGCCTACATTGTCAAGGTTATGAGTTGATTGCTACGGTTACGGGTTGGTTGTTGAGGTTATAAGTTGGTTGTTAATGTTACGGGTTGATTGTTAGGGTTACGAGCTGATTGTTGAGGTTACGAGTTGGTTGTTAAGGTTACGGATTGATTGTTGAGGTTACAAATTGGTTGTTAACGTTACGGGTTGGTTGTTGAGGTTATGAGTTGGTTGTTAAGGTTACGGGTTGGTTGTTGAGGATACGAGTTGGTTGTTAAGGTTACGGGTTGGTCGTTAAGATTACGGGTTGGTTGTTAAGGTTACGGGTTGGTTGTTGAGGTTACGAGTTGCTTGTTAAGTCATCAAATTTAAAAAGTTTACAACAATATATAAAGTAACAAAAGAATATAGCATTATGGATTTACTACAATATATAAAATAAAAATAATAATAATATATAAAATAATAATATATAAAATAATAAAATTATGGATTTACTATAATATATAAAATAATAAAATTATGGTTGTTGAGGTTACGGGTTGGTTGTTGAGGTTACGGGTTGGTTGTTAAGGTTACTGGGTTGGTTGTTGAGGTTACTGGGTTGGTTGTTGAGTCATCAATTTTAAAAAATTATAATAATATATAAAGTAATAAAAAATATAGCACTATGGATTTACTACAATATATAAAATAATAAAATTATAATAATATATAAAATAACATTATATAAAATAATAAAATTATGGATTTACTATAATATATAAAATAACAAAAAAATATAGCATTATATAAAATATCAAGTCATTGATTTAAAAAATTACAATAACATATAAAATAACAAAAATTACAACAATATAAAAAATTTGAGGAACTAAAATTTCCAAAATCCATTTCAAATGCTCACTGTGAGAACATGACAAAAAAAGAGAGAGAAGGGTATTATGGTCCTCACATATTTTAAAGTGTTGGAATTTGCGATTTGGGGGCTCAGAGCACATGGGGTTTACTTTTGGGGGTTATGAGAACATTGAAAAAGTCTTGGGTGTGATGAGCACACTTCTTAGGATTTTGGGGGCTAGAAGCAATTTTCCCTATAAAATATTGCATATTAAATGAACATATATCATAGTTTATCAAAAAAAAAAGAACAAATATCATTGATACTTTAGGGTATTGAAATGATCCTTTTTATACAAAAGCTAGAATAATTAAGTTTTAGGCTATCTTGTATACTGCCTAATCTTCTAGCACCAACTCAGTCTGCTTTTCAATCTGGAAAGTCCACACTTGATTCTGTAGTGGTGGCTCATGAAATGATTCATCATTGTTTTAAGAAGAAGAAAGAGGTTGCTTTGTTCAAAATTGACTTTGCAAAAGATTTTGATTCTATTAACTAGAATTTCTTGATTACTCTTCTACAAGCTAGAGATTTTGGTGCTAAATGGTGCTTCTCAATTTATCATGTTATCTCCTCTTCTAACTATGCTATGTTGGTTAATGGTGCCCCTTCAAAATTCTTCTCTTGTAAAAGAGGCCTCAAGCTAGGAGATCCACTATCTCCAATGCTTTTTAATCTTGCTGTTGATGCTCTTAATAGAATGATCATTAATAATGTGGAGGAGGGATCCTTTTCTCCCCCTTCACATTAAGGAGTCATTAAATTATATCAGAAGTCTTCAGTTTGCTGATGACACACTTCTCTTTGTGAAAAGTTCTTTGAAAGATATTTCAGCTCTTAAGGCTATCCCGTATCTTTTTGAGGAAGTTTTAGGTCTGAGTATTAATTATGCTAAGTCATTTCTCATTTATTTTGCGAGGAAGACCAACAGAGGGAGAAGATTAGCTTGGTCTTTAAATTGCAAGCAGGACACTATGCCTATAAAATACCTAGGTTTACCTTTGAAGAGTGGTAAGCTTAGGAAATCAGATTGGCAGCCTATCATTGATAATCTTCATACTAAGTTAGCTTCTTGGAAAAATTGAACTCTATCTTTTGGTGGTAGGTTAGTTCTCCTGAATTCAGTTCTCTCTTCTATACCTTTATACTTCATGTCCATCTATAAACTGCCAAAATGGCTAGTTAAAGAAACAGACCAAATTAGGAGAAACTTCCTATGGTCTAGATATGCAAATTTAGGGGCATTCAAATGTTTGGTCAAGTGGAAGGTAGTATGCTTGAACAAAAAAGAAGGATGACTTGGGGTAAAGGATCTGACCGACTTCAATTTATGTTTAATCTCTAAATGGCTTGGAAAATGTTTGAATAGAGACTCTTTTGCTAGTTCCTTACTACATCATCTATAAAATAATAGAGGACTTGGCATTCAATGCGTACATGTCAGTGTTTCTAACTCTATTTTCTGGAATGATGTTATTAAACACAAAGAGGCATTCTTCAATCACATTGCTTGGAGGTTAGGTTCAGGAGATAATATAAGATTTTGGGAAGATAAATGGCTCAGCAATAATTCTTTATCAAGTCTTTTTCCATCCCTCTACAAACTCACCTTATCCACTAATGTTTCTGTCAAGAGTCAAGTCTTTTTTCAGGGACAGTCATGGCATTGGCACCCTTAGCTAAGAAGAAGTTCATCTTCTATTTTTTATCAAGAAAAATATCAATTGTTTGCCCTACTTGATTCTTCTTCTCCATCAGAGCAATCTGATCAAGTGTCATAGACTCTTACCTCATCTGGAGTCTTCTCTATAAGCTCCCTCTAAAAGCTTTTGGATTTTAGAGGAGTTAAGACATCCATGTTCAACATTGTCTGAAATCCTATTCTTCCAAGCAAAGTCAATATTTTCACATGGCTCTTAACTAAAGACAGATTACATACCAAAGATTATCTCCATAAAAAAGGATGGGAAGGAGATCTACCATGTCTCTTTTGTGATGAACAGCTTGAATCAAGGGAGCATCGCTTCTTCTCTTGTCATATGGCTAATCAGGTTTGGGCTCGTTTTCTAAATTATTGTAATCCTTTCCAATGGCCAGAGTCAGTTGACACACTATTAATAATGTTGGAGAACCTAAAAATTTCAGAATCACGGGGCTTGTTATGGAGGACCATTTTCTCATTAGTATGTTGGAGCATATGGAAAGCTAGAAATAGAAGTATTTTTTATCGTGTTACTACATCGAAAATTTCTATTATCAATTATGCTGATATATACATTCATGATTGGTCAAGTGCGGCAAGTGGATCTGCAGGAATGAAGGTTAAATCTACTCTCTCATCTAATCCTATACCAATGGCAAGTTATGATCCACTACCTGAAGTTCAAAGAGGTCGGGACCAATTACATGAATCACAAGTTGCAGCAAAGGGGGAGGTTCACAACAATACTTAAACTCAGGGCTGTTTTTCATGTTTTACTCAGGCTGACTGCTAAGTCTGCCTTTTCTTGCTTTAGAGCTGTTGGTTTGGTTATCCTTGTAAATATTTTTGTTTTTGTTGTTGTTTTGAATCTAGAAATCATAGTTTCTGTATTTTATATGTATGGCCAGCTTTGGTTCTTCCATATATCTGTGCATGTGGGTGAATAACGGCAAGACCCTCTCTTCACCCTCATAGATGTATGGAAGAAGAAGGTTATATATCCCTAAATGTCAGAAATTATGGTTTTTATCTATCAAACAATAGGATACATTTCATGTCCTTTTTTGTAAGAACTTTTAATTTTTATATTTTAATGAACAGGGAGATCATCCCTTTTTTTTTGGCTCAAAAAAAAATAAAAATGAGTAAAAACTGAATTTTGTTAACTGTTTAATTGAGATGATGAGTTTTACACTCATCCATTCAATTCAAAAGCGTTTATGATTCTGACAAGTGATTTGTTTTTTATTCGAAAAGTAACTCTCGATGTTTTCAAAACCCTCATAAAGTCCATTGTGGAGTGTTCTACCTGTGTCTGTCATACGATGAATGCACGTTTATCTGGCCCTTTTGGGTATTTCTTAATCTAATTTGGCCACTTTGGGGTATTTTTGATGCGACCCTTTAGGGCATTTCTGATTTGACTAGCGACCTATAGCAGTATTATGTGTATTCTATTCTCGAAAATTATTTGTTGTGTGATGCGTTTTACACATTCCCATGCTACTGACCATAATTCATAGCTTTAATGTGGCCTATGTGGTGATTCTTGCAACCATGTGAACAACTCATCGAGAATTGAGATTCTAACATTTGACTGTGACTTTGAGAAAATGGTAATCTTTTGGTTTAGGACAAGTTTTCTTTCACAGCATTTATTTTGATTGTAAAAAGATTGATTCAAAAATCTATGACAGTGTATTCAGTTTGCATATAAGAAAGAATTTTAAATTTTTATATTTTTCTTGAAAATACTAATAATATGTTCTTTTACACAATATTTTGTCATCTCAGAATTCCAGGTGCAAAACCTATAATTCACTATTTCTGAGGAATATAACTTTGTTAGATATCTAGGAACTCTAGTGAGAAATGTTCTCACTAGACTTGAGCTCACCCCATCATTTTTAATTTTTTCAAATTATGCATAGCATGTGCTAGCTAAATTCTAGAATGAAGACTTTGCTAAGGGGCGTCATAGAGTAGCCGCGTATATTGCTAGTCAGTCTATTTTGGTTTGTAAAATGCTTGTAACGGTAAACTTTCAGGTTGTACGTACTAATTATGTATATATAGTTTGCTCCGAACTTCTATCATCGGTAGGTTCATATATTTTAAGAAAAGCTACGTGATATGAAATATCAGGCTTAATACGTGCATGAGATTTGTCTTGTGCACGGGTCACTACAGTCGCATACCCGTATTTATGAACTCCCACTGCAATTTTGAGGCATGACAATTTTGTATTAATCTAGCTCAATATAGTTTGCACTAGGGACTTGTTTTATACCGGGAATAAGAATAAAAGGATAATATATTTCTTAGATGATTCAATTTCAAGCAAAAATAGAAGCCGCTATGTTTCTTTTTGCTAGAGGAGGAGAAAAAAGAAAGAAGAAAAATGATTTGTTCGTCCATGAAGACAGTTGAAATTGATAGGCCTTTTATGTATTCAGGTCTCTCTTGTATCATTATGAAAACACCTTATTAATTTGCTTTTAAAAATTGTAATTAGCATAACAGCTACATGAAGAAAACAAATTAAAAACAAATGTTGCTAAACATAATAGAATCTTGAAGTACATGACCAACAAATGACATACTTAGGTAATTTTCAGAAAGTTAATCAGAGGTGAGGGAATTTGGACAAACTGCGACTGACTTTTATCTGCAATATCTCTGATGAATGAAACTTTAAAGAGCTTAAAGGATATAAAATTTCACAACTAGTCGAGTTATCACAAAACAATATATTATTTTATAGGAAATCATAAAGAATCAATGAATTTATAACAAGGTTCAGGGTCCTACTGGGCCCCTTAACGTTTAGATTTCTTCACGCTTTTGAATTATTTTTAGTTCCTAAACGCCCTCTAAATTATTGAACTTATTCTATGCTTTACTTCTTGAACTATAATTCAATACTACATTGTCCCTTAAACTATTAAATCTATCCTTTCTTATCCCTTTAAGTATCATGTTCTGTACTTAGTTACCACTTTTAGTTTATTAATTTGTTGGTGATTTATATGGATTTATGAGAGGAAAGTGATAATTCAGGTGCTAAGATGGAATTGAAAATAGTCCAAGAAAAAACAGCAGGAATGAATTTATTAGTTTAAGGAATAATGTGAGATAAAAAATAATTTAGAAGGTAAGCAGGGACAAAGTGAATAGTCTAGAGAGCATATGGCGACTACAGCCTTTGGACAATTCTCTTTTTTTTACGAGCAGGAATAGATAACTGAATGCATGCATTATCCAATATGCGGGGGTCGAGTGATATTAGCTGCCCTGTGGATGCCATGTTTATATAAAATTGATAAGCCTGTTTTAGGCAAATATTCATTGATCTCCCTTCAGGTACTTAGATAATGATGTTGCTCTATGGGCAAGGGGTTGAAAAAAGAAAGGGTTTTTTTGCATATATATGGCCCCTCAAATCTGCAATATTTGCAACATTATCTTTAAATCTTGGCATTTGCAGCATTACCCCTCAAAACTAGCATATTAGGTCTTTCTACCCCTCAAAACTAGCATATTAGGTCTTTCTACCACTCTAACTGAAGAATGTTGGTTATTAAACAAGGTGTGTCAAAATTGCCAATAATTTCCAATAGGTTTGCAATAATTTCCCGTTTAAAAACTATAATTGTTAAGTAAAAGGGGTAGAAAAAATCAATGTAAGAAAATTGAGGGGTAATTTTGTAAATACCAAGATTTGTGGGACAATGTTGCAAATATGAAATAAGGGGTATATATGCAAATATTCAAAAAAGAAAAAGTAATTGGTGCCGCTCAATGTATTTGGGATCGCATACTGCAGAGTGTTTAATTTTCGTTACAAAGGGATATGCCGTATGCGCCAAAGGAGGAAAAGGATTGATTAATGACAGAGCCCACAGGGCTCTCACCATCTTGGGCCGTAGTCTGTTAATCAGAACCAACCAATGTCAACACAGTATTGCTTCTATCGGATGCTGGAGTAGAAATATTGGAAGAAAAAAAGGGTAAATTACACTAAACCCCCAAGAATTTTCAATATATTGCAGTAAACCCCAAGAACTTCGAAAACCGCACTAAACCCTCAATAACTATTGGAATTGCAAAAAAAACCTCACTAAGTTTTCATTTTTTGTAGATAACCTCCATGTCCATGTTTTATGTTGGCGACACATTTAGATCCTGAATGTGGATTGAGGTTGTCAGGGGAGTTATCTAGCTCTGCAAAATGTGAAAACTTATTGGGAGTTTTCTGCAATTCCCGTAGTTATTCGGGCTTTAGTTCAATTTTAGAAGTTACTAGGATATAGCAAAATGCTGAAAGTTCTTAGGATTTGGTGTAATTTACTCCAAAAAATATAAAGGAGGAAAGATTAGTGCATATAATTATTTCCTATATCCTTTGTTTTATTAATAAGAATGAGACTAAAACTTATAACAACAATACTAGTAATAGTTGATAGCCAGGATGGTGGTCAGTGGTCACACATGAGAATCAGCAGGACCTACTACTTTCAGTAATTCTAATGATGCAACTCATGTGAAAGTGAAACACCAACCCCTTTGGCCTTTGTAGAATATTGTGGGGCTATAAATTACAATATTGATATTTAAAGTAGACCCTCTTTATTAATAGGGTATTTTTTTAAAAAACATTGGCGATATTATAGTATTTGATGTCGGCCTCCTTTATCAAT
Organism: Asparagus setaceus; assembly: GCA_012295165.1. Taxonomy (NCBI): domain Eukaryota; kingdom Viridiplantae; phylum Streptophyta; class Magnoliopsida; order Asparagales; family Asparagaceae; genus Asparagus; species Asparagus setaceus. The sequence goes on along the minus strand of CM022706.1, from coordinate 55,138,162 downwards.
AAGGTCTTTTTTCTCTCCGGTGGTGAGAATTGTGGCAGAAAAATTTCTTCTAACCTCGTAAATTCTCAAAATTATTAAATCTACACCCAAAACCACTCTTCGTCATCTTTTTCCATTTTGAACTCTTTCATCTATCAAAAATTTATCTCTAACTTCATAGAAAATTATTCCATAAAGAATAAGCATATCAAACAGATAATTCCCACGAGATGAAGCATTCAGAATACTCAAAAAAAAAAAATCTTTAAACTTTATTGTTATGCTGAAGGTTCAAATTTTCATAATTTTCCAAGTTTGCCACATTTCCTCTCATTCTCTCCATGTCTTATACCGCAGAGGTCGAGAGATCTTTCACAAAAACATATGCTAAATTCTCACCTAATTTCCCTACATGCCTTTTTTCTCTATGTCGGTATTCCATGGGATCCTTATGTATTCTTTTTTTGCAAGGGATTCATTTATAGTAGTGTCACTGATGTAATTATTATAATAAGATATGTTAAGCTGCAACTATACTAGCTAAAACAATTAGGGTGGAACTAGCTAGGGTAGAGAATAATTTTTGATAGATGAAAAAGAGTTGGGAAAAAAATGAAAAAGATAATAGCTTCAGCTTCAATAACTTTGAAAGATAGCGGGTTATAAGAAATTTTCTTGCCGGAATTCTCACGTGTCGGCAAGAAAAAGGGTCTAATTGGTAAAGGGGGCCAAAAATACCCTAATGTGGCCGGAGCTTTTTTAAATACTCTATTGGTATATAGAGTCTACTGTAAATACCGATATTGTAATGTAGCCGATATTGTGGAGTTGTAATTAGGACTTCTGCTTGTTATCAAAGTGCAGCAGAGCAACAGGGGACCACCCTTCTTTTACTTCTTTAATCCTCATTTTTCTTCATTTTCATTCAGATGTAGGACTCACTCACTAGGACTATAGGGTCCCCTCTCTTTCTCCTACTTTAAGATTGTGATCGTGATAGAGATTGAGATTGGTTGAGGGGGTGGTTTGATCTTTGAATCAAAGGTTGAAGCTTAACTGGCACCAATCTATTTGTTGCCATCCTACCAAAAGCCCATCTCATGCTATTATTAGTAGAGAGTAGTAGTAGTAGAGAATAGTCCCACACCAGCTTGTCCTGTTGCTAGCAACAGGGAACAGCCCCAGATGCTCACAGCGCTGCCTCAGGTCCCTCCCCCCTCCCCTGCTACTGCCCCATGTCAAACCCCCCACTCATCACTTATTACACTGGCATTGTTTTAAAAAACGGTCTGGACGGTCTATTACCTATAAGTGGTACTTAGACCACCCACACAAGTATTGGAAGCGTCTGAACAAGCATGGACTGCTTAAATGAACCTCATCGTGCCAAAATGAGACATGTTTCCCAATTATGCATATAAACGAGTGAAGATCAGGCCCTAGATCAAATTAAAAAGATATCCAGATTCATTTTAGATAATATATATATATATATATATATATATATATATATATATATATATATATATATATATATATATATATATATATATATATATATATATATATAGAATTTAATTCTTTTTGTTTTCCTTGAAATTCTTCCTCTCTCGATGTCTTCCCTCGCCGTTTCTCTTTGGAGCTCAAAGTTGTAAATCTCGCACCTGCCTAGGACCTGGGCACTAAGTCCAGCATCCAAAGTACTCGATGCTTTTTAAGACACTGGTATTGAATAACAAAACTATTGTTAATAATAATTGAAACAGATATGGTACAGAACAAAGAGGGAGCGTCTGTGTGTCACATATTTGAGTTCAAACTTCACATAATATATTGATTGATAGATTCCCCTTAGATTTACATGTCATCTTCAATGTAATAACTGAACAAGCATTTGACTTCCTTATGAGCTGAACAACACATTAGATACAAAGGAATTCAATTGAGGGTTCTGATGTCTGAACAAATAAGCATGCATTGGTCACTTCATATTAAAACTCCCACTGAAGGGTAAGATAAGTCATAAGAGAGCAAAATAAGACTTAGCCACAGCCCACCCGCCTTCACTCTCAGGAGTCTCAGCCTGTGAATTGTCCATCTCACCCACCAGAGAATGACAAGTCAAGTCTCAGTCTAGTGCAAGAGCCCTAACCTTGGTATTTTCCTTTTCTGAGGTTTTCGTCGCTCTTTCTTTCTCTACATGAAATTAAGGCATGTTCACGTTGGTACCCAAAATCTACTTCTTTTTTCACTTTGTTTGATAATACAAAATAGTTTATTTTTTAGCGCTTTGATAACCCAAATTTACAAGTCCGTATCACTTTGATACTTTCGTTCATATTATGTTAGGTTTCTGTTAAATTTGTATCGCATTCAGGTCTATTTTACCTAGCAACCTAGGGATTAAAACGACCAAATGTTCTCATTAGTAACGACGGGTGGTATCACATGCTAAGTACATAATATAAAATTAACCCAAAAAAAAAAAACTTACAAAATCTAAACGGAGGTATCAATGTGGATGGGAATGAAATTTTGGGATATCAAAATGTAAGAACATACTTAGAAGCAACGCATTGAAAATGGATAAATCTTTAGAGTACTAAAGTGAAAATAAGCCAAACACAAAATGGAAAAGAAGAGAAATGAAAAGAAATGAAATGATAGGACATATCACACATGGTGGCCTTCTCCATATGCAAAAGAGAAAGAGAAAAGGGAGAAAGAGATGGACGCTCATAGCCAAAGCCCACGCTTGACGCTTGCATAGTTGTTGTATGGTACAAACTACAGAGAGGGAGAAAGAGGGGGGATAGTGATGATGATGACAACATGAGTAAAGTCTCATCATAGAGATCTTTCGAAGAGGGGGGACGCACACTCATGAAGGAGCACGGTCAATGGTCTCCACCATCCCAAAAGTAGGAGCAAGCCGCACACAAACGACATCAACAGCAGCACCAGCAAGCACTACGCCTCCCTAGTGCAGCAAAGCCCCCTGCTTTCCAACCTAAAACAATGTGAAAGTGGTTTCCCAATTTATTTCCTTTCTTTCCTCGAAGACTATATGTCTCTTTTCTTTTGATCACTTCCATTACTCCCCTCCATCCAATCACTTCAATATGCATCACTTCAACAACAATGAGAATTGAATTGAATGAATGAAACAGGAGGCACATATGATGATTTAAGCCACACAAACTGATTCACATTGTATTTCAAACAAAATTAGGCTGTAAAATTTTGATGCTTATCGAATTACAAACAGAAGAAGGAAAGAAAGAGATTTACACGCTCACTTAGGATTTTCACATGGATGGAGAAGAAAAAAAAAAGGCAAAAAAGCCTATCACAGGCCAAAAATTGCCGCTCAAATAGACAAGCCTCAAATCTTATTATTGAGGGAGAAATTCCTGCTTCACTCAATCCAATCCAACCGCGAGAACCCTATCGATTTTCAATCCGATTCTTTCTTTGATTTTCGGAGACCAATGTTTCTTCACTTGTATGAAGGATCAATGGAACAGAAAAAATCATCCAGTGTTTATACTACACAACAGAGTAGAGCAGCATATCTTCTCTCGTTTCAACACAAACCTCCTCTCTTGCACCTTTGGTCCCAATCTCATTTGGGGGCAAAGAAAGATTTCACCATAGAATCACAAATCTCGTCATTGAATTGTTCTTGTTAGCTTGCATTTTGACATAAATATCGTCGCGGTATAATTCAAACTACAAAGCTTCAACAACTCCGCCGATCTCTGCTTCAGTTCAGGACTACACCCGCTCTGAATCACAAGCAACAGCTTCGGCGCGAGCCCAGTCTCAACAGCCACCGGCGCGCATTCATCTGGTGCTAATTTGCAAACTGCCCACAAAATCGACAGCGAAAACTGAGTACAGTTCTCAGATACTCTCATCAACAACCTTACCATATTTGGTATCGTCTGAGGGCAATCCTTCAACGCTGTCCTCCCTTCGGGGATCCCCGATATATCGTCCAGGATCCGCAGAGCCAATTCCAAGCATTCTGAATTGAAATGCACCAATTGCTCGACGATTTGAGAAACCGCGCCGATACTAACAATTAGAGTTCTAACCTGTTCGTGAGAACAAATCTTCTTCAAAAGATCCAATCCAGCCATAACCCCATTTGGGTATCTCCTATCCTTCACCAACCTCAAGATTCCGACCAAAAGACTCATACTCGACACAATCTCAGCCCGGAAATTCTTATCTCCCATCAGAACATCAATGAATTTAGTACAATTGACCTTAGTTTCAATGGTACCTTCATTCAACATGTCGATAACCAGCGAAATCTTGGCGGGCTGCATCAGGTTAGCCTTCGAATCCGAATCAACATCAAGATTGACAAGAATGGCAACGGCCTCGGACCCGACAGCGTGCGAAGTGAACGGGCCCAGGAGCGAAGAAATCACGGCAATGCCATTGGAGGTAGCCAGTGTTTTCTTCACGGAGGGATGAGCAATCACCAATTTGTTAAGATCTTTAAGGGTTTGGACTCTGAGCTGGCCTTTGACCCTCCTGAGCGAATCCAAGAGCTCAGAGGCTCGGCCGCTGGAGTCCTCGGCACGCTTTTTAAAGCGGAGGTAGCGGTTGGAGAACCAAGAGTGGATCAAATGGCGGAGGGTGGAGTTGGGGGTGACCGCATCGTCCCAGAGCTCCTGCATCGTGGTAGGGCAGGTGAGGTGACCGAGGGAGAACCACTTCAAAATGTTGGATCTCTCGTAGGTTTGGCCGGTGCAGAGGGTGACGGGATCCAGCATGGGCTCGAGTGAGATGGGGCATATGAACACCGTCGGGATGCCTTCCTCCGCCGAGTCCAGCTCCTCTATCATTTTCTTCAGGTCCACCTTGTCGCAGGCGGTGACCGGACCGCAGGGAGCTCCGCCGCCGCCGCCGCCGCCGAAGATTCCATCTTTGACCGCGGTTTCCACATCGATGACTTGGGTTGCTGTGTCCAGCTTCATTGTCCTGAGAAATGGGGTCAAAATTGGATCTTGATGAGAGGAGAGAGGCGTATTTGGGAGCTGGGCCTTCAAAGGCTTGTCCTCTGATCTGATCTTTGACCCATTATTACTGTAGACATTTTTGGCGTTGTAGACATCATAGAGCTATAATCTGGATTTTGACAGCAAATCAGAGAGAGAGAGAGATGGTTGATATAATTTTATTTAATTTTTAGCATATATTGAGAGTAACATTGAATAATGAAGAAAGGGGGGAAGACCAAGATGAGAGAGGCTTTTGAGCCTCGAGAAGTAAAAAATAAAATAAAATAAAATTTCGTAAAATGAAATGAATGCGGTTTTCTATGGGGAAGGGAGTGGTGACCGGCGGTAGCCGGTGGATGGAGGTGGGATGGCGCACGTGCAGCAGAGAGGGGGGAGACTGAAAGTGGGTCGGGTTGAGGTAGCCGTAATGATCCCGTTACCCAATTTTTACGCCGCACCTTTTCCATGACGTACGCTTCACGAACCGCGAAACGTGACTCGCTCTGTTGACCGCCCGCATCCCCCAGGGACCTTTTCTTCTCGTATAACTCCATTTCTTACGTTTTCCTCTTCATAATTTTACCTACTCTCCTAAATTTTGTGGAGTTTTCACATGATTCTCCTGAAATATATATTTTTTTATCTCGCTTAATCTTCTCCTTCCGGACTCTTATACATATACTTTGGGCAATTAAAGTTAGGATCATTGTGGATTACAGGACTTGGATTATTATATTATTAAATCATGAGATTATAAAACTAATATCAGTGGACATAATTATTATTTAATAGTAATTATTTTTATAAAGTACACACTTTACCACTAGTTTGTATATATAAATGGCAAAAATAGCAAATATATTAGAAAGTAAAGCATAATGAAGAGCAAAATTTCATAAGTATAAGAACTTAACACTTTGAAGCAGTACTATCGTAAAAGGAGATTAAAAATTTTATATCAAACTCTTGCAATACATTTCTAATTTATTTGAAAATTATATTAAACAACCACTATCGATGAATATAATTATTATTTAATCAGAATTATAAGTATTTTGTATAGTTTATATATATAGAGATGAGCTCCTATCAACTTAAGTGGATAGGAGCCATTGTCCACCAAACTTTTTATCCACTCATCTCATGTTTAGATTTGTGCCATCAAGAGATACACAAATCTCAAAAGAATTTTCATATCTTTCATGGATCCCAAGACAATATCAATGGATAAAAAAGTTGATGAATGACTATTTCCTATCCACTTAAGTTTATAGGAGCTTTCTGCTATATATATAATAAGATAAAGCCACGTACCTCTCGCAAAGTTTACCTTGTATATGTTCTCTATGGTTTATTTTCCTAATTTTGTTTTTGTTTTTTAATATAGACGAAAAGATAATTTACCCAATAGTTTATTTTTCCAATAGCAAAAACTAGAAAGATGAATTTTTAAGCCCCCACGTTCTTTTTTTGATGGGTGATGGAGGGTGGGTAAATGACCCAACGTGAGCCCAACCGATAAGAATAGATGTAACTCGACCAGTACGGTTTATAATCTATCCATCGTCACAACTTACAACACAGAAAAAAGAAAGGGGTTTAATTCATATAATCTCATTGAACATTATGAGGTTGTTCATCTAACTCTGAACTTTTCTTATTGGACCCTTGCAAATAACTAAAGAGTCCTTGCAAGAAAGAAAGAAAAAAAAATCCCAAACTCTATTATTTTCATTTACAGAAAATGTATCTCCCTCCCCAGAATTCAAGTTTTTTTCCTCACAAGAAAATTTTATTTATTTGCAAATTATATGTAAAGGGTTCTAAGCTAGAAAAGTTTAAGGGGGTGTTCTGTGACATGCCCTAAAGGTTACACTGAGTTAAGTGAGATAAATTTTTAGGGAATTATGTGAAATCCCCTAAATTTTAGGAAAGCTTTATGATACTATTTTAAGGGTTAAATTCATACAACCCCTTTTATTTTAGGAGGTGTCACACATATTCTCATCAACTTTGTTTATCTCATATAACTCTTCGAACTTTGGCGTGCTCACAAAACTCTCTTAAACTTTCATATTTTTTCACTGGACCCTCTATCTATAATTTATAAATAATTAAAATGTTATTGAGAGAAAAATCAAAAATTTTGTCAATTTGTCATTTTCAGATACGATACCCTTTTCCTTAAAATTTGGATTTATTTCTCTCCAAAAAATTTTATTTATTTCCAAATTGCATATAGGGAGGTCCGGTGAGAGATGTTCAAAACTTAGGGTATTTTTTAAGCCCTAGAGTTCATAGGACTATGTAAGGAGTTCTGATTCTAGCAGAACCAACAATATACGAGAACTCAATGGTCAGAAGACACGGAACTCCCTGCACGCATATGATAGGAAACATATTCTTACTTAACATAAACAAAGTTGAGCTATGTGATAAGTCCCTCAAAGTTCAGGGCGTTTTTGTGAAATTAAACCTTTAAAGAATTTAGCTGTTGAGTACAACACAGGATTTCTTAAACCTTCAAGAGAGCACATATCGGAATGGTATAGCAAAATGTACTAAACAATATATTATGCAGTTTTTAATGTGAAAAAAATTGAGAAAACTGTCAAAATGCACAGTGGCGCAGGGAACCCGAGTGACTGCTTTATCGGAAAGTGTGCCACATCAGCAGTTTGACTGCTTTGAGTGGCGAGTCCGCTTTCCCCCTCCTCCTCCTCGTCGTTGTTGCATGCTTAGAGTACTTTTAGCCACTCATACCTCAGCACGTGACCCCATTTTCTGTTGAGACTGATAAATATTGTTAGAAGCAGACTCCTTAATTAATTTAGGGGGCGTTTGGTTCAACCTTTTTATAGATTTAAAGTAGGAATTGGATCTGATAGGGACAAAACTGTAAATAACGAATTCTAGTGGCATCCTAAAACTTAGTTTGATTCAAAAAACTTTTATAGATTTTGATATCTATAAAGTTGATAAAGTGGTGATTTTTTATAGATTTCAACATCCTATAGGTTTGGGTGGATTTTGGTTAGAAAGTGACACACTTTTATTATTTTAGAATAAAAAAATCCAAACTCCATAAAAATTTTCTATAAAGTTGGATTACAAACCAAACAAAACAAAGGAATAGGAATTGGAGGGGTTCTATAATGTGGGACTCTATAATTTCATGTTATGAAACAAACATAGAAAGGTAAAAAAATGGGATTCCCAAAAATTCTATGGCATCAAAAAATTATCCTACAATTTTTTATAGATTAGATAGGAATCCATAAAAAAAATGAGATTCCTAATCCTATTCCTAACCACTAGTGAACCAAACACCCCCTTAAAGAAAATGAAAATAAAGAAATAGCTTTAATACAATGTGGGGTTCACATTTCTCATTTTTAAAGTCCATTTCAGAGCTTCTTGGGAGGAAATGTGTTTTCATTCTTTTGAGGCCCACAAGAACTGTTAACTCTCACATGAGTGGGTCTCACATGTAAGACATTTCTTTATTTTCTTCTCTCAACCAAAGCAAAGAAATCAAAAGATGTGGGAAATGAGACAAGCCCACATGGGTTTGTCTCCTCATTTCTTTGATTTCCTCAAAATTTTTGCCAACCAAACAGACCCAGAAAATTGAGATGGATCTCATACAAGCTACGGTTGACATCAGGGACACTGATCCGAATGAAGCTGAGCTATCTTTTTTTTTATTGTGACGGGAAACCTTGGTCAGTTGGAGCTGCAGCTGGATAGTTGGCCCGAGTTCGAATTATCATTCCCCTGAATATTAAGGTCACGTGGGCTCGTTCCTTCAGTGACAGGGCACCCGTTCATAGGCTGTTCCGTCAGCAAGGACTTCCAGCTGACCAAGTAAAAATCCGATCTCCCACTAATCACCATGCTCGCTAATAGGGGACGGTTAAGTTTGTGAATGAGGCTTCCAACTCGGAGTATTCAGCAGGGAATTTCCTGCCTTTCCACCCGAGCACCCCACTGGTGGTAAAGCTGAGCTATCTTTACAAGGACTGAATCTTGGACCAATTTGGGTCAATAAACTAGCTACAATACGGCAGTAGCTTTACTCTATTTAGCTCTTATTGATTTATGTCTTCCACCGTTTACTTATCATTTTAGATTGTGGACTTTAGAAAGGTGAATCCCTTCTTCATACATTAGATGCTTAATTTGTTCTTTACAATGTATACTTAATAACATTTGTGAACAACATTTATTTTGTAGGATCCAGATTCTATCAGAATGTAGTCATTCATATAAGGAGAACTTCGCTTTCTCATTGTATTATGAATCAGATCAACCCACAAGAGGAGCCTCTTCTATATTCAACATTTACATAGTCTCTTCTATACTAAAGGGTGAATCCACCTTTCTTTATCCATATTATCGTACAACTACATCTGTTCCTTTAGTAGCTATGCTAGTGATAGTTACTGATTCTCAAATTTTCTCATTCCAAAGCATTTCGTACCTATCCATACCTACACTTTTCCCGAGGTAAATTTCACTAAATCCTCAATAACTTTGGGCCCTCTACAGTAAACTCTCAAAAAATATGAAACTCTCACTACATCCTCGATGATTGTTGAACTTTCATAAACGCCCCCAAACTATTTTTTGTCCCGCTTAATCATTAATATGATATTCTATGTTTGGAAAACTCAAAATATGGTTGTATGTCATTATTGGGGTTAATTGAAAAACAGAAAATATTTTCGAAGTTTTTTGGAATCCTTAAACTTTTTGGGTTAAGTGCCAAAAGCCCAAACTTATTGGATGTTTAGTGAAATTTATCCTTTTTTCAAAGTATTCTAAATTTACAAATCTAATTTGATGTATAAAAATTCAAGATTCCAAGTTTATTTTGCTCCTAGCCCCAATGGTATGCCCGCTCTTTTTTCAAAATTTTCTTTGGCATATTGTTGGAACTGAGGTTGTTCATTTAGTTTTTGAGTTCTTGAATAATGGCTAGAAATTATTCACATATAGTACTCATCCTGAAGAATGTAAACCCAGACCAGTTGATGTAATTCCAACCCATCAACTTGTGTAATATAGTACACAAGATAATTTTTAAAGTCATAGCCAATAGACTAGAGAAAATTCTTCCCCACAATTTCACATCTTCTCTTCGCCAATGACAGTTTGTTATTTTTCCTTGCGAGCAAGCCAAGGAGGAGGGTGAAATAGTGAGATAGATATTGCATATTACGAAAGAGCCTCGGGACAAAAGATAAACTTGTAGAAGACATCTATTATTTTCAACAAGAACATAAAGGAGATGATATGAATTGAGTGCTCCATGGCACATAGATTTGATGTGATTGATCGACATGAGAAGCACTTGAGTTTGCCCTCGATAGTGAGCTTCTAGAGGAAAGAAGTGTTTGCAAATATTGAAGAACAAGTTTGGTTTACATTCAAGGTTGGCCATCAAAACTTTTCTCAAAAGATGTGGAAGTGTTGATTAAAGTCGTCATTCAAGCAGTCCTAACATACACGATGAGTTGTTTCAAGTTACCATAATACCTATGCATCAAGCTGTAAGGCATGGCTCGCAATTTTTGATGGGGAGGATGGATGGGAAGCGAAGATGAAAATCTTATCTGGATTGAAATTTTATATGGAGCTTTAAATTTTCAAACAAAGTAAAGCACCTCGCATGAAGATAGGGCTGTCCAAAAAGCCCATGACCCCGACCCGACTCGAAAACTGGCCTAATTTTGGCCGGGCCGAAACCCGACCGAGACCGAGCAAAGCCTGAAAAATCAGGCCAAACAGGATTTCGGATCTAGGTCTCTCCGCTAGAAACTGGTCTACACCCAGAGGTTTAAGCACTAGCCATCTCTATGGGAGCTTTAAAGCGTACCAAATAGCCAAACTAATTTTGTGTTATATTTGGTGTGGTTTCTATTGTTATCCTATATTTATATATAGACCTCTAAGTATATATACTTGTATATACTTATTAGTATATAAGTATTATTATATATAAGTAGATTATATCAAAGTATATATAATTATATCATATAAGTATACTCATATCATTATAATATAAGTATATAAAAATACATATATAACTATGTAATACATTAATATAAATAAGAGTACTTATATAAATCTATAAACTTATTTTATATATATATATATATATATATATATATATATATATATATATATATATATATATAATATATATATATATATATATATATATATATATATATATATATATATATATATATATATATATATATATATATAATATATATATATAATATATATATATAATATATATATATATATATAGATATATATATATATATTATATCATATAAGTATATAAAAATACATATATAACTATGTAATACATTAATATAAATAAGAGTACTTATATAAATCTATAAACTTATTTTATATATATATATATATATAATATATATATATATATATATATATATATATATATATATATATATATATATATATATATATATATATATATATATATATATATATATATATATATATATATATATATATAAAAGTTATGTCTTACATGTAAGTATATACTTATACATACTTATAAGTTACATCTTTTTTGCAAAAGTTCTAAGTGATTTTTTGCAAAATAATTATAATTTTTTTGAGACAAAAAAAAGAAAAGGAAAAACCAGGCCGACCAGATGCCCAGCCCGAAACTGCCCGCCCCTGGATCGGGGCTCTGCTCGATACACCCAGGTCCGGGTCCTGGCAAGGCCTTTTGCCCGGCCTAAACCCGGATTTCCAGGCCAGCCTGGATGGACACCCCTACATGGAGGGTATGTCATGGAGCAATAACGGTTTAGCAAACTTTGCAATGAAGGGCCATGATAATGAGGAAAGTTGATGGGTTTGCGGATATGTTAAGAAATCTATCGAGCATGTGTTCTGTTTTTTATCCAATGGCAGATCCAAATGGGGAAAAGTGGTGTCATGTGACACCACTTTTCCCCAAGACCCCTTAACGTGTTTGGAGGGTTTATGAACATCTAAGGTGAAAAAAATAAAAAAAAAGCAAAATTATGATTTCATCTTATGGGACATCAAGCAGAGTTTTAACTTATATCTTCTAAACATAGTGGCCACTATGATTCTAACTAATCTCCTCCACTATGAACTTATAGCTGTCTTAACTGCTGAAATTTGATGAAGTATTTGCAAACATGTCATTCCTTTTCAAAAATTTAGTCATCAGTATAATGTGGTTATAAATCAAATAATTAGCTGATACATGATATAGTTTGCATTTGAAACTAAATTAAATTATATTTAGACAATTATACTCTTGTAATATATTGAGAAAAATGTATTTGATAATGTTAATAATGATGTGATTATGTATCATTTCAAAATATAAAAACTTCGTCGAATAATTGTAATTTTTAAATATTAATTATGTAGTGACACTATTTTTCGAAATTCGATCCGCCATTGTCTTTATCCTTTTGCACATCTAGTATAGGCAATTTCTGGGATTGTGTTTCATGGTGAAATGAGGAAGGGTAGTAGTATGATATACTAGTGGCATAACTTAGAAGAGAGGTTGGATTCAAAAAGCTTCAAGCTAGTCATTATCATATGTTGCCTTCTGTAAAAAAACCAAAATGAAATAAAATAACAATTGTGTCCTCGAGGGTTGAGGAAGTCATGCGCGGGGCTAGAGAGAATAGATTACTGTTTCTGAATGCGCAGGAACAATATATATTGGTTGCTAGCTACTATAGTACCGATGATGTGAATTCCATCCATAGGTTATTGGAAGGTGAATTTTGACAGAAATGTATTTTCAAAGAGGGAAGCGATGGGAGTGGGTATAATCATGAGGAACCATGCTAGTAAGTTCTATGCGGCCATGTAAAAAATTATATGGATAAGAGATAATGCTGAGCATGCTGAATTTCGAGCGATGTGAAGAACTGTTGCATTTGCTCTCAACATTGGATTTCGAAAGATACTTTTCAAAGGAGATGCAGAGGCGGTAATTAGACATATCCAAAATAGAGCGGAACAACACTCAATTTTTGAACATTTTATGGATGATATTCGACATTACGGTACACATCTCGAGGAATGAGATTTTCCGGTTGTTTGTCGAATGGGGAATGAAGCAATTCATGTGTCAGCTCGAAGAGCTATGGAAATTGATTATTTATGTAATATGGCTCGAAGACCCTCCACCATTTTCAAGTTTCTACGGTCAGATAAGGAGCGGTGTTTGATCCAAATTCTTTTGTTATTTTTTGAGAATTTAGATTTTTATAAATAAAAAAAAAAGAAAAAAGAAAAGAAAAGAAAAGAAAGTTTAGTTTCTTTAGTTGAGAGGAGAATAACCAATAATTAGGACGTGAAGCAGTCGACTAATAATTAAGATGTTACTTTTATGCATATATGCTTAAATTAATGGGGACGCAAAGGTGAAATGTGTACCGACTTATTTAAATTGTTCACTTTTCATGTGAAATACACTCTGAAAGATGCTTTATTATCCTCATTGCTGTGAAAATGGTCTACATAGATTCTGCACATAGATACTTTTAAGCTTTCTACTTGGCTCTTTTTAGTCAAGGCATCTAATTTCAAATCATTACGGACTTATGAAGGCTGAAAGAAGATTTGGGAACATTTCTTATTTTGAGAGGATGACTATTTAAGCATTATTCGGTTTTCTATCTTGGAGGCTAGCTTATCAAAGACATAATTAGATTTACTGGGTTATTGTCTTAACTAGATAAGAAAAAGAAAAGGTCAGAGATTTTTCGATATTAGTCCCTAAAATCTTTGATACTCTGAATTAGTCCCCAAATAATTGAAATTGCTATTAGGTCCCTTAAATCTTATAAGTTGTTTCAAATTAGCCCTCTAGTTTGCTACTGTTTGATCTGGAAGGGATATTTCTTTTAAGCTAACCTTTTGACATGGAATGCCAGGTCTAAGATCCATTCTCATAAAAACATCTTTCTTCGCTAAAGATCAACTCCTACCCCTAATCCAATCTACAATGAATTTCTCCTCTCTCAAATCCAGTGGGTATGCAATCAGCAAGGGTAAAATGATAAATAACTACCTATTATTAATTATTAACCTAATCAAGGTTAGCACATTGGACTAAAATTCTAATAGGGGAATAGTTTTGGAGCAAATTTATAAGATATGAGGGACCTTATAACAAATTCAATGATTTAAGGGACATATTCAAAATATTAAGAGACCAATATGTAAAACACTCAAAAGGTTAATGTTGTTAAGTTATTATTGGACAATGGAGAATTACTTTAGTTCTTAGGAATCACTAACATATTAATTTAAGCTCACGTGACAAGCCAACTAGCTAGTTTGCAAAGGAGTGGCCTTGGAAGAAAACCATTCAGTCCGAATAACTTATAACATAATCTTAACAGTAACTGAGTGTTGAGCAAGGGAACATAGGGAGGCAAATCCTGAGATCTTATGCTAGCATGCAAAATGCAAGATTATATTCCTATCTTATTGATCAATGATTAACTTGTGTACTCTGAGCAGGACAAGCAAAAATCTTTTTATGATTTCTTCTCTGCTCTTTTTCATAGCCAATAACCATTCTTCTTTCACGCTTGATTGAAATTCCCTCTATCCCAACCCCCCCACTTCTCTGCTTGATCTAGATGGCCCTTTTTAAGAGGAGGAAATAAAAAAAAAATCAGTCTTTGGCCTTCATCCAGACAAGTGTCCTGGTCCGGATGGTTTCCCAATCCTCTTTTATTAAATTTTTTGGGAAATCATTAAATCTAATCTCTTGTTAGTGTTCTCATCCCTTTACCAGGATGCTACCTCTCTTCATCACATCAACATTTGTCTTATCACCCTCATTCCCAAAATTGAAGGGGCATGTAAGGTGAAAGATTTTAGGCCAATTAGAGGGTGTTTGGGAGGGCTTAATTTTTTAAGCTTATAAGTTATGCTAGCTTTTAGTGGCTTTTAGCTTTTATGATAAAAATATTATGAAAATTGTTTGGATAGAATAGTAATTTTTTTGGTCAAACCTAGCTTATTTAAGTGAGCTTATAAGCTAGTTTTTGAAAAGCTGGGGTATACTAGCTTTTCAAAATGAGACTTATAAGTTAACTTATTTGATATTTTACCAAACAGGTAGATATGAAGAAGCTAGCTTAAAAGCTAGTTTGACCACAAAAAAAGCTCCCCCAAACACCCTCTTAGTCTCTTAAATGGCATTTTTAAAATTTTTTCCAAAGCCCTCACTAATAGACTTGCACCCTTTTTATCTTCTCTTGTTGACTCTTCTCAATCAGCTTTTTAAAGTGGCAAGTCTACTATTGATTCCATTGCATGGCACATGAAATTCTTTATCTATGCTCTTCCAAAAAGAAGAAGATATGTATGATTAAGATTGACTTCATGAAGGCTTTTGACTATGTAAGTTGGCCTTTCATTCTTGACCTCCTTAAAGCTAGAAGTTTTGGGCCTAAATGGTGCCATTGGATTGAACACATCTTCACTTCATCTAAATCTTCCATTCTGGTTAATGGACCCCCCTCTAAATTTTTCAACAACAGTAGGGGTTTAAAGCAAGGTGACCCTCTCTCCCCTATGCTTTTTATTCTTGCAACTGATGTTTTAAACAAAATGCTCTCCTCCAGTGTAGCTGCTGGGGATCTCTCTGAAGTGCACCTTAGAGGGGAAGAAAACCATTCAGTCCGAATAACTTATAACATAATCTTAACAGTAACTGAGTGTTGAGCAAGGGAACATAGGGAGGCAAATCCTGAGATCTTATGCTAGCATGCAAAATGCAAGATTATATTCCTATCTTATTGATCAATGATTAACTTGTGTACTCTGAGCAGGACAAGCAAAAATCTTTTTATGATTTCTTCTCTGCTCTTTTTCATAGCCAATAACCATTCTTCTTTCACGCTTGATTGAAATTCCCTCTATCCCAACCCCCCCACTTCTCTGCTTGATCTAGATGGCCCTTTTTAAGAGGAGGAAATAAAAAAAAAATCAGTCTTTGGCCTTCATCCAGACAAGTGTCCTGGTCCGGATGGTTTCCCAATCCTCTTTTATTAAATTTTTTGGGAAATCATTAAATCTAATCTCTTGTTAGTGTTCTCATCCCTTTACCAGGATGCTACCTCTCTTCATCACATCAACATTTGTCTTATCACCCTCATTCCCAAAATTGAAGGGGCATGTAAGGTGAAAGATTTTAGGCCAATTAGGGTCTTGGCGGCCCGACATGCTAGGCGTTGGCGTCGTATGAAACGAGCCGACGAGATGCCCAAGTCGACGAGTCGACGAAGCGAGTCGACTAAACGCAAGCGTCGACGAGACGGAATCAACCGTACTTAGTCCGTCAACGTAAATGAGCCGATTGAGCTCTGGAAGTTGACCGGATACAGACTCAAACACAACGACGACATCATCAGAGGAAAACTAAGCCCTGAAGACCGAGAAAGTAGGCGGAGCGGCGGCCAGCTTGGCGGACCTCGAGCGACCGAGTTACCTCGGCCAAGTGGCGAGGTGGCTCGACCATCATGGCCAAGCCACCTCGGCCAACTTGGCGAGGTACCGGCAAGTGGCGAGGTGGCTCGGCCACCTCGGCCAAGGCGTGGCTCCACCAACGGCGGGAGTGCTGGCTGGCGAGGTGGCTCGGCCACCATGGCCGAGCCACCTTGGTGGCGACACCCCCTATCCTATAAATAGGGGGTTCTTCTGCAGAAGGGCCGGAATTTTGGACTTGGTTGGATTTTGGCGGGACTTTGGTCGGATTTTCGGATATTCTTGAAGAGCTCTCGCGAGATCTACGAGCCGTCGAAGTACAGTTCCGAGCACCGGCGAGCACAAGTCCGTTCAACGTCAGATCCACAAATCGCGAGGTAAGCGAACTTCGATTGACTCTGAGCAGTGTGATTTCTCCTAGTAGATCTCACCGCTCGGCGATCCTCTCCTTCGTGAGTATGATCCCGGCGATCCTCTCGCCGTGAGTGTGATCCCCTCGGTAACCGTTTCCTTCGTGAAGCGAGCCCACCTGCGTCTGTAGTTCGAACCGGGTTTCCACGGATCGAATTGCGGTGGTCCACGGACGAACAAAAAGTCCCCGGCACAGGCGAAGAACCCACACAAGCGAGGATCCCGTATAATAGAGATCCGAGCGTTTGTTCTGGAAAAAGTTGTAATTTTTGTTTTCATTGTACGCCTTAAAATAAAAAGCATTTCTTTTAAATTTTGTTGTAGGCCAACGGCCGTAAACGAATTCAAAGAACAATGAATAACAAAACAACTTTCCTGCGAACAAGGCGACCACGGTGGGAGCCAGCGGCTTCAACAAAGAAGCGTATGTGTCGCAAGCAGCGGATCGATCCGGTCATCGAGGAGGTCGATGCAATTCGACCAACAAAAGTTCGAGGGCTATCTCTCCTCCTCGTCCAGATCCAACTCCTCCCCCCGCAAGTCCAAGATGGTCTCCGCTGCAAGGAAGACCCAATCGGCCTCAGATGCGGAGGCGAGAAAATCCACCACCACCGCCGTCAGGACTGCAGACAACGGTGGTTCCCCGGCCCTAACAACGGCCAAATCTTCAGAACCCCAATCTTTCCAGGGGGTCGATTCTGCCAATGGCGTTGTGACTCTCTCCAAGAGAGCCCGTCAGAGGCGACGTCAGCGCCTGGCGAAACAATTAGCCCAGGCAAAAGAATCAATGGATGGGGTCCGCTATGAGGCGGATCTAAGATCTAAGTTGACTCAGAGACTGAAGTCTGAGATTGTAGCCGATTCCTACAGGCCGGCGACAAATGAATGGGTCCGAGTCAAACGGAACCGTTCTACGCTTCAGGAGCGTATCCGGAAGCGCCGCGCGCTCCTCGCGCAAGCACGGGCTTTGGTGCAACAAGCCCGCGAGTTGAAGAAGGAGGCGGCCAAGAAGTCGTCAACAAATCGGCTAGTCTGGAAGCCCAAGTCCGTCGAAGCTTCAACCCCGACGAACCCAGCATCAAGCCCGGCTCGCCCGGAGCCAACTCTGCTCCGTGCTCAAATCGAAATTGTGAGCACCTCAACAAAGTGGTATTGGCCGAAGTTACCTCCGGTTATGCGCACTAAACTTTCGGTGAAGCCAACTCGCCACGACCGGCGGGCTTACCGTTAAGGATCGCCTAGGTCCGCTAAAGGAATCGCGGTCACTCACGTCTGAGGGTCGCACCCACAAAGACAAGAAGAATCCACATGTTGCTGCGCGGGCTTCAAATCAAGTCCGAGCCCGCCGAAGATTCACACTTTCGAAAGTGCGTCGCGACAGTGACTTATGAAAGGCCTATTTTCTCTCGAAGGAGGCGGCTCTCATCGGCGATGACAGCGTTATACGAGAATCGTGCCAACACACGATAGGTTGCTCCGGTATTCATCTTGGCGAGTTGTACTATCGTCTTTGAAGTCTGAGTAAATCGAAAGAGGAACGCCCGAACCAAACATGCCTTGCTTGTGCTCAAACCGATCAAGGCGGTGTTATCGAGTGCAAGCTGCGCTAAAGCGACTCGAAAAGGCGTCGGTCTTTGATAGGCTCGACGAGAATGCGAACCAAGTCAAGACGCCCGCAAGAAGAGATGGGCGCCTCAGGCAATGAATTGCCGAGTGTTACCATCAATATGACCAGAGGGGCGTCGTCGCGTGTCGTTCTGGGGCATCATAGCGAATGACTTCGATTGCGGTCGGGGCTGTTAGACGACCCAATTATAGCAAGATGCGAAGGGATTACCCTCGAGATGATGAAGTGTCGGATGCCGGCCCGCAATGGCTTCCGATAATACAATTTCGGCATAGGACAACCTCGTGGCGTTCATGATCGGCGGAACAAGTGTCCCGTGATGCTTGAAGAGGCCCTAACCAAGCAAAGGGACAACTTTAAGCTTGAAATGGAACCGCCATGCGCCAGATGAGAGCAATGCATGACCAACAGATCCACGCGATAATGAACCGCCAAGGCGAGCCAAGTCGTCCATAATAATGTCAACGGATAGCGACGGACGAGAGAAGGAGGCGAAATGTAGATGATCGTCTTTGCTTCGGCAAAGCGCTAGCGATAACACCATCGTTCCTCCCCAAGTTTACCCGAACGGAGACGTAGGGAAAATGAGAAAATAAAGACCTCGAGAGCAAAATCAATACTTTGATTTCCGCTCAAGAGGTAAAGAAGACGGTATACCATGTCCTTACGAGGGAATGGGAATCAATCCGTATCAGACAAAATTCAGCCTCATCAACTTTCGCCGTTTGTGGAAGGGATCACCCACTCACGCAGAAGGAGGCCGAAATGTAGATGATCGTCTTTGCTTCGGCAAAGCGCTAGCGATAACACCATTGTTCCTCCCCAAGTTTACCCGAACGGAGACGTAGGGAAAATGAGAAAATAAAGACCTCGAGAGCAAAATCAATACTTTGATTTCCGCTCAAGAGGTAAAGAAGACGGTATACCATGTCCTTACCGAGGGAATGGGAATCAATCCGTATCAGACAAAATTCAGCCTCATCAACTTTCGCCGTTTGGCGGAAAGGGATCACCCACTCACGCAGAAGGAGGCCGAAATGTAGATGATCGTCTTTGCTTCGGCAAAGCGCTAGCGATAACACCATCGTTCCTCCCCAAGTTTACCCGAACGGAGACGTAGGGAAAATGAGAAAATAAAGACCTCGAGCAAAATCAATACTTTGATTTCCGCTCAAGAGGTAAAGAAGACGGTATACCATGTCCTTACCGAGGGAATGGGAATCAATCCGTATCAGACAAAATTCAGCCTCATCAACTTTCGCCGTTTGTGGAAGGGATCACCCTCGGCCGAGAGAAGGAGGCGAAATGTAGATGATCGTCTTTGCTTCGGCAAAGCGCTAGCGATAACACCATCGTTCCTCCCCAAGTTTACCCGAACGGAGACGTAGGGAAAATGAGAAAATAAAGACCTCGAGCAAAATCAATACTTTGATTTCCGCCAAGAGGTAAAGAAAACGGGTATACCATGTCCTTACCGAGGGAATGGGAATCAATCCGTATCAGACAAAATTCAGCCTCATCAACTTTCGCCGTTTGTGGAAGGGATCACCCACTCACGCAGAAGGAGGCCGAAATGTAGATGATCGTCTTTGCTTCGGCAAAGCGCTAGCGATAACACCATCGTTCCTCCCCAAGTTTACCCGAACGGAGACGTAGGGAAAATGAGAAAATAAAGACCTCGAGAGCAAAATCAATACTTTGATTTCCGCTCAAGAGGTAAAGAAGACGGTATACCATGTCCTTACCGAGGGAATGGGAATCAATCCGTATCAGACAAAATTCAGCCTCATCAACTTTCGCCGTTTGTGGAAGGGATCACCCACTCACGCAGAAGGAGGCCGAAATGTAGATGATCGTCTTTGCTTCGGCAAAGCGCTAGCGATAACACCATTGTTCCTCCCCAAGTTTACCCGAACGGAGACGTAGGGAAAATGAGAAAATAAAGACCTCGAGAGCAAAATCAATACTTTGATTTCCGCCAAGAGGTAAAGAAGACGGTATACCATGTCCTTACCGAGGGAATGGGAATCAATCCGTATCAGACAAAATTCAGCCTCATCAACTTTCGCCGTTTGTGGAAGGGATCACCCACTCAGACGCAGAAGGAGGCCGAAATGTAGATGATCGTCTTTGCTTCGGCAAAGCGCTAGCGATAACACCATTGTTCCTCCCCAAGTTTACCCGAACGGAGACGTAGGGAAAATGAGAAAATAAAGACCTCGAGCAAAATCAATACTTTGATTTCCGCTCAAGAGGTAAAGAAAACGGGTATACCATGTCCTTACCGAGGGAATGGGAATCAATCCGTATCAGACAAAATTCAGCCTCATCAACTTTCGCCGTTTGTGGAAGGGATCACCCACTCAGACGCAGAAGGAGGCCGAAATGTAGATGATCGTCTTTGCTTCGGCAAAGCGCTAGCGATAACACCATCGTTCCTCCCCAAGTTTACCCGAACGGAGACGTAGGGAAAATGAGAAAATAAAGACCTCGAGCAAAATCAATACTTTGATTTCCGCTCAAGAAGAGCATGAAGTCTTTGCCACAAGGAGTGGACACGAATCTGACTACAAGTATCCCGAGACTCCAAATCCAAACGCCAAGACGCCGCCGAACCGGGTGGCCACGACTCCTCTCACTCGTCGCGAGAAAGGACAGGCCAGCCGCTAAAGAAAAGCAGTGAAGCAAAGGAGAAGCAACCTCAGCCCGTGAAGCTCAACTCCGGCAGTCCGATTTAGTCGCCTGACAGAGGGATAGACCGAACATCGAGCTCTCCATACCGCTTTGATGTCATGGCCCAATTGGCAAACATCCGGCTAGAATAACTCTCTGAGTTGCTCCGATTGTCGAAGGAGACTTCGGGAAGCCTTACAAGAGGCTCTAGCAGATTCGTAAGTCTTTCTCACCCGCATTGCCGAGTCCGTAAGAGTCGGCCCAACAAGGTAACCTTGCGGCAAAACACTTCCCTGCATTACTTTTACAAAGGAGGATATGCGACGAGGGATTCAAGCATGATAGGCGCTATACTTCACCGTATATTGGCTCTAGTGAAGTTAACCGATCCAAGTCGATCCGGGTTCATTATGAGCATCATGCCCTGCGCCTCATGTATCACACAGGAATCCTGCCCGGCAAGGCATAAATAGGCACGGTGATCACGGATTTAACACCAGCGGTCTCGGCGCTTGGTAAAATCGGATAAAGTGCCAAATGGGGACTTAA
Organism: Asparagus setaceus; assembly: GCA_012295165.1. NCBI lineage: Eukaryota > Viridiplantae > Streptophyta > Magnoliopsida > Asparagales > Asparagaceae > Asparagus > Asparagus setaceus. The sequence continues at coordinate 55,116,355 of CM022706.1, read as the reverse complement.
AGTCCAAGTCACCGCTATGTGATTGACGCAGACTTCCTATAACTTATTGTTGGGTCGACCTTGGATCCACGGTAGCGTTATAGTCCCATCTACTCTTCATTAGTGTCTCAAATATATAGACACTAATAATGAGGTCAAGACGGTGGTCGCGACAAACAACCGCTTAAGGGATGGAGAATTATTTCACCGATTCTCTCCTCTACGGTAATGAGTCGGCGAATCATCGGCCAAAGGCAGGGCGGTGAAGAAGAAGGCGTCGGGCTTGATTATAGTGGTGGTTTTGTTTTAAATGACATTGTACCTTGTAATCAATCTTGACGATGAAGAATCGTCAGATGAACATTGTAATTGGCAAATCGCCGATGAATCAATAAATGACGATTTAGAGTACCCTTTGTCTTTGAATGATGTGATGACAGGTTTATACAACGATCCAGAGTTGCACTTACCAACTCGGTCATCTTGCTTTACACAAAAGCAGTTCCAAGACTCTTTTGGGACAACACTCGTCATCCCACGAAGATCAAGTAGTGAAAAAGACTTGGTTTACGGAAAAGGAGATCACGGTTCCAGCGAATCATTTCTTAGAAGAAGATGAAGATGACAATGGGCCTATCCTCCACACATTCAGATATAGTCCAGAGACACTGGGCATCATGAAGAAGTGGGGGTATAACTTGACACAAGGGGAAGGTCTATGTTTCGGGCGAGGTCCTCGAGTCCCTCCCAGAGCGGCTTATGTCCCAAGAGGAAAGCCGGATAACTATTATGCCTCTAGAAGGGGATTGGGATACGAATCCTCCTCAGAAGATGAATGCTCATGGCTGATTGATAATAATCCACCCGATGAGGGAGACGGACATTAAATGCGATTCTTGGCTTGGGATTAGACACGGCCTGGAGAAGTTTTCAAGGCTTTGATGTCAAATATGGCTACGGTCGATCCTGCTACTATTGAGGATGATGAAGATATGCCAACATGGGAAGACCCATGGATCCATCAACTCAAAGAGCAGTTTGGGGATAGATTCGAACAAAGAGAACCCCCCACTAAAGACGAGGTAGTCCAGGTTAATATGGGTGACGAAGAACATCCTAAGCTCATAAATATCAGCAATACTCTTCCCTCGGAAGAGAAGGAAGAGTTGATCGCCCTAATCAGGGAGTATATCGATGTATTCGCCTGGAGTTACGAGGACATGCCAGGACTCGACCCTAATGTGGCGACACATCGCCTCAACATCAAGGTAGATGTCAAACCTGTCAAGCAACCGCAAAGACGGTTTCGTCCACAAATCTTGCAGGCAATCGTTGACAAAGTGAAGAAACTCATAGAATCGGGATTCATCAAGGAAATTCAACACCGGATTAGGTGGCGAATATAGTCGGTCACGAAGAAGAATGGTTCAATTAGGATGCGTATGCGACTCTGAGAATCTGAGCATTGCTTGCGAAGATGACTTTCCTCTTCCCATCACCGATGTCATAGTCGACAATACGTGTGGATTTGAAAGAATGTCATTCATGGATGGTTTCTCGGGTTACAATCGGATCAAGATGCACCCCGATGATGCCAAACACAGTTGAGCCCATCGGTATATATTGCTACGGTCATGCCGTTCGGCCTCAAAATGCCGGCGCCACATATCGTGAGCAATGACTAAAATTTTCGGGATCATCTCGGAAAGCGGTCGAATGCTACGTCGGCGACTTGGTCGTGAAAAGCGTGACAAAGGAGATCACATCAAAGATCTTAGAGCGGTATTGAGCTCATGCGGACTCATCGACTAAAGATGAACCCCGCCAAGTCCTTCCTTGGGATGTCGGTGGCAAGTTCCTCGGCCGTCGTCACCGACAAAGGAATCCACGCCGATCCCGACAAAGTGAAGGCAATTCAAGAGTTGCAACCTCAGAAATCGAGAGAACTTCGGGGGTTACAAGGGCGACATGACATCCGACGGTTCATATCGAACCTATCCGGGAAGTGCCAACCGTTCTCTAAGTTGAACAAGAAGGCGTGTCGTTTATTTGGGGCGGCCTTTGTCGAGCGTTGAAGAGATCAAATCATATCTCTCTAAACCTCTGTTCTTGTTGCACCGCTGTCGAAAACCGCTTCGATTTACATCAAGGCAGCGGATCACTCGTTAAGCGCTTTACGTAGCGGGCAACGGACGGCCGATCCGAGCGGCGATGTATTACAGGCGAACACTAGTCGGTCTGAGTCTCGATACCCAATGGTCGGCGGTGCCTTGCATTAGTGTTCGCGATTCGTAAAATGCGGCACTATTTAGTCGGACGGGCGATTTATGTTATCTCTAACGTAAATCCGGTCCGAATATTTATGACCCAGCCGGCCTCAATGAGTTGGCGTTTGGCGAAATGGGCCTTGCTCTTGTCCCAATATGACTTGCACTTCAAACAATAAAAGTCGGTCAAAGGACAAGCGATTTGCGATCTCTTGGCTGCCAACCCGACAACGGACGCAGTTGAGCTATATAATGATCTTCCGGATGAAGTTCAGGAAGTCAACACTACATCGCACCAACAAATATGGCGATTGTATTTTGAAGGAGCTTCTCGGGCCACTAATGTGGCAAGTACCCCCGGATGTTCTAAAATCTCCGCTGGAGTCGGAGTTGTCTTGATTTCCCCGGGGAATCATGTCATGCCCCGTGCTTATTCGCTCACCGAACCTTGTTCCAATAACGTAGCCGAATACAACGCGTTACTTATAGCTTCGCCAAGGAGCTGGGGGTCGAGTATCTCGAAGCGTACGGCGATTCACAACTGATAGTCAGGCAGATCCGCGAAGACTACGAAGTCAGAAATCCAGATCTAATTCCTTATCATTAGGTAGCAATCGAAATGGCAGACTCATTCGAAGAGTTCTTCATCGAATATATCCCACGCCTCCAAAACGCTCACGCGGATGCGCTGGCGGCGTTAGCTGTGTCGTTAGCACAACCTTCCGAGACCGAGCAACTAGTTACGGTCAGGACTCATCAACTCTTCGTACCAATATATAATGAGGTACAAGAAAATAAAGGGGTAGTTACCAAAGAGGTACATGCAACCCAAACCAAATTGGAGCCCCGAGATTGGCGCTTTCCCATCATCGACTACGTCTTGCACGGTATTTTGCCAGAAGACGTAAGGGAGAGAGAGTCAATCCGGCGAAGAGCTCCAAGATTCTTTTACAACACAGAGACCCAGATGTTATATCGTCGGGGGTATGACGGTCTTTTACTCCGATGCCTTTCAAACAAGGAGGCAGAAGAGGTCCTTCGGGAAGCACACGAAGGTGAATGTGGTGCGCACCAGCCTGGTCCCAAGCTCTACAATCGAATCAGGAGAATGGGCTACTTTTGGCCCACAATGATTAATGACGCAATGAGCACGCCGAAATGCCACGCGTGTCAAATTCCGCGAATTATATGCATCGACCTCTGGCGGTTGCATCCTTCGGCCACATCCTGGCCATTCGAGACGTGGGGAATGGATGTTGTAGGTCCCATTTTCCCTCTGTCAGTCAAAGGCGATCGGTTTATTCTAGCGATCACCGATTACTTCTCCAAGTGGGCTGAAGCAATCCCGCTAAAAGAAGTCAAGGCGAGTACCGTCATCAAGTTTATCAAACACCATGTCATCTATCGACATGGTGTCCCGAGACGGATTGTGCATGACAACGGTCCCCAATTCATCAGCAATTCCTTCATCAGGTTTTGCGAAAAGTTCAAGATACAAGATGTCTCGTCGACAGCCTATAATCCAGCAGCAAATGGATTAGCTGAGGCGTTCAACAAGACGATTATCAAGATTTTGTCGAAGCTTGTGAAGAATAACAAGCGAGACTGGGACGATAAACTCGGAGAAGCACTCTGGGCATATCACACAACCGATACGCCGCATGTATTGCAGCGACCCGTACTCCACGGTTTCACGGGTGTGAAGCGATTCTCCGTTAGAAATCGATTCCGTCGCCGTAGCCCTTTCAGCGGAGATGACGACCAAGAACAACATCAAAACATCTCGAAGAGCTTGAGATGTTAGATGAGAAGCTCGAGGCTCAACAATGCATTGAGTTCTATCAAGCTAGGATGTCGAGGGCTTTCAACAAGAAAGTTCGACAGAGAACCTTTAAGGAGGAGATCTGCGTCCTCGCCGACGGCCGATAATTCTCACCCAAAAGAAAGGTAAATTTGAACCCAAATGGGAAGGACCGTTTATAATAGACACAGTCTATTCAAACGGTGCATGTCGCCTTATCACACAAAATGGCGACCGGCAGTTAATGCTGATAAATGGGAAGTTTCTGAAAAAGTATTATCCTTAGTACATTCAGGATAACCCATTTTGATGGGAAGTTCCTCAGAGAACATCTCACTCATTTTCATGAGGATAACCCTAAGTTATTGTGTTTTCCTCCAAAATTCTCTCACCGATCAAATTCATTGACGGTGGGCCCACTAAAAATCTCCCTGGTCCAACCACCAGCAAAATCCCCTCTCGATTCCTTCCACGAACGAGAGGTCCACTTTCAAATTCTGGTTAGCAATCCTATAAAAGCGAAAGCTATCCGTACCCTTCCAAGATTCTCAAAGTGGAGACCCCGCTCTTAGTTTCTCATCGGGAAATAGAATACATTCTTCCTTTTCCACATTTCACCTGGAGATAGAATACATTCTTCCTCTCCAGAAGCAAGAGATAGAATACATTCTTCCTTTTCCACATTTCACGGAGATAGAATACATTCTTCCTCTCTTGTCTTAGATTCTCTGAGTGGAGATCCCACTCTTAGTTTCTCATCGGAAATAGAATACATTCTTCCTCTCTTGTTCATCCCTTACCCTGAGATAGGACACAAAACCTTCCTCTCTTGTTCATCCCTTACCCTGAGATAGGAGACAAGATCCTCCTTCCTCTCCATTTCGTGAGCTTCCGGAGATAGGACACAAAACCTTCCTCTCCACTGGCAAGAGATAGGATACAAAACCTTCCTCTCTTGTTCATCCTTTAACCGGAGATAGGAGACAAGATCCTCCTTCCTCTCCACTTTCAAGAGATAGGACACAAAACATTCCTCTCTTGTTCATCCCTTACAGGAGATAGGAGACAAGATCCTCCTTCCTCTCCACCTTCGGAAATAGAGTACATTCTTCCTTTTCCACATTTCACGGAGATAGAATACATTCTTCCTTTTCCACATTTCACGGAGATAGAATACATTCTTCCTCTCTTGTTCATCCCTTACCCTGAGATAGGAGACAAGATCCTCCTTCCTCTCCACCTTCGGAAATAGAGTACATTCTTCCTTTTCCACATTTCACGGAGATAGAATACATTCTTCCTCTCTTGTTCATCCCTTACCCTGAGATAGGAGACAAGATCCTCCTTCCTCTCCACTTTCAAGAGATAGGACACAAAACCTTCCTCTCTTGTTCATCCCTTACCCTGAGATAGGAGACAAGATCCTCCTTCCTCTCCACTTTCAAGAGATAGGACACAAAACATTCCTCTCTTGTTCATCCCTTACCCTGAGATAGGAGACAAGATCCTCCTTCCTCTCCACTTTCAAGAGATAGGACACAAAACCTTCCTCTCTTGTTCATCCCTTACCCTGAGATAGGAGACAAGATCCTCCTTCCTCTCCACTTTCAAGAGATAGGACACAAAACCTTCCTCTCCACTTTCAAGAGATAGGACACAAAACCTTCCTCTCTTGTTCATCCCTTACCCTGAGATAGGAGACAAGATCCTCCTTCCTCTCCACTTTCAAGAGATAGGACACAAAACCTTCCTCTCTTGTTCATCCCTTACCCTGAGATAGGAGACAAGATCCTCCTTCCTCTCCACTTTCAAGAGATAGGACACAAAACCTTCCTCTCCACCGGCAAGAGATAGGATACAAAACCTTCCTCTCCACTTTCAAGAGATAGGACACAAAACATTCCTCTCTTGTTCATCCCTTACCCTGAGATAGGAGACAAGATCCTCCTTCCTCTCCACTGGCAAGAGATAGGATACAAAACCTTCCTCTCTTGTTCATCCCTTACCCGGAGATAGGAGACAAGATCCTCCTTCCTCTCCACTTTCAAGAGATAGGACACAAAACCTTCCTCTCTTGTTCATCCCTTACCCGGAGATAGGAGACAAGATCCTCCTTCCTCTCCACCTTCGGGAAATAGAGTACATTCTTCCTTTCCCACCTCAATCTTATTCCGGTTCAGTCATTCTCCGGTCAAAAGAAGGCACCAAGATTCATCTTGGGGAATTTGATCCCGAATCCTAAGCAGGGATAGGTCGACGCCTGATACGCGTCGCCGGGTTAGTCTTCCCGTGAAAAGATGAAGCCTCATTATTCAACATCGTAGCATTAAGTCTAAGAGAGTTTCATTCTTTTAGCACAACGTTGTGTGTAGAACGGATTTAGATAATCTACATGCTAGCCCAACTCAAGCGGTAGTTGGTAAAGGCTAATCAAACCCGTTGATGGTGAGGGTTTGCCAAAATCCTATAAGTATTATGGTTAATTATTTCGACGAAATAAAAGAATCATAATATAAAAAAGGGACATATTTGATTAATAAAAGGATGAGATTACGAATCCTTAAACATCAAATTTATGGGAGCAATTTGTTATACTTTATCGATGAAAGTTCTTTGAAGTTCCGCTGAAGCTCACCAAGGACTCCTCGCCGCTATTAAGGGCCTTGCGATCTCCTTCGATGTCAACCGCTTACGCCCGAGAGTTCAAATTTCGGGCATGACCGCAAGAGTCTCTTCTTTGTTGGCCTTCGCCGCCTTCAAGATGATCGACTCTCCTCGCCACTTGAAGTTCTGTTCGAGCTCTACTATTCTCGCTTCTCCAAAGAAATGACACAAGACCAAAATGTCCCACGGAAGACGAAGCTTCAGCGACGGCGATCTCAAATGATGCACTGGTCTGTTGCATTTGAACTTCGAGTCCAAGAATAACGCAAGCATCCCGCCAAGGCTGTCGAGGCGAGCCTCTCTCTGTCTCTATATATGAGGGGAGCCCTGCTACCTCAAAATCTTGTAGACTTTGGAGCTTAACCTCCAAATGGTGAAATCATCGGCAATGGTGCGGGCAAACTCAATTTCCCAAATATTCTCCCATGTCGCTTAATCCTACTCCAATCAGAACACAGTATAAGCTGTTTCCTAATTAGTAGAAGTTCAGGAAGAATATTTCCATAAAAATATTCTTAAGGATAACTTCGACAACCCCAATTTTGCTCTCACGGGGATACTCCAATAAGGTATCACAGTATAAAGCATTTTCTATTTTGGCGAAGTTTCGAAAATTTCTTAAGGATAACTTCGACCACCTCGAGCGGGTATCACGAGGATAAACTAATTCCTAAAACTCCGATGAGCATGAGTATAAACCGTGTTGACGCCGCCAACGCGTCGTATTAAAAATCGCCGATTAAAGGTGGAATGCCAAGAGAAAATTTCGACCGAGGGTCAACGCGCCGCATCTCCGTAAAATTCCTCCCATGTGGTCAATCACACCTTGGCGTCACAATGGAGAGTCCAGCTATTAAATGGCGAACCCCCAATCTCCTCCCACTGTGGTTAGGGCCAACGCCAAACGACGCAACGGAAAATGCGCTAATTCAAGGCTAAACCCCATGAAATTGGATGGTTAGTTCGACGACAACTCACCAAAGACGAAGCTAAAGCAAATAGTTCATTCATCAGCTTCGACTTGAGACTTCAACAGCGGTCAGACAATAAATGCAGCACCGCGACACTTTCAGTCATCCTACAAAGCACTGGATAGTCCGAAAGAATTGGAGAAGTCAAGACTCCAAGCCATTTTCAGGTCCCGTTATACCGACTGAAGGTTGGGGCCTATCACATCCAAAGTATTTGGCTTCTTCTATAAAAGAGCGAGACCGAAATACTTTGGAGGGGTATCTCAGACGCTAAAATTGCCTATAAGTCCCCGAACATAGCTTCGCGGTGAGTTGATAATCGACGAGCCATCCGATACGTGAATCGCGAACCGTTGACGACACCGCAAGTGATCGCGACGCGAGCCCTCTCATCAAAGAGGCCCTACGCAGAGTTTTCGGCGGTCCCGCTAGCCGGTTAGCGGGGAAGTCAAGGGGCAGCGGCCCAGTCGAGGCGGCGCCGAATTTTAGAAGCTCTCTCCTTTCTGAACCGTCAGCCAATTCCGGGGTCTTGGCGAACTGACATGCTAGGCGTTGGCGTCGTATGAAACGAGCCGACGAGATGCCCAAGTCGACGAGTCGACGAAGCGAGTCGACTAAACGCAAGCGTCGACGAGACGGAATCAACCGTACTTAGTCCGTCAACGTAAATGAGCCGATTGAGCTCTGGAAGTTGACCGGATACAGACTCAAACACAACGACGACATCATCAGAGGAAAACTAAGCCCGGAAGACCGAGAAAGTCGACGGAAAACCATGGCCGAGCCACCTCGGCCAAATCTAGGCCACCATGGCCGAGCCACCTCGGCCAAATCTAGGCCACCATGGCCGAGCCACCTCGGCCAAATCTAGGCCACCATGGCCGAGCCACCTCGGCCAAATCTAGGCCACCATGGCCGAGCCACCTCGGCCAAATCTAGGCCACCATGGCGAGCCACCTCGGCCAAATCTAGGCCACCATGGCGAGCCACCTCGGCCAAATCTAGGCCACCATGGCCGAGCCACCTCGGCCAAATCTAGGCCACCATGGCCGAGCCACCTCGGCCAAATCTAGGCCACCATGGCCGAGCCACCTCGGCCAAATCTAGGCCACCATGGCCGAGCCACCTCGGCCAAATCTAGGCCACCATGGCGAGCCACCTCGGCCAAATCTAGGCCACCATGGCCGAGCCACCTCGGCCAAATCTAGGCCACCATGGCCGAGCCACCTCGGCCAAATCTAGGCCACCATGGCGAGCCACCTCGGCCAAATCTAGGCCACCATGGCCGAGCCACCTCGGCCAAATCTAGGCCACCATGGCCGAGCCACCTCGGCCAAATCTAGGCCACCATGGCCGAGCCACCTCGGCCAAATCTAGGCCACCATGGCCGAGCCACCTCGGCCAAATCTAGGCCACCATGGCCGAGCCACCTCGGCCAAATCTAGGCCACCATGGCCGAGCCACCTCGGCCAAATCTAGGCCACCATGGCCGAGCCACCTCGGCCAAATCTAGGCCACCATGGCGAGCCACCTCGGCCAAATCTAGGCCACCATGGCGAGCCACCTCGGCCAAATCTAGGCCACCATGGCCGAGCCACCTCGGCCAAATCTAGGCCACCATGGCGAGCCACCTCGGCCAAATCTAGGCCACCATGGCCGAGCCACCTCGGCCAAATCTAGGCCACCATGGCGAGCCACCTCGGCCAAATCTAGGCCACCATGGCGAGCCACCTCGGCCAAATCTAGGCCACCATGGCGAGCCACCTCGGCCAAATCTAGGCCACCATGGCCGAGCCACCTCGGCCAAATCTAGGCCACCATGGCCGAGCCACCTCGGCCAAATCTAGGCCACCATGGCCGAGCCACCTCGGCCAAATCTAGGCCACCATGGCCGAGCCACCTCGGCCAAATCTAGGCCACCATGGCCGAGCCACCTCGGCCAAATCTAGGCCACCATGGCCGAGCCACCTCGGCCAAATCTAGGCCACCATGGCGAGCCACCTCGGCCAAATCTAGGCCACCATGGCGAGCCACCTCGGCCAAATCTAGGCCACCATGGCCGAGCCACCTCGGCCAAATCTAGGCCACCATGGCGAGCCACCTCGGCCAAATCTAGGCCACCATGGCCGAGCCACCTCGGCCAAATCTAGGCCACCATGGCGAGCCACCTCGGCCAAATCTAGGCCACCATGGCCGAGCCACCTCGGCCAAATCTAGGCCACCATGGCCGAGCCACCTCGGCCAAATCTAGGCCACCATGGCCGAGCCACCTCGGCCAAATCTAGGCCACCATGGCCGAGCCACCTCGGCCAAATCTAGGCCACCATGGCCGAGCCACCTCGGCCAAATCTAGGCCACCATGGCGAGCCACCTCGGCCAAATCTAGGCCACCATGGCGAGCCACCTCGGCCAAATCTAGGCCACCATGGCCGAGCCACCTCGGCCAAATCTAGGCCACCATGGCCGAGCCACCTCGGCCAAATCTAGGCCACCATGGCCGAGCCACCTCGGCCAAATCTAGGCCACCATGGCCGAGCCACCTCGGCCAAATCTAGGCCACCATGGCCGAGCCACCTCGGCCAAATCTAGGCCACCATGGCCGAGCCACCTTGGTGGCCGGCACACACCCCCCCTATCCTATAAATAGGGGGGGTTCTTCTCGGGTAGAAGGGGCTGGAATTTTTGGACTTCGGCGTTGGATTTTGGCGGGACTTTGGTCGGATTTTCGGATATTCTTGAAGAGCTCTCGCGAGATCTACGAGCCGTCGACGTACAGTTCCGAGCACCGGCGAGCACAAGTCCGTTCAACGTCAGATCCACAAATCGCGAGGTAAGCGAACCCGGGTCGGCTACAGAACAGCGCTGTGATTTCTCCTAGTAGATCTCACCCGCTCCGGCGATCCTCTCCTTCGTGAGTGTGATCCCCGAAGGCGATCCTCTCCTTCGTGAGTGTGATCCCCTCGGTAACCGTTTCGCCGTGAAGCGAGCCTGTCGTCTGTAGTTCGAACCGGGTTTCCACGGATCGAATTGCGGTGGTCCGCGGATGAACAAAAGTCCCTAAGACAAAGCGAAGAACCCACACAAGCGAGGATCCCGTATAATAGAGATCCGAGCGTTTGTTCTGGAAAAAGTTGTAATTTTTGTTTTCATTGTACGCCTTAAAATAAAAGGCATTTCTTTTGAATTTTGTTGTAGGCCAACGAAGCTGTAAACGAATTCAGCAACAATGAATAACAAAACGACTTTCCCCGCGAACAACGGCGTAATTTTCTTTGGGGAGGTATTGGTTCAAATTCAAAAGGTAAAGCAGTGGTTAATTGGAGTGTAGTGTGTAAATCCATAGGTGAAGGGGGTTTGGGTGTTATCAATTTTTCTGATTTCAATACTGCTCTCCTTTCTAAATGGATATGGAAATGTTTGCAAACGAGCTCCCTTGTTGGAAACACCTTAGCTTCTTTGTATTCTAGAGGTTACCGCAACCTTTTTTGCACACCACCAAATAGTTCAGCCTCTAAACTATGGCATGACATTTTTTCTTCTAGCAATGCTCTTATGAGTCTAGTTCAATGGAAGCTAGGGGAGGGTACCAATATTAGATTTTGGGAGGACAAATGGTCTGGTCCCAAATCTCTAGCTTCTCTGTTCCCCTTAACATGCAAGTTATTACTCTCCTCAAATGTATCGTCAGATCTTAGGGTATCTTTTGTGGTAATGTTTGGAGGTGGCCCCTATTATTCGTAGGCCTATATCTGCCGAAGAACGGGGAGAAGTTCATAATTTGAAAATACATCTCTTACCTTTTAGCCCAGCTATTAATAATGTAAAGGATGAGTCGCGATGGCCTTTTCATCCCTTTGGTCCGTTCACTGTTAACACCTTATATAAGGTTCCGTTCACTGTTAACACCTTATATAAGGTTCTTAACAGAGGGGGTATTTCTTTTGAAGGCAAGAACTATATATGGAAATCTATTGCTCCTCTTAAGGTGAAAATTTTCATGTGGATCCTCTACAAGAGGAAATTGCAAACAAAGTATAACTTGATGAAAAAAGGTTGGACATGTGATACTAATTGCTCTTTTTGCCATGATCATATTGAGACTAAAGATCACCTTTTTTTCAACTGCTCTTTTGCTAAGGAGGTTTGGAATTTCTACACCCCTATACTTGATTTGGATTTATGTTCTTACAATTTTAGTTTCATTCTAGACTCCTTCGGTTCCTTCATCTCTGATAAAGGAGTTTGCTCCTTATGGACTATTTTGCTCCCTACTATCTGTTGATGCCTGTGGCGAGCTCGTACAATTTGATCTTCAATGAGATATCGGTTTCTTCTCATAAACTGGCTTCTAATATAGCCCACTTCATCATGTTTTGGTCAGGAATATTGACAAACTACAAGGCACTTAAGATCAACGAGATAGCTAAGGAGAAGGGAATTGAGGCTTTGCTGGTGGATGAAGCAGGTGATGCTGATCCTGAAGCCCAAGTGGGGGCGAATTTCTAATGCTTTTGCTCAATCTTTTGGTCTTCCTTTCTGATCTCTGGTTTTTTTTTTTTTTGGCTTGTATTTGTTTTTAAGCTCTTGTGAAGCTAATCTTGTAGTAAGCAACTGCTTCGAACAATGTTTTGTAATCTTCCTTGCTAGCGCTGGATATCTTTGGAATAACATGTAATTTTTATCAAACATCTATGATTCTTGTGTCTGGTGACGACAAGGTCCGCTCCCAATTCCATAGAATATGATCTGTTTGATAATTATTACTTCTTAGTCATATTTTATCCCTTGTTTTTAGCAAGTCTTTTTAATGAATGCTTTTAAACAGGGCATCTCCTCCTGTTTTTACCTTTTAAAAAAATCACTCTAAATAAGGGATCTTATAATCTATTGGCTTACATGTATGCGGGCCCAATGAAACAGGTCATATATGACTCGCTGCCACTTGACATGCTCCATGTTAAAAGTAGTCTTTGATCTAGATCTAGTCTTCACACTCTTCATTCACTGCACATTGATGTAGTGCTGGAATAATAATTTAGGGGAATAAAAAGTATTATTTGGCTTCTTCTCTCAATTTATTTATTTCTTGGAAATTCCATTTGAGAACAAGATTGTGGTGTTGCCATGTAGTTCATTGTGTGATGTCCACATTTTTTTTGTATTTGGTACCTTCAAGTACATTATTTGCAAGAAGAAATTTCTTTTTTTTTCACGAGAGAGGGAAGTACGCAAACATGCAAGGAAACTTCTTCCAAGAGTTTAGGAAACAAAGCTGAACGAAGCCCTTCGCATATTCATCCAGGAAAAAAAAATGTCTACAAGGTTAATTAAGATTTAAGAATTAAAACATAAGAAAGAAGGCTTTTTTTTTTGGCGCAATGACGTATCTGGTCTAGAGAAAAAAGCTACGTAATTTAATATATTCATATATTAACTCCCTCGATGGATATACAATCACTGAAAATAACTTATATCCTATATCACATGCTGTCTTATCAGACTTTCCTCTAATGTGATTCCGTTCGTTTGTGAAGTGTTGAGTTGAGACATTGTCTTTATAATTAACCATCCAATGCTTGTGCTATAGACTCCGGTTAGATGCCACTGAATCTGAGCCAAGATGAAGATTTGTTGTAAAGTGACTCACATCCAATTAGTTATGCTTGGGTTTGGTTTATAAGACATGGGGTATGACAGTCCCACACATAAGAAAAAAAATAAAATAGATAAATGGTGAAATATACTTAAACTCATGTCACAAATATGATTGATCTTTTTGAGTCAACTAAATCTAAGTAGATTAATCTCAATCTCCGTGAACGAGCCTTTCAAATCCCCGACACGAGAACTCATGTCTGCTTTAAGAAAAGAAAAGGATAAATAAATAAATAAATGGTGTTCTTCTAATGGTTGAATGATGAACCTGGGGATAAAAGGGCTATAACATTGGGGAAATTATCATATCTTATTTCTCTTAGAAAAGCCCAGTAGGATACATTGTAAAACCGTGTCGCTTTCTCGATGGGGAGCTTGAGTTCGATACCCATGTGCACCAAAGTGATAGTAGTTGTGGTTATCGGTGTTGTTGTTATATGCGCTAAGGCGTATTTTCCTTTTAAAAAAAACTTTTTCACTTTCTCTTTTTTGTTATTAAGTATAAAGCTTTTGGACTTAAATGCATTGTATACTATATTTTCATTTTGCTAAAAGAAAAATTAGATTAAAAGGGCTATAACATTACAGAATAGAAATGCGTGGAGTTAGGGGCACGCAAATATATTGTAGTTTTTGTTGTGTATTCGATATTCACAGAGCTCGGAACTTGTAAAGTATGATTAAAGTATTCACGCCATAATCTCGAACTAGCAAAAACAAATCAAACTTGTACTAAGACTAATCCAACCTTTAACCAATCTACTAATTAAATATGCCACCATTATACGAAATGTAACAGCATGCGTACAAAAACTTGTAAAGAAATCTGCAAAAGCAACAGACTCGTGGGCTCGCACGGGCTTGCAGTGGTTTTGACTGAATAATCATAAGATTAGTAACAATGAACGTGGAGAGAGAGAAAGATGAGAGGAAGAGATTAATTCATAAATCATTTAATAAAAAAAAAATTCGGCCAGCTCAGTTTGGTTGGTTCTGGTTCCTTTGACCGTGATCTCACCTCCTCTAAAGTCACAAAATTTCTTTACGATTACTTCTAAAAAGTAGAGTAGCAATGTACTTTGAGCAGCATAAATTAAAATTCAAATATAAATAAAATAAAGAATCTCATAAGCAGCCTGATCAAGATGTCCATGTTTGGTTGTTGGGAAACTGTCATTTCTTTTCTTTCTTTTTTTTCTGGGGGGTAGTATGAGAAACTTAGTTTAGAAGGTTATTTATTAGTTGAGTAAAGCTCCTATAAACTTAAGTGGATAGGAGCACTTGTCCACCAAATTTTGTATCCATTCATTATGCTTTGAGATTTATACTACACATCAATGCTATCTTTGTGATTTGTGCATTTATTTGCATCACATGCTAGTACAAATCTCAATGCAAAATTAATGGATAAAAAAGTTGGTGGACAAATGACTCCTATGGAGCTTTACTCTTATTAGTTTCCCGTCAAAGGAGCTTTCCTACTGCATCAAATTTCAAAGTTACTGTAAGAGTTGTGGATTGTAATTATTGGATTGTCTTAAAATATCAAAACCAAGAGGAATGCTCGGTGTTGATCGTGGAATCTTGAACAATGCATGCATTAGGAAGTTTGATTTGAGAGTATATATTCAAGTTTCGCCCATTCAAAACTTTATGAATCTGGCTAATTAGTGAGGGTTTACAATTTTGTACCATTCAAAACTTGAATTGGTTTGTAGCAATAGTAAATTTACCTGGCGAGAGACTGTGGAGGTAGATGGATTTGGTCGAATCATGCGAAAACTTTTTGGGCTCTCTTATCTCTTGTACTCCCTACTGGGTGTGGTGTTTGTTTGTGTGCTTGACTACCCCCAACACTAATTGCATACCTAGCATGCCCCATGCAGGTTGAATGCAAGCATGAGTCTGAGTCTGGGACTCACGCATCTACTTTTTTAAAATCCAATTTAAATTTGCGACATGTGAAAATTGAATATGAGTTGCTCAGATATCATATCAAAGGATCTTTTTACGATACTAAACTTCAAAGTTATTATTATAAATTTATGTTTGACAGTACTTACTGAGAAAGTGTTATGCATTCTTATGTTTCACGACATTGAAAGGTTTTCTGAAATAAAAGTATCCAATTAAATATCAAATTTATCTTGAAACTATGAAAGTTATAATTGAAAATAAAAGGTTAAACGTTTCTTAACTATATCCTTAGGACATTCTTCAGAAAATTCTTTATAATTAAATATATCTCTTACGAATGATTTGAGTGGATATAAACATGTTTAATCAGGAGGATATAACTCTTTTTATTAAAATATGATTTAAGTTTCTCACATGCTCACACATTAATATCTATGTTTATTTTCCCAATAAGTTTCTTACTCATTTCATTACTGGATCCTGTGTATATCTGCCTCAACTATTTAAAGTGAAAGGCTAACTTTAAGTTAAGAAACGGCCCACGAGCTTCACCACTTGGGTCAGAGTACGTCAAAGTGAAAGGCTGCATTTTGTGGGCCTTGTTCCCTTTGTAATGAGCAAAGCCACTGCGTATTTATCTCATCACCCTCGTGTATTGTAGTAGGCCCAACTTCATATAGCATGTAAGCATATGTGTAAGTAATGGCGTGTTTCTTCTCCATAACCTTGTTAGTGTTTCCTTGCATGAATGAGAAGTAGAACTTGTGTTTGACAAATGACTGAACTAATTGTCGCCTATTTTTTTTTTTAAGTTGAAATTGCTTCCCTTAACTAGGTAAGGGTTGGACCACCTCCTATGACCAGCCCTAGCCTGGTTAAGGACTTAAACAGGTTAGGATGGATTTTGCCAAATACACCCTAATGTTTTGTATTCTTTCCAAATTCCATATCTACAGACCCTTTACCAAAATAGTCATAATACTACTAGCAGATAGATCCATAAATAATTAGAGAAGACTTATTGAAATTACATAGATGAAAGCAGAAAGCAACACAATTTAATCACACATTTTCTCCATTTTTTTATTGACCGTGAACTCTGACTCAAGCACATTCAAAATTACCTATCCATTGTTTTCGGGTGGAAAAGTTTAGAATTTTTTAATATACTTAAAAGACTATAATTGCTCACTTTTTCACTTAAAAATAAAAACTACAAGTTTTGATTCTAGGAAAGTGTGCCAACAAAGACTAGATTTTTAGCTCCGTTGATCATGAGAACATCATTGTTATTGAAGTTGTTCTTTATCGTCGAGTTTTGAGTTGAAGGAACGCAACTTGTCGGAGAGAGATCACCTCGTTGACTAGCGAAAGAGCCAAGCTTTTGAGGCAAGGTAAGAGAATGATAACACGAGCTTGAAAATCAAGTACTTGGAGGCTGAGAGCTCTTGCATCGCAATATTTTAGCACCATAACGCGGGTTAACTCATCGTCGGCAGCCGTGGTGCGGAGCTAACCCAACAGCCAAGGGGGACGGTGCCTAAGTGTGGGTTGAACCAAGAAGAAATAAAGACCCCAAAAAATGTTGGTGAGGGGGCTATATTTATAGGCTGAGATTTGTGCTCCACAGGGGGTTTGCCCACACGGGGTTAGCTTAGCATTGTTTTAATGTGACTTGCAGAGCACTTTACAGCTCAAAAGTGGTGCAGGACTCAAAATGGTGTCAGGTGAAGCAACTTTATCAATCTCGCATGGCCACGCAAGGTTACGAAAGTCAGCTGATTTTAGACTTTTTTGAGCCATGAGGGATTACATCCATGCACCACTGTACTTCTAAGTCTTCGACATTTAATGCAGAGATTTGTTTATCTGACATCTGATAGGGGTTGCTATCACGCTAATCTATTGTCCCTTTGAATCTCATACGGGGTTGAGTCATGCAGGGCTCAGCTCATGCGAACATAAAGAGTTAAGCTCACGCCCAGTTAAGCTCACACAGTGTTAAGCTCACGCGGGGCTAAGCCCATGGGAAATTAAGATCACGCTCAAAATTTGCCTTCTTGAGTTGATTTCAGCCTTTTTGACTTAGTATTTTGGGATCGCCAATCCTTTACCAAATTTGTGGACTCTCTTAACTTTGTTGAGTCCATTGGTCATGTCAAATGATCAAAATATCATTAGTGGGGCTCACACTTATATTTAGCCGATCTTGTTGAATGGTATGTATTTTTTTAATCAGCTATACCCATATATGCAGAACTCAAATTCAGAGATGACCATGTGGTTTATCTCACAAGTATATTGAGCCCTTAATCTATTAAGCCCCTATGGCTTTGGTTTTGATTCTATTTAGCCCAGTGGTGGTTCTCCACTACTAAGGAAGGGTATTTTGTTCTTATAGAAATTATTTTTTTCTGGAGGGAAAAATATGACCTTTTTTCATCATTCCCATTTGCTATTTTTCTTCCAAGGTTCATATTATCACCCCACAAAGCTTCATAAGTCAACATCACCGTCTACTTCTTACAACTCCACCAATAAGCACTAACCATTTCCATACCCTTTATTGCTTTAGAACTTGATTCCTATTAAGCCTTCATGGTTCTGGTTTTGATTTTAATTAGCCTTGATGGTTGTTTAACAAACCAAACACCACCAAAATCATAATTTTGGTCAGGGTAAAGTTAGAATATTGCCAAAAAATTCACATACAACTCACATGACATATTTATAATCCCTCAATCAGAATTGGGGAAGATTATTAAGGAAAAATTGGTCCTTCTTATTTCCTCTCATGTAATCTGTCACGTCCCATGTCCCAACATTGCATGATGGACATGTGACTTGGCTAGGCAGCATATACAATCGAGCCAAATACAATCCAAAAGCATATATTTAAGCCTATCTGATAGATTGATACATACATCTCAATCACCATTATCAGAACAGAATATCATCATACATAATTATAAATACAGAGAAACTGATATACAACAAAAGCAAATATACAATACAAATACTCAGCGAAAGCAAATAATACTCAACAAAAAATCAACAAGTCCTACAGATAATTGAATAACATAAATGATATCACAAGTATGATATAAGTGTTATCCTCACAGCATAATAATAACAAGGCCGCTCGGCCTTACAGGTCTAAAATAATAACTGAAATAAACCAGATACATCAGAGTCACTACATAATAGTGGAAGTAAAAAATATAATCTAAAGGATAATAGAAGCTGATAATTGGCAAACTGGGACAAAAACTGGATAAGCTGATAGATGAGCTGATCTGTGGAACCCATCTATTGAAAATCACTAGAATCCAGGGGCTTGAAAGCAAGGGTAATGTGTCTGGATTTGCCACTGGTGTGCAAACCATGATAGTTAGAAAACCATCTAGCATGTGGTAAAATGAGCGAAGTTGTTTTTATACATGTAAAATGTATCATGAATGTATGAATGGTATAAAGTAAGAAAGACAATATAACTGTTTCACTTTACTTTTCTTCATGAACAGAAAACATGCATCTCAAAATTCAGAGCAAAAAATAAAACAGCAGATAACTAGAGATACAACAATAACAGAGATCGCAGAATGAGGGTGCACCTAGATCCTTGAGTGTGATGTAAAGGTAGTGTGTATATCTAACTATTCTCAGGTTTTATTTAATCTTATTTAGGGAAAGCTTTCATGGGATAATATGTGTTTGGTGTACCTACTAGAAATGTTACTTGGATCCTTTTTTTACTTGGTTTATGTGCATAGACTCATCTAGCACTAGCGCTTAAACACAACCCAAGGCCACACATTATCTATGAGATGTCAATTCCCTCCCATTAATTAACCTATGTGAACTTTTTCATTGATTGGTTATATATGATTTATTATATACTAGGCTCGAATAACTCAATCCATAGAGAATATCCATCATGTGGGTGTCATCTCTGACTGGGTTTCCAAAGCAAACAAAAAATGCCCGTCAAATATCAAAGCAAATCATTCATGACTTGATATACATGGATACTTGATCTCTTTCTTGATTTCTCTTTCTTGGTATATCATGCTTTATACTTGATCAAGTTTTTAGTGGTGGAGAATCACGAGCCTCCACTCACAGTCGTAATGTATCCCAAATCGAGAACTTTTTTGATTTAAATAGAAATGTTCTTGATTTAGTATCATGAGGGACACGCTCAATATCCAAACATAAGCAATCATCATGTATATACAACATCAAGGTGCCTAATCATGCATACCCTAGGGCCAAGTCTCATGATATTGAACTGAGCAAATAAAAGTCCAGGGTATCACCTATGCCAATATGCATAATGTTCATGAATTCTAGGTCATAGCACAATATAGCATAGCATAACAGAACATATGATTTATCACTATGCAATAACATAGCATAACAAGCTTTAGTTGAATCTAAACAGGGATATATCATGATTTTGATAAGCGAGCATAAGCCACTAGAACTTTAAGCTAGCAACTACTATATCAACTACTTTATCTCAAGATAGCAAGATCAAACAATACTGCATACTGACATCATATCACATGAATGGAAACTAAGAAATCATGAAAAACAAGCTTGAACAAATTAAAATCCTAAAATTAAAGGAATCTATTTTCTAGAGCTGAGCACGTACGCTCTGAGGTTAGGCGCGTGCGCTCACCTTGTTGCCACGTTAGCTAAGTTCTGACAGCAGATAGAAAATTAAATAAAAAATCATCTTTAAAAAACTCGCATGTATGCGTGCGCTTATTGTTTGGCTGTATGCACTCAAGCACTGTAAACCAAATTGTTCCCGGGTATTTCACTAAGCACGTGCGTTGGACAGGTCGAGCACATGCGCTCTGTCTGAAATCCGCAAGTTTCAAAATATTTTCGACTCATAACTTGATTCAAAATTAAATTAAAAACCAACTTCAACTCAAGTTTTCTACTTGCCAAGGGGAATATATTCAATCAAATTTCACACTAAATGATCAAGTATATCCAAAATCACCATTAGAGATCTCGAGCTCGCAATCTAAACCAAAAATAGGCATAACCCTTATCCAATCTACTCAAAACTATCCAAAATTGTTCAAAAACTATAGAGAACACAAACTACTCAAAACCCATAAAAATCTCATCAAAACATGGATAAAAAACTCTAACTTGTAAAGTTAACATTATTCTATAACAATGGGTCCTTCTTCTTGAAAGAGATTGTGGATTGAGATCCAACTCTTCGAGAAATCCTTCACTTGATCAAATCCCATGAAATTGTAACACTAACTTATTGAAAATCTTATTTATATTAAAAGAAAGAGGAAAATGAGATCTCTAAAATCTATAAACTAAAATTTTTAAAAGAGGAACATTTGAGCAAGAAAATACTTGCCTTGGATGTTGATGCAATCCTCTCTTTGGCCTCCAAGCTCTGTAATTTCAGCCTTACCTAATGAGGGAGAGAATTTAAGGTTTATATATGAGTGTTTAATTTAGGGTATGGGTCAAATGGGTCCCCATTTAATTGGATCCAACTAATAAGCTCACTCAATTAGCATAATAACCCATTATCCTCTTTCCCTTGGGGTCCAACCCATTATGAAAAACTAAAAATCACATTTGAAACACAAAAGTTCAATTTAGCAAAACAATAAAAAAAATTGATTTTCACTTGGAGAAAAGACATGCGATACATGTCAAGATCATAGGGCTTGATGTAATCTAACAGCTCAATATTACTCGATCAGAATCTACGGTTGAAATTTATTCGGAGCAGGGTAGGGTCCTTACATAATCCCAAGTCTGATAATCCTCATTTGAGGTAATTTCTCTTTTATTTTTGGTTCTTGTTTTACGTAGAATCTCTTTGTTTGGTTGTTTGTTAATTTGGTTAAACTTCAAGTCTCTTAGAAGAGGTTTACGAGTTAAACTATAAGGTCTTATCTGAATTTGAGTTCCATGTATGCACCACATCAGTCTGCACATGAAATCCACTAGTGCCATACACCAATATTTTTATCCTAAACTCAAACATGACTTAAGCCTAGTACCTAGCTAGCTTTTATTGATGAGGGTGTCTATCCCAATTCTTATCACAACTTCAGATTTTTGGTATTAGAGCAAGTAACTTTAATATGATATTAGAACAATCTAGATTCAAAATTCTTGAATATATTTTTAACATGAATTTAGAAACAATTTACCAAATAGTCGAAGTCTCTGCCCACAAAAAACAGGCTTAACTTATTTGAACATGTGATGTATACAACTATAATCTCTACTCTTTTCACAACTATAAAATGTTATTGTAATAAAAGGTCTTTAAAACAAATAATGTTGTAGATGAAAAGAGCTACATGTTACTTTTGGAACTCTATTGTCCCTATCTAAAATAATTAGTGGGTTACATAGTAACATTCCTAGATTGTAGTTGGATCAAGAAGTTAGCATTCAAGACTATTCAAGATTATGGTCATCATTCCTTTTTTCTTGTTGGTTGATCATGCAGAACCGATCTTATCTTCCTTGATGTTAAAAAGTAGTTAGAAAACCACTCTTTCAATTAAAATCTTCCATTATTTAGTAAAATTATAAAATTTTGATTGGATAGTGGGAATGAGTATAAATCACATAGATAAAGTAAATGTTATAAGGTAAATATTAGATTTGGAATGAATTACAATTCATATCAATATAAAATAAGAACATTTAACTAAATAATATATTGATCAAAAGGTACCCCTCTTTTTGGACCAGTTGCTCTTTCTCTCTCTATCTCTATGTGTGTATGTGTGTGTGTGTGTGTGTGTGTTTTATTTCACATAAGAGAGGAAAAGACCAGAGTTAGTTTTCCAATAAGGGGCTATTTGGTTTGTATCCTAGAAACCAAATAAAAAGCAAATTAGGGGAGAAAACCAACATGCGTGGTTTTCTCTCATTTCCTAAAATAAATAAATAAAATAAAATAAAAAATTGATGAAAAACTAAGGATCAAATCATCTAATGAGAAGATATCATGTCAATCTTTTGATTAGTTTTATGGTGACAACTAAAAAAAAACCATTTATAGGAAAGATTTCTATAAATAGGTTTCCACCAATTTCGTACAATTAAATAGCCCGAAGGGATTGTTTGGCTGCAGTATTTTTTAGAGGAAAACAAGGTAAAATAAGGTATTTGGCAGGTCCACAATCTACTTTTCATACTTTATGTTGTTCAGTTGACAAAGAAAGATTATGATATGCCACTCATTTTGTTGATGTGGCACTTCAAAACTAATCTTCTCAATTAGAATGAATTTGATGGAAGTTACTATAAAAAATGATGAGATGCATGTTCCTTTTCATAATTTGTTATGAAGACACAATTAAAAAAGAAACACAATTAGCCCCTTAGAGAGAAAAATCTCCAAAATTTTAGGTTTTCCAAAAATATCCACTAGAATTTAAAACGATAGTTCCACTCATTCATTTTAATTAGTTATGAATTTTGTTTGGATGTAACAATATTATAATAGAATTGTATATAAAAATCATATGATTATTACATTGTAATTAAAATATTATATTAGAAGATCTAATATATATTTTATGATGAGAGCAATAAAATGTAAACCTTTCAAACTTACAAAAATTAATGTCATTCTTATAAATCAAATGGGTATTTCTTGTAATCCATGCAAAGTCTCAAAATAAAGATTGTTTACGCAAGAAAAATTACGGATCAATGAACCTTGTGGAACAGGATTCAAAGATTGGTATTGAAGCTAATTTTTTATTTTTTTATAGAGTACCAGTGGCCACCAATATTTCTAGTTATTCATGGTTAAGACATGGATAATGTCAGCTCAGTTCGTAATAGTTTAAAAAATGTGAACTAGTTAAAATTTTATATATGTCTACAGCGAACAGAGTCGTATCTTATGATTAAATGAAAAATGCGACTCTTGAGTGTTGCATCACAGTGTCATTCAACATTAAATTATGGAGAATAAAAAATTTGTGGAAATTCACTTGAGTTCTTACAACAATTGGTGACTAAGGAAATCATGTTAGTTCAATATTATCGACAAGCATGTTAATTCAAGATTGTCGAAGCTAATCTTAGGGTTTCATAATAAGATGTGGCATGGCATCATAATATGCAATCACTCTTGAATTTGTGCTTCTGATCTCTTTTTGTTATAGATATAAGAGTTAAAATTGCTTTAGGTGGCTATGTTTTTTCTTAAAAGGAAAGAGAAAAATCATCTAAAGGCTTTTGGCTTCTGGCTTCTACTCGGTCTTCTCGCAGAGTTCCCTTTGTTAGATACTAGATGAGTTGATCCATCCAGCATGGCTCTAGTTGCTGGTCTACTTGCATGACCGAGTCTGTCATTGTTTCAACAATGCTGGGCTGCTTGAGGGTGTCTGTGAGCCCCAGTCCTGCCCTCGAGCTCGAGGAGCCCAGCTTGGATAGAGCATCTGCACGGGCATTGTGGACCCGTAGGACTTGTTCGATTCTGAATTCCTTCAGCTTGCCCAACAGTTCTTTGACTTTCCCTAGATAATTTGTCATTTTAGGGTCCTTCGCTTCATATTCTACCCGCACCTGGTAAATGACGAGTTGAGAGTCGGAGGTTATGAAAACAAACTCTGCTTTAGCCGCTAGGGTGGCTTTGAGGCCATCCAAAAGAGCTTCATGTTCAACTTTATTTTTTGAGGTCGGGAAATCGAAGGCACTTGCATACTCAAGGATGTGTCTCTCCGGGCTGTGCAGTACTACTCGAGCTCCACTACCACTTTCTCTAGGGGATTCATCTACTTATCAGCATCACCATGATGAAAACTCTGGCAGATCATATTTGGGGATACTATTTTTCTTAGATGTGTTATTTTTTATTGGCTTTTGCACTGGAAGTGGAGCCGGTGCATGAGCTTGCTGGTCATCTACTGGATCGGGTGATTCGATCAGGAAGTCGGCAAGGACTTGAGCCCTAATGGTTGTCCTAGGCACAAATTGGACATCATACTCACTAAGCTTGATGGCCTAGTTGGTCATCCTCCCAAAAGTGGTGGGGCTATCAAGTGCTTTTTTCATGCCCAAATTGGTCCATACTACCACCATGTGGGCCTAGAAATATGACCAAAGCCTTCTTGCCGTGATGATGAGAGCAAAGGAAGCTTTCTCAAAGAGAATATAGTTGAGTTCGGTCACCTTCAAGATGTAGCTAACATAGTAGATTGGCTTTTAGACATTCTCTTCTTCTTGGACCAGGACCGAGCTCACGGCTTCTATCGAGATGATGAGGTAGAGATAGAGTTGTTCCCCTTCAATGGGGCTGCTCAACAAGGGCTTGGTAATTAGATTCCTCTTCAGCTCTGTGAAGGCGTTGCTACACTCTGTCATCCACAGGAAGTTATCGCTAGGTCATTTGGTCCCCTCAGGATTTTCAAGAAGGGAAGGCTTCTTTCAGCCGACTTAGAGAGGAAACGGCTTAAAGATGCTACTTTCGCATTTAACTTTTGGATGTCCTTTACTGTGTGGGCTTCGGTTATCCCTTCAATTATAGCTATCTTCTCCGGGTTGATCTCAATTCCTCGTTGGGTGATTATGAACATAACGAATTTGCCCAACCGTACCCTAAAGGCACACTTCATAGGATTGAGCTTCATCTAATATCGGCGGAGGATGGAGAAAGCTTCTTTGAGATATGGAGCATTGGAGTCAGTGTGTTTGGACTTCACCAGGATATCATCCCCATATACCTCCACATTACATCCAAATTGTTCCTTGAACATCTTGTTGAGTAGCCTCTGGTAGGTTGCCCATGCATTCTTGAGACCAAAGGGTAATATTTTGTAGCAATAAGTACCCTGATCTGTGATGAAAAAGATTTTCTCTTCATCATGCTTTGTCATATTTATTTGGTTATAGCTTGAGAAGGCATCCATGAAGCTGAGTATTCATGGACAGTGCTCCTATTGACTAATGGGTCGATCTAAGGAAGGGAAAACTATCCTTAGGATAGGCTTTGTTGAGATCGGTGAAATTGACGCACATCTTCTATTTGCTGTTGGCTTTCTTTGTTTCTGGTCTTAAAATTACAACTAACTCAAGGTTATAATTTTAAGAAGAACAAGAAATTTTTTTAAGGCTGGGTTCTTTTCTATGTGCCGATGGAGCATCAATCTCATACTTCGTTAACTGTCCGACTAAAGCGTTAAGTTTTCTGCTGATTGAAGATTGCCGAGGATCTTTTAAAGATACCGAGGTCTTCAAGTAGATAGTACAAGGTAGCTAGATAAAATACCAAATTCTAAGTTGCTAAATTGCTAAGTGAGAGAGAGAGAGAGAGAGAGAGAGAGAGAGAGTTAGCGACCATTAAGTATGGATTTAGTGTCCATTAACTTAGGAGATAATGGGGGACAACCATTTTCACAATAATAGCTCTTGAAACGGTCAATGGCCAGGTTTGTCAGTAACGGTCGGGGCCGAAGCTCGCTGAGCGGTCATGGGCAGAGTTTATTCTAGTGAACTTCGCTAGAATGTGGGCAGCCCACTCCCTTAGGGTGTGGATGACATGGCCCACGTGGGTCTTTTAAGTGAAGTTCGCGTGAGACTTGTGTGAGCTTCACTATGGTTCGGGTGAGCTTCGTCATGGGCTTGTGTTTGAGCCTATATGAAGTGTTTAGCCAATAGACACTTCTTGGACTTGGGCTGAGCGTTGACCCAGGGGAGAGTATATTTTAACTGTCTACATTCTTGACTAGCACCACATTTGCTAGCCAATTCGGATATTGGACTTCTTGGATGAACCCTGATTTTAGTAGTCGGTCAACTTCTTTTGCAGCCGCCTGCTGCCTTTTTGGCCCACGATGCCTCTTTTTCTATCAAACTGGCTTCCAATCATAGTGGATGTATAGCTCGTGAGCTATCACTTCTGGGGCTATCCCCAGCATGTCTTCAAGTCCCCAGGAAAAACATCTGCGTTTGTGCAGAGAAACTTGATGATTGCTCCTCGCTGTGGTTTGGCTAGCCCTAACCCAATTTGAAATTTCTTAGTTTCATCGTACCGACTAGAATTTCTTCCAATTTCTCAATATGGGTCGCTTGTTCCCTGTCTTCATCACTTTGCAGTAGGCTTGAGACTTCTCGATTGGCAGGGTTTCTGAGGTCCCCTTACCTTTCATAGAGAGCAGGTAACATGACCTAGCCTCGCGTTGATTACTCCACACAAGGCTAACCCCTTATGGGTTGGAAACTTCACCATCTAATGATAGGTGAAAAGGATAGCTTGGAGATCATTGAGGGAGGTTCTCCCAAGGATGACATTGTAAGCCGACTTGACGTCCATCACAACGAACTGGACTTAGACCATGGACTGGCAGGGGTTAATCACCAATGACCATCGGCAGAGTGATCAACCAATTTTGTTGAACCAAATGCCCAGAGAAGCCTATTAGAGGAATTGGACATGGTTGTAGTTCTGATCTGTCAATCTTATCTGGTTGAACACATCCAAGAACAGGACGTCGGCTGAGCTTTCCATGTCCATCATGATCCTCTTGACTGGAAACCCATTGACTTGTGTGGAGATGATGATAGGGTCATCGTGAGGTGTCATCACAGCCTTCAAATCAGCATTGCTGAAGGTGATGGATTGGTCCACCTTGAGCTTCTTCTAGCACAGGTTCACCTCAAGGGCTCGTTAGCATACTTCTTACACGTGTTGTTCGACATCTCCCAGCTGCTGGGCCACCGCTGATAGTGTTGATGATGCCTATGTCACCGGATTCTCTTAGCTAGTTCTTTTGCTAATTCGGGTGAGGCGGTCTTAATCTCCTTCTCTCTGGCCTATCTGGGTTTGGCCCCTCCTTGTTGTGGTTGTCAAGGTATTTCTTCAATAGCCTTCTCTTGATGAGGTATTTGATGTCTCTCTATAGGATTTTGCAGTCATCGGTGTCATGGCCATGGTCCTTGTGGTAGCGACAGTATTGTCAGAGTCCCTCTTGTGGGGATTTGAGGTCATGCGAGGGGGAGGTTTAGTGAGATGTCCCTCCCGCTGGATTTGGTGTAGTACGTGTGGGAGGGGAGTGTTGAAGGAGGAAAAAGCCACTCCCCTCATTGTGTCCCTTATCTGGTCTCTTTTATCAGGTCGGTTGAATCTGGACTTGGACTCGGATCGGTCGGCTTTAATCTTCTTGCTGCAGGAAGACTCAGCTCCGAAAGCTTCTATTCGAGCTGCCTTCTTATGGAGGCAACTATCTTCGGCATCCATGTGTAACTGAGTTCTAGTCATGAGCTAGTCAAAGTTGATCATGGGCTTCATGATGAGTGAGTCAGATAGTTTCTCATTCTACAGATCTGAGATTATTGCTGCTATTGCCACCATGTTGCCGGGGTCTTCTACCTCTAGCCGTTTGACTTGGAATCTCTTAAAGTATTCTCTCAAAGTTTCACTGGGCTATTGCTTGACCTGCAATAGGAGAGCGGAGGGTGCCTTCTCTTTTGTGTCTGCTAAGAAGTAGTGGATAAACTTTTGGATGAGTTGCTCATATATTTATGGATGGTCTTTCTCTCCAGAGAGTTTCATTACATATTTGTACTACCGCTAAGGGTGATTGGGAAAGCTCTGCATATGACCGGATCCATCACATGTTGTATGCACATCAAGTTAAAGAAATTTTTTGCATGCTTGGCCAGGTCATGTTTTCTCTTGTATTTATCAATGTGTGACATCTTGAACTTAGGGCAATGAGCATACATGATTTGATCTATGAGGCGAGTGTTTCTTCCGATGATGTCAGTCACCATGTTGAATGTCCAGTCATAACCAAAAGTTTGGTTGGCCATAGAAGGGTCTACGTAGGTTGTTGAGGTTTAGGTCATGTAGGTATATCTCACCCCCTACGACGCCGCCCGTGTGGCGTGACTAGGATCATGGCTTGAGCTTTTGCCTGTCACGTCATGGTGTTGATTAATCTACCGGGGTGATAGTGAAGCGGGCTTGATGCCGTGGTGGTTATGGGGGTGGTGGTGGGTAAATTTTGAGTGATTACCTTCTAAGTTGCAAGTATACAACTTATCAAGTTATAGTATATAAGATTATCGATCCCTCGAGGAACGGGAAGTAGGAAGAGTTTTGTTCAAGTTTTGGTTCTCAAATTATGCACATGACAATTAGGAGTTTATGTACATGGTGAAAGTGGTCATGATGAGGTTAGAGAGTGGGTTGTGGATTATGTGCAAAATAAATGAAACGAGGAAGAAAATGTGTTGTGGAGAGATTGAGATTGTGAAGGTGAATAAGTGAAAATAAAGGCAAAATGAAAGTGAGAAAATGGGGAGATTAGAGAATGAAAACGGATGTACGCGAATAAACCAAAATGAGGATGAGAGAATGTGAGAAGTAAAAAGGAAAAGAAATCAAGAGAGGAGAAAGACAATTAAAGAAAAATAAACAAATGAAAAACAAGGATAAGAGGAAAATTAAGAATGTAAAGTATGGAGGATTAATTAAAGATATGAGGAATCTAGAGTAGATCCACTTAGCTTATCTCATTCTCACAAGAATGAGTTGGATTTGTTAGCTAGTTTCAAACAATCTCTAGGGATCCCACAAATATTACCTCCACACTTAGAAAAGGGTAATTCCTTAGAGGGTTCTAGCCTCAAGGTGAATTAAAGAAAAGAAAAATCTATTCTAGAAAGTAAATACAAGAATTAAATACATTGCATGAAAGTAAATTGCATGAAAGTAAATTGCATGAAATTAAATTGCATGAAAGTAAATCTAAGCTACAAAGCAATTAAATGAACAAGAAAGAAAATGAAAAAGAAATAAAATAGAAACCAACAACTCATGATCTTAATCTAATCCTCCTTTTGGTCCTTGGATTAGAAGAAGAGAAATGAAATTGAAGGGGTGAAAAATTTTATTTATTGTGTAACAAAAGTTACAATTTTTGGAAGGTCTTCTCAATTAAGAGTAACCCTCCTCTCCAAATGGAGTTTTTATAAAATATTTCACACTCAAACCTCTCCCCCTCAACCCCTATTTATAGCCTACAACAATGTACATGAACCATTGGATGAAACTTGGGCTCCAAGGATCAAATCTTAGCCACAAATCGAGTTAGTTACGGACCAATCGATTGGCCAATCGGTTGGCCAACCGATTGGCCAACCGGTTGGTGAACCGATTAGAATTTGAAAAAACTAAAAATACAGTTAGCTCCGTCTCGTCGAGATAGGCGATTTTTATATATTATATGTTAAATTCCGCCTTCCGGATTGAGAAATATCGCCATTTCTTTGTGGCTAACATCTTGAACATTATTTTTATTTGATTTCTTTTATATTTGATCCTTGCATCTTGACTACGTAGATTGCTCGGCTTGATCTCCGGCTTTAGTAAAAGGTTGAAAAATGAGGAAATTTGAGTTCTCTTTTTAGCCTTTATTCATTAATTCTTCATTAACCTGCAAATTAAGATAAAAATAGTTATTAGTAGGATATTTATTTATATAAAATAGGTAATGAGGGTATAAATTTGTAATTAAAATGTGATAATCAAATACCCCCACACCTAAACTTTTGCTAGTCCTCTAGCAAATAAAATAAAAAGAAAACCTAACACACTTTCGCAGGAATCGCGATTGTATTTAGTGCATACAACAAGCCTTTAAACCCCTAGGTTACCCTAGTGGACGAGTTGTAGTCTCGTGAGGGTTTGCAGTGAATATACCCACAAAATTCAGTCAACTTGCCAATTTAAAGAAGTTAATAAAATAATTAATTCATTTTATATCTTCAAACATTCCAATTGAAGTTGGTTAATACTCAAGAAAACGTTTTTATCATAACTCCAATGTAATTTTCTTAAAAAAATCCTTCCATTATAGTTATACAAAACCAAGTTTAACTCAAAAATTTAATTTAAAAGTTTTGACAAGAACATGCTAACTCTTTGTTTTAAACAAACTTCAAGTCTTTTAATCCATTTAATTCTTCAAGAACATATACAAATATAACTATATATAAAAACATGGTTAGTATGATTTTTTAAATTTTTTTATTTACTCTTTATTCCTTGATGATTTTGTTCTTTTAATCGGCTTTCTAAGTGACCATTTAGCGAGTTTTGGGCCAATGAATCCCAACCCAATTGGGCTTAGGTCATTAAGCATAGAAATACTCCTCGGGCTTAATTACTCACCAACTTAGGCTTAGTAAAATAGAACCACCAATGATTTTAAGAGAAATTTTTCTTCTTTTGTTAAGTTATTATAATATATATATGTGTATATGTATATATATTCTGAACAATATTTGGATCAAGACAACTTGAAAAATTATTTTCAACTCTAAGTTAGGCATGCAAAATTTCATTACTTTAATTAAAAATCTAAGTTAAAACTTAAGTAAAGTATACTACTTTGAAAATCATTTCTTAAGAAATTTATTTGGAGTTATCATAAAAGGTAAACTTGAGTATAGAACTAACTAAGGATTAGAAGACTTAAATTCTATCAAATAGATCAATTATTAATCAACTCTATTAAGTTGGCAAGTGACTTTTTTATGAAAAGAGGAAAAATGACATAAAAAGAAAAAAAATGGTAAGAAAAAGAGGAAAAATGACTAAGATAAAGAGCAAAAATGACTAATTCCCACCCCCACACCTAAATTTTGCATTGTCCTCAATACAAATTCTATTATGCACAAAGTAAAACAGATAATAATTGAAGCACTTATATTTGTTCGGCTAGCTTCGAACAATGATAAAAATTCTGCAAATACCTTCAAGATAAGGGGGGTGGAGCCAAATATTTATTCTCTTTTTTTTTTTGAAATAAAGAATAATAAGAAACTCTCTCATGAGAGAAGAATAAATTCTTTTATTATTATGAGATAAAAAATAAAAATGTAGAATAAAAGATGAAACATGAGAAGCTCACATTCTACATTAAATCCTACCTTATTGCTGAAAATTCTACCCGAAATTTAAAGAATTTCAATATGATATAATCAATGATGTTCTCATATTCTAAAAATTCCAAGGTTTTCAATGATTTTACAAAGAAATAAAGGTAGATATTATTGGTGTTATGCATTTTAAACTTAGATTTTTGATTAATGAAAATTTGGCATTTTGATTCTTTGTTTCAAAAATCTAAGCTCATCGAAAAGAGTTCTTCAAAAGTTAAATTACAAATGCATGTATTTGACACAGCTTCCTTGTTCTCAAAAATCAAACCCGAGGTCGCTAAAATTTGCGACTCCTCACCAAAAATTTCCTCAAAACTCGTGTCGATTCATTTTCTACTTGTTGAACTTTCTTGGATGTAATTGATTTCAAAGACTGATTATCAATATTATTTCTGGATTGAAAATATTAAGTTCAAGAAATGATTTCTAAAAGACGACTTCATGTGACCAGTTCTACAGCTTGATGAGAGCATTAGAAGTGGCTAAGAACGGTCTTCCTAAGATCATGGGTATCGTCCTTTGGGATTGGAAGCGGGTTGCGTTTCGGGACTCTGAAATCAACAGAAAAATAAAGTCTCCAACCTTTATCAATACATCTTTTATTTCACCCATAGGGACCTTAATGCATCTATCGCCTAATCAAGTGTGCATCTAGTTGGCTTGAGTTTCCGACACCTAGTTGTTGGTAGATCGAATCTGGAAGCAAGTTGACACCGCCCCTAAGTCTAAAAGCCTTATCAATACAAGTATTACCAATGATACATGAGATGGTAGGACAACCTGGATCCTTATGTTTCAATGGTACTGACTTTGAGAGGACTTCACTGATATTGGCGGCGAGAAAGACTTTCTTTGGAACATTTATTTGCCTCTTTTTGGTACATAATTCCTTTAAGAATTTGGCATAAGAAGGAATTTGTTCAATGCCATCTAAAAGAGGAATGTTGACCTTAACTTGCTTGAAAGTCTCTAGAATTTTCTCCTCCTGAGAGGAGTGCTTCCTAGGCCTGAGTCTATCCGGGTAAGGAGCAACTGGTTTAAATTGATCAAAATTAGACTCTGGTTCTGGTTCAAGTTCTGGCTCATCAGAAGGGTGTGATTTCTGAGTAGAGATTTCAGAAGGAGAGAGAATTTGTTCTGGTTCAAGGGTTTCACTTAGAGGCATTCTAACCTGATTATCGACCTGTCTACCTGACCGTAGTGAATGGATTGCATTCACTTCAGCTTGGTAGGTTGAACTTGATCCCGTGTCCTTCGGGTTGAGCACGGGTTGACTCGGAAAAGTTCCTTTCTCTCTCTCA
The DNA here is from genome assembly GCA_012295165.1 of Asparagus setaceus. Lineage (NCBI taxonomy): Eukaryota > Viridiplantae > Streptophyta > Magnoliopsida > Asparagales > Asparagaceae > Asparagus > Asparagus setaceus. Next base: position 55,083,819 of record CM022706.1, on the reverse strand, counting down.
CTCATGGCATTAGCTAGTTGACTAAGTTGAGTTTCTAACCTAGCTATGGCTTGAGTGTTGGAAGTGAGGATTTGCCCAGTTGATTGCATGAAGGCATTCAACGTGTTTGATGTTTGAGTCAATAAGTTCGTGGTCTGTGTAGAGGTTTTAATCAAAGTTTCTAGACCCTTTTCCAGAACATTAAGACGTTTATCATGATCAGCAATTTGAGGAGTGTGATTTGCAGATTGGTGATGAGGAGACTGATTTTGAAATGACAGATTTAGTTGTTGAAAATTGAGAGGAACTGCATTGCCCCTAGAGAATTGTTGGGTTGAAGAGGGAGTGAAATTTTGATTTCCGGAGTAGTTTCCCTGGTTCTATGCAAAATTCGGATAATTTCTCCAACCTGGATTGTAGGTTAGAGAAAATGGATCATTCACCGGACGCCGAATCCGGCTTATCCGACCTAGTGGCCGACCGATCCTAAAAGAGGACATTCATCCAAACATGAGATGGAGACAGACAGCTATGACAACCCGAGGTAGAAACTTGGTTGATTTGGTGGAACTTCGTTCTTTGACTTCTAAAGCTTCTAACCTACGCATGATTGTAGCCATCTTTGCTTCAGAGGCTATGTTCGTTTCTAAGGAAAGACCACTGGTTTTGGGTTGGGAACCGATGAAACACGGTCATCACAATGTTCCCACTGCATGGTTTTCTGATAAACTCTCTAAAAGTCCCAAGCTTCATCGGCATTTTTCTTCATGAAATCCCTTGACACATTGACTCTAAGGAAGTTTTGAAGAATAATCTAATCCTTCATAAATGATTTGGCATAATCGCCACTTTTCAAGATCATGGTAAGGACATTGGATAAGAAGATCTTTGAATTTATCAAAATACTTCCAAAAAGGTTCTCCCGGGACAATTTTATAATTTTGAATGCTGTTTCTAAGCTTGACTGTTTTGTGGATAGGAAAGAATTTTTTGAAAAGCATTACAAATTCACCCCAAGTTGAGATGGAATCTGTGGGCAAGCTATACAACCATTTTTTGGCTTTGTCCTTAAGGGCAAATGGAATAAATCGGAGTTTGATCGCATCTTCGGTTAAGTCCCTCATCTTGATCATGAGGCAAACTTCTTCAAATTCGGAGATGAAAATGTAAGCATCTTCGGTTTCTACTCCTAGGAATTTGGGAAGCATGTTAATAAAATGCGGTCTAAGTTCGAAATTTGTTCCATTGACCTCGGGGAGTTTTATGCAAGAGGGGATTGTATTTCTAGTGGGGTAACACACATCTTGAAGAACAGGTGGGTTGGTATTGGCCATTTCGTTTGGTTCAAAAGATGGATCAAAACGAATTAAACAATTGGTATTATCCCTAACCCAAGTTTGCATACACAAATTTTTTTTTTTATTTTTATGAAAAAGGACAAGAGAAAAAGTTAAGAAGATGATGAGAAAAAAAAAAAAAAAGGAAAAACTAACTAAAAGCAAATCAAGGCAATCACTTTTCAATCACCCTAACTCTAGGGTTAAGCCTAAACTTGACTTAGACCAGCTCCTAACCAAAAATTCCCTTAGTGAAAAGATCAAAGTTTACTCAGGTAATTAGCCAGGTAAGGATAGTACTAGAGGGAGATCAAAGATCAATTAAGTACCTCTTTCCTTTCGGAGCGCCTTACGCAACCCCTAAACATTGCCTTAGACACCAATTAATCGGATAAACTTGGACCGGTTCACTTAAGGATTTCTTGTTCCTTAATGAGCTCGAATCCTTAGGGGCCAACGCCTAATCAAATTTTAAGAGGCTTGGGTAAGTATAGTGAGGAATTAGTGATTTTGGGCTAAGGAAAGGGTGATGAAATCCCTCACCTTATCTTGATTAATGGGTTTTGCCCTTAAGATATTTTCAAATGTGTGCCAAATCAAGATGCTCAAATCACTTGGTGAATTCCTACTATTATATGAAATGCAACCCTAGGAATTAAAAGCAACTAAAAAGGATGCAAAAATAAAAATCTTTTTATTTTTTATTATGGTCAACAATCAAAGAAATGAAGTTTATTAGGGTCGACAAGGGTAAAATCTTTTTTTTTTTAATTTTTAATTTTTATTTTTTTTATCCTAATAGTCTCTAATGTGAATGAACTATCTAAAGGGTGGAATTGAAAATACAAGAAAGAAGAGTTACCCACGCAATCGCTATCCAAAGCCTCGTTGGAGGCAATTCTTCAATCTTGAGTCTTCAACTCTTGATCTTCAAGCTCCAAGCTCCTTCTCAAAAGAAAACACACAAAATAAGGAACCAAAGTCAATAAAAATCCTACTTATGCACCGTTCCCCGGCAACGGCGCCAAAAACTTGATGGGTAAATTTTGAGTGATTACGTTCTAAGTTGCAAGTATACAACTTATCAAGTTATAGTATATAAGATTATCGATCCCTCGAGGAACGGGAAGTAGGAAGAGTTTTGTTCAAGTTTTGGTTCTCAAATTATGCACATGACAATTAGGAGTTTATGTACATGGTGAAAGTGGTCATGATGAGGTTAGAGAGTGGGTTGTGGATTATGTGCAAAATAAATGAAACGAGGAAGAAAATGTGTTGTGGAGAGATTGAGATTGTGAAGGTGAATAAGTGAAAATAAAGGCAAAATGAAAGTGAGAAAATGGGGAGATTAGAGAATGAAAACGGATGTACGCGAATAAACCAAAATGAGGATGAGAGAATGTGAGAAGTAAAAAAGGAAAAGAAATCAAGAGAGGAGAAAGACAATTAAAGAAAAATAAACAAATGAAAAACAAGGATAAGAGGAAAATTAAGAATGTAAAGTATGGAGGATTAATTAAAGATATGAGGAATCTAGAGTAGATCCACTTAGCTTATCTCAATCTCACAAGAATGAGTTGGATTTGTTAGCTATTTTAAACAATCTCTAGGGATCCCACAAATATTAGCTCCACACTTAGAAAAGGGTAATTCCCTAGAGGGTTCTAGTCTCAAGGTGAATTAAAGAAAAGAAAAATCTATTCTAGAAAGTAAATACAAGAATTAAATACATTGCATGAAAGTAAATTGCATGAAAGTAAATTCCATGAAATTAAATTGCATGAAAGTAAATCTAAGCTACAAAGCAATTAAATGAACAAGAAAGAAAATGAAAAAGAAATAAAATAGAAACCAACAACTCCTGATCTTAATCTAATTCTCCTTTTGGTCCTTGGATTAGAAGAAGAGAAAGGAAATTGAAGAGGTGAAAAATTTTATTTATTGTGTAACAAAAGTTACAATTTTGGAAGGTCTTCTCAATTAAGAGTAACCCTCCTCTCCAAATGGAGTTTTTACAAAATATTTCACACTCAAACCTCTCCCCTCAACCCCTATTTATAGCCTACAGCAATGCACATGAACCATTGGATGAAACTTGGGCTCCAAGGATCAAATCTTAGCCACAAATCGAGTTAGTTACGGACCAATCGATTGTGTCGGTTGCTTAATCGGTTGGCCAACCGATTGGCCAACCGGTTGGTGAACCGATTGGAATTTGAAAAAACTAAAAATACAGTTAGCTCCGTCTCGTCGAGATAGGCGATTTTCATATATTATATGTTAAATTCCGCCTTCCGGATTGAGAGATATCGCCATTTCTTTGTGGCTAACATCTTGAACATTATTTTTATTTGATTTCTTTTTATATTTGATCCTTGCATCTTCGGCTTCTGTAGATTGCTCGGCTTGATCTCCGGCTTCAGTAAAAGGTTGAAAAATGAGGAAATTTTAGTTCTCTTTTTAGCCTTTATTCATTAATTCTTCATTAACCTGCAAATTAAGATAAAAATAGTTATTAGTAGGATATTTATTTATATAAAATAAGTAATGAGGGTATTGTTCGCGGTAAAAGTCGGTTTGATTGTCATTGATTTGAACTTGCTACGGCTTCTTTGGCCTACAACAAAATTCAAAAGAAAACACACAAAATAAGGAACCAAAGTCAATAAAATCCTACTTATGCACCGTTCCCACGACAGCAAAAACTTGATGGGTAAATTTTGAGTGATTACGCTCTAAGTTGCAAGTATACAACTTATCAAGTTATAGTATATAAGATTATCGATCCCTCGAGGAACGGGAAGTAGGAAGAGTTTTGTTCAAGTTTTGGTTCTCAAATTATGCACATGACAATTAGGAGTTTATGTACATGGTGAAAGTGGTCATGATGAGGTTAGAGAGTGGGTTGTGGATTATGTGCAAAATAAATGAAACGAGGAAGAAAATGTGTTGTGGAGAGATTGAGATTGTGAAGGTGAATAAGTGAAAATAAAGGCAAAATGAAAGTGAGAAAATGGGGAGATTAGAGAATGAAAACGGATGTACGCGAATAAACCAAAATGAGGATGAGAGAATGTGAGAAGTAAAAAGGAAAAGAAATCAAGAGAGGAGAAAGACAATTAAAGAAAAATAAACAAATGAAAAACAAGGATAAGAGGAAAATTAAGAATGTAAAGTATGGAGGATTAATTAAAGATATGAGGAATCTAGAGTAGATCCACTTAGCTTATCTCAATCTCACAAGAATGAGTTGGATTTGTTAGCTATTTTAAACAATCTCTAGGATCCCACAAATATTAGCTCCACACTTAGAAAAGGGTAATTCCCTAGAGGGTTCTAGTCTCAAGGTGAATTAAAGAAAAATAAACAAATGAAAAACAAGGATAAGAGGAAAATTAAGAATGTAAAGTATGGAGGATTAATTAAAGATATGAGGAATCTAGAGTAGATCCACTTAGCTTATCTCAATCTCACAAGAATGAGTTGGATTTGTTAGCTATTTTAAACAATCTCTAGGATCCCACAAATATTAGCTCCACACTTAGAAAAGGGTAATTCCCTAGAGGGTTCTAGTCTCAAGGTGAATTAAAGAAAAATAAACAAATGAAAAACAAGGATAAGAGGAAAATTAAGAATGTAAAGTATGGAGGATTAATTAAAGATATGAGGAATCTAGAGTAGATCCACTTAGCTTATCTCAATCTCACAAGAATGAGTTGGATTTGTTAGCTATTTTAAACAATCTCTAGGATCCCACAAATATTAGCTCCACACTTAGAAAAGGGTAATTCCCTAGAGGGTTCTAGTCTCAAGGTGAATTAAAGAAAAATAAACAAATGAAAAACAAGGATAAGAGGAAAATTAAGAATGTAAAGTATGGAGGATTAATTAAAGATATGAGGAATCTAGAGTAGATCCACTTAGCTTATCTCAATCTCACAAGAATGAGTTGGATTTGTTAGCTATTTTAAACAATCTCTAGGATCCCACAAATATTAGCTCCACACTTAGAAAAGGGTAATTCCCTAGAGGGTTCTAGTCTCAAGGTGAATTAAAGAAAAATAAACAAATGAAAAACAAGGATAAGAGGAAAATTAAGAATGTAAAGTATGGAGGATTAATTAAAGATATGAGGAATCTAGAGTAGATCCACTTAGCTTATCTCAATCTCACAAGAATGAGTTGGATTTGTTAGCTATTTTAAACAATCTCTAGGATCCCACAAATATTAGCTCCACACTTAGAAAAGGGTAATTCCCTAGAGGGTTCTAGTCTCAAGGTGAATTAAAGAAAAGAAAAATCTATTCTAGAAAGTAAATACAAGAATTAAATACATTGCATGAAAGTAAATTCCATGAAATTAAATTGCATGAAAGTAAATTGCATGAAAGTAAATCTAAGCTACAAAGCAATTAAATGAACAAGAAAGAAAATGAAAAAGAAATAAAATAGAAACCAACAACTCCTGATCTTAATCTAATTCTCCTTTTGGTCCTTGGATTAGAAGAAGAGAAAGGAAATTGAAGAGGTGAAAAATTTTATTTATTGTGTAACAAAAGTTACAATTTTGGAAGGTCTTCTCAATTAAGAGTAACCCTCCTCTCCAAATGGAGTTTTACAAAATATTTCACACTCAAACCTCTCCCCTCAACCCCTATTTATAGCCTACAGCAATGCACATGAACCATTGGATGAAACTTGGGCTCCAAGGATCAAATCTTAGCCACAAATCGAGTGTTGGTGGCTCGACCATGGTGGCCGAGCCACCTCGGCCAAGTTGGTAGGGTGGCTCCGACCATGGTGGCCGAGCCACCTCGGCCAAGTTGGTAGGGTGGCTCGGCTAAAGTGGCGAGCTACCTCGACCACTTGGCCGAGCCACCTCGGCCAAGTTGGCGAGGTGGCTCCGACCATGGTGGCCGAGCCACCTGGCCACTGGCCGAGCCACCTCGGCCAAGTTGGCGAGTCGCGCCCGCTCGCCGTTTGCGTCGTTTTCCGTCGTTTTCGGCGTTTTTCATCTCGGGCTTGAGTTACATGCGTATTTGATTAGGGACTAGTTCTTGGTTAGATTCGGTTCAGCGGTTACGAAATCCGATCGTCTGTTCAAGTCCGGTTTAAACCGTGCTTGTGACGCTGTGGGTTTGCCGTAAGGTTCGCGTCTTAACGATTCGACGTCTGTATCATTCGATGGGTTGTCATTCGCCGACTCCCCGTTACGAGTTGGTTTCGGGGATCTTGTAAGTATTTTTCAGCGCTCTGAGATACCCCTCCAAAGCGTCTCGGTCTCGATTCTTGATGAGTCTGGGATGCTTTGGACATGATGGTTCCCGGCCTTCAGTCGGCTGAGGGTCCCAAAAGATAGCTTCAAGTCTTCGATTCTTTAAGACCATCCAGTTCTTTGTAGGATTTCTGATAAGATCACGGTGCTGCATTTATTGTCTGACCGCTTGTTAAAACCTTGATTCGAAGCTGGTGGGTGAGTTTTGTTTGTAACTCGTGTCGGTTGGTTGTTGTTTGACTAACCATCAGACTTTTGGACTTATCCGTATGTCGGCGAATTCCTTGTTGGCGACATGTTGGTTGTGCCGGATACATGGAATTTCATAACCTTTAATCGGCTAATTCTTCCATCATCACATGTGTTGTTGGTTTAACCACGCGGAGGACTGATCTTTTCATGGAGATATCCTCAGGATTCCTTGTTGAAACAGAGACCATTTGGCTTTCAACCATCGTCCTAGCCGGTTGGCGAGTCGCGGCGCTTTGACCGTTGTTGGGATATGATTATCCACGGTGGGTGAAGTTTCTTGAATTTGGACATATTGTCCTGTCGCCATGACTTTCACGCCTCGTCAGTTATTCCTCTCTTGGATATTATGGTGGGAGGAAATTAAGGGTTATCGAGTTATCCTTAAGAATATGGGTTTATTCTCGGGAACTCCTCGTTGAGAATTTGGAAGCGGTTTATACTCGTAATCCTAGTTGGAGTAGGATTAGGCGTAGCGTTGATTTCGTCGGTGCAATCCATACGATCGAGTTATCCTAAGAATATTTCTTGTGAGAATATCCTTAGGAACTCCTCGACAATTTAGGAAACAGCTTATACTGTAATCCTAGTTGGAGTAGGATTAGGCGGCGTTGATTTCGTCGGTGCAATCCATACGATCGAGTTATCCTAAGAATATTTCTTGTGAGAATATCCTTAGGAACTCCTCGACAATTTAGGAAGCGGTTTATACTCGTAATCCTAGTTGGAGTAGGATTAGGCGTAGCGTTGATTTCGTCGGTGCAATCCATACGATCGAGTTATCCTAAGAATATTTCTTGTGAGAATATCCTTCCGGGAACTCCTCGACAATTTAGGAAACAGTTTATACTCGTAATCCTAGTTAGAGTAGGATTAGGCGACGCGTTGATTGGCGTCGATGGGGGCCTTCGCGAGGTGTTATTCTGCCGAATAAATCTTCAGAATCTTTCCCAATATAGCGGAGGAAGTAGGAGCCAATCAATGGACTGATTTGGCACTATTTTGATATCCGGATAAGGTTCCAATTAGGACTCCTAATTAGGGGCTGATTAGAGTCCTAATTAGAATTGATTTGGGCTCCAATTAGAATTCCTACTTCTTGCCAAATAGGAGTCCTTGTTCAAAGAGGATTGGGTTCATATGGGGTTGTTATAAATACCCATAATCCCTCCTTTTCTCTGACCTAGGCCGGCCCCCCCTTTGGCTCTTTTTGTTTTGTTTTCGTCTCGTCTCTCGCCGTCTTGTCTCCTTCGATCAACGAGGTATGTGCACGAGGGTTTTGTAAATTCTTTTTCTTCTTTTCTTCTCTTTTTCTTTTTTTCTTTGTGCGTGCGGCGCCCATGAACCACGAGGAGACGAAGTACGATCAGTGGCGGCGGTGCCGGCGGCGGCCGGCCAGGCCTTCGGTCTCGGCAGCGCTGGCCTTCGGTCTCGGCAGCGCTGGCCTTCGGTCTCGGCAGCGCTGGCCTTCGGTCTCGGCAGCGCTGGCCTTCGGTCTCGGCAGCGCTGGCCTTCGGTCTCGGCAGCGCTGGCCTTCGGTCTCGGCCGTGCAGCCACAGGCGTGCACTTGGTTTTAGTCGGGCGGCGTCCGTTGGTGCCTCGGTCGTGGCCGTGAGCAGCGACCTGACCAAGCGGGCCTCTTTTCTTTGAATCGCTGATTTTCAATGCATATCGACTTTATTTTATCCTTTTGCGGTTTCGATGTCGTCGCGAAGATCTCATGCTCAGGGTCGATCAACTTCGCTGCGGCGTGAATGCGCCTCCTTCTTTGGTGGTGCGCCCGGCGTTATTATCTTCGTATATACGTTGTATCCCGCCGTTCTCCTTTGTGAGGCGATTGGGAAGAGCCGAAATCCTCCTTTGTGGGGACCGACGCTTCAGATTGTGTACACTCGTTATGACCCCGCTTCGCTCTCCTTTGTGAGGCGATTGGGAAGAGCCGAAATCCTCCTTTGTGGGGACCGACGCTTCACAGATTGGTTTTGCTTGGTCATCACCCGTCTCGATGTCTTTAACGGGAGCGATTTCATACCGTACCCTTGCTCTGTAGAACGGAATATATTGCCGCTTGGTTTACGCGACTATATTTATCGTTCTCCGGGTATTCGATACGGGTGAAATCGTCATACCCGTTATAAGGTCGTGACTCAATCTATGTAAGATGAATTCAACGCCTTTTACTAACTGAATATTTTCTGATTTCAGTTGATTATTCCTCGGGAGCTTTTCCAGCTTACGCGGTTGATGGACGTCATAGTGACTATTATTCCACGTGTGATGATCCCGCGATTTTTATCTCGCCTCGATTTGCGGCACATCGGCGAGGAGCGATCCGGTATTTGAGGGTAGTTCCCGCATTCTCCGACGATTGGTCACCGATGCGCCACTCGTAAAAGACACCAGCTCCACTGAACCTTTGCGAAAAATAGATTATTTATTCGGCGACTCAGTTAAGGATCCGGATACAGCTTTTGTCGAGAGCGAGCGGTGGTTGAACCAAGACGACGGAGGTCCCTTGTATATTCCTCGGATACCTCGTTAGCTCTCATTGGTGATTTGAACCTGCAGCCGTGACCGCGCCGTGTCTGGCGTCGACCGAGGCGTGATCATATTCATTGCGGATTTATTACCCGGCCGATTCGGGTTCCAGCGGGAATCGCGTCATCGGCCTTCATCACGGGGTTGTAGAGTGGACACCGCCCGTGATGAGCTCTTTGTTCTGCCTCGACTCGAAGAATGCGCCTGCTTCTGTTGGGGCGAGATGCCGTCATCTAGTCATAGATTTTACGGTTGGGTTCACTCGTCGGGTAAACATTGGTGGGGTCGCCTGACCAACTACGTCCTCAGCCGATGGGATGGGGAACCGTGCTGCGATGCGTATTGACGATTCGTGCCACCATGTATGGCCTTCCAATCAGCGTCAATCATTTCTTCGCCTTATTTGAGCTCTACAATCCAGATTCAAATACATTTTTCACGAAACACGGCGAGTTGGGGCTGGCTCTACATGAGATGTATCGGATTTCCGATTTACCCATGGGGAAGATGCTGTATCAAGAGTATTTCCCTTCCAATCAGGAACTGAGTCGGCTGAAGAGACACACACCTGATCGTCACAAAATTTTGTGGGATCTCACTTGTCATTATCATATAGCTCTGGCCCAATCGAACCTTACGCCAAAAGGAAATCGCAAGTGAGTCTGAAGCAATTTGCCAATTACTTGTTCCAGCATTTGGAGGACAAATCTGGCGAGGAAATATGTGAACTATCACCGCTTACTCCTTCGAAGGTTAATGAACTGATCGAGAGGTCCGAGGCTAACTCTTATACGCTCAGCTACGCCGAAGATGGTTTTCCCCCAGGGACCAAGTTTGCAACCTTTCTGTGGCATGCGGTAAAGCCTATCCAACCGACAACTCTTCTAGCCGGCTATCTTGCAATCTGGCTAAAGAAATGTGTGGTTCCATATCAATCTGATGATGCTTTGCCTTTGGAGGTCCTTTACCCTGCAGTTCAGCTTGCTCACAAGAAGGAACTCTCTCTCCTTCCGGTAATGGTGGCCAATATTCACCGTGGATTGCGGCATATAGTCCGAGCGTTTACTCAGAGAAAGGACGAGCCATCATCACGTATTCCTTCCGTCCGAGTGGAGCTCCCATATACCTATTTGATGGTCTGGCTGGTCCTTCATCGTCCCGACATGATGTCGGCACCGGGTTCCACAGATTCGTCTACTCCTTTCTTGCGGTTGGTAGAGGATTGCAGATGGAAGGGACGTGGCTTTACAGAGATCAAAACAGTCTGATTCATAAAGGGTGGATCTTTTCGGATGTTTTCCTCGATTCTCGGGTCAAGATGGTGAGTCCTTGGTCGACGAGGAGGTGCCAAGACACGCCAGACTTCACTTGACATTGGTCGTTTAACCGGCTAGTGAACATCGTGCCGTGGTATCTCACTTTCGAGTAAAGGAGGAATGCTTCATTGAGCCTTACTTTCCTGTCGTTTTGCTCGCCCGGTTCGGTTCGACCAACTTTATGTTGGGAACCCGAACCGGCGACTCGGTTCGAGGTGGACTTGTGGATGGCCTTCGAGCATGGTTGTGGGCGTCATGGGATGTACGGTGCTAGATTGATCTCGAGCTCGGACCGTCGGTGGAGTCGACATTCCTTCATTGTAGCTGGCTATTAGTAGCTAACGAGCCAGTCCCTGTGAGGGCTATCTCAGACCTGGTGGCCGAAGCATCGTTGCGAGCCGACACTCGGACATCCCCAGATGCCGCTCAAGTTCAGAGGAAGCGCCGGCAATCTCATCCACCGATTGAGGCTGAGGGGGAATTCCACGACTCTGGTGCTGGGACTTTAGAAGAGGACCAAGCGGAGGCTGCGAACCTTGGTACTCTCTCTTTTTTTTTTTTTTTTTTTTCTTCGTTTTCTCATCCTTTCTATTGGATTCCTCATCCAACTGAACTTTCAGGAAAACCTGCTGGAGAAGAGGAATTTCGACCTTCTCGAGGGGTTAAACGAAAGAGATTAGCCCATAAGACTCGGGTGAATTCTCGGTCCTTCGATATAGACTTGACCAGCGATGATCCAGTCAGTGACGGAGGTAACAATTCGCCATGATGTAACCTGAAGTTTTTGGCTTTTGGAGACTAACGTTTCTCCGTTTGCACGCAGGGGGTTTTAGAGATTATGATTCTGGTTTTGATTTTCCTCGCCACAATTCTGCTGGGCCCAGTTCTGCTCATGCTGAGCCAAGTTTTACTCAACAGATGTATGGAGCTATGGCGGAGGAGGCCGATGTAGGACCTGATTCGGTGAACCCAGGTACATCTAACATCGAAAACTCCTCTTTTAGATGGCGAATGCGAGAATTGAACGACTCGGAAATCCTACCCCCATTAATTGTCTCTTTGCTTTTTTGCTCTTTTAGAAGGATTGCAGGAGACAAATGCACGAACCGAGGCTAGGCAAGCTAATTCCACTGTAGGAGGTAAGTAGCTTTACCTAGTGTTCGTCAACTCTTAGTTGCATTCGTTTTCCTAATGCCTTCTTTTTCAGACTTCTTAATGGAAGATTTCGTGGAAGCTGGTTTATACGGCAATACTTCCATGGATGACCTGTTACGCACTTGGTCACAGGATGGCAATGCATTCGGTGAAGATTTACCTGAAGCTACCATCCCTGAAGAAGGTATGAATTTTCTCTTCGACTAATTATAGGACCAGCCGTTTGGCCAATACCACTATAATTAAAAGAGGCTGAGACGTTCCCTTTGTGTAGTGGCAGGGACTCCTCTTTCCGCTGCTCTCTCGGCATCAGCTACCACAGCGACCGTTGAGATAGATGAGCACAGCGAGGGCTTTGCGGTTGGCGACATCGGCGATAGATCGCCTACGGTAGACCCACTAGTCTCTGAAACTACACCGAAGGAGACGGGTAAGAGTCCCTTAGCCAAATAATTTTTCACCAATTTTTTGGCTGAAGATTCTAAAGTCCTCTCTTCTTCTGTGTAGAGCCTACATCTCGACTCCATGATCTGGGTGAGGCGTTGATCTTTGGATGAAGATCCATCCCATCTTATTATCTGTTTGGAAGTACGCTCATTCTTTTCTCTGGTGAACACGGTGATTGAAAAGGTCCTTCATGGCGGGCTTTCTCTTCATCAGTTCAGGCCACTGCTTGATCCCCGGATGGCCTTGATACGGGATATGGGTTATCGGTGGCTCGAGCCATTGTTGGCGACCTCGCCCATCACGGAGGAAAGCTTGAGACTACAAGAGTTGCGGGTAGTGGGGCTTCCTCATATGTAGCTGCTTATCTGGTTCGCGTTTAGAGGCATGGCGCGATGCTCGTGTTTTCTTGGGCTCGAAGTCGGATCTGAGAAGACAGCGCCGATCAGCTCGAGCTGTTGTTCTTTGAGACATATTCTTCCTTAAGCCACATCGGTGATATTGTGGCGAAAAGGAGAGGATAATCTGCTTTCGGGGAGAGCTCCATCTTGAGGAAGATAGGATGGCGGTTTGGGTGGCCAAGGCCAACAAGGAAGAAGCCCTCACCGTTGCGTCTAGGGAACTCGACCGTCGGGCGTAAACCGGCCGAGCTCGAGGAGGCAACCACGAAGACACTGAACACCGATGAGGAGTCCTTCAGGGCCGAGTTGCAGGAAGAACTCCACCAGCTTACAATGGTGAAGTGTCTCATTTCGAACAACAAATCCTTTGTCATAGACTTGATGTTTAAGCGGTTGTAGCTCCTTCTATATTTGCTTCAAATGAATAAGATCCATCCCTTTCATTGTTTATTATGATTCTTTTGCCGTCGAAATAATTAACCATAATACTTATAGGATTTTTGGCAAACCCTCGACCTTCAGCGGGTTTGATTAGCCTTTACCAACCACCGTTTGAGTTGGGCTAGCGTCGCGGATTATCGGGATCCGTTCCGCGTGGCGTTGTGCTAAAAGAATGAAACTCTTCTAGACTTCGTTGCTATGATATTGAATACATAGGCCATTACTCTTTTACGGGCGAGACCAGGAACAGCGTGTGTTAGGCGTTGGCTTTATCCCTTCTTAGGCTTCGGATAAAATGCCCCGTAATCGAACTCGTGTCTTCTTCAATCGGAGAAAGACTAAACCGGCAGCGTGTGGCGTTGGCTTTATCCTTCTTAGGCTTGGGATAAAATGCCCCGTAATCGAACTCGTGTCTTCTTCAATCGGGAAAGACTAAACCGCAACGGTGTTAGACGCTGGCTTTATCCCTTCTTAGGCCGGGATAAAATGCCCCGTAATCGAACTCGTGTCTTCTTCAATCGGGAAAGACTAAACCGCAACGGTGTTAGACGCTGGCTTTATCCCTTCTTAGGCTTCGGGATAAAATGCCCCGTAATCGAACTCGTGTCTTCTTCAATCGGGAAAGACTAAACCGCAACGGTGTTAGACGCTGGCTTTATCCCTTCTTAGGCTTCGATAAAATGCCCCGTAATCGAACTCGTGTCTTCTTCAATCGGAGAAAGACTAAACCGCAACGGTGTTAGACGCTGGCTTTATCCCTTCTTAGGCTTCGATAAAATGCCCCGTAATCGAACTCGTGTCTTCTTCAATCGGGAAAGACTAAACCGCAACGGTGTTAGACGCTGGCTTTATCCCTTCTTAGGCTTCGGGATAAAATGCCCCGTAATCGAACTCGTGTCTTCTTCAATCGGAGAAAGACTAAACCGCAACGGTGTTAGACGCTGGCTTTATCCCTTCTTAGGCCGGGATAAAATGCCCCGTAATCGAACTCGTGTCTTCTTCAATTGAGGAAAGACTAAGCCGACAGCAGCGTGTGGCGTTGGCTTTATCCCTTCTTAGGCTTCGGGATAAAATGCCCCGTAATCGAACTCGTGTCTTCTTCAATCGGAGAAAGACTAAACCGACAGCGTGTTGGCGTCGACTTTAGGGTTATTGGCCAACCCGGCCTTCAGCGGGTTTGATTAGCCTTTACCAACTACCGTTTGAGTTGGGCTAGCATGTAGATTTTCTAAATCCGTTCTACACACGACGCTGTGCTAAAAGAATGAAACTCTTCTAGACTTAATGCTACGATGTTGAATCGTGAAGCCGTCTTTTATCATGGGAATAGACTACCCGACAGCGTGTGTTAGGCGTTGGCTTTATCCTTCTTAGGCTTGGGATAAAATGCCCCGAATCTAACTCGGTGTCTTCTTCAATCGGGAAAGACTAAACCGGCAGCGTGTGGCGTTGGCTTTATCCTTCTTAGGCTTCGGGATAAAATGCCCCGAATCTAACTCGTGTCTTCTTCAATCGGAGAAAGACTAAACCGGCAGCGTGTGGCGTTGGCTTTATCCTTCTTAGGCTTGGGATAAAATGCCCCGTAATCGAACTCGTGTCTTCTTCAATCGGAGAAAGACTAAACCGCAACGCGGTTAGGCGTCGACTTTAGGGTTATTGGCCAACCCGGCCTTCAGCGGGTTTGATTAGCCTTTACCAACTACCGTTTGAGTTGGGCTAGCATGTAGATTTTCTAAATCCGTTCTACACACGACGCTGTGCTAAAAGAATGAAACTCTTCTAGACTTAATGCTACGATGTTGAATCGTGAAGCCGTCTTTTATCATGGGAATAGACTACCCGACAGCGTGTGTTAGGCGTTGGCTTTATCCCTTCTTAGGCCGGGATAAAATGCCCCGTAATCGAACTCGTGTCTTCTTCAATCGGGAAAGACTAAGCCGACAGCGTGTGTTAGGCGTTGGCTTTATCCCTTCTTAGGCTTGGGATAAAATGCCCCGTAATCGAACTCGTGTCTTCTTCAATCGGAGAAAGACTAAACCGGCAGCGTGTGGCGTTGGCTTTATCCTTCTTAGGCTTCGATAAAATGCCCCGTAATCGAACTCGTGTCTTCTTCAATCGGAGAAAGACTAAACCGCAACGCTGCGGTGAGGCGCTGGCTTTATCCCTTCTTAGGCTTCGATAAAATGCCCCAAGATGAATCTTGGTGTCTTCTTTTGGGAGAATGGTGAACGGATAAAGATTGATTGAGGTGGGAAAAGAAGAAAGTGGGATCTCCACTTCGAGAACCGAAAAGACTTCGAGGCGACCTTCAATCGGACAACACAGTGCGAAAATCGGCGCATACCTTCGGTCGGCTACCTAAGATGAAAGATGGAACTAAAAGTGGGATCTCCACTTCGAGAACCGAAAAGACTTCGAGGCGACCTTCAATCGGACAACCCGGTTCGAAAATCCCTACAAGATACCTTCACCGGCGCTACCTAAGATGAAAGATGAAACTAAAAGTGGGATCTCCACTTCGAGAACCGAAAAGACTTCGAGGCGACCTTCAATCGGACAACACAGTGCGAAAATCGGCGCATACCTTCGGTCGGCTACCTAAGATGAAAGAGATGGAACTAAGAGTGGGATCTCCACTTCGAGAACCGAAAAGACTTCGAGGCGACCTTCAATCGGACAACCCGGTTCGAAAATCCCTACAAGATACCTTCACCGGCGCTACCTAAGATGAAAGAGATGGAACTAAGAGTGGGATCTCCACTTCGAGAACCGAAAAGACTTCGAGGCGACCTTCAATCGGACAACCCGGTTCGAAAATCCCTACAAGATACCTTCACCGGCGCTACCTAAGATGAAAGAGATGGAACTAAGAGTGGGATCTCCACTCGAGAACCGAAAAGACTTCGAGGCGACCTTCAATCGGACAACACAGTGCGAAAATCGGCGCATACCTTCGGTCGGCTACCTAAGATGAAAGATGGAAAGAACCCTTCCGTTTATCACGAAAAGGATCTTACGCTTGGAGAGGAAGAATTTTATATTCTATCTCCGGCGTAAAAGGGATTTTGATTGGGCCTCTTGTTCATAGAAGGAATCAAGAGGAGATTGTGGCAATGTACCAGAAAATTTGTAGGCCCACCGTCAAGGAATTTGGTCGGTGAGGGAAATTATGATGGAGGATAAATCTAGGGTTATCCTCAAGGAAAGTGGGTAACACATCCCACGAGGAACTTCCCGTTGAAACGGGTTATCCTGAAGATACTAAGGGTAGTATTTCTTCAGGAACTTCCCATTTATCGGCATTAATTGCCGGTCGCCATTTTGTGTTATTAGGCGATATGCACCATTGGAGTAGACCGTTTCTATTATAAACGGACCCTCCCATTTAGGCTCGAATTTGCCTTTCTTCTTGGAAGTGAGGATTATCGGTCGTCGAGCAGCGAGGACCAAATCTCCTTCTTTGAAACTCCGTTGTCGTACTTTCTTGTTGAAAGCTCTCGACATCCTAGCTTGGTAGAACTCAATGCGTTGTTGAGCTTCCAGGCGCTTCTCATCTAACATCTCAAGCTCTTCGAGATGCTTTTGATGTTGTTCTTCGGTCGTCATCTCTGTTGAAAGGGCGATGCGAAGTGACGGAATCTGGATTTCCAACGGGAGAACTGCCTCGCACCCGTAAACCAAAGAATACGGGGTCTCTCCAGTTGGCGTGCGTACCGTTGTGCGATATGCCCAGAGTGCTTCTCCGAGTTTATCGTCCCAGTCTCGCTTGTTACTTTTCACAAGCTTCGACAAAATTTTGATAATCGTCTTGTTGAATGCCTCAGCTAATCCATTTGCAGCTGGATTATAGGCTGTTGACAAGACGTCTTGTATTTTGAATTTCTCGCAAAACCTGATGAAGGAATTGCTGATGAATTGGGGACCGTTGTCATGCACGATCCGTCTTGGGACACCGTGTCGATAAATAACATAGTGTTTGATAAATTTGACGACGGTACTCGCCTTTACTTCTTTTAGCGGGATTGCTTCTGCCCACTTGGAGAAGTAGTCGGTGATCGCTAGAATAAACCGATCGCCTTTGACTGACGGAGGAAAAATGGGACCTCGGCGTCCATTCCCCATGTCTCGAATGGCGGGATGTGGCGAAGGATCACGGTTATACGGAGGTGATGCATATAATTGGCGTGAATTTGACCGCGTGGCATTTCGGCGTGCTCATTGCGTCATTAATCATCGTGGGCCAAAAGTAGCACATTCTCGATTTGATCGTAGAGCTTGGGACCGGTAGTGCGGCGCCACATTCACCTTCATGTGCTTCGAAGGACCTCTTACGCCTCTTTGTTTGAGAGGCATCGAGCAAAAGACCATCGTACCCGGCGATATAGCATCACGGGTTTTACGTGTAAAAGAATCTTGGAGCTCTTAGCGGGTGACTCTCTCTCTTCCGTCTTGGCGAGAATACCATGTAAGGCGTGTCGATGATAGGAAAGCCAATCTCGGGCTCCAACTTGGTTTGGGTTGCATTTACCTCTTTGGTAACTATCCCTTTGTCTTCTTGTACCCCATCATATATTGATGCGAAGGCTGGTGAGTCTGGCCGTAACTAATTGCTCGGCCTCGGAAGGTTGTGCTAACGACCAATAGCCGCCCGGTGCATCCGCATGGCGTTACGGCGGGATATATTCGATGAAGAATTCTTCAACGAGTCCGCCATTTCCACGGCTACGATGATAGGGGACGGTCGGGGTTCCTAACCGTAGTCACGAACACTTAACTATCGGTTGTGAATCTCCATATGCTTGAGATATTTGACCCCCAGCTCTTTGGCGAAACTAAGTCCAATAAGTAGCGCATTGTATTCAGCTACGTTATTAGAGCAAGGTTCAGTGAGTGAATAAGCACGGGCATGACATGATTCCCTGGAAACTAAGACAACCCGACTCGGAAATCTTAGAACATCCGGGGCACTTGCCACATTGGTGGCTCGAGAGCTCGTCAAAATACAATCGCCATATTTGTTGGTGCGATGTAGTGTTGACTTCTTGAACTTCATCAGGAAGATCGTCATATAGCTCAAGCATCCGTTGTCGGTGGCGACCAAGAGATCATAAATCGCTTGTCCTTTGACCGACTTCGTTGTTTGAAGTGCAAGTCATATTGGGACAAGAGTAAGGCCCATTTCGCCGACGCTAACTCATTGAAATTTGGGTCATAAATATTCGGACCGGATTTACATTAGAGATAACATAAATCGCCCGTCCGACTAAATAGTGCCACATTTTCGAATCGCGAACACTAGCATGAAAGCCTGCTTCTCGACCATTGGATATCGAGCCTCGGCACCGACTAATGTTAGCTCGGGTAATACGCGCACATTGGTGACATGCGTCGTCTTGCTTGCGGTAAAGCGCAACGAGTGATCCGTTGCCTTGGCGTAGATCAAAAGCGGTTTTCCGACAGCGGTGCAACAAAAGCGGAGGTTTAGCGAGATAAGATTTGATCTCTTCGAATGCCTTCTGGCAGGCGTCGTCCCAAATATATGACACGCCCTTCTTGTTCAACTTAGAGAACGGTTGGCACTTCCCAGATAGGTTCGATATGAACCGTCGGATGTACGCCAATCGCCCTTGTAACCCTCTCGAAGTTCTCTCATTTCTGGGTTGCAATTCTTGAATCGCCTTTACTTTATCGATCGACATGGATTCCTTTGTTGGTGACGACGAAGCCAAGGAACTTGCCACTGGACATCCCAAGGAAGGATTTGGCAGGATTCATCTTTAGCTGATGGGCTCGCATGAGTTCGAAAACCGTTCTAAGATCTTTGATGTGATCTCCTTTGTCACGCCACGCACCAAGTCGCCGACGTAGCATTCGACCGCTTTCCCGAGATGGTCCCGAAAATTTCCGCCATCGCCACGATATGTGGCACCAAGATTTTTCAAGCCGCACGCATAACCGTAACAATATATACCGATATGCTCAACGCGGTGTTTGGCATCATCGGGGTGCATCTTGATCGATTGTATCAGAAACCATCCATGAACGACATTCTTTCAAATCCACACGTATTGTCGACTATGACATCGGTGATTGGTAGAGGAAAGTCGCCTTTGGGGCAAGTGCTCAGGTCTCTCAGAGTCGCTACGCATCCTAATCGAACCATTCTTCTTCATGACCGACTATATTCGCCACCCAACCGATGTCAATTTCCTCGATGAATCCCGATTCTATGAGTTTCTTCACTTCGCCAACGATTGCCTCCAATATTTGTGGAAGAAACCGCTTTTGCCGTTGCTTGACAGTTTGACGTCCGCCTTTGATGTTGAGGTGATGTGTTGCCACATTAGGGTCGAAGTCTGGCATGTCCTCGTAACTCCAGCTAATACATCGATATACTCCCCGTAGGGCTGAAAAATACTTACAAGATCCCCAAACCAACTCGCGGACGGGAGTCGGCGAATGACAACCCATCGAATGATACGGACGCCAAATGGTTGAGACGAACCCAACGGAAACTCCATAAATACAAGCACGGAAGGAAACCGACTTGAACGACGATCGATTTCGTGACCGCTGAACCGAACGAACCAAGAATTAGTCCCTAATCAAGTACGATGGAACCCGAGCCCGAGAGACTAAAAACGCCGAAAACGACGCTGAGGCATATTCCCTACCAAATGGCCAAGGTGGCTCGGCCACTTTGGCCGAGCCACCTCGCCAACTTGGCCGAGGTGCCTCGCCAGTGGTCGAGCCACCGAGGTGGCCGGCGCACATTCCCCCCCCTTGTATAAATAGGGGGGGTCTTGTTGAAGAGGGGGACTTGGGATTTTTGGAGGATTTGGCTTTTGGGCTTGAGCGGGGATCTTCGAGGATTTTCTGAAGAGTTCTCACGAGATTCGCGAGCCGCCGACGATCGCTCCAAGCACCGGCGAGCACAAGTCCAGCTTGACGCCCGATCTACAAGCGAAGGTAATCAATTCGGTCGAACTACAGATACCCTCTAGGTTAAGCTTCGCCTTAACCTCGTGGATAGCGCCGGATTTCTCCTAGTAGATCTCACCCGCCCGCGATCCTCTCCTTCGTGAGTGTGATCCCCGCAGCGATCCTCTCCTTCGTGAGTGCGATCCCTCAGCGCTTCGCTTCTTCGCGGAAACGAGCCCCTTTACATCTCAGAGTTCCGCAGGTCTCTACTCCTGATCGAATTGCGCGGTGGTCCACGGACACAAAAGTCCCGACACGGGCAAAGAACCCATGGCGAGGACCTCGATATAATAGAGATCCTCGTGTTTGTTCAAAAGGATAAAAGTTATAATCTTTTTGATTTTCATTGTAAGCCTTAAAATAAAAGGCTTATATTTTCTCTTTGAATTTGTTTCAGCGATCAAGTTTGTAACAGCTCAAATCAATGACAATCATCCCAACTTTTACCACCTAACAAGTCACACCACAAAGGGGAGAATATTCTGCAATATTAAGTCGGTAACATCTCCAAAATCTTTCTAAATATTTTGGAAAGAGGATGGATGAATTATTGGGCTGATTTGGACTCCTTTTAGATGTCCAATTGGGCTCCAATTAGAATTCTATTTGTTGTCAAATAGGACTCCTTATTCAAAGAGAATTGGGTCCATATGGGATTGAAAGAGAATACTAACATTTGTTTTAGTTTTTCAAATCATTAACAATTTAGGATGAGAGTATTTTTTTTAGTAGATGCATGGAGGAGAAGAACCCGTCAGGGCTGCATGCATACATGACGGGCGTCAGCGCTGGGCGGGCGCAATTGGCGGCATGGTCACCTATTCATGGCCACGACGGGTTCTTCTCCTCCCATGCATGCATACAACAAAAAAGAGAGAAAAGAAGAGAGAGGAAGAGAAAATATACATATAAAATTCGCCATACCTCGTTGTTCTGGAGAAGATGGAAATCCACACGAGGCGCAGAAGAAAACAAAAGAGCACAGAAGGGGCCGCCTAGGTCAAGAGGAAGGAGGGTTTTGGAGGATTTGGCTTTGGGCTTGAGCGGATCTTCGAGGATTTTCTCAAGAGTTCTCACGAGATCCGGCGAGCCGCCGACGATCGCTCCAAGCACCGGGCAGCACAAGTCCAGCTTGACGCCCGATCTACAAGCGAAGGTAATCAATTCGGTCGAACTACAGATACCCTCTAGGTTAAGCTTCGCCTTAACCTCGTGGATAGCGCCGGATTTCTCCTAGTAGATCTCACCCGCCCGCGATCCTCTCCTTCGTGAGTGTGATCCCCGCAGCGATCCTCTCCTTCGTGAGTGCGATCCCTCAGCGCTTCGCTTCTTCGCGGAAACGAGCCCCTTTACATCTCAGTAGTTCCGTAACCCGTCTCTACCCGATCGAATTGCGCGTGGTCCACGGACACAAAAGTCCCCAAGACAGCAAAGAACTGACGCAAGCCGGTGACCTCGATATAATAGAGATCCTCGTGTTTGTTCAAAAGGATAAAAGTTATAATCTTTTGATTTTCATTGTAAGCCTTAAAATAAAAGGCTTATATTTCTCTTTGAATTTGTTTCAGCGATCAAGTTTGTAACAGCTCAAATCAATGACAATCATCCCAACTTTACCAACAAGTCACACCACAAAGGGGAGAATATTCTGCAATATTAAGTCGGTAACATCTCCAAAATCTTTCTAAATATTTTGGAAAGAGGATGGATGAATTATTGGGCTGATTTGGACTCCTTTTAGATGTCCAATTGGGCTCCAATTAGAATTCTATTTGTTGTCAACAGGACTCCTTATTCAAAGAGAATTGGGTCCATATGGGATTGTTATAATGTTTAAATTTTCTTATTTAGCTTTTTCATAGTCGTTTCAATCGCCGGGTAGACGATTTTGCCAGTATGCGTAATGGAGGAGAAGAACCCGTCGTGGCCATGAATAGGTGGTGGCGGCCATGGCTGACGGCTGCCAGCGGTGGCGGCATACTGTGGCGGTCACCTATTCATGGCCACGACGGGTTCTTCTCCTCCCATGCATGCATACAACAAAAAAGAGAGAAAAGAAGAGAGAGGAAGAGAAAATATACATATAAAATCCGCCATACCTCGTTGTTCTGGAGAAGATGGAACGACACGAGGCGAGAAGAAAACAAAAAGAGCACAGAGAAGGGGGCCGGCCTAGGTCAAGAGGAAGGAGGGTTTTTGGAGGATTTGGCTTTTGGGCTTGAGCGGGGATCTTCGAGGATTTTCTCAAGAGTTCTCACGAGATCCGGCGAGCCGCCGACGATCGCTCCAAGCACCGGCGAGCACAAGTCCGGGGCTTGACGCCCGATCTACAAGCGAAGGTAATCAATTCGGTCGAACTACAGATACCCTCTAGGTTAAGCTTCGCCTTAACCTCGTGGATAGCGCCGGATTTCTCCTAGTAGATCTCACCCGCCCGCGATCCTCTCCTTCGTGAGTGTGATCCCCGCAGCGATCCTCTCCTTCGTGAGTGCGATCCCTCAGCGCTTCGCTTCTTCGCGGAAACGAGCCCCTTTACATCTCAGTAGTTCCGTAACCCTGCCCACCGATCGAATTGCGCGTGGTCCACGGACACAAAAGTCCCCAAGACAGTAAAGAACTCCACGCAAGCCGGTGATCTCGATATAACAGATCCTCGTGGTTTGTTCAAAAGGATAAAAGTTGTAATCTTTTGATTTTCATTATAAGCCTTAAAATAAAGCGATATTTCTCTTTGAATTTGTTTCAGCGCATTGAAGTTTGTAACAGCTCAAATCAATGACAATCATCCCAACTTTTACCGCCAACAAGCCGCTGCACTTCTTGCAATGTGCATGAGCTTTAGTGCGACAAGCTTCGTGAATTAAAGAAGGAGGTAGTAAAGAAGCCACCAACGCATCACCGTGTTTGAGGCCCAAGTCTAACGGTGCCCCAACCCCGCTTGCCCACGCCTCCCCGCTCTCCGATCTTGGCCGGCTATAGCGCCTCAAGTTCAACACCAAAGCCCAAAACTAACGGTGCTCCAACCCCACCGACACGGCTCCAAAAGCTAAAACCGCCAACATTCCAGCCTCGTCCCTGCATTCAGCCGAGGGTCGCAGGGGCTGTAAACTCAGCACCAAAGTCCAGTCCTACCAAAGTCAGCATGCCTCAGACTCAATCGGGTGGCTAAGCCAACTTCCGCCACCACCACCAAACCAACTATCAAGGATCGCCTGGTCCTTTAAAAGAATCACGGTCACTCATGCGTGAGGTAGCATCCGGCCCAACAAGAACAAGAAGACTCCTGTAGCCCCTCCTATCGGATTGAAAATCGGTCCGAGTCCGCCGAGACTTCGCTTCCATCGGGCGAAAAGTCTAGGCGAAGTCACTTTCGAAGTTTCGATGAATTGACCCGCCCTCGAAGGAGACGCTTATCCGACGATGAGGACGTTATACCCGAGATGGTGCCAACAAACAAGAGGGTTCCCGCGACTGCGTACAATGAGTTATACCACGGTACCGAGCACGTAAGAACTCAAAGCTCTCCCGCCGCAGCCATGTTTGTGCTCTAAGCTCCTCAAAACGGTGCTCTCTGAGTGTAACCGCTATCAAGGAACCCGTAAAGGGTATCGGTCTTCCGCAGGCTTAGCACCAACACGCCGAGACCTAGGTCAAGGCGACCAGAAGGATGACATCCCGAGAGGATGAATTGCCGAGGTCACTAATAACATGACCGTAAAGAACCGCCGCCGCTGCCATCCCCACAGACGCAACGGCTAACTCGCTTATGGTCCGACTATCCGACGGTCCGTGATACGACAAGCTTCAAAGGGATACCCGCGAGGATGATGCATCGGATATCGGCCCGCAATCGCCTCGATCATACCGATCAGCTAAGGGATCCCCTAAGAAACGCCATGATCGCATGCATCAAGTGGCTAAAATGCTAGATGAAGCGTTGAATAAGCAACGGGAAAACTTCAAGCTAGAGATGGAGCTGGCCATGCAGACGATGAGGGAAATGCATGATCAACAGATCCAAGCCTTGACGAAACATCGAGGTGAATCGAGTCAGCGTATCAACATCGATCAAGATGACAAACATTCGCACTGTGAGGAAATACAAGAGGATGATAACCCTCCTGATCCACGCAACGCTGCGCATAATGTAGATGTTGCTGCTCATGAAAGCGACAAGATCAAAGACCTGGAGAGCAAAATCAACTCATTGATTTCCGCTCAGGAGGTGAAGAAAACCGGCATCCCTTGCCCATATCCTAGGGAGTGGGAATCAATCCCATACCCAGCAAAGTTTAATTTAATAAACTTCACACCGTTTGACGGGAAGGGTTCCCCGACGCAGCACTTGATTTATTTCAAGTCGCACCTGGGGGTAATATCCGGAAACGAGCCCCTGATGGTTCGGTCATTCGTTGGTACCCTTCGGGGGGCTGCCTTCGATTGGTACCGCCGTCTCAAGCCGGGGAGCATTCACAGCTGGGACGACATGGAATCTAGTTTCCTCACCAATTTCTTCGATGACGATACCGAAGTATCGATCGGAACATTGCTTGACGAGAAACAGAAGGACGGAGAAACTATAGATATCTTTGTCAAACGATTCCGGAACAAGGCAATGAACTGTCGGGATCCAATAACAGAAGAGTTTATCCTCCAGACCTGCCATAACAACTTGTCGATAGATGTGCTAGAGGCAATGGGGACAGCACCGTCTATAACGTGGAAGGATTTGAAAGTTCGTGGAGAGCAAGCTGAAAGGTTCCTCAAGAGGAAAAAGGCGGAAAGAGGCCAGCCGACAGCGGAAACTCCGAAGCGTAACTTTGTCCCACGCGGCAAAGGGAAAGACTGTGCCAAGGCGGCGGTTATAACCAAACGCTCCAACTCCAACCCCAAAGAAGAACAACAAAGAAGAACGGGCCGCAACAGCACAATCAACGCGGCAACCCGGCCACGAACAGAAGGCCTCGTGAGCCGAGATTCCCAAGTCCTATTCCTTTAGGGACTACGAGATTCCCGATCTCTTCAAATATCTTGTCGAAAATAACAAGATCAAGCTCCCTCCAATTCAATCAAGAGGAAGCAATGAGGACTAACGACCCAAAATATCACAGCGTGACACAGTATAATTCATCACCCCACTAAATCCTATTTCACTTTAAGGACAAAATCCGTGCTTTAATTGACGTAGGGTCATCACTATGAAGCCGCCCAAAGAAAAGAAGGTCGGAGCAAATGCGTGTCCATAAGCTTTGGTCGGGCACATTGACATGGTTTGAACCCAAACCGTAGTCAAAGTCGCAATGAAGGCGGTGAGCGGCGACCCACACAAGCAACGCCGTAAAGGTCTTGTATCATATCTGACCCCAAATGGCGAAATCGTGGATTCACCCGACTGCTTGAGGATGAGCAATGGGTAGCCTCTTCCTCATCGAAGAAAAAATCAAAACGGAGGGGAAAGGCATGCCATGCTACTTCCGCAATTCTGGAGGGAGATGACGAACAGGTGGTAACATTCCAGCTGTCCGAAGGGGAACCTGAAGCTCACGCCACAAGGAGCGGACACGAGTATAAATACAAGTACCCCGAAATCTCCGACCCAAATGCCAAGACTCGCCGAGCCGGGGTACCAACAACACCCCTCACTCGCACTGAAAAGGCGAAAGATAAACAGCCACAGGAAGTTCAACTCCCGAAGCAGTCTCGATTCAGTCGCCCGATTGGAAGAGATAAACCGGGAACTTCGAACTCCCCATATCGCTTCGACGTCATGGCCCAATTGGCTAATATTCCCGCAAGAATCACTCTTTACGAACTGTTGCGGTTGTCAAAAGAGACAAGAGAAGCTCTTCAAGAAGCCCTGGCCGATTCAGAGGTTTTCCTCACCCAGATTCAGCCAAGTCCAGAAGAGTCGGCCCAGCAATGCAACCTTGCGACTAAACACTTCCCCTGCATCACTTTTACAAAGGAGGATATGCAGACGAGGAATTCCAAGCACGATAGGCCGCTATACTTCACCGGGTATATTGGCTCTAGTGAAGTTAACCGGATCCAAGTCGATCCGTTCCACAGGAGCATCATGCCCCCGCTACCATGTATCATCTTGAATTCCTCAAGAAGCCGGCATCAACAGCACAATGATTTATGGATTTAACACCAGCGGTCTCTACGCTTGGTAAGATCGGATAAAGTGCCAAATGGGGACTTAAAGTCCAAGTCACCGCTATGTGATTGATGCGAGACTTCCTATAACTTATTGTTGGGTCGACCTTGGATCCACAATAATGTTATAGTCCCTCTACTCTTCATCGTCTCAAATATGTAGACACTAATAATGAGGTCAAGACGGTGGTCGCGACAAACAACCGCTTAAGGATGGAGAATTATTTCACCGATTCTCTCCTCTACGTAATGAGTCCAAATCAATCATCGCCCAAGGCACGGACAGCGTGAAGAAGCCGATACCGGGCTTGGTTATAGTGGAGGTTTTGTTTTAAATGACATTGTACCCCTTGTAATCAATCTTGACGATGAAGAATCGTCAAATGAACATTGTAATTGGCAAATTGCCGATGAATCAATAAATGACGATTTAGAGTATCCTTTGTCTTTGAATGATGTGATGACAGGTTTATACAATGATCCAGAGTTGCACCCGCCAACTCTGGCCATCTTGCTTTACACAAAAGCAGCCAGACTCCTTTGGGACAAGACTCGCCATCCCACCTAAGATCGAGTAGTGAAAAGACTTGGTTTACGGTAAAGGAGATGCGCCCAAATAATCATTTCTTAGAAAACGACGAAGACGACAATGGACCTATCCTCCACACATTCAGATATAGTCCAGAAACATTGGGTATTATGAAGAGATGGGGGTACAACTTGACACAAGGAGAAGGTCTATGTTTTGGGCGAGGTCCTCGAGTCCCTCCCAGAGCGGCATATGTCCCAAAAGGGAAGCCGGATAACTACTATGCATTTAGAAGAGGATTGGGATACGAATCCCCCTCAGAAGATGAATGCTCGTGGCTGATTGATAATAATCCACCCGGTGAGGGAGACTGACATTGCTCATTCTTCTGGGACTGGCACCACTCTGAGAAGCTTTCAAGGCTTTAATGTCAAATATGGCTTCAGCTGATCCCGCCATCGCTGAGAGTGATGAAGACATGCCAACGGGAAGACCCATGGATCCATCAACTCCAAGAGCAGTTTGGGGATAGGTTTGAACAAAGAGAACCCTCCACTAAGGATGAGGTAGTCCAGGTTAATATGGGTGATGAAGAGCATCCTAAGCTCATAAACATTAGCAATACTCTTCCCTCGGAAGAGAAGGAAGAGTTGATTGCCCTAATCGTGAGTATATCGATGTATTCACCGAGTTATGAGGACATGCCAGACTCGACCCTAATGTGGCGACACATCGCCAACATCAAGGCGATGTCAAACCCGCCAAGCAACAAAGAAAGACGGTTTCGCCCACAAATATTGGAGGCAATCGCTGATGAAGTGAAGAAACTCATAGAATCGGATTCATCGAGGAAATTCAACATCCGGATTGGGTGGCTAATATAGTCCCGGTCATGAAGAAAAATGGGTCGATTAGGATCGTGGTCACTACGAGACCTCAACGCCGCTTGCCCGAAGATGACTTTCCTCTTCCAATCACCGATGTCATAGTTGACAACACGGTGGATTTGAAAGAATGTCCTTATGGATGGCTTTTCGGTATAATCAAATCAAGATGCACCCCGATGACGCCAAACACACAAATCGCTCAACGCCTATCGCGATATATTGCTACACGGCCATGCCGCTCGCCTCAAAATGCCTGCTAACATACCAAGCAGCAATGACGAGATTTTCCAGATCATCTTCGAAAACGGTCAATGCTACGCCGACGATTTGGTCGCGGAAAGCCGTGACAAAGGAGATCACATCAAAGATCTTAGAACGGTATTCAACTCATGCGACTCATCGCCTAAAGATGAACCCCGCCAAATCCTTCCTTGGGATGTCCAATGGCAAGTTCCTTGGCTTCGCTGCCACCGACAAAGGAATCCACGCCGATCCCGACAAAGTGAAGGCGATTCAAGAATTGCAACCCCGAAATCCGAGAGAACTCGGGGTTACAAGGGCGACATGACATCCGACGGTTCATATCGAACCTATCCGAAGTGCCAACCATTCTCAAAGTTGAACAAGAAGGGCGGTCATATATTTGGGACGACGCCGTAAGGCATTCAAGAGATCAAGTCTTATCTCGCTAAACCTCCCGTTTTGTTGCACCGCTGTCGAAAACCGCTTTTGATCTACGCCAAGGCAACGGATCACTGTTCGCTTTACTCGCTAAGACGACGATATGGTCACGTCATGCGCAAGCAGTATTACTTTGTCTAACATTAGTCGGCCGAAGTCTCGATATCCAATGGTCGAAGCAAGGTGCCTTGCATTAGTGTTCGCGATTCGTAAAATGCGACATTATTTAGTCGGATAGGCGATTTATGTTATCTCTAATGTAACCGTCCGGATATTTATGACCCACCGGCCTCGATGAGTTGGCGTTTGGCGAAATGGGCCTTGCTCTTGTCCCAATATGACTTGTATTTCAAACAACGTAAGTCACCAAAGGACAAGCGATTTGTGATCTCTTGGTCGCCACCACAACGGATGCGCTTGAGCTATATGATGATCTTCCGATGAAGTTCAAGAAGTCAACACTACATCGCACCAACAAATATGGCGATTGTATTTTGACGAGCTCTCGAGCTACCAATGTGGCAAGTGCCCCTGATGTTCTAAGATTTCACCGAGTCGGGTTGTCTTAGTTTACCCGGAATCATGTCATGCCCGTGCTTATTCACTCACCAACCTTGCTCTAATAACGAGCTGAATACAATGCGCTACTTATTGGACTTAGTTTCGCCAAGGAGCCGGGGTCAATATCTCAAGCCGCACGGCGATTCGCAATTGATAGTTAAGGTGTTCGTGGTGACTACGGTCGAACTGATCTAATCCCCTATCATCGATAGCCGTTGAAATAGCGACTCATTCAAGAGTTTTTCATCGAATATATCCCGCGCCTCCAAAACGCTTTATGCGATGCACCGGGCGGGCATCGTGTCGTTAGCACAACCTTCCGAGACCGAGCAATTAGTTACGGCCAGACTCACCAACTCTTCGCACCAATATATGATGGGGTACAAGAAGACAAAGGGGTAGTTACCAAAGAGGTAAATGCAACCCAAACCAAGTTGGAGCCCCGAGATTGGCTTTCCTATCATCGACTACGCCTTACATGGCATTCGCCGTAAGACGGAAGGAGAGAGAGTCAATCCGCTAAGAGCTCCAAGATTCTTTTATGACACTCAAACCCGTGATGTTATATCGCCGAGGGTACGATGGTCTTTTACGATGCCTCTCAAACAAAGAGGCGTAAGAGGTCCTTCGAAGCACACGAAGGTGAATGTGGTGCGCACTACCGTCCCAAGCTCTACGATCGAATCAGAGAATGGGCTACTTTTGGCCCACGATGATTAATGACGCTGCCGAGTACGCCGAAATGCCACGCTGTCAAATTCACGCCAATTATATGCATCGCCTCCCAGCAGCTTGCATCCTTCGCCACATCCCGCCATTCGAGACATGGGGAATGGACGCTAGGTCCCATTTTTCCTCCTCGGCTACCAAAGGCGATCGGTTTATTCTAGCGATCACCGACTACTTCTCCAAGTGGGTCAGCAATCCCGCTAAAAGAAGTAAAGGCGAAAACCGTTGCCAATTTATCAAACACCATGTCATCTATCGACATGGTGTCCCAAGACGGATCGTGCATGACAATGGTCCCCAATTCATCGGCAATTCCTTCATCGTTTTGCGAAAAGTTCAAGATACAAGATGCCTCACAATGTTCTATAATCCAAAGAAGAAATGGATTAGCCGAGGCATTCAACAAGACAATCATCAAAATTTGTCGGCTTGTGAAGAATAACAAGCTAGACCGATGATAAACTCGAGAAGCACTCGGCATATCGCGACAACGGCACGCACTGAGAGACCCCGTATTCTCTGGTCTACTGCGTGAAGCGCTTCTCCATTGGAAATTTAGATTCCGTCACCAGACGCCTTTCAACAGATGACGACCAAGAACAACATCGTAAACGCCTCAAGAGCTCGAGATGTTAGATGAAAAGCTCGAAGCTCAACAATGCATTGAGTTCTACCAAGCTAGGATGTCGAGCTTTCAACAAGAAAGTACGACAACGGAGTTTCAAAGAAGGAGATTTGGTCCTCGCCGCCGACGACCGATAATCCTCACTTCCAAAAAGAAAGGTAAATTCAACCTAAATGGGAGGGTCCGCTTGTAATAGAAACGGTCTACTCTAATGGTGCTTATCGCCTAATTACCCAAAATGGCGACCGCAATTAATGCCGATAATGGGAAGTTCCCAAGAAATACTACCCTTAGTATCTTCAGATAACCCGCTTCAACGGAAGTTCCTCGTGGGATGTGTTACCCACTTTCCTTGAGGATAACCCTAGATTTATCCTCCATCATAATTTCCCCACCGATCAAATTCCTTGACTGGGCCTACAAATTTTATGGTACATTGCCACAATCTCCTCTTGATTCCTTCTATGAACAAGAGGCCCAATCAAAATCCCTTTTACGGAGATAGAATATAAAATTCTTCCTCTCCAAGCATCGATCCCTTTCGCGGATAAACGGAGGGTTCTTTCCATCTTTATCTTAGGTAGCCGACCGAAGGTATGCGCCGATTTTCGCACTGTGTTGTCCGATCAAGGTCACCCGAAGTCTCTTCGTTCTCGGAGTGGAGATCCCACTCTTAGTTCCATCTTCATCTTAGGTAGCCGACCGAAGGTATGCGCCGGATTTTCGCACTGTGTTGTCCGATCAAGGTCACCCGAAGTCTCTTCGTTCTCGGAGTGGAGATCCCACTCTTAGTTCCATCTTCATCTTAGGTAGCCGACCGAAGGTATGCGCCGATTTTCGCATCAGTTGTCCGACCAAGGTCACCCGAAGTCTTTTCGTTCTCGGAGTGGAGATCCCACTCTTAGTTCCATCCTCATCTTAGGTAGCCGACCGAAGGTATGCGCCGATTTTCGCATCAGTTGTCCGATCAAGGTCACCCGAAGTCTCTTCGTTCTCGGAGTGGAGATCCCACTCTTAGTTCCATCCTCATCTTAGGTAGCCGACCGAAGGTATGCGCCGATTTTCGCACTGTGTTGTCCGGATCAAGGTCACCCGAAGTCTCTTCGGTTCTCGGAGTGGAGATCCCACTTTCTTCTTCTTCATCCGCTTCCGGGCCATTCTCCGTCAAAAGAAGACACCAAGATTCATCTTGGGGCATTTTATCCCGCCTAAGAAGGGATAAAGCCAACGCCACACGCTGTCGGGCTTAGTCTTTTTCCGATTGAAGAAGACACCGAGTTCGATTCGGGCATTTTATCCCGAAGCCTAAGAGGATAAAGCCAACGCTTCACACGCTGTCGGGCTTAGTCTTTCTCCATTGAAGAAGACACCGAGTTCGATTCGGGCATTTTATCCCGGCCTAAGAAGGATAAAGCTAACGCCACACGCTGCTGCCGGTTTAGTCTTTCTCCATTGAAGAAGACACCGAGTTCGACTCGGGCATTTTATCCTCAAGCCTAAGAGGATAAAGCCAACGCCACACGCTGCTGTCGGTTTAGTCTTTTTCCGATTGAAGAAGACACCGTGAGTTCGATTCGGGCATTTTATCCGAAGCCTAAGAGGGATAAAGCCAGCGCCTCACCGCAGCGTTGCGGTTTAGTCTTTCTCCCATTGAAGAAGACACCAGAGTTCGATTCGGGCATTTTATCCCTAAGCCTAAGAAGGGATAAAGCCAACGCCACACGCTGCTGTCGGGTTTAGTCTTTCTCCGATTGAAGAAGACACCGTGAGTTCGATTCGGGCATTTTATCCCGAAGCCTAAGAAGGGATAAAGCCAGCGCCTCACCGCAGCGTTGCGGGGTAGTCAATTCCGTGACAAAGGCGAAGCCTACGTATTCAACATCGTAGCATTAAGTCTAAGAGAGTTTCATTCTTTAGCACAACGTTGTATGTAGAACGGATTTAGATAATCTACATGCTAGCCCAACTCAAACGGTAGTTGGTAAAGGCTCATCAAACCCGCTGAGGGTTGGGGTTGGCCAATAACCCTAAAGTCGACGCCTAACACGCTGCCGGTTTAGTCTTTCTCCGATTGAAGAAGACACCGTAGTTCGACTCGGGTATTTTATCCCGGCCTAAGAAGGGATAAAGCCAACGCCACACGCTGCTGTCGTTTAGTCTTTCTCCGATTGAAGAAGACACCGAGTTCGACTGGGCATTTTATCCCAAGCCTAAGAAGGGATAAAGCCAACGCCACACGCTGCTGTCGTTTAGTCTTTTTCCATTGAAGAAGACACCGAGTTCGATTCTCGGGGCATTTTATCCCAAGCCTAAGAAGGGATAAAGCCAACGCCTACCACGCTGCCGGGTAGTCAATTCCGTGACAAAAGACGGCTTCACGATTCAACATCGTAGCATTAAGTCTAAGAGAGTTTCATTCTTTAGCACAACGTTGTATGTAGAACGGATTTAGACAATCTACATGCTAGCCCAACTCAAACGGTAGTTGGTAAATGCTCATCAAACCCGCTGAGGGTTGGGGTTGGCCAATAACCCTAAAGTCGACGCCTAACACGCTGCTGTCGGGTTTAGTCTTTCTCCGATTGAAGAAGACACCGTAGTTCGACTCGGGTATTTTATCCCGGCCTAAGAAGGGATAAAGCCAACGCCACACGCTGTCGGGTTTAGTCTTTCTCCGATTGAAGAAGACACCGTAGTTCGACTCGGGTATTTTATCCCGGCCTAAGAAGGGATAAAGCCAACGCCACACGCTGTCGGGTTTAGTCTTTTTCCGATTGAAGAAGACACCGAAGTTCGATTCGGGTATTTCATCCCAAGCCTAAGAAGGGATTAAGCCAACGCCACACGCTGCTGCCGTGGTCTCTTGCCCGTAAAAGAGTATAAAGCCTATGTATTCAATATCATAGCAACAAGTCTAGAAGGGTTTCATTCTTTAGCACAACGCCACGCGCGGAACGGATCCGTGATAATCCGCGACGCCAGCCCAACTCAAACGGTAGTTGGTAAAGGCTAATCAAACCCGCTGATGGTCGAGGATTTGCTAAAATCCTATAAGTATTATGGTTAATTATTTCACGTAATAAAAGAATCATAATAAGCAATGAAAGGAATGAATCTTATTCATTTGAAGCAAATATAAAGGAGCTACAATTGTCGAGACAACCGATTCAAGCAAAGTTGTGATAATCACAACGACGCATTTAACAAAGAAAACAGAGAAGCCTCAAGACCAAAGCAACACGCCGACTTCATTGGCGCATCTAGTAATGTGAAGGAAGCGAGGTCGCCTTTGACGGTGGCTAATTTTTCTCCGGTTCGCCGAACCCGAAGCTTTGGCTTCCTTCTCAAGTTCCTCAGAGTTCGCGTAATAGCGTACCGTGATGTTCCCGACGCGATCCCTCGAGGACTTGCTTCTCACGCTCGTGACATCCCGACTCGTGCACTCACGCTGCGAAATTCTTCGCCTTCTCCCTTGAACAAATTCCGATTCCTCGTGGCGCTTGACATGGGTGTGGTACAAGTTTATCCGACGCCGCAGCAACACCGCCGCCATATGAGTTCGCAAAATGACCTCTTGCTCGATATTCTCCTCGCCAGCGCTCACGAAGCCTTGATCCGAGCCTCGCCGATGAGTCGACACCTCATTGCATGATTCAAAAAGGCTAAACTTCCACACGACACGCAAGAGTTAGCCTAGTGAGCTTTTGCTCACAACGATTAGCTAGCCGAGGGCCACCAACACGCTTAAATTTCCTCCAAGCTACTCAATATGAATGGGCGTAAGACCATAAAGGTTTCATCTAACCTCGATAATAGAGATCGCCTGCTTCAAACCATTCTCCAACAAACAAGGAGACCCATCACGTAACCGAGTCGAACGGCAGATTTTGGCCCGGCAATCTCGCGATAGGTTGAATCCGTGGAAGTGGTCCGCCAAGATTAACTCGGGCCTCCACCACGCCTCTATACTGAAGGGTCGGAAACTCCGGTTTCTGCCAAGGCCGAAGGAAGGCGGCGGATCGGATGATGGAAGCGATCCTCAAACTCGCCATCCCAAATCATGATGGTAGGCTCAAAGCCACGGTTTCTTCCTCGGGTGTTCACACGGGTTCGCCTCTATGGAAAGAGGTGTTCTCCTGATGACCTTAAGAATCGAGACTTGACATTTGGAGCCTTCAAATAGACTAATAATCATCTGAGCATCCGCCACCACAAGAGAACAAAGGGTTAACAGATCATTTAGGAGGAATATCTTGAAAAGGAAACAAAGATAAGGCGAACTCTTCTCGTAAACCCATGAGATTGAGTCACTAATTTATAATGGGTACGACGATTTCATCCAGATCGAATACCCGGAAC
The DNA here is from genome assembly GCA_012295165.1 of Asparagus setaceus. Taxonomy (NCBI): domain Eukaryota; kingdom Viridiplantae; phylum Streptophyta; class Magnoliopsida; order Asparagales; family Asparagaceae; genus Asparagus; species Asparagus setaceus. The sequence goes on along the minus strand of CM022706.1, from coordinate 55,049,173 downwards.
GATAAATATAGTCGCAAAACAAAGCGCAATATATTTCGCTCTACGAGCAAAGGTATCAGATGAAATCGCCCCGCTAAAGATATCGAGATCGTGATGACCAAGCAAAACCAATCAGGAAGGCCGTCCCCACAAAGGAGGATTTCGCTCTTCCCAATCGCCACAAAGGAGAACGGCGGGTCATAACGAGTGTACACAATCTCAAGGCCGGTCCCCACAAAGGAGGATTTCGCTCTTCCCAATCGCCACAAAGGAGAGCCAAGCGGATACAACGTATATACGAAGATAATAACGCCGGGCGCACCACCAAAGAAGGAGGCGCGGCATTCACGCCGCAGCGAAGTTGATCGACTTCTGAGCATGAGATCTTCGCGACGACATCGAAACCGCAAAAGGATAAAATAAAGTCGATATGCAGCTGAAAAATCAGCCATTCAAAGAAAGAGGCCCGCTTGGTCGTCAGGCTCGGCCGGCCATGACCGAGGCACTAACGGACGCTCGCCCGACTCGTAACTGCTGGTCAACCTGACACGCTGCTGCTGGCGTTGAGCCCCTGCCAGTTGCCACCGGCGCTTGGCCAGCCGGTCGCTGGCGCCTGGGGCCAGGCGCTGGCGCTTCACGGCCGGGCGGGCGCCTGGGCCGCCAGCTGCTGCTGGTGCCTGAAGGCTGTTTCGCTGGCGCTTCGCTGGCGCTGGCGCTTCGTGTCTGGCCATGTTCGGCTCGCCGCTGCCGCTGGCCGCTCGCTGATCGCGGCTCTTCGCCCTCGTGGTTCTCGCGGCACCGCACGCGACAAAAGAAAAAGAAGAAAAGAAGAAAAAGAATTTACAAAACCCTCGCACATACCTCGCTGATCAAGGAGACAAGACGGCGCAGAGACGAGACGAAAACAAAACAAAAGAACCAAAGGGGGCCGCCTATGTCGAGAAAAGGAGGGATTATGGGTATTTATAACAACTCCATATGAACCCAATCCTCTTTGAACAAGGACTCTTATTTGTCGAGAAGTTCCCAAGAATATTCTCACAAGAAATATTCTTAGGATAACTCGATCATGCGGATTGCATCGACGCCAATCAACGCTGCCGCCTAATCCTACCCAACTAGGATTACGGTATAAACCGCTTCCTAATTTGTCGAAGTTCCCTAAGAATATTCTCACAAGAAATATTCTTAGGATAACTCGATCGCACGGATTGCATCGACGCCAATCAACGCTGCCGCCTAATCCTACCCAACTAGGATTACGGTATAAACCGCTTCCTAATTTGTCGAAGTTCCTAAGAATATTCTCACAAGAAATATTCTTAGGATAACTCGATCGCACGGATTGCATCGACATCAACGCTACGCCTAATCCTACCCAACTAGGATTACAGTATAAACCGCTTCCTAAATTGTCGAGAAGTTCCCGAAGAATATTCTCACAAGAAATATTCTTAGGATAACTCGATCGTATGGATTGCATCGACGCATCAACGCTGCCGCCTAATCCTACCCAACTAGGATTACGGTATAAACCGCTTCCTAATTTGTCGAGAAGTTCCCGAAGAATATTCTCACAAGAAATATTCTTAGGATAACTCGATCATGCGGATTGCATCGACGCCAATCAACGCTGCCCAATCCTACCCAACTAGGATTACGGTATAAACCGCTTCCTAAATTGTCGAGAAGTTCCCTAAGAATATTCTCACAAGAAATATTCTTAGGATAACTCGATCGCGCGGATTGCATCGACGCCAATCAACGCTGCCGCCTAATCCTACCCAACTAGGATTACGGTATAAACCGCTTCCTAATTTGTCGAAGTTCCTAAGAATATTCTCACAAGAAATATTCTTAGGATAACTCGATCGCGCGGATTGCATCGACGCCAATCAACGCTGCCGCCTAATCCTACCCAACTAGGATTACGGTATAAACCGCTTCCTAAATTGTCGAGAAGTTCCCAAGAATATTCTCACAAGAAATATTCTTAGGATAACTCGATCGCACGGATTGCATCGACGCCAATCAACGCTGCCCAATCCTACCCAACTAGGATTACGAGTATAAACCGCTTCCTAATTTGTCGAGAAGTTCCCAAGAATATTCTCACAAGAAATATTCTTAGGATAACTCGATCGTATGGATTGCATCGACGCCGATCAACGCTACGCCTAATCCTACCCAACTAGGATTACAGTATAAACCGCTTCCTAATTTGTCGAGAAGTTCCCAAGAATATTCTCACAAGAAATATTCTTAGGATAACTCGATCGTATGGATTGCATCGACGCCAATCAACGCTGCCCAATCCTACTCCAACTAGGATTACAGTATAAACCGCTTCCTAATTTGTCGAGAAGTTCCCAAGAATATTCTCACAAGAAATATTCTTAGGATAACTCGATCGTATGGATTGCATCGACGCCAATCAACGCTGCCCAATCCTACCCAACTAGGATTACGAGTATAAACCGCTTCCTAATTTGTCGAGAAGTTCCTAAGAATATTCTCACAAGAAATATTCTTAGGATAACTCGATCGTATGGATTGCATCGACGCCAATCAACGCTGCCCAATCCTACTCCAACTAGGATTACGGTATAAACCGCTTCCTAATTTGTCGAAGTTCCTAAGAATATTCTCACAAGAAATATTCTTAGGATAACTCGATCGCACGGATTGCATCGACGCATCAACGCTGCCGCCTAATCCTACTCCAACTAGGATTACGAGTATAAACCGCTTCCTAATTTGTCGAGAAGTTCCCTAAGAATATTCTCACAAGAAATATTCTTAGGATAACTCGATCGTATGGATTGCATCGACGCCAATCAACGCTGCCCAATCCTACTCCAACTAGGATTACGGTATAAACCGCTTCCTAATTTGTCGAGAAGTTCCCGAAGAATATTCTCACAAGAAATATTCTTAGGATAACTCGATCGCGCGGATTGCATCGACGCATCAACGCTACCAACCTACCCAACTAGGATTACGAGTATAAACCATTTCCTAATTTGTCGAAGTTCCTAAGAATATTCTCACAAGAAATATTCTTAGGATAACTCGATCGCGCGGATTGCATCGACGCATCAACGCCGCCTAATCCTACTCCAACTAGGATTACGAGTATAAACCGCTTCCTAATTTGTCGAGAAGTTCCCTAAGAATATTCTCACAAGAAATATTCTTAGGATAACTCGATCGTATGGATTGCATTGACGCTAATCAACGGCCGCATGACGCTACTCCAAATAGGATTACGAGTATAAACCGCTTCCAAATTTTCAACGAGGAGTTCCCGGAGAATATTACCATATTCTTAAGGATAACTCGATAACCCTCAATTTCCTCCCATCGGAACCTCAAAGAGGGATAAATTGACTAATTCTGACAAGGCTTATGTTACGACAGTTTCTACCTTGAAAGAATTTCTCTCATCGTATCAATGCCGATTCATGTCACGTAAGGCCCATCGGTCAACAGCTTAGAATTGGAATAAGTCCCAAGAAAAATTCCTCCCACTCGAGGATAATTGTACTCCAACTAGGATTACGAAGTATAAACCGCTTCCTAATTTGTCGAGAAGTTCCCTAAGAATATTCTCACAAGAAATATTCTTAGGATAACTCGATCGCACGGATTGCATCGATGCGATCAACGCTACGCCCAATCCTACCCAACTAGGATTACGAGTATAAACCGCTTCCTAATTTGTCGAAGTTCCCAAGAATATTCTCACAAGAAATATTCTTAGGATAACTCGATCGCACGGATTGCATCGACGCATCAACGCTGCCGCCTAATCCTACCCAACTAGGATTACGAGTATAAACTATTTCCTAATTTGTCGAAGTTCCCTAAGAATATTCTCACAAGAAATATTCTTAGGATAACTCGACCGTGGATTGCACCGACGCCAATCAACGCTGCCCAATCCTACCCAACTAGGATTACGAAGTATAAACCGCTTCCAAATTTTCGACGAGGAGTTCCCGGAGAATAAATCCATATTCTTAAGGATAACTCGATAACCCTTAATTTCCTCCCACCATAATATCCAAGAGAGGAATAACTGACGAGGCGGAAAGTCATGATGACACCGACAACGGTTCAAATTCAAGAAACTTCTCCCACCGTGGATAATCATATCCCAACAACGGTCAAAGCGCCGCATCACGAATCGAAGGCTAGGACGATATCTCCATGAAAGGATCAGTTCTCCGCTGTGGTTAAACCAACAACACACGGATGACGGAAGAATTAGCCGATTGAGGGTTATGAAATTCCATGTACTCGACATTGTACCAATGTGTCGCCAACAAGGAGTTCGCCGACATAACGGAGAAGTCCAAAAGTCCGATGGTTAGTCAAACAACAACCAACCGACACGAAGTTACAAACAAAACTCACCCACCAGCTTCAATCAAGATAACAAGTGGTCGACAATAAATGCAGCACGCGATCTTATCAGAATCCTACAAAGAACCGATGATCCGAAGAATCAAGACTTGAAGCTATCTTTGGGACCCTCACCATCAAGGCCGGAATCATCATGTCCAAAGCATCCCGCACTCATTAAGAATTGAGACCGAGACGCTTTGGAGGGGTATCTCAGAGGCGCTGAAAAATACTTACAAGATCCCCAAACCAACTCGCGGACGGGAGTCGGTGAATGACAACCCATCGAATGATACGGACGCCAAATGGTTGAGACGCAACCCAACGCAAACCTCAAATAAGCCACAAGCACGGTTTAAACCGACTTGAACGGACGATCGGATTTCAGACCGCTGAACCGAACGAACCAAGAATTAGTCCCGAATCAAGTACGCACGAACCCGAGCCCGAGAGACTAAAACGCCGAAAACGACGCCGGGCGCACACCGCTGGTCGAGGTGCTCTACTGCGGCCAGGTGCCTCGCACTTTGGCCGAGCCACCTCGCCAACTTGGCCGAGGTGCCTCGCCAGTGGGTCGAGGTGCCTCGGCCACCATTGGCCGAAGGGCCAGTGGCCGAGCCACCGAGGTGGTCAAGGATTCCCCTTGTATAAATAGGGGGTCTTGTTGAAGAGGGGACTTGGGATTTTGGAGGATTTGGCTTTGGGCTTGAGCGGGATCTTCGAGGATTTTCAAGAGTTCTCACGAGATCCGCAGCCGCCGACGCACTGCTCCGGAAGCACCGCGAAAGCACAAGTCCAGCTTGACGCCCGATCTACAAGCCGAAGGTAATCAATTCGGTCGAACTACAGATACCCTCTAGGTTAAGCTTCGCCTTAACCTCGTGGATAGCCAGGATTTCTCCTAGTAGATCTCACCGCCCGGCGATCCTCTCCTTCGTGGGTGTGATCCCCGCAGCGATCCTCTCCTTCGCGGAGGCGATCCTCAGCGCTTCGCTTCTTCGCGGAACGAGCCCTTTACATCTGTAGTTCCGTAACCCGGTCTCTACCGATTGAATTGCGCGGTGGTCCACGGACACAAAAGTCCCTAAGACAGTAAAGAACCCACGCAAGCAAGGACCTCGATATAACAGAGATCCTCGTGTTTGTTCAAAAGGATAAAAAGTTGTAATCTTTTTGATTTTCATTGTAAGCCTTAAAATAAAAGGCGATATTTCTCTTTGAATTTGTTTCAGGCGACTGAAGTTTGTAACAGTTCAAATCAATGACAATCATCCCAACTTTTACCGCGAACACTCCCTGATTAGGGCAACCAACTCTTCCTTTTCTTCCGAGGGGAGAGTATTGCTGATGTTTATGAGTTTAGGATGCTCTTCATCACCCATATTAACCTGGACTACCTCATCCTTAGTGGGGGGTTCTCTTTGCTCGAACCTATCCCCAAACTGCTCTTGGAGTTGATGGATCCATGGATCTTCCCATGTTGGCATGTCTTCATCACTCTCAACAGTAGCAGGATCAACTGAAGCCATATTTGACATTAAAACCTTGAAAGCTTCTCCAGGTCGGGTGTCGAATCCCAAGTCAAGAATCGCACGAATGTCCGCCTACCTCGCCGGGTGGATTATTATCAATCGCCCACGAGCATTCGCTTTCCGAGGAGGATTCGTATCCCAATCCCCGCCTCAATGCGCATTAGCATCCGGCTTCCCTCTTGGGACGATGCCGCCTCGAGGGACTCGAGGACCTCGCCCAAAACATAGACCTTCTCCTTGTGTCAAGTTATACCCCATCTCTTCATGATACCTGTTTCTCGACTATATCTGAATGTGTGGAGGATAGGTCCATTGTCGCCTTCGCCGCTTTCTAAGAAATGATTCTACTGAACCGATCTCCTTTACCGTAAACCAAGTCTTTTCACTACTCGATCTTCGTGGGATGACGAAGTGCCGTCCCAAAGGAGTCACTAACCGCTTTTGTGTAGCAGATGACCGAAGCAAGTGTGTGCAACTCGATCATTGTATAAACTGTCATCACATCATTCAAAGACAAAGGATACTCTAAATCGCCATTTATTGATTCATCGGCAATTTGCCAATTACAATGTTCATCCGACGATTCTTCATCGCCAAGATTGATTACAAGGTACAATGTCATTTAGAACAAAACCACCACTATAACCAAGCCCGCTTCAGACGCCTTTCTCCACCGCCCATGCCTTGGGCCGATGATTCAGCCGACTCATTACCGAGAGGAGAGAATCATGAAATAATTCTCCATCCCTTAAACGGTTGTTTGTCCACACCACCGCCTTGACTCATTATTCGTGTCTACATATTTGAGACACCGATGAAGAGTAGACGGACTATAACGCTATTGTGGATCCAAGGTCCACCCAACAATAAGTTATAGGAAGTCTCGCCAATCACATAGCAGTGACTTCGACTTTAAGTCCCCATTTGGCACTTTATCCGATCTTACCAAGCGCCGAGACCCACCGGGTGTTAAACCCATAGATCATTGTGCTCGCTGATGCCAGCCATCGGGTGAATTCCAAGATGATACATGAGGCGTAGGGGCATGATGCTCATAAATAAACCCTGATCGACTTGGATCCTGCTAACTTCACTAGAACCAATATACCCGGTGAAGTATAGCGCCTATCGTGTTTGAATTCCTTGTCCGCATATCCTCCTTTGTAAAAGTGATGCAGGGAAGTGTTTAGCCGCAAGGTTGCATTCTTGGGCGATTCTTACGGACTCGGTGAATCAGGTGAGGAAGACCTCTCATCAAGTGGCTTTGAAGAGCTTCTTCGTCTCTTTTGATAACCGTAACAACTCAGATTGCAGTGATCCTTATGGAATATTGGCCAATTATGCCATTACATCAAAGCGGTATGGAGAGTTGAAGTTCGGTTTATTTCTTCCAATCGGGCGACCGAATCGAGACCGCCGAGTCGAACTTCTGTGGCTGTTTGTCTTCGCCTTTTCAGCGAAAGTGAGGGGTGTTGTTGGTACCCCGGCTCGGCGGCGTCTTGGCATTTGGGTCGGGACTTCCGGTACTTGTACTTGTACTGTGTCCACTCACGGTGGCGTGGGCTTCGAGTTCCCCGCCGGACGGTGGAATGTTACCACTGCTCGCCATTTCTCCGTAATTGCGGAAGTAGCATGGCATGCCTTTCCTCCGCTTTTGATTTTTTCTTCGATGAGGAAGAGGCTACCCATTGCTCATCCTCAAGCTGTGTCCGGTGGATCCACAGATTCTCGCCATTTGGGGTCAGATATGATACAAGTCCTTTACGGCGTTGCTTATGTGGGTCGCCGCTCACCGCCTTCATTGCGACTTTGACCACCGGTTTAGGTTCAAACCATGTCAATGGCACCGACCCAAAGCTTATGGACACCACATTTGTTCGACCTTTTTTTCTTTGGGCGGCTTCATAGTGATGACCCTACGTCCAATTAAAGCACGGATTTTGTCCTTAAGGTCAAAACAGGATTTATTGGGGTGATGAATTGCCCTGTGGTACGCGCAGTATTTTGGGTCATTCGTCCTCATTGCTTCCTCTTGATTCTGAATCGGAGGGAGCTTGATCTTGTTATTTTCGACAAGATATTTGAAGAGACCGGGGATCTCGTTGTCCCTAAAGGAATAGGACTTCGGGAATCTTGGCTCGAGGTTCGCTTTCTCATGCCCCCGTTGCCACGTTGATTGTGCCTCGCTACTTCACTGCCGCTGCCGCCGCCGGGTTGAGTTGAACGCTTGTTCGCGAACCGCCTTGGCTTGCTCTTTCCCTTTGCCACGTGGGACAAAGTTACGCCGGAGCTTTCCGCTGCCGGCCGACCTCTTTCCGCCTTTTTCCTTTTGAGGAATCTTTTCAGCCTTGTTTCCACGAACCTTCAAATCCTTCCACGCTATAGACGGTGCCGTCCCCATTGCTCTAGCACGCCTATCGACAAGTTGTTATGGCAGGTCCGAGGATGAACTCCTCGTTATCGGATCCCGACAGCTCATTGCCTTGTTCCTAATCGCTTGACAAAGATATCTATAGTTTCTCCGCTTCTTTCGCTTTCGCCGAAAGGTCCCGACGATACTTCTGCGTATCGCCGCCGAAGAAATTGGTGAGGAAGCTAGATTCCATGTCGCCCCTACCGGAATGCTCCCCGCTTGAGACGGCGGTACCAATCAAGGCAGCCCACGGCGGTGCCAACGAATGACCGAACCATCGTGGGCTCGCATCGAAATAACTCCGGTGCGACTTGAAATAAATCAAGTCTTTGCGTCGGGGAACCCTTCCGCCAAACGGTGTGAAGTTTATTAAATTAAACTTTGCCGGTATGGGATTGATTCCCACTCCCTAGGATATGGGCAAGGAATACTGTCTTCTTCACCTCTTGGCGGAAATCAATGAGTTGATTTTGCTCTCGAGGTCTTTGATCTTCTCGCTCTCATGAGCAACAAATGCCTCATGCTAGTGCAAGCACGTGGTTCGTGAGGGTTATCATCCTCTTGTGCTTCCTCACAGTGCAAGTATTTGTCATCTTGATCGATGTCGATGCTACCGACTCGATTCACCTCGATGTTTTGTCAAGGCTTGATCTGTTGGTCGCATTTCTCTCATCGCCCGCATGGCCAAATCCATCTCTAGCTTGAAGTTTTCCCGTTGTTTAGCCAACGCTTCATCTAGCATTTTAGCCACTTGATCTGTACTGATCATAAGCGTTTCTTGGGGGCTCCCTTCACTAGATACGATGATCGAGGCGACATGGAGCCGATATCCGATGCATCATCCTCCGCTGGTATCCCTTTTAGAAGTTTGTCGATTCGACCGTCGGATAGTCCCGACCGCAAACGAAGTTAACCGCTATGGCGCTGGGATGGCCCGTGACGACGCATTCTTTGCCGGTCATGTTATTAGTGACCTCGGCAATTCATCCTCCTGATGTCACCCTTTCATGAATCGCTTTGACCTAGGTCTCGGCGTGTTGGTGCTAAGCCTCGTGAAGACCGATACCCTTTCTCGAGTTTCTTGACAAAGAATTACACTTCAAAGCACCGCCTTGATGAGCTTGGAGCACAAGCATGACCGCTAATTTAGGGGAATCCCTTCGAGATTTTCTCGCACTTTGCACGGTAGTAGTACCGTTTGGTGTGTGTACCGGAGGACTCGCCATGTGTTGGCGCTGATCTCTGATAACGCCGCCGCTATCCGACGAGAGCCGCCTCCTTCCGAGAATGGCCAAAACTACCGAAAGTAATCCTCGCCTTTGACTTCCGCTTATGTGGCGTGAAGTTTGAGGACTCTCGGACTTCGATCTTTAATCCGGCTGGTGGGTTGCAGGAATCTCCTGTCCTCGAACGTGCGCCCTCCCGCATGAGGAGTGACCCGCGATCCCTTCAGAGGACCCAAGCGATCCTTGATAGTTGGTTTGGTGGTGATGACGGAGTTGGCTTCACCACCGTTCAGTGCGTGCACCTTTGACCTAGAAGCCGCCGGTCTTGGGCTTTGGTTTTGAACTTGAGACGCTTATAGCCTTCGCTTAAGTGCCGTGACAGAGCTGGCAATGGCCGGGGCACCGTTAGACTTGGGCCTCCAAACCCGGTGGTACGCTTCGGTGGCTTCTTTTCCACTTCCTTCTTCAACTCACGAGCCCGCCGACTAAAGCTCGTGCCGCAAGCGAGTGCGCGGGCGCCCGGATGCGCCTCGGCGTGGAGCGTTTCGCTTTGACACGGACCCACTCGCTGGTTGACGGCTTGATAGACCGCCGACCACTTGAGGTCAAGCTTCGCTAAGTTCGATCTTAGATCCGCCAGAAGCGACCCCATCCACGGATTGCATGGCCTTAGCACGCTTTGCGCCATGCTTTGTCGCCGCTTTGGCTCGCTGGAGAGCGCAGTGCATCATCGGCGCTCATCTCGGCGCCATCCGACTTCGGCGCCGGTGGGGATTTTCGCCAGCATGCGCTGGTTGGACTCGCTGTCTCCGGGCTCTACATCGAGGCCCATCGGGTTCTCCTTGCGCCGAGTCCTTCTTGGAGCGGGCGGGGAACTGATCCGAGGACGAGGAAAGATACTCAGACGCCTCGGTCGAACTCGAACTCGACTCTTCTTCCACCGATAGGATCCGCTGGTTATGCACTAACGCACTCCTCCGACTGAGGCCGGTGGTTCCCATCGGTCGCCACCTTGTTCATGTAAAAGTCGGTTTGATTGTCATTGATTTGAACTTGCTTACAGCTTTCTTTGGCCTACAACAAAATTCAAAAGAAATGCCTTTTATTTTAAGGCGCATAATGAAAATCAAAAAGATTACAACTTTTATCCTTTTGAACAAACACGAGGATCTCTCATATATCGAGGTCCTCGCTATGGGTTCTTTGCCCGTGTCGGACTTTTGTGTCCGTGGACCATCACAAGAAATTCGATCCGTAGAGACCCGCTCCGAACTACAGACGAAGGCTCGCTTCACAAGGAAACGGTTACCGAGGGGATCACACTCACGGCGAGAGGATCGTCATGGGATCACACTCACGGCGAGAGGATCGCCGAGCGGTGAGATCTACTAGGAGAAATCACGCTATCCCCGAGATTAAGACTAAGCTTAACCTAGAGGGTATCTCAGAGTTCGACCAATTCGCCACCTTCCACTTGTAGATCGACGCCGGCTGAACTTGTGCTCGCCTGCTCGAACCGCAGGCCGACCGCCGTGGATCTCGCAAGAATTCTTCGTAAGATCTCCAAACCGCCTAAAATCCAACCCGAAATCTCGTCCAAGCCCCTTTCAAGAAGATGACACCCCCATTTATACAAATCTGTAGCAGTATTCTACCACTGGCCGAGCCACCTGGCCAAATCGTCGAGCCACCTCTACCACTTGTCGAGTCACCGCCAAGTTGTCGAGGTGGTTCTACCAAAGTGGTCGAGCCACTTCGCCACTTGCCGAGGTTCCCGCCAAGTGGGCCGAGGTGGTTCTACCAAAGTGGTCGAGCCACTTCGCCACTGTCGCAGGTACCCCGCCTGCTGGCCGAGGGCCGCCTCGCCAAGCCAAGGCCGCTTTTCCGCTGCTTTCCTGCTGCTTTCATCTCTCGCTTGAGTTCTCGCCTCAGATTTGATTCCGGACTAGTTCTGGTTCGCTCCGTTCAACGGTCCCGAACTGATCGCCTGCTCAAGTCCGTTTAAACCGGCTTAGACGTGGGTTTGCCGTGGTTCGCGCCTTAACGATTCGACGTCTGTATCATTCGATGGGTTGTCATTCGCCGACTCCCCGTTACGAGTTGGTTTCGGGGATCTTGTAAGTATTTTTCAACGCCTACAGGTATAAATTTGTAATTAAAATGTGATAATCAGGTGGTCTCCATAACCTGCTCTTCATCTTCCTATCACCGTAGCTAACCCTAGGGGGAAGGGGTAACAGGTGATGTAGGAGGCTGGAAAGGAAGAACACGGTTGAGGAGCTCATTTACAAACAAAGCGAACTACTGTTGGAGTGATTGTGCTATCTTGTGGGAGGATTCATCTAGCTGGGCCTGAGTAATATAGCTAGAACTAGAAGACTCTCTAGGAGTGTGCAAGTTAGGGGTCTGAAGGCGATTAGGATTAGCCATTCTCTCAAGAGAATAAGAAGTGGAGCCTATGGTGGGCGCCAAACTGTTTATATCTGAAAATTAATTTGTGAGTGGTAGGATATTTAGAGGAGCTTAGGGTCCCTTAATCTTCTCTGATGACTGATAAACTGTGGGAAGCAGATCCTCGCATAAGTAGCAAACGTTAGAGGCCAGGAGGAGATTTCCCCCGACATGCCCTCCGACGCTCAAGTTAGTGGTAGATAAACAATCTGAAGAGAGAATATAGAATCTAGTCTAGGATTTTTATCAGGCATACCTTAGTATAGCCACTATTTGTAGAGGATTTGTGGGGGCACATTGGTAATCCGACCAGACTGGCGGAGCAGGCATTCTACCTCTATTTTACACGTGTCGGCGACTGGTTGGGTGGATGTGAAGGGTCATTCTCCTCACATTTAATGTGATAGCGAGAGATTGGTGGAAGTGTAGGCAACGTCTGAGGAGTCATTATGATACCTAGCCATATATTAAATGCGATGGCGACTGGTCGGCGGAGCATGGGCACCGAGTGGCCATGCATTTAATGCGAGCAACATTGACGAGACTGATAGATCACTCCCTATTTTGCTATGTTCTCTAGTGGAGTCCAACCTAAAGACGCCTTTCATCTTGGACTCGGACTTCTTTGATGAATTCTGACTTGAAGACGTCTTTCATCTTAGACTTGGTCTGCCAGAAAGATTGGCTTGGTTGGTCGAGCTGTGTTTATATCCGGGATCGGGCATTTTGGCCACACAACTCGGCCCATTAATTTGACACGTGACCAACTTAAGAGCTTGTTAAACTTAGTGATTTTTAGGGTACGTTGATGCTATGGATCACACAGTCAATTAATTATTGATCCGACTCGTCATCGTGGGAAGGAGCCGTTACTGAAGGGGAGCCCACCGCTGAGGATTTGAGCTTGCCTTTCATTCATCGTGTTGATGAAATTGACACACAGACCTGGGACAAGCTAAGGATGCTCATGATAGGTTCATCCAAGGCTGGTCCTCGATATGAGAGGGAGCCGAGCGAGGAGAACAGACATGACCCCAGTTGCCATCTCGACAAGAGGTCATCGGTCCTGGAATCTCGTGTCCCCTAGTCCAAAGCGGTTGAACAGTTCTGGCTTCACCGTGATAGGGAGATCTTGGTAGAAGTTCCCGATGTGGGACTTCACCTAATCCTTCAGAGCTATTTGGCCCGCGGGACTTTGGTGGAGCAAGAGATATTCAGCCGCATGGAGCATGTCCGTGAAATCTATGCCAAGCTTCAGGTTGCCACAGGAAGTCCAAGCGCCGACGTCTCGGCCGACCTTGAGGAGGCTCTCAAGGAGCTATCGACCAAAGAGGCTGAGCTGAGCGATTAGCACCATGAGATAGAGGTGAGGAAAAGATGGTAGAGGACCTGAAAGGCTCGGAAGCCCAGAAGATCACCGAAGTTGATAGGCTCAAACGTGAGCTCCACGAGAGCCATCAGAAGGCGAAACTGGCGTCTGAGGAGATCAACTGTGCGCTAGCGGAGAAGGACCGTGCTTCAACACAGGTCATGGTCGAGCACCTAGCTGCTCAGCATGCTAAGGATAAGCTTGAGGAAGAGCAAATAGCTCGAACCAAGCTTTAGGAAGAGAGCTGGTCTCGAGGAGTCTCTTGTTCTAGCCCAAAGCCGAGTCACCTTCTTGAAATCCGACGCATATCGGTCGACAGTTGTCAAGGAGTACTGCCAAGGTATTATCGGGAAAGCAGAGGTGGCGCTCGCCTACAAAGCCAGATTCGACTATCTGGAGGCGCAGCTCCCAGCTAAGATGAGGGGCACACCCGGCCGTTTCCACTATCCTCCAAGAGTCACTTGCTGCCTGGAGGCTCTCGTGGATATAGAGAGGCAGGGTGGAGGACTCGACCTCGACGCAGCCGACGTGGGGGATGAAGATGATGACGACGAGGAGGACGAGGCCCTAGCCAAGAGGATAGACGAGGGGGGCGAGGACTCTCCAGACCAGAGGGGCGAGGGGACCTAGCCGGGATCCCAGTCGACTCCTCCGTCTATGACTACTAGTGGCCTTCCCCTGACCCCTGGAGCGGGCATGGACTTCTCTCAGTCTCCTTAGCTTAGTCGCTTAGGCCTTTTGTATCTTATTCATTTTGTAAACGTAAACTTGTAACTATTTCAAACAATAAATAAAGGTATACTTTTATTTACTCTCTCTGTTCTTGGTTTGAAACTTTGCTCGTTGAGTTTTGTGGGACGAGTCGACTCGTTTGTGAGTCCAACTGTTAAGCTAGTTAGCTGAATTGTCTTGCAGGACACTTTGTTAGGTGCTTGGTATGAGCCTTGGACGTAAATGAACACCAAGGTCTTATTTTTATTCTCTTTATGAATAATGACCAGTGTCTTAATCTTAGAGTCGACAAAGTTGGTGGCTTCTTCATATGAATGTATTAAGGCATAAACGGCAAATTTGAGTCACCCAATGGGCGGTAACTCTATCAATTTAAGGTAGAAACTTGGTTGTTCGAGTCAACTTTGTTCAAAGGCCGGCTTACACCGCGTTTTTAATCGGTCACGCGAGCAGTCGGTTCATTAAGTCGTATGTTTGGTTTGATAGGCTGAGTCGACTGGATTTTGAGCAGTCATCGGTTGATGAATTACGAGGCATTTTCTGGGGAAGGCGGCGAGCCGCTATTTGAAAAAATGTTATGATGTCAGGAGGCCATGTGGTGCTGTGGCTTCGAATTTTGAGCGAAATGGTTGTGAAGTAAAGAGGGTGGCGCTTCATTTTTCTTGATGCCCATTCAATTATCGAGGTAAATCAGACCCGTTCGTACATGGTTGAGTCGACCGTTTCGATTTCACCACGTGTCACCCTCAAAGTCTATATATATCGCTTTGGGGCCAAAGGGGATCTCTCTTCACGAATTTTAGCCCTAACCTTCTGCTCTCAAATTTCTCACAAAAATCTTTACACCCATCTACAGCAACATCCATGGCTGCTCAAGCTTCCACCACCATCCGCAACGAAGTGAGGATTGGCCTTCTGAGGCTGATTCGCACGAAGGTCACAACTCAAGAGCCTGGAAGATACTACAAGCTCTACGATCTTCCCAAATCCCTCACCATCGCTATACCGAATAGTGATGAGGCTGTGTACCATCATGACCACTGGAGGTTGCCGCTGTACATAAACCATCTGGAGAATGGACTCCGGTTGCCGCTCCACCCATTCATCAAAGAGGCGTGCGGTATCTTGGGGTATCGCCCTCACAGTTCACCCCCAACGCCATAGCCATCCTGGTGGGGTTCCTCATGGTTTTCCACCGGGTCAGTGTCGAGCCAAGCCTACGCTTGTTCAGCAACCTCATCGGCATCAAGACTGTAGGCATCAAAAATTGCTGAAGAACCTCAAATATGACTAAATCATGAGAAGATCGAAGAACAACGTCGTCGAAATCTCAAGAAGTCAACACATGGGGAGATTGTGTCTCGCCACAAAGGCGAGACACTTGTTTGTGTCTCGCGAACGAGCGAGACATTTGATGTGTCTCGCCGCATGGAACATTTGTGTGTGCCTCGCGACGAAGCAGACATTTGATGTGTCTCGCTATTAGCGAGACATTTGATGTGTCTCGCCGCCAGCGAGCGAGGTAGCTTGGCGCCAGTACTCGAAGCCGCCGCTTAATCAGAATCTCCAAAGACTTATGACAATTGTGGGCACGCTTCCCAAAGACTATAAATACCCTCCTACGCCCACTTGGGCAAGAGGTCGGCTATCGAAGGGGTAATCGAATCCAAGCTTCCGAGTTCAAGAACACGATCCACACGGAGATTCCTCGAAGCTTAAGCCTTGACTTATTCTTGAGAAGAGTAGATATCTTACCTTGCTAAGATATTTCTTTGAAGTTCTTGTTTCTATGGCACTAACTAAACCCCGCCGATTCGACGATCGCCGCCGGTGGTAGCCGCGACCGCCGCCAGCGAGCGAGGTAGCTATGCAGGCGTACTGAAGCCGCCGCGCTTAATCAGAATCTCCAAAGACTTATGACAATTGTGGGCACGCTTCCCAAAGACTATAAATACCCTCCTACGCCCACTTGGGCAAGAGGTCGGCTATCGAAGGGGTAATCGAATCCAAGCTTCCTGAGTTCAAGAACACGATCCACACGGAGATTCCTCGAGTTTAAGCCTTGACTTATTCTTGAGAAGAGTAGATATCTTACCTTGCTAAGATATTTCTTTGAAGTTCTTGTTTCTATGGCACTAACTAAACCCCGCCGATTCGACGATCGCCGCCGGTGGTCCACGGATTACGCTGGCCCCCAAGACAGCAAAGTCCCACAAAACAAGAGATCTACACTTGTAGCGCCTTTTGTTCGAAGTTTGTAAGAGAGTTATTTAATTTTCATTGTAACCGAGAATCAAAAGTGTAATTTTCTCTAGTTTTACAATGGAATCAACTTTCGACCCAAACACGATGGCTACCACAAGGGGAGCCAACGGTCTCGAGCCCGAGATCGTTGTGTCGCAGCCTTTGCAGCCATCAGCCGACCTCATGGTTGATGGAATAGACTACTTCTTCGATCAAGCCAAATTCAAGAGTATCTCCTCTTCCTCGCCGAAGTCCTCCTCACCCCGCAAACATCGGAGGATCTCATCCCCTAAGAGGGAGGTTCGCTTCACAGATGTGCAACGATCTTCGCTCGCTATGCATGCAGGCGATTTCCTCTCAACAAGATCTTAACCGATCCGACGAAGAGAGCTCGCCAAAGACGACGCCAAAAGATGGTCTGCCGGGCCGCCAAGGCTCGAGTCAACGGATGGAGTTCACTATCGAACTCACGGATCAAAGGCATCAACAAGCGCAATCTCTCAATCCGTCGGCACTCTTCCCAAGGAAGAATGGGTTCTCGCCAAAAGGACCCGATTGACAAGGAAGGAGCGCCAAAGCGCCGCGGCACGCTGCTCATGCACGCTATTGTTCGCAAGGCGCAGGAGTCTAAATCAACCCAAAGAAACGACTCAAAATCACAAAATTTGGGTCACGGTCAACGCCAAAATTGGTTTCAAGAGTCCGCCGCCGTAATTCTTCACCGAGATAGCTCGAATCGCCGCCAAAAGCGCAGGCGCCCTCCATGCATTGATAAAAGATGGGCTATTCCGCCCTTTCTTCCGCCGAGGTATCAACCGTTAAGTCCGGAACTGCTAACTTCGTGTTTAATCGCCTTGGTCCACAAATCGAAATAAAGGCAAGGTACCAATGAAAACGGTTGAGTTACCCCGCCCGTAAGAGTCCCGAGCAAGCTAAAATATCTCGTGTCTCCGTAATTCCAATTGCATCTCGTTTGAGCATCCCGCAAGGGGTCCGCGAGTCTACTAAAGGGAAGAACTCGAGGCGTGTGATTCGTGAAGTCACAAGAGATGATAAAACACTTTGTATTTGTACCAAGACAACTTCAGCGGATGAAGTTAAAACATCAAAAGTGCTTCCCAGGTCGAATGATCGACGCCACCAAAAGAAGACGTGTCCTCCAATTAAGGACAACGTTACACTTGGGGGTGGAAGTGCAATTTGTGATAAACCACACCAACCACACCATCAGGCTGGGTGTGGCAACACACGAAAGAGGACGATCGATGAAATATGTTGTTCTTGCTCATGTGCAAAACTGATTAAGACGTGGTTATCAGGATGTGCCCGTTTCGAGTCAAACGCCAAAGAGCTTCAAGATTCGAGGCTTTCCTTGCCAACAACGGAAGACTTGAAGACGGAGTCAAGGCGACTCAAGAAAAAGAAGATCTCGCCATTCATCGATGAATTTCAAGTCACCATTAATATGGTGAACAAAGGAAAAGGGCCAAGAATGGACGAGGACCCCGACTTCACTCGAGGAAAGGTCAAGATCCGAAGTTTCCCGCCAGATGTCTCGTTACAATTATGAAGCTACCCAACGATTGACTATAGAAGGATGCATGAGGGAGAGTCATCCGATGATGAAGCTTCCGACATCAATTCGGGCGATAGCTTCCGATGACACAATGTCAAGGCCGGTCCCCATCCCAGAAGCTTTTACCATTACTCCGATGTCCCGCTCAAATGTTGCAAGAAGCCTTAGCTAAGCAAAGAGAAGAGCTTAAGGCCGAATTGAGAGCGAGATGGAGCTAGTCATGCAACAGATGAGGGAATTGCAAACCCAAACAGTTGCACAACAACTTGGGTCCAAACAATGTAATCCAAATAACAAGGTGGAGTAACCCACCATAATGTTGAGGACAGCGATTCGAGATTGATGAACACATTTACCGATCAACCTCCAAAGAAAGCCGATTCGCCGCTCAAGGTGGAAATGATCCAATTCTTCCTATTGGAAATAATCCAAAACAAGGGGAAGATGATGGCTAAAGGATGAAAGAGCTTGAAGATAAAATCAATGCTTTGATGTCCACACAGAAGTCAAAAGGATCGTATCCCGTGTCCAGATCCGAGAATGGGATTCAATCCCTTATCCAAATTCAATTTGATCAACTTCACCGCTTGACGGAGAGGGTCACCTTCACAACACCCGATTTACTTCAAATCACATTTAGGGTAATCTCGAAACGAGCCTCGATGGTTCGGTCATTCGCCGGTACTGAGCTCGATTGGTATCAAGACTCAAGGCCGGAGTATTAACCGGGAGGACATGGAAAGTTCTTTTCAAAGAACTTCTTCGATGACGACACCAAAGTCTCAATTGGAACTCTCCTAGACGAAAAGCGTAAAGGTGGGGAGACAATCGACACCTTCGTTTATTCGCAATAAAGCTATGAATTGCGTGGATCCACCATCAAAAGTTCATATTGAAGACTTGCCACAACAATCTTTCTATAGAATTGCCGAAGTCATGGGGTCGCCCCACCAACTACGTGGAAAGACCTAAAAATACAAGGAGAACAAGCCTAACGCTTCCTCAAGAAAGAAAGTCGAAAGAAGCAAAACGACCGACCCCTCAAGCTTCTAAATCGAGTTCCACAGACATACTCTTTCAAAGACGAAGAAGTTCCAATCATCTTCAAGCACCTCCTTGATAACAACAAAATCAAATTGCCTCCGATTACAAATCAAGAGGAGGTCGACAAGACTTCGACCCTAAATACCGTGCGTACTACGAGGATCCTCCATCCTACGGGATTGCTTAGCTCTCAAGGCCATCATCCAAGCCTTGGTCGGCTTCCGCTTTAACGCCAAAATAAGTCAAGCTGCTCCCCTTACCTCCGATGAGTACAAGAGGTTAAACCGCTTTCACCTTTACTCCGGCTGTATACGAGTATAAATCGCCCTCTCAGATCTCGGCTGTATACGAGTATAAACCGCCCCTTTTCTCCGATGAGTACAAGAGGTTAAACCGCTCCTCCTAATTCCTCCGATGAATATAAGAGGTAAACCGCTCTTCCTTCTCACCTTTCCTCCGACAAGTATAAGAGGTTAAACTGTTCCTTTACACTCCGACAGGTATACGAGTATAAACTGCTCCCCTTCCTCCAATGAGTACAAGAGGTTAAACTGCCCTCCTTTACATTCGGATACCGCTTTGTAAAGAAAGCTCGGGTGGATAATCCATGAACGAGAGGTCCACTTTCGTGTTGAGCGATCAAACCTTCCTACGCTTAGGATCGCTTCAAAATTTCTATTCGGTCAAACCTTCTTACGCTTAGGACCACGGTCAAAATCCCTCTCGATTCTTTCCATGAACGTGAGGTCCATTTCAAGATTGAGCGATCAAACCTTCCGACAAGAAGGATCGCTTCAAAATTTCCATTCGGTCAAACCTTCTTACGCTTAGGACCACGATTAAAATCACTTCGATTCCTTCCATGAACAGAGGTCTACTTCTAGATTGAGCGATCAAACCTTCCGACAGCTTAGGATTGTCTCAAAACTCCTATCCCGGTCAAACCTTCCTACGCTTAGGACCACGGTCAAAATCCCTCTCGATTCTTTCCATGAACGAGGTCCACTTCCACATTGAGCAATCAAACCTTGCTACGCTTAGGATTGTCTCAAATATCTCGCCGGGTCAAACCTTCCTACGCTTAGGACCATGGTCAAAATCCTCTTGATTCTTTCCATGAACGTGAGGTCCATTTCAAGATTGAGCGATCAAACCTTCCTACGCTTAGGATTGTCTCAAATATCTCGCCTCGGTCAAACCTTCCTACGCTTAGGACCATGGTCAAAATCCTCTTGATTCCTTCCATGAACAGAGGTCCACTTCGTGATTGAGCGATCAAACCTTCCGACAGCTTAGGATTGTCTCAAAACTCCTATCCCGATCAAACCTTCCTACGCTAGGATCATTTTTAATTTTCACTCCCACTTGGTCAAACCTTCCTACGCTTAGGACCACGGTCAAAATCCCTCTCGATTCCTTTTATGAATGAGAGGTCTACTCCCAGAATGTGGTTCGCTACCCCAAGAGAAAACACAACAGTGGTTCGCTACCCCAAGAGAAAACACAACAGGTTTGTTTTCGCCCAAAAGAAGACACAACGGGTTCGCTACCCCAAGAGAAAACACAAATTCCACAAGCCTACGATTCAAAATCGTAGCATAGATGTCATTACCTAATGACACCTAAACTATGCTTTTATGCATAGGGATGTTATCTCGCCCCTTATCGAGATAAGTCGCCTAACACACGCCACGGTAATCAATTCCCGTGATAATTGATCGCTTCACGATTCAAAATCGAGCATAGATGTCATTACCTAATGACACCTAAACTATGCCTTCATGCATAGGATGTTATCTCTGCCCCTTATCGAGATAAGTCCGCATCTAACACATGCCGCCGTAATCAATTCCCGTGATAATTGACCGAGCCTACGATTCAATATCGTAGCATAAAGTCTAAGAGAATTCACTCTTTTAGCACAACGTAACATGTAGAACGGACTCGTGATAATCTACATGCTAGCCCAACTCAAACGGTAGTTGGTAAAGGCTCATCAAACTGCTGATGGTCGAGGGTTTGCCAAAAATCCTATATCTATCATACAAGCAATAACTTGAGGCAATGAGTTCACTCTTCATGCCGGGTCAAGTACTTTTTCATACCGTGATTTTAATGCACTTTGTAACTCATTGCTAATGCAAATGTGCCATTACATCGCCTCCGAAGCTCAAGCATGCGGTGATTACGTGGCGGTCCTTTTAAGTGGGACAATTCCAGATATTACATATAGAAGCTTTCGAACTGATATTCAAAACCGCACGACGCTTTTCTCAATGATTCTCAAGACATTTCAATCGTAACCCAAGTGGTGACTTTCAAGATGAAGATGATTAGTCCAAAATCGACTTCGACATTTCAATTCATTCAAATACAAATGCAAATGCTTATTGATCCCAAAATATGGTCACGACGACGCCAGAGCCGTGGTTCGAGAAACCAAGCAAAACACGGCCTCTTCTACAAAGTTCAACGATGAACAAAAGTAAGATCTTATCCAAAGTATTCCGCACTTCGATAAAATACGAGGAGTCCGAAAACTTTGGAGGGGTATCTGTAGGCATCAAAATTGTCAAGAACCTCAAATATGACTAAATCATGAGAAGATCGAAGAACAACGCCGCCGAAATCTCAAGAAGTCAACACATGGGAGATTGTGTCTCGCCACAAAGGCGAGACACTTGTTTGTGTCTCGCAACGAAGCGAGACACTTGTTTGTGTCTCGCAACGAAGCGAGACACTTGTTTGTGTCTCGCAACGAAGCGAGACATTTGATGTGTCTCGCTATTAGCGAGACACTTGTTTGTGTCTCGCAACGAAGCGAGACACTTGTTTGTGTCTCGCAACGAAGCGAGACACTTGTTTGTGTCTCGCCACAAAGGCGAGACACCCAGATACTTGAAACGCAGCTCTTAGGGTCTAAATTAATGCCGGTGGGGCCCACTTGACTTTATCAATGCAGAGACGCTCGACACTTTAATGTGCGGTTACACGCCGAAGATACCACTAGGCGTGATTCTAGGGCATTTAATCGTGCCTAAAAGCGGAAAACCGTTCTGGCGGTGGAGGGCGACCTTGCCTCGCTAGTCGGCGAGGCCCATCTTACCCGGGGCGGCACTGCTACCTCGCCCGGTGGCGGCGGACTTGGCATGGCGGCTGTTGCATGCTTGTAAATCTCCGGCACTTATGACAATTGTGGGCACGCTTCCCAAAGACTATAAATACCCTCCTACGCCCACTTGGGCAAGAGGTCGGCTATCAGAAAGGGGTAATCAGAAATCCAAGCTTCCTGAGTTCAAGAACACGATCCACACGGAGATTCCTCGAAGTTTAAGCCTTGACTTATTCTTGAGAAGAGTAGATATCTTACCTTGCTAAGATATTTGTCAAGTTCTTGTTTCCTTTGCGAAGCACTAACTAAACCCCGCCGATTCGATGATCGCCGCCGGTGGTCCACGGATTACGGCCCCCAAGACAGCAAAGTCCCACAAAACAAGAGATCTACACTTGTAGCGTCTTTTGTTCGAGTTTGTAAGAGAGTTATTTAATTTTCATTGTAACTGAGAATCAAAAGTGTAATTTTCTCTAGTTTTACAATGGAATCAACTTTCGACCCAAACAAAGACGATGAGAAAGGATGCACACTACTTCTTCCACTATCTTGGTGGACACAAGTTGGTGTCGAACGCTCTAGAGTCGAATAGAGACTGGAAGGAGCGGTTCGTATGGGTCATCGGTGCTGACCCAATCCTGGCCTACCCCACCTGGCCAGAGATCAAGAAAGAGGCATTGAAGCCTTGTATTTTGTCGGCCGAGGAAGGTCGTCAATTGGAGAAGATCCGCTCATATGCCGGGTCGAGGGAGATGAGCAACCTCTTCGACCCTGCTTCTCTACGAGCAGCCAGAATTTTTGGGTTCCCTCCGTCCGAGATCGACAAGGCACGGGTGGCTCTCTTAGCCGTCCCTCCAGAGAAAGGCCCCTCAAAAGATCCGAATGGGGAGGAATCGACCTCGGCAGAGCCGGTCGCGACTACTAGGCCCTAGAAATGGTTGAGGGGGTCATTAGCTCCTTGCGAGCTAGATAGCTTGAGGTCGAGAACAGCAGAGATCACAGCTGCGCTGGCCAGGCCAGGTGCCGCGGTCAAGAAAGAGAATTCAAAGATGAAGAGGTTGGTCAAGGGACAGGCCCCTAGTGGGACTGTCGAGCCGTCTCCGGTCGAGCCTACCGAGGTCCAACAACCAGCAGACCCCCTCCCGCAGCAAACCGAAGTTATCATCCTTGACGAAACCTCCCCCCCAAGCAGGTGAGGGGAGATCAGGTGACTAAATCTGTAGCCATAGTCGACCCACCCAGGGAGTCGTCTGCTCAGGCCCCGCTACCCGAGTCAGCCCAAAGGTTGGGTAAGGAACCGATTGTGGCGACTGGTGCTGTTAGAGAGGGGGCAGCCCCTGTCCAATCCGCTAAATCCCAAAGGGGGGATGCCACCCCGGTATTGGAGGGTAGTTTTTGCTAGCCTTACTCTCATCAGGTCTCGGAGGTCGAGGCCCGAAGGTGGGAGGAGTTCAAGGCAAAGATGATTAGGGAGACAGAAGACAGCCGTTCTCACAGGGAGGTCCTTCTGGAGGGCGAGAGGTTCGTTGCTCGGGTGACTCTGGATAGGGAGAGCTCAGTCTTAGGATCAAGCATTGCTAGGTTCGGGCCGTAGAGAAATTTTCTCTTCTTAATGATGGGTAACTATTGAGGGAAGTGTCGACCGTCGGCTTGCATTTAGCCCTCAAGAGTTACTGTCTTCGAAGGGCCCTGATCGAGCATGAGCTATTCTCTCGGCTTTCTTTCGAGCATCAGCTTCCCTCTAATTTTGAGAAGAAGATAGACAAGGACAAGAAGGCCAGGGAGGTAGCGGAGAGACGGGTCGTGGCACTCGAGGTTGATATGAGTCACAGAGATGGTAAGTGGCGATGGGAGCTGGAGATGAGAGACGACCAGATCAAGGGGCTCAAGTTGCACCAGTCCAAGCAGTCTACCGTCATCACAGAGCTTAAGGACAAGGTCGGCCGCTTCGAGAAAGAAATTGTCGAGCGGGATGCCCGCATCAAGTACTTGGATGAGGAGGTCAACCTGGAGAGGTGCCATAGGCTCGAGGCCCAGGAGGATGCTCGGACGGAACGACTGGTGGCTGACCATGTGAAGCTCGACCTCAAGGAGGAGCAGGCGGCCCATGAAGCAACCCGGGCCACTATCCAAGCTCTGGAGGCTCGTATTGCTTCTCTAGATTCGGAGGCTCATAAGGTGAAGGTGATAGAAGAATATCGCCACAGCCCTTTGGGCAAAGTCGAAGCGGCCCTGGCTTGTAAGGCCGGCTTCGATTTTCTCACCTCTCTGCTCCCTCCCGGATCTCGACCTCTTACCGAGAACGGCTATCCCCCTCGAGTCTCTATTTGTCTCGACTTCTTGAAGGAGATCGAAATGGCATGAGGTGGAGTGGCGTTGGAGGTGGATGAAGGAGAGGACAGTGATGCTGGGGATGACCAAGAAGAAGTCCCTTCTATCGCGCCTCATACTACTCAACAAGCCCTAGTTCCCGACACCAATACCGATCTGCCTAGCCCCACTCCCAATCCAGATCAAGGAGTGTAGAACTTGTATCTCTTTTCTTTTGTTGTTTTTTTTGTAAACTTCTTGGAGAATGAATGAGAATTTGGACTTGTTTGTCTCTTTCCATGGCTATAAAATTTTTATTTTTCTATCTAAATTATTTGATTGTGGTTTGATTTTTTGTTGAAGATTGCTCAGTTGAAATGAGCGGACTGTCTGAAATGGGTCGGACATGTATGGGACGAGTCTAGTGACTCATCCTTACATTTCTCTTATCGGCACTCGTATTTAGGTACGAGCGACCACATCCTCCTCTGGGTTGAGGTCGGTCGAGTCATTGAGGCACCCTGGTTTTATTCATAAAAATGATACCAATGTCTTTCTAAATTGAAGATGACTGGGAGGTTTTTGATATGCCTTGGTCTTGTCTCGAGGGTGCCAAGGTCTTTTGTTGATGAAGTGCCTTGGTCTTGCCCCTAAGTGGGTGCCAAGGTCTTTTGTTGATGAAGTGCCTTGGTCTTGTCTCGAGAGGTGCCATAGGCTCGAGGCCCGTGAGGATGCTCTGACGAACGACCGGTGGTCGACCATGTGAAGCTCGACCTCAAGGAGGAGCAGCCGGCCCATGAAGCAACCCGGGCCACTATCCAAGCTCTGGAGGCTCGTATTGCTTCTCTAGATTCGGAGGCTCATAAGGTGAAGGTGATAGAAGAATATCGCCACAGCCCTTTGGGCAAAGTCGAAGCGGCCCTGGCTTGTAAGGCGGCCGATTTTCTCACCTCTCTGCTCCCTCCCTGATCTCGACCTCTTACCGAGAACGGCTATCCCCCTCGAGTCTCTATTTGTCTCGACTTCTTGAAGGAGATCGAAATGGCATGAGGTGGAGTGGCGTTGGAGGTGGATGAAGGAGAGGACAGTGATGCTGGGGATGACCAAGAAGAAGTCCCTTCTATCGCGCCTCATACTACTCAACAAGCCCTAGTTCCCGACACCAATACCGATCTGCCTAGCCCCACTCCCAATCCAGATCAAGGAGTGTAGAACTTGTATCTCTTTTCTTTTGTTGTTTTTTTTGTAAACTTCTTGGAGAATGAATGAGAATTTGGACTTGTTTGTCTCTTTCCATGGCTATAAAATTTTTATTTTTCTATCTAAATTATTTGATTGTGGTTTGATTTTTTGTTGAAGATTGCTCAGTTGAAATGAGCGGACTGTCTGAAATGGGTCGGACATGTATGGGACGAGTCTAGTGACTCATCCTTACATTTCTCTTATCGGCACTCGTATTTAGGTACGAGCGACCACATCCTCCTCTGGGTTGAGGTCGGTCGAGTCATTGAGGCACCCTGGTTTTATTCATAAAAATGATACCAATGTCTTTCTAAATTGAAGATGACTGGGAGGTTTTTGATATGCCTTGGTCTTGCCCCTAAGTGGGTGCCAAGGTCTTTTGTTGATGAAGTGCCTTGGTCTTGTCTCGAGAGGGTGCCAAGGTCTTTTGTTGATGAAGTGCCTTGGTCTTGCCCCTAAGTGGGTGCCAAGGTCTTTTGTTGATGAAGTGCCTTGGTCTTGTCTCGAGAGGGTGCCAAGGTCTTTTGTTGATGAAGTGCCTTGGTCTTGTCTCGAGAGGGTGCCAAGGTCTTTCCGTAAATGATGACCGAGTGGTCGGGTGTCTTGGTCTTAACAAAGGTGCTAAGGTCTTTTCGGCTCTTGCCTTGGGCTTATGGAGACGCCAAGGTCTTTTTTTGGTAATGATGACCGAGCAGTCGGGTGACTTGGTCTTAATGAAGGTGCCAAGGTCTTTTCGGCGCTTGCCTTGGGCTTATGGAGATGCCAAGGTTTTTTTGAGTCGCTCGAACAATATTTAGACAAAAGAATGACACATAGTTATTAGTCAAAAGATTTTATTGTATAAATGATATTTGTATACCATGTTATTGACAGTATTTCCTAAGGTGCTCGATGTTCCAAGGATGTTGCAGGATCCTTCCATCATAGCTTCTTTGGCGATAGGTGCCGGGACGCATCTCCTCCAGGATGGTGTAGGGTCCTTCCCAAGAGGCGGCTAGTTTGCCACGCTTGGTGTCTTTGTCAAAGATAGCTCTTCAGAGGATGAGATCACCTATGTTGAATCTCCGAGGCTGGACCTTGCTGTTGTAATGCCGAACGATGCACTGCTGGTTGATGACTTGGGATTGAAGAGCTTTCTCTCTGACTTCATCAATGAGGTCGAGTCCGAGTCGAAGTCCCTCGATGTTCAAATCTTCATCAAAATGCCTCAGTCGCATGGTCGGCATGTTGACTTCAACTGGGGCGACCGCTTCCGCTCCGTAAGCTAGCTTGAAGGAGGTCTCGCCCGTGGAGCTCTTGTGAGTGGTGCGGTATGACCACAAGATTTCAAGTAGTTCATCGGCCTAACTCCCGGCTGCTTTTCCCACCTTCTTTTTGAGAGCTTAGAGGATACACTTGTTAGCAGCTTCAGCAAGTCCATTGCATTTTGGATGGGCCACTGAGGCAAATTTGAGCCGGATATTCCACTCTTGGCAGAAGCTGCGAAAGCCTTTGCTGTTGAACTGGGTGCCGTTGTCGGTGATGAAGGAGAGGGGGACACCGAATCAACACACGATAGGTCTCCACACAAAATTGGTGATGTTGCTCTCGCTAATTTTGGCTAAGGGCTCGGCTTCGATCCATTTAGTGAAGTAGTCGATGGCCACTATCAAGAATCTCCGCTGCTCAGAGGCTGTTGGGAGAGGCCCCCAGCAGGTCTAACCCCCATTGGGCAAATGAGATTAGACTCAGGATGGGGGTTAACTCAGTGGCAGCAGCTCAAGGGATGCTCGAGAAAAGTTGGCACTTCTTGCAGCGGGACACGAGTCTTCTGGACTCGGCTAGGATGGTGGGCCAGTAATGCCCTCAGCGAATGATCTTCTGGACGAGGATCCTGGCCCCTGGGTGATTCCCACATGTCCCTTCATGAATTTCCTTGAGAACATAGCTGGCCTCAGTCGACTGAAGACACCGGAGGTAGGGCCCCACGCTGCTGCTGGAGTATGATACCCGATAAAGCTGATCATCGAGCATGAGGTATCGGAGAGCATTCCTGTGCAAGCTTCTGGCTTCGGCGCCATTCTCTGGCGAAGTCCCCTCTGTCAGGTATTAAATGATTGGACCATCCAGCAGGGTCCTGCGGATGTCTCAGCCTGCATAACTGGCTTCGATGTCTCCGCAATGCTTGGGCACTTGAGAGTGTCGGTGTGGATGGGCCTCATATCACCTCTTGCGCCGGTGGATCCGAGCCTGGACAAGGCATCCGCCCGAGCATTGAGAGAGCGGGGGATCTGGACAATTCTAGACTCTGTGAAGTTGCTCAGCAGCTCCTTAACCGCCTTCAGATACAGAATCATCATCGGATCCTTGGCTGCATACTCTCCATTTACTTGGTGAACCACAAGTTGGGAGTCAGCCAAGATGTAAAGGCGCTCACTCTTTGCCACCAAGGCAGCTTGAAGGCCTGCCAAAAGAGCTTCATACTCAGCCTCATTGTTAGAGGCTGAAAAATCGAAGGCAATGGAGTGTTCATGCGTCGACCCATCAAGGCTGTGCAGGACGACTCCCGCTCCATTGCCGGCCTCACCAGAAGACCCGTCCACCTTTAACAGCAACCAGGAATCAAATTCAAGTGAGTTACGCTCAAGGTCGCGACGCGCCTGTGAAGCGAGCACTATGATTGTTCGAGACGTTGGAGGCTTGGACTGACTTGGAAGCAAGGGGGGAGATGGTTCATCTTCTGTTGCGGTCGACTCGATGAGGAAGTCGGCGAGGGCTTGGGCCTTGATGGTCTTCCTCGGCTCGAACTGTACATCATATTCACTGAGTTTGACCGACCAAGTGATCATCCTTCTTGAAGTGGTTGGGCTGCCAAGTGCCTTCTTTAAAGGCAAGCTCGTTCGCACAATGATGGAGTGCGCTTGAAAGTAAGGGCAGAGTCTCCGAGCTGTGATAATGAGGAGGAAGGAAGCTTTCTCAATGATGGGGTAGTTGAGCTCACCCGCCTTCAAGATCCGGCTGACATAATACACCGGCTTCTGAATGTTATCCTCTTCTCGAACTAAGGCCAGGCCCGGCGACTTACGGAACCTGACCATATAGAGGAACAAGGTTTCTCCTTCTATGGGTTGACTTAGCAGCGGCTTAGTGCTCAAGTATGCCTTGAGGTCTCTGAAGGCCTCGCTGCACTCGGTCGTTCAACTCTAGCTCCGCTTTAGCTCTTTGCTTCCTCTTAGAGTCTTGAACAATGGGAGGCTCCTCTCGGCAGACTTGGAAAGGAAATGGCCCAGCACTGCTATCTTCCCATTCAGCCTCTGCACATCTTTCATAGTGCGTAGTTCGGGTAGCTGCTCTATGGCGGCTATCTTCTCGGGGTTGATCTCAATGCCTCTCTGGGTGATCGTAAATCCTAAGAATTTTTCTGACGACACCCCAAAAGCACACGTGGCTGGTTGAGCTTCATGCGGTAGCGCCGGAGGACGAAAAAAGTCTCTTCTAGATCCGCCACATGGGATGACACTTTCTTCAACTTTACTAGGATGTCATCCACATATGCCTCCACATTGCGATCGAGCTAGGGCTTGAATATTTTGTTGACCAGCCTCTGATAGGTAGCCCCTACATTCTTAAGACTGAAGGGCATCACCTTGTAGTAATAGGTCCCTTGGTCAGTGATGAAGAAAGTCTTCTCTTGGTCGTGTTCCGTCATAAGGATCTGATTGTAGCCTTAGAAGACATCCATGAAACTCAGCAGTTCATGACCCGCGCTGTCATCTACCAATTGGTCGATCCAGGGGAGGGGGTAGCTGTCCTTTGGACAGGCCTTGTTGAGATTCGTGAAGTCCACACACATCCTCCATCTGTTGAGTGTCTTCTTCACTAGCACCACATTGGACAGCCACTCCGGATATTAAACTTCCCGAATGAAATCGGCTCGTAAGAGTCGGTCGACCGAGAGCTCATGGCTCACCACCTTGGGGGGAATCCCCGGCATGTCCTCAGGTCCCCAAGCAAACACATCTACGTTTGCAAGTAGGAATACTATTATGGCACTCCGTTGAGGTTCAGCAAGGTTGGATCTGATCTTGATCTTCTTCACCCCTTCTTGGTCGATCGGTATCTCTTGGAGCTCTTCGACGGGAGTCATCCTCTCTCGCTCCATCTTCTTCTTCATCTGGAGGCTTGTCTTCTCAATGGGTAGGGTCTCAGCAGTTCCCTTCCCCTTCATCGAGAGCATGTAACATGACCTAGCCTCCCGTTGGTTGCTCCTAGACACTCCAACTCCCATAGGAGTCGGAAACTTGATCATCTGGTGATAGGTGGAAGGTATCGTCCGCAAGCTATTAAGGGCTGCTCTTCCTAAAATAACATGTTAGGACGACTTGATATTCATCACCAGGAACTCGGTTTGCACCGTGGATTGACAAGGATGTTCACCAACTGTTAGGGGGAGAGTGATTATCCCTTCCGGTATGATTGCATGCCCCATGAACCCAATGATCGGTCCTAGACAAGGCAGCAGCTCAGATCTGTCGATGCCCATCTGGTTGAAGCATCGATATATAGAATGTCCGCCGAGCTGCCTGTGTCGACCATGACCCTCTTAACTTGGAAGCCGTTGATCTTGGAAGCCGTTGATCCCGGCCGTGATGATAATGGGGCCTTCGTGAGGCGTCTCCACGCCTTCCAAATCTGACTCATTGAAAGAGATGGACTCTTCCATCCTAGGCTTCTTGCCAGCTTGGTTGACTTGTAAGGCTCGCTTGGCATACTTCTTGCGAGCATTGTTGGATGTCCCTCCTGCTGTAGGGCCACTACTGATGGCCAGGATGGTACCCTGGCTACTTCCCCCAGGGTGTTGAGTGTCGGCCGGCTTCTAAGAACGCGACGGCCTAGAGCGAGACCTCCTGTCGGCTCTTTCTGGCGGGGGTGGTCTCTCCTGTCTCTCTGAAGACAAACTTCTTCAAGAATCCTCTCTGGATGAGGTCCTCGATGTCCCTCTGGAGGATCCGGCAGTCATTGGTGAGGTGGCCATGGTCTTGGTGATACCGACAATACCGTCGGATATCTCGATTTTGCGGGTCGGATTTCATATGAGGAGGGGGAGAGTTGAGAAGTCCCTCATGCTGTACCAAATGGAGGGCGTCGGTGAGAGAGGTATTGAGAGCTATGAGGACTAGCTTTGGGGGAGGTTCCCTCCTGCGGTCTCTCCAGTCGACCCTGCTGAGACGGTAGTCAGCTCTGGGGGGATCCCTCTTTGGATCCTGCCTAGGTGGAGGGATCACTGTCGACTCCTGAGCGGGCTCTGCTGTTGGGCCGACCGTGACCACTGCCGGTATTGCTGGTGCCACAGGGACTGCTGGCACTGGAGCTGTCGCTGCTGGGGCTGCTACCGCTACTGCTATCATCGCTGCTACTGTTGCTCCTCTGGCTGCACTTTTATACTCTCGTGCGTCTTCCATGTCCATGTACCCATGAGCTTTAGTCATCAACTGCTCATATGTGGTACATCACTTCTTGGCGAGTGAGTCGGCCAACTCAATATCTAACAAATCGGCCACAATAGCGGACATGGCGACCTGGCTCCCAGGGTCGTCAACCTCCAGTCTCTTTGCCTGGAACCTCTTGAAGTATTTTCGAAGGCTTTCTCCAGGCTCTTGCCTCATCTGTATTAGCACATGAGGAGGCAGCTTCTGCTTAGTGTCAGCCAAGAAGTGGTGCACAAACTTCTGGATGAGTTGCTCAAAACTTCCGATGGACTTCTTCTCTAGAGCGTTCCACCAGAGTTTGGCACTCCCTGAATAAGTGATGGGGAAGCACCTGCAAATGATTGCCTCGGGCGCCCGCAACATGCTCATCATATCGTAATAGTTCTGAACATGCTCGGCCGGTTCTCCTTCTCCCTTATACTTCTCTACCTGTGGCATCTTGAATTCTCACAGGCAGCCTTTATGATGTCGTCCGTGAGGGGGGTGTTCCCTCCAATGGGTTTGGCGACTGGTCGGTAAGATCGGTCATACCCGGATGCCGCAATGGTCGCTGACGGACCTGGGGTGACATGATGGGGCTGAGGGGCCCGAGACATCCTGCTCACAGCACGCTCTCGGTAACCCCGCTCAGGGCTAGAACTCTCTCCCGTTCCTTCCCTGCGAGGTGAGGGTTGTCAGAGAGGGTCAATGAAGTGGGCCTACTGGCACAGCGGTGGAGATACATGGTCGACGTGGTCTTGCTGCTGAATAGTGCGATCAACATGCTCGAGCAGAGGAGGGAAGACTGGCCTCTCTGGCAGAGGGGGAGGAACAAGTGTCGAAGTCGGTTGCTGGGGAGGAAGCCGGCTGAGAAGTTCATTGGAAAGTGCAGCGAACTGCTGCTGGAAGGAATGAGCAATCCGCTGGGTGGATTCTTCAAGCTGAGCTTGGGTGACATAACCTGAAGGTGCCTCTTCAGGGATGGTGTGATCAGGCCTAGGCCTAGAACCAGACATGGTTATTCAGAGAAGAAAGATGGCCCCACGGTGGGCGCCAAACTGTTGATGCTATGGATCACACAGTCAATTAATTGTAGTTTAGGGATGATTAGGGTCCTCTAACTCCTCCACATATCTGGTTCTGAAGCTCTCTGATGTATTCTGCACATGTAACAAATTGTAAGAGGTTGGGGTTGGGTCCCCGGTGGTTCCTCCGACGATCAAGTTAGTGGATAATCTTGAGTGGAAAAGTCAATAGAAATTTTACTGAGTTCTAAAGTTTGGATTTTTATTGCATAGCTATGGTGTTAACAGTTTACCTATTTATAGAAGTAACAGAGGGTAATTTGGTAATCTCGACTGAGTGATAGCTGGCGGCTAAGTCGGCTCTTGCTTTACAGGTGTCGGCCGTCAAGTGGAAGAGATCACGTCGGCATTTAATGCGAAGTGACAGGGGGCACGAGGTCCGACGTGTCTTAAAGATCTTTGGGCAAGGAGAATTGATAGCTCTGATCTCGCATTTAATGCGACGGCGACTCATCGCCTGCGGGGGGCTTGAGGCACGTCGTCGTCTTCCCATCCTAGGTAGCATGTCGAGAAATCCCGCCTTTTGAGTCAGATTCACAAGATGTCGACCAACCAGCCAAGCGGGTTGTTCATGGAGTCGACGTGGTGAAGAGGTTGACTTGTACCGCCTTTTGAGTCGGCCTGGCAAGAAGTCGGCAAAGGAGACGGTCGAGTGGCAAGCTTGTCGAGTCGGCCTAGCGAGAAGGTCGATATGGAGACATGTACCACCTTTTGAGCCGGCCTCGCAAGAAGTTAGTAGAAGAGATGGCCAAGCTGACGGTTTGGGTCGTCTCAAAGCAGCGAACTAAATAGATTATGTTTCTAATGCGGGATATTTGTCTGCTATTGAGAAAAGATTATTATTCAGATAATTGAAGTGTTATAACAGGGTATAATAACATTTCTCTTAAAAATTACCTCTGTTGGTCGGAATGACCTCCTTGTTGCCAATTTATCACTTTTTAGATCAAAATATCATCGGTGTCACTTTTTACAGCGAAGTGGTAAATAGATGTGACTTTTTAGACCAATCTGGTACAATAACAATAATTAGAATCCTTGAACACATAATTTAAAGACCTTAAATGATCTAGTATAATCCTGGAATGCAATTTCAAATCTTCATTGTTTTGATTCATGCTAATCTTGTTCACATTTTATTAAGATTTTAGACCCCGTTTTACCTTTTTTTAAAAACAATAAAAATGATACATAGACTTTTTTTTAAAACAATATATATATACACACACACCCACCCACCCACCCACCCCCGTTGGTTTGCAAATTGAAGCATATATGCTATGTTGGTACTTTTTTAGATTGATACTTTTTTTTTTGTTGATCTCTTTTGGTACTTTGGTATTTTTTGTTACACCGGCGACACTTTTTGAAAATTTTTCTTGGCCTGATGGTTAAATAAACCCAAAAGTTGGCTACCGGTCATAAAATTTTGAAATTAGCTAGTCCCTCAAATCTTCATTATTTAGATATTAGTCCCCCATATCATTAAAATTTGAAATTAGTTTACCGATTTAACTTAATTACAAACCCAAACTCATGTCAAACTCTCATCTTCTCCATTTCATCCCTTTACAACCTTACCCACTTAATTACAAATCCAAATACATTTTAAACTTTTATCTTTTCCATTTCATTCCTTTACAAACTCATTACCCATTTAACTCAAGTACAAATCCAAACCCATTTCAAACTATCATCTTCTCCATTTCTTCCCCTTGATTCTCAACTTCTTTACCCATTTCTATCTTGATACTTCAACAATAATAAGCTCTTCCTCTCTTGCATATTGAAATAGAAATGGGTAAACTAGTTGAAATTAAGGGATGAAATGGAGAATATGATAGTTGAAATTGGTTCGATTTGTAATTGAGTTAAATGGGTAGGAATTTATAAGAGGCTAAAATTTTAGATTGGTACTTTTTTGTTGATCTCTTTTGGTACTTTGGTAATTTTGTTACACCAAATGACACTTTTTGAAAATTTTTCTTGGCTCGATGGTTAAATAAACCCAAAATTTGGCTACGGTCATAAAATTTTGAAATTAGCTAGTCCCTCAAATCTTCATTGTTTAGATATTAGTCCCCATATCATTAAAATTTAAAATTAGTTTACCGATTTAACTTAATTACAAACCTAAACTCATGTCAAACTCTCATCTTCTCCATTTTATCCACTTTACAACCTTACCCACTTAATTACAAATCCAAATACATTTTAAACTTTTATCTTCTCCATTTAATTCCTTTACAAACTCATTACCCATTTAACTCAAGTACAAATCCAAACCCATTTCAAACTATCATCTTCTCCATTTCATCCCTTGATTCTCAACTCTTTACCCATTTCTATCTTGATACTTCAACAATAATAAGCTCTTCCTCTCTTGCAGATTGAAATAGAAATGGGTAAACTAGTTGAAATTAAGGGGATGAAATGGAGAATATGATAGTTGAAATTGGTTCGGATTTGTAATTGAGTTAAATGGGTAAGGAATTATAAGAGGATAAAATGGGAAAGATGAGAGTTGGAAATGTGTTTGGTTTTACAATTAAGTTAAATAGGTAAACTAATTTCAAAATTTAATAATTTTGGGGACTAATATCTAAACAGTGAAGATCTGGACTAATTTCAAAATTTTCTGACCGGCAACCAACTTTTGAGCTTATTTGACCATCGGGCTAAAAAAATTACCAAACTGTCACCGGAGTAATAAAATATACAAAGTGTCAAAATCGGTCAACAATAAAAAATCAATCTAAAATTTCTGCCCAGTTCTTACTATATCAAGGGGTGTCATTGATGAGGTCAACTCTCTTTTCTTACCTATTCGCATAGAAACTTCGATGGTGATTAATACATTCAGTCTCAATTCTCATAACTTGACCCATCTCGGTCCTCTTTATTTCCCAATGTCAAAATTTCTACATTTCAGTTTAATTACAGGCATCCAAAGCCGGATTCAAGAACTCAGAGTTTATGCCTGATCTCTATTTTTTACTATTCTTTCCTTTTAGGTTAAAATTCCATGGGGGAGTCAATGAGAACTAGAAAGCAGAACTAGAATAATTTGTGGGATAAAATTTTTATGGCGTTAGTCAAATTGAACTAGAATTAGGATAAAATTTTTCAGTGTTAGTCAACTAGAACTAGATAAAATTAGAACTGGATAATTGTACAAAATTATCCCACTTTTATCATATTTATATAATAAAGAGAGAGTTCTAGTTTCTCAAGTTATTTCACGCTTTAGACTAGAGCTAGGTGGTAAAAACTAGAACTCTCATATTTATTTTTTATTTTTTATTTTTCATGTTCTGTTTCTTTATCCTCTTCAAACCACACCATAAAATCATATCAGATCTCTTTTAATCTTCTATTTATATATGTTATTTTATTTTTAAATCAAATATTAGATTTTTTATAATTAATTTAAATTAAAAACAATAAATCCATGCTTTATTAAAATTAATTTAAATCAAGATACGAGGGAAAGGTATTTGGTAAACTTAAAATTTAAGAAAACTTTGATTATTAGATTTATATTTAAATAATAATTCCAAAAATATATTATTATTGTTATTATTATTATTATTATTATTATTATACAATATCTTATAATCTAACCAATAGTTATTCAATATTACCTAATATTAAAGTAAATATATGAATTAATAATAGTAAGTTTAAATATGTAAATAATGGCCTTATCATCAAGATTCATAACTTATATACTTCGATTGCCACAAATTATCCCAAACCATGCTAACAATTGTCCCACGAAAATATCCCGCTTTAAAAAACTACTCTCAATTATCCTACTAAAATATCTCGCTTTCAAAAATTTGTCGCATACTAACAAGTGTCCCAGTTCTAGTGAAAATGTTCCAGGTGACTAACCCCCTAAAAGTTAGACAATGTCAATTGCCGCGTTGGCCCGCCTTCTGGAAACTGTCCTCAACAAGATATTATCCAAATGTTTTGAATCAAGCTGACTTAGATCAAGAGGACATAAACAAATTAATTCCCTTCAAAAAGTTCCATTGCATCTTTCTTCTTTGATTTTTCTTTTCAACCATTAAGTTTGACTACAGAAATAATAACATATTTTTATAGTTTAATTTTTGCAGAGGAAGGACTGGATTCAGCTTAATCCATTAAAATTTTAAGACCAGAAGTCCCCAAACCTATACCAAGTCAAAAAGAAAATAAAAAAGAAGAAAAGAAAGAAAAAGCACAAGCATTGGATACCAAATAAACAAAAAAAGGATAAATTAAGTTGTCACTCTCAAGTTGGTGGAAGGTGACATAATTGGTGACGAGCAAATTAATGTTTTCACACAAATTGATGGAAAATTAATCTTTTATCAATAATTATGTAATTCGCTAATTCTTCAGTTGCAGATTCTATATTTCTTTAGTAAAAAGATCCTACAGTTCTATTATTACATATAGACTATCTGGCTGAAATATTTTCTTTTACTCTTTTACCCCCAAAGACAAGATTTTTTTTTTTACTTTTTTTTTTTTGACAAATAGACAATATTCTGAGGGTAAAAGAGAATTAGGGAAGGTATATTCGTAATTAGGCAACAGTACAGAGGGTCTATTCACAGTTAACCATACAAAGCATCATGTCAGAAAAATAAGCCAAATTTCATATCTTTGAGCTCAAATATTAAAGTTATTTTATTTGTAGATCTACTCCACGATTCATACAGAAGTGTTTAGGCTATATATATCAGTATAAATTCACAAAGTTATTTCAGTTTTATAAAGATATATTTGTTTTGTCCTTCCTACCAAAGTGATGGGTCCCTTTATTACCCTTGACTCGGGAAATCTTTCGTCGCGTAATCGAAATTTTTGAAACGGTCTCCATTAGACGATTCAAACAAATATTTCACATCAAAAACCTATAAATATAACACAATACATCCCCGAAATCCCCCAAAATAAATCCCAAAACCTCCAAACTTTTATTTTACAAAGATGAAGAACAACTCATCAAACACAGAGAAAGCCACCAGCAGCAGCAAGCTGGTCCAATACATGAAGGCGCCGTTCCGAGCCCTGGTGCGGGTCCGAGACATGTACGTGAACGGCCTCGGCGGCTGTGCGGGCCGCGTCGAGCGCGGGCGCATAATCCCATCGTCTGCAGCCATGCCACGCAGCCGGAGCCACGGGTTCTACCAGTCGAGGACGTCCAGCGTCGCGCGCGGCGACGACGTGAACGAGCTCGTACGCGCGGAGTCGCAGCGGCGGCTCGACACGATGAAGGACGCGAGGGTGATGCCCGTGAGGTGCCAGAGCAGTGCGGGCGTGGGTAATATCGGGAGGATTGATGAGGATGAGGAGGCTTGTGAGTTTGAGGGGTATAATGGTCATAATAAGGATGCTATGTTTTGTCCTAGGAGCAGGAGCTGTGCTGTTGGGGGAGCTGGGGAGAGTTGGAGGATGACGGTTGGCGCGGTTGCTGTTGCTTAGATTTGAAAAAACGCACTATAGATTAGGTTTTTGTTCGTTACATTGCAAAATGAGGATCTATAGGTCAAGAAAGATTGTGTTTGGAGTGTGACAACATGTCAGAAATGTTGAATTGAATTTTGTGAAATATAATTCCGTGTTACAATTTTTTTTTTTTTTTTCTTTTGGGTGTGATGATGAAAAGATAAGAAGTTCAGAAAATCTTCATTTTCTAAATAGAAAGTACAAAATAACTTTTCTTTTGCGACATTGCCATAGTTTATGCTTATGTTTCTCATTATATATAAGACCAATGTTACCAATGTTGCTTTCAGATTTTCTGATCGGGGATTAGGGAGTATCAGCATTTGTTCAAAATTTATGAAAAATGATAAGAAATATTGAGTTTTCTGGTATAAAATATCGACATGTCGTTCATACAAACTATAAAGTCCATTGCAATGTTGGTGAGGTGGTGATAAAGAGTAGAAACCATCGAGCACCATCAAGCAATATACTACAACGGGAAAGTCTATAATGCACCCAAAATACTGTTTGAGAGAAGGAGAGATCATGATAAGAAATATTAGGTGTGAAAAGTCACATCACCATTTTAGCCAATATATAGGTGAAAAAAAATATGATGAATCTGTGATCCCCAATCTTGGTGGAGGTAACACCTCTTCTACTTTGATCCATGCTAATCATGTTCACATTTTATTAAGATTTTAGACCCCGTTTTACCTTTTTTTAAAAACAATAAAAATGATGCATAGACTTTTTTTTAAAACAATATATATATACACACACGCACCGTTGGTTTGCAAATTGAAGCATATGCTATGTTGGTAAATCAAAACCCCGTATCTCATTCTTTGTGTTGCGTATGTAATACTAATTCCACAAATTATTGTCAAATAGTCTATGTATCATTTTTATTGTTTTTAAAAAAAGGTAAAGCGGGGTCTACCATTTCTCTAGAAAGAAGAGAGAAAGTTCATTGTTTTCTTAACAACTTAGCTGGTCCCGAAAGAAAGAGGGAAACTTGGTAAACCTTGTGTTGCCGATGTACAATCATGTCTATGTCAGTCTACAGGGAATAATCAAATTACCAGGAAAAACATAACAAAATTGGTCCAAAATCACGGGCTAGTAGTCCCATGATTGGATGATGAGCATGCAATTTGGACCACAAATAATGAGAGTTTCCTTATCTCTGACTCGATTAACACTCTTATTGAAATGGTCCATTCAGCCACCCTCTTAACAAATTAGGGTAAGTTTCACAAGACCCCAATCCTTTGAGAAAATTTGAAAGTTTACGAAGGTTTTGTAAGACATTCGTAAATTCATGGGTGTTTAGTAGAATTAATGAGGTCCAGAGGGGTTTCGTGGGAAATCCCTTAAGTTCAGGGGGTTTAGTGAGATTTACAGGGCAAATTAAGTTGACTTCTTATTCACTCAAAATATAAATAACGCCTACACTTCTTCTCCCTTACACACAACCCCCAAACAACAAATTCAAACTCATTAATTTCCCTCACAAACTCATATCATCATCAAATTTTTGTTCATATTATTCCTATTAACTATGAGCAAGAAGAGCAACAAGCCCAAGTCTACGAACAAGTTATTAGGCCACTACATGAAGGCTCCGCTCCGAGTCCTGGTCCGAGCCAGAGACATGTACGTCAACAGCCTCGGCGACTGCGCAGGCCGAGCTACGCAGGGCAGAGTGGTAGCGTCCTCGGTGCCTCGCAGCCAGAGCCACGGCTTCTACAGATCAAGAACGGGCTCCAACGAAGATGATATCCGTGACCTCATACGCGCAGCGTCGCAGAGGTCGAATGATCATCCAATCACTGCGGTTCCGAGGAGTCAGAGCGTGGCAGTGGGAGTCGGCATCGTGAGGATCGATGAGGACCGGCAGTGCGATTTCGGCGAGGAGGTTATGTGTCCGAGGAGTAGGAGCGTTTCAGTTGTGGAGAAGAGGAGGGTTGGAGCCTTGGCTTGATTTTTTTTGGTTCAATAATGAGACATTAAACTTGTCGTTGAAAACTTGCTAGGTGTTGGTTATTTGCTTGAATTGTTTCTCTATGTTGACTGGCTCTTGTTTGCATCGCTGGACATCTTGTTCATACGCTGTGATCATTAATATTGATCATGTGTCCACTTGCTTGTTCGACGTTAACTTCTTGTACTTGGATTTTGGTTTTTTGTTTCGTTAAATTGCCGTAATGCTCTATGTACCGTAGTTATCTGGCATGATACTAGGGGTACGAAAAAAACATTCATATATGCAGATATATCCATACTTGTATCCTAATGGGTGGTGATAGGATTGCTATGATCTGTATCTAATATAATATGGTTACAAATATAAATATGTAGTGAAATATCCGGATCCATATTCGAAATTTCTGAATATATGTCGATCATATTCCTACAATTATTTTGACCATTAGAATAACATATTTCGGTAAGTTTCTACGATCCAAGTATCTAATCTTATCTCATTCGGTATAATGAGCATATTAACAGACTCTCTTGTATCATACAAACTATAATTTTTTTTCAGCCTTATGCTTTTATCTCATATCCATTTTGTATCCGCATATATTTTCGTTTATTTTGTCCGTATCCAAACTTAATTTTGCCATATACGGATATGACCTTTTCTTACCTAGACATGTCTTTATTTGCAATCGTGATGATAAGCAAATACAAATATAATGATAGCTAAGGGGACATAAATTTAATAAATATCATATCCAATTCATATCCAATCTGATTGCACCCCTACTTGATACCTTTTCTTAACTATGCAAATTAAGTATATACATGTTTTTTCCCCAAACAACACAATTATATGTTCCCATTGGTTCGGCTCATGCTGTAAGCAGCTAAACTGCTAATGATGTGAAACGGGACGGGGGTCTATTAGAATCAGCAATCTAAAATCGAATAACGCACCGTTTCGCCAAAATTCATGATCTTCGGCAGGAAATTAAATTCAAAACGATTAATGTGACAGATGGATTTAACAAGAATTGCATCAACAATTATAGATAATTCCCTTCTCAATCAATTTAATCGCAATATTCATTATCATGCACAAGTTCTACAATCAAGATCAAATTTTAACTGTCACATGCTCAATTACTCTCAACTCACAAATGTAATCAAAACAGTGAATATATGATAAGAGTTTAGAGATGGAATACTCATGCAATTAACTAATAAAATGAGATTAACAGAAAAATAACTTGGTCGTGAGAAAACGAAACCTTCGTCGGTCTGAACAGGCTCGAAGGGAGGGACCTCTGAGGTGGTGCGACGATGACGGTAGCGAACTGAACGGCGACAACGGCGGCTAACTGAATGACGACGCGGCGGTGTCGGGAAGAGGCGGTGGGCTGCTCGGGGTGGAGGAGATCCGTGGTGGTTTGTGGAGGTGCTGGCAGGGTGCTTGGCGGGGAGGAGGGCGGGGGATGAGGCGGCGCTTGGAGGAGGAGAAGAGATAGAGGGGCAGGCCTAGGGTTTCACACCCTCGGCCTAGGGTTTCACACCCGAGGCTTCACACCAAAATTTAGTTAAAAAAATATTTCATTCAAATCTTTATTCTCCCTTTTCAATGGCCTCATACAACCTTATTTATAAAGAAAAACTACGCGCACACAACGTGCAATAAAAATAGAAACAAACCATAAAAAAGATATAGTCAAATCCCTCAATAAAACCTTACCAAAATAGAAAATCCCTCAAATCTCTCACTACCAAATCTAAACCTAATTCGAAATTCAAATCTAAACTGCCAAAATTAAATTAAAATTCGAAATTTAAATTTCAAAATTAAAATAAAAATC
Organism: Asparagus setaceus; assembly: GCA_012295165.1. Classification (NCBI taxonomy): domain Eukaryota; kingdom Viridiplantae; phylum Streptophyta; class Magnoliopsida; order Asparagales; family Asparagaceae; genus Asparagus; species Asparagus setaceus. The sequence goes on along the minus strand of CM022706.1, from coordinate 55,007,675 downwards.
AACTAATCAAAATTTATCATTTCTTGTCCTCATCATTCTCCCCGGGTGGGAGAAAACTCGACTCCGTCGAGTTAGTTGCAGAAACTTATCTTCAATATACTGCATGCATCTTAATCATTGCCGCTTATTTTTTCGCATCTCAAATCATTAGCTAGATTGCATTGTAAATTCACCATCTAAAATATTATCAAAATTCACTGTAGGTTGGGTGAATATATAAAAGTGGGGGTAAGGTGAAAGAACTCTCAGAAACAATAGACTAGGGCCAGGCTTATATTAGTGGACTGCCAATAACATGTGAACTGCTTAATCACTTAATATTAAAAATAGAACTATGATCAAATCGATAATATAAAATGTTGCCATTAATTATTTCAAGAGTTGGAAAAGTTCATAAATATCATGTCAAATCTCAAACGACCACAAAGAGTCAGATTGGACAAGTCCAAACCATCTAAAATATCAAGATTAACAATTTTAAATTATGTCCGACTACATATCATTCATTTCGTTAACAATGTATTTATTCAATTTAGATCGCTGATTTCCCAATATATGACCAATGCAATTCAAAATGATGTGAATCAACTCAAATGATTATGATGAAATGCGACTCGAACAATGTGATCAATGGCGATGTAAACTCAACAAAGTATCTAACATGCATGACGCCCTCTATCAAATGGAATAATTAGGTGTTCCTTTGTTAAAATGCAAAAAATTCTCCTTTCCTAACAAAGTGATAGTGTGGAACATGCAAGCAAATGTATGAAGGAGTGTTTTATGCTTAATATGCGAGAAAAGGAAACGAAAACACTCGTGCTCCAAATTGTATCCCGAATCACTATATATTCCCAAAATGGATCGTATGTGTAAGTGACTATCGAGACAATGCAGGGTTTGACATCTAATATGGTAGTTATTTCGCTATGCTCGGTGTGGGGTTCAACTTCCATACGATATCCGAGTGAATCGCCAGAACCAAATCGGGAATGTGTTGGGTGTCATGTTGGTTCGGGAGGATTTTGTAGGGAACATCAACAACATTTTCAATCATTAGAGTTAGTTCGGAGGAGTTGGAGTTTCAATTTTAAGAGTTTGAGACAACATCAATGAACTCCATGATCAAAGGGTAGCTTGGGAATAACCGTAATGTTATTATTGCATGAGACTTCACCAACTCCTCAATTGTAGGGTAGTTTCAAAAGAAACGAAAGTGCATGGTTCACAAATTTAATATCTGGATTTTCTTGTCAGAGTTAGACTCTGTCAAATCTATGGCCTGGTTAACAGTTTTCTCAAGAATAGATTTTGAGTCCGTTATAGGCGGCATATTAATTTTAACTGACGGGAGGTATTTTCTTTTTAGCTCGTCGGCCATTTCTCGCCAAGTTAAAATTGGTAACTCACCTCTAATATATTTTAACATTTCGAGGTTGGCCCAATATTGACAAGCGTGTCCGGTAAGCTTCATTACTGCCAACTTGACTTTTTGCGGTTCCATCGTATGCACTAATCGAAGTAGCGATCCATGCTCTTCAGCCAATCTAAGAAAGCTTGTGGGTCGAACTTACCATCAAAGGTTGGTGGATCAGGCACAAGTTGAGGTGGGGGAACGATGTGCCCATGACCTTGACCTTGCGGAGGCGGAGTTGCGACACACGCTTTTCCTAGCTTAGCGCGCGTCTCGTTGGTTGCATTTTGGAAGGCCTCGCGGGTAGCTCCGCTTTCCTGAGCTAAGTTACCTATTTGTCTTGTTAACTCATCGAGTTTCTTAAGAAGTTCGAAATCTATACTGCCTGACATGCTGGACTCACTAGACGATTCACTTGACTCTCTTAATCGATAGGGTAGACTTGTGCAAGTGGGCATACACTAACAACTAGATGAGATGAATGGTAATAAATTTTTTTTCAAATAAAGACTCAACTGAGCTAAAAAAAATAAAATAAAAATTTCCTAACCTAGAACCATGCTCTGATACCAAAATGATGTGAAACGGGACGGGGGTCTATTAGAATCAGCAATCTAAAATCGAATAACGCACCGTTTCGCCAAAATTCATGATCTTCGGCAGGAAATTAAATTCAAAACGATTAATGTGACAGATGGATTTAACAAGAATTGCATCAACAATTATAGATAATTCCCTTCTCAATCAATTTAATCGCAATATTCATTATCATGCACAAGTTCTACAATCAAGATCAAATTTTAACAGTCACATGCTCAATTACTCTCAACTCACAAATGTAATCAAAACAGTGAATATATGATAAGAGTTAAGAGATGGAATACTCATGCAATTAACTAATAAAATGAGATTAACAGAAAAATAACTTGGTCGTGAGAAAACGAAACCTTCGTCGGTCTGAACAGGCTCGAAGGGAGGGACCTCTGAGGTGGTGCAACGATGACGGTAGCAAACTGAACGGCGACAACGGCGGCTAACTGAATGACGACGCGGCGGTCGGAAGAGGCTGGGTCGCCGGGTGGAGGAGATCCGTGGTGGTTTGTGGAGGTGCTGGCAGGGTGCTTGGCGGGGAGGAGGGCGGGATGAGGCGGCGCTTGGAGGAGGAGAAGAGATAGAGGGGCAGGCCTAGGGTTTCACACCCGAGGCTTCACACCAAAATTTAGTTAAAAAAAATATTTCATTCAAATCTTTATTCTCCCTTTTCAATGGCCTCATACAACCTTATTTATAAAGAAAAACTACGCGCACACAACGTGCAATAAAAATAGAAACAAACCATAAAAAAGATATAGTCAAATCCCTCAATAAAACCTTACCAAAATAGAAAATCCCTCAAATCTCTCACTACCAAATCTAAACCTAATTCGAAATTCAAATCTAAACTGCCAAAATTAAATTAAAATTCGAAATTTAAATTTCAAAATTAAAATAAAAATCAACTAATCAAAATTTGTCATTTCTTGTCCTCATCAGCTAAAGCCACCATATATCTAATTGTTATTCTAAAATTACAGGGTGCAAAACAAGCAGATCCAGCTGATACAATAATGGTTAGTTTTGTCATATATAGATTGTACTGGTTTTCGGGTTCATTCATGAACAAAAAATGAAAACTGAGATTCACATTGTGGAACAATATGGCTTGAGAATTTATTTCAAAAAACTTGGCTTGAGAATAAAAGACAATAAGGTCCTCGGCATTCCTCGACTCAACATTATCCCTTCACATGATTTGGCTCTTACCTTTCGGTGGGCACAATAGAAGTCAGTGGACACAGTAGAAGGGCAAAATGGAAAAAATTACCCTACCTCTCTTCGTTGTGCGGCTTAGAACTTACCGCTCACATACCATCAATTTTGATAAAGAGTAAAAGGAAGAATACCCCATTTCAGTCATTTGACTGAAATTCTACCGCATCACTATACATGAGCATCCCTCAGGTTCTCCCCTGAAAAACATGTAAAATGCATAAGTAGAACTTGACTCCTGAAATTTGCTGTTAAATGCCCGTGAAAACACCTCCATCAAATTGACCTAACCCAAAAGAAAAACAAGTAAAGCATCATAAACACCATCATGCCTACACAATCGGAATCATTCCCATTTATCTCCAAACCAACCTGAATCATCCAGTATAACTCCTGCAACCATTATACAGAATAGATGCCAAACCATGTCTGAGACTCGGGTCTAACAAAATTGGCTACTCAATCGTCAAGCTGTAGCTAGGGAAGTAACTGACACATAATAAATCAATCATCAATGCTCACGAGTCATCAGTATCTATGTACAGAGTTGTTTACTCGCTTGCCAAAAAAAACATTTTCTTCCCAATTCAAAACAGAGTAGTCCAACCAACACAAAAATAGAAAAACAAAAAGAAAACAAAACAAGATATCGTCACTGCGTTTTGGGTTTCTGGATCTTCACATATGGGAAGAATCCAAAAAGGTGGACGACTCTGGGTTCCCATCCCAGCTGCTGTGCACGACAGAACATCAAGAATGTGTTTGCAAAGTACGAATTGAATCCCATAAGCACATGCCACCAAGCATGACCCTGTGGGTTCACATACCAGTTTGATAATTCCTTGCAGAAAATACGATCAAACAACCAACAGAGACTCCCAAGACAAATAGTCGCGACGTAGAGTTGAGCGAGTCTCCGAGCTGCTGCCTCCTTTGTATGTATGTAGTATTTGTACATCCGAGGGACGCACAGAAGGCAGAGCCCAACGTAATGTACTTTAAATCCGATACCAAAGCGCACAAATGAATGGACGACAGCGAATGCAGCACCGTAGAAGAAGAGGAAAGTGGGCATTGTGCTTCTATAATGCCAGTCTGGTGAGTAAAGGACATACAAGTAGAGCAGCATCTCCCATACCATTGGTGTTTCATCACTCTGTTGTAATCTGAGAAATTTAAAAGTGAACTTGTAAAAATTTGATGTTAGTATAAAAAAAGTGGAATTTCCGTATTACATAAATGATGTTTAAGATCTTATCATAAGAAATACAACAAATAAAGGTGTTTCATAATTAGTTAGAAAGAGAGCTAACCTGCTCGATGTTTTATATCATACACGAGTTGATACATTCTTACACCATATATATGGCAGCTAGAAGCAATTCAAAGAACACCATATAGGCTGAAGCCTCCAAAACAAAATCTTAGGTTGGAAGCAATTACAACATCTTAACCAGAAGACTTGATATAGCATCAAACTTCAAAGAGCATGTCTAGAAACACATGTTAGTTCGATAAAATTTTTATTTTGTATCATACCATTAGTGTCTGTGATAACTATACATCACACCACACTACTTTTAAGTATTTATGAGGCAACATTTCTGCTGCCACTGAAAGAGCAGCTTATGCTCAAATATCATTCAAACATCTACCCTTCCTAAAAATTACATAAGCACTATCAAAGACAACATGGAAGTGCAGCACTATAAGATTTGCCACGAACATCAACTTAAGAGAGCATAAAGTATGTAAAAAGAAGATGGATAACATGATCCCTAGAAGATTATGGTTAATGTACATAGTATATAGATTGGTAGCAATAGATAGTTTCTAATGCATTGCACTCAAATCAGATTTCTACCCATTCTGTTCCGTGATGATTAATTTATTTGCCAATTAGGTGGGTTTTGGGAGATTTCTAGGGGTGCCGCAAGGAAGACCAGAATATTGGAAGAGGATGCACAGTAAAATCAGGCATAAGTATAATACAGAAACTTACACATTTTGCAAGGTAGCATGGAATACCATGCTCCCAATGGAGAGTATCATGTTCGATATGTGAAGAACACTGAATCTTTTCTCAAACCTTTGCCTTACGGCATTTATGAGGCCAATAAGTGCCAACAGAATGCAAAGAACATTGGATATAGTGTTGTAAAATTCTGCAATGTATGATGAATAAGCATAGTTTTGTTCGCACAATTCGATCGTGGATGTGACAGGTCCCCAGAAACTTGAAATCATCTCCGCCATTTTTTTGAAGAATTAATCAACTTTGAGGAACCTTGAAATTTGCATACTGTACATATACAGCTGAACCAAAACTCTTGTAATAGGAAATAAAACACCTGAAAGAAATGATATATGTCATACAATTATCCATATCTGAGCAAGAATGATATATTCAGCAGAAAAGAGGATCAATTTAGACATATCAACCATGAGGGAGATCCAAATTTCTATTCAGGATGTATGTCAACAAGAGATGTTACAAGGTATGTAAAGAATTCTTTATTACTACCATTCAAAGAGTACTAACTTCAATTTACCAGAACAATGTACATAAGCAGTACACTGGCAAGATTGAGTACATATATGCATTACGAAATCAATACAGGAAAGTGGTCTTAAATTTGCAATATAAGATTAATTTCTCAGTAGATCATGGCATAGAAACAATTCCACTTCCACACACACACACACACACACACACACACACAAAGGACACCTGATTGATTAAAGCAAATGTAGCAGTAAGATTTCCTGAAATGCAACAAAGAAACACAATCAAAATGCAGAAGACAAGGGGGAAAATAAAAAATAAAGCAATAAGACAAAGTAAGGTCTAAGAAAAGATATAAGTTTAAGTTTGTATTTTCTTGATTCCAGGTTCTGGAGACTGACGAAAAAGGGTTAAGTGGATATTCTGTAAGATTAGAATACCAAGAACCTGGAGAAAGTTTTATGAGTAAATAAGATGGAACCCAAAATACTAGATGATCTCAACCAAGATAAAACCCTCAACCATTCCATTTGTGTTCAAAAGTGTGATGACATTATAGACAATAACCAAAAAAAGAGCAAATAAAGTGATTGATGTAAGAACACAAGAAAAGATTTCTATAGAAAGAAAAACAACATTTACAGTCTACCCTGTGGTTTGGTAGACCAAAAGAGACCCCTAAAGTTTTGGTTAAGTACCAGAGTACTGACACCATGGTTAAAGCATAGATACCCCTGCAATTGGTGTAAGAAAACTATTTTTCTTCTCCCATCACTAGCACAAATAAATGCAGCCAAAGAATGCAATAAGTCAGTGGTTATTTAAGCAGCACCCATACATGTACAATTAACAGTGTGAACAAGACACAAGATGGATACATGGATATGCTAGATATCAAAACCTTTGTTGACTCTATATTGAAGGTCCTTTAGGTTTTGATAAATACCAAACTATAAAACACATTTGATAGCATTTTTATTGAGCAGTTTGGGAAAACACGAAACGAGATATTTCCCTTCGACTATGCTTGCTTGGACTAAACCCAAATTGATTGGCACAAACAGCCCAGATTTGATTAGATCTAAATCACGCATGGACAGTCCAGATCTGATGCCATTTTAGGTTAAGTAATCAAGCTTAATATATACTATACTAGCTGTCAATGAGATTAAGAAACTCCAACAAAGAAAAAAGTATTCATAAAAAGAGCGATTTAATTTCGTTCGTAAGATCCAGGAGACCAACAAAAATTAGAAAAATTGTCCCTCTATTGTTCATCAACAAGGAGATTTATGCAGAGCTTAAAGATCTATTACTTTTCAGAGATCTGCTATTGTTAGGGACGTAGATTTTTGTCTCGTTATCTAGTTTCATTTCTGTAAACATTTTAATCAGAGTGTTTTTTATCTGATCTGACGAGAATCTCTTCTTCAGGATTAATTGAGTTGTGAGATTATTTAGAAGTTGTTGGCTCTTGCCTATTAAAATAACGATAGAATTGGGTGTAATAGACTATTTTTGGTCAGACGACCTAGGACGTTTGGATACTTTTTTAAATAGTGGAACATCTCATGGAGTGAGAGTGAGATGGAAGTTGCGGATGCGGGCAAGGGCCGAACCACATAAAAAGCTTGTGTTTGTGGTTTGCTTTTGATGTATTTATTTGCTTTCGCTTATTAGTATTATAATTTAAATTGAAATATATTTGTTTGCCAAAACACCCTATTCATCCCCTTCCTCTAGGGTTGCATGTAGATCCTAATAACCTTAAGATTTGTATATATCGTGAATACAACAATAGTAATATTATGAGTGAACTAACATTGTTTATCTTAACATGCTGCAATACCTAAAAGAAATACAATAACTGTCAATATAAAAGATGATATGTCAAAAAAATAGTAGTTGCTAAAGAAATCACAGATCTTAGTTGAAAAGGATCAATCATGTAAATTCCTACAAATCAAATAAAAATAAAATTGTATTGCATTTTACTTCTTTCAAGTAGATCCCTTACATGTTGTTGATGTGTTTCTAATACCTTCTAAATTTTTATACAAAAGTATTACCTAACAGATACCAATCAAGAATCCAAAGATACAAATATCAAATGCATCACACATATGGATATTCACCTATATCGTTTCCGTAAGTATTTGAGCAACAAAGGTTGGCACTCAAAAGAAATAATAAGGGGAGATGCAATAATCTTTCATGTTAATTCCCAATTTCTATTGATTCAGGTAGTTTTTATGTCCAAACTAAGTGATTTGTCGACTTCTAGCGGTTAATTGATATTCAAGGCAAGCACCTCAGCAGAGTGATTCCGCCAATAGGCATCTGATCCAGGAAAGTTTGGGTTTCAAATGGTTTTGGGTGAATCAAAAGTGAGGAAATATTTAAGGATATATTTCACAAAAAACTACCATGAACTATTAGAGGTTTTGCACAAAAATACCCTAAACTATTTTTACTAGAGAGAAATAACATAAACTTTAAATCAACAGAAAAATACCATATACAATAAACAAACTACTGATGAATTAAATATCATGAGCTTTTATTTATGTTTCACAAAACTAACTTGAATTTTTAGATAGTCACTAAACTACCATGAATTTTACGTTGTTGTTGTCAAATAAGAACCGAGGATTTTCTAGTGTGGTTGATAACTCTGGAATATCAGATGCTAGGTTCTCTAGTGACTGACGGTCAGAGAAGAAGCAGTGCAAATATCAAAATGAGCATAGAGAGCATGCTTTACCCTTTAGATTGGGGTTAATCAAGCCAACAAATAAGGGTTTGCACAACCACATCTCCCAAATCCTTGACCCTTTTATATCTCTACGATCCTTTTATATCCCTCATGGATTTTGAGTGTGTACAAGTGAAAAACCCCTAAGAAATAAATTCACAAGATAAAGATTCAATCTTTCGCCAAATCATAAGCACAAAAACCGCATTTAATCCACAGTAGGATCAACTCAATCCTTTCGAAGAGGAAATTCCAAAAGATAAAACACATGTTTAGTCCCAGTTTTAGAAGAAACCCTAGATATCCAGTGACAGGGATAGCTGGCAAATCCAGCAGTAATATCCACCCTCAAGAATTAGAAAAGATCGAAACTTTTCCCTATAACCCAGAGAGGGTTACCTAAACCAAACGGAATCGGAACACATCTATCAAAGATCCTACCAATGTCCGCCGCTGCTATGGGCAACAGTGCCAAATTACAAGAGTCGCCTTTTCTTCCAAATGGGAAATGGGATTTGTTAGTAAACGTCATATTCACCCAAAAAAGAAAAAAAAGACAGAAATTACTTTTGAAAAGCAAGAAAATCAACATATTCATTCTGATTAATAGATTTGTTTTGATAAGCAAGAAACAAAGGACTCAAATTACTAATGGTAAAAACATGTACATTCTAATAAGCAAGCAAATCGACATGCATCAAAAGTGTTCACCTTTCCAATAAATACTCAAAAAGGACTGAAATTACAATTTTTTGCTGAGGTTGCTACAAAAAAAAAAAAAAAAAACCAGTGTAAAATATTAGATATAGTTACTTTGACTTAACACTTATATGAATCAGACATTCAATATTCTACCAAATTAAATCTGGGAAAAGAAATCAGACATTCATCAAACTAGTTTCACCTCCAATTGCACACATGATTTGGGTTCAAATCATCTAACGAATCTTGAAATTTTCTCTAAAAGAGTAAAATTTTGCAGCTCGGCTAAATCATAAATCACCAAAAGGAGTAACTTTAGGGTTCAAGATCCGTTAGATCTGAGAGATCTTACCTTCAGATCGACGCCCCGCCGAGCGCAGAGAGAGGCGACGTGAGAGAGAGCTAGCTTTCTCGTTTTGGTCGGTGAGATAACGCGTTAGAGAGAGAGAGAGAAAGCGGCGAGTTTGGGAGGCAGAGACCCGAGAGAGAAAACCCTAGGCAGGTATCTACTTATGTGATATGATTTGTAATAAATGAAAAGTCGGGAAATTAAAACAATAAACAAATATTTAATACTCAAACCAATCAAATATACATGTTTAAAATTTTATCATTATTCTAACAATGATAGAAAAATTATTATAACCTAATTTTAAATAAGCCCAGAAATCTAATATATTTAAAATAAATCTCTCAAATCTATAAATTTTATTTAAAAAGTCCACCAATCTCATATATTTTAAAGGGTTAATTGTGAACAGGCCTCCTGAAGTATCACCCAATTGCAAATAGACCCTCTGTAGTTTTATTGTTGCGAATAAACCTCTTGTAGTTCTATTATTGCGAATAGACCCCCTGTAGTTATATTGTTGCGAATAGACTCTCTATAGTATTGGCTCAAGCGCAAATACACTCCCTTACTGAATTTTTTCAACTCTTTTAAAATAAAAAAAAACTAGGTAACTATCTTCACCTATACAACTATAGCGGATTTATCCGCCTCCTCAAATATTTTTAACGATTTTAAGAGTCAAAAAAATTTCACACAGGGTATCTATTCGCAACTAATAGAACTATAAGGCGTCTATTCACAATTGGGTGATACTGTGGAGGCTCTATTCGTAATTAGCCCTAGTTTAAATAGACTAAATTACCATAGTGGTAGTTCTAGTCGAACTCCCATTACCGATGTGATATTCTTACAAATTTCAGCGATATTACGATAGTTTAAGTTCACCTTCGAGACGTTAAGGCCTAATTTCTCGCTGGCTGCGAGAAATTTCTAACAAATTTCTCATGTGCAAAACTGCGTGATACAATAATCTGATGAGCGTGTTTATATGACATCTCATTTATGACTTAGTAGAGAGTAAGGCAGTGTATTAACTACCCCAAAATCTCAAATTACCTGAAGAATTTCTAAATCCCTCCTGCTCCAAAATCTTCCATTTTTCGAACTTGAGAGCGAGAGAGAGGAGGAGAGACATGGAGGGAGGAGGGAGAAGTTGATGTACCATAATGTTGTTCCTTCCCAATGAAGATTGAGCTTGAAGCTTAATCTTGAAGATATCATAATGTCGTTCCTTTTCCAGTGAAGATTACCATTTAATGAATGGTTATTACCTTTCTCTTTGTCAATTTCATCTTTGTTGTAGCTTAGAAGCCTTAATTTCAATCTTGTTCTCACAACTACCTTTGCCACGTCACTGAGTTCCTGCCACATCAACATCTCAAAACAATTGAGAAACATCACATATTTTGCATGTGGGAACTTCACAGGAAATTTCTCACCATCGGCGAGAAATCGAGATTTAACGCTTTGAAGGCCTCAATGACGCTAAAGTTTTTAGGAATACCATATTGGTAAAGAGGTCTACTTAAAATATCAATCTAATAATTTAACCATTTAAAATAAGTACCCTAAGGACGTGTTTGGCAACTCCAAAGAACTAGCTTTAGTGGATACAAGTTTACTCCAAAAACTAGTTTTTAGTTTGGCAAATCAAGGGCCACATTTAAACTTTTTTTTTTTTTAAATTCAAAATCTTAGTACTTAAACAGTTTTCTTTTGATGATGATGAAGTGAAGATGAAGATTTGCTTCACAAGGGGCCACACCTTGGAATGTAAGTTTTTATTTTCTCTCTTTATTTTTCTTGTTTTAGAATTACATGATTTAGGATTTTATTTTCTTATTATTATGATTGGTAGATTAGGAGGGTGTTTGGAGCGGCTTATTGTTTAGTCAAACTAGCTTTTAAGCTAGCTTTTTTATTTCTACCTGTTTGGTAAAATATAAAATAAGTTAGCTTATAAGTCGCATTTTAAAAATTTGGTATACCTCGACTTTTAAAAATTAACTTATAAGCTTACCTAAATAAGCTAGGTTTGACCAAATAAATTACTATACTACCCAAACAATTTTTATAATATTTTTATTATAAAAGTCAAAAGCCACTAAAAGCTAGCATAACTTATAAGCTTCAAAAATAAGCATTCCCAAACACCCTCTAGATTCATTTTGTGATTGTAGTGTAGATTTATTTCATGCTTTGTAGAGTAGATTTACATATTCTTGCTCTTTTATTGCTTTTATTGTTCTTTTTCTTACTTATTTTCTATTTTCTTTTATGTCTTATTTCCTTTTTGTCCTTAATATGTGTAACTAAATTCTTTAGGAGATCTAGGATTGTATAAAACTAGTTTAATTTCTTTTATGGTTTATGACTTGCTCTCTTTATGCTTAAGATGATCATGCTTAAGATAATCAACTAGAGAACTAATTGATAGAATTTTTTGATAATCTATGCTTCTCTTGAGTGGTTTAATAGGTTATGCATATGAATTCTAGAGTTACTATCTAATTATTTGTTCTTCCCATGAATAAAAATTTTACTTGGATGATAATTTGATAGATTATATTTTCTTTAAGTGGTTTGATAATCTATACTTAGTAAGTCTAAAGTAAAATATAATAAAAAGAATAGTTCATACATCCTAATTACAATTAACTAGTGGATTCAATTCTAGATACCTAAGTTTCTACTTGTTTTCCCCTCAATCTTTCTTGAATTTGATTTTCTCCATCTCTTGATTTTTCTTTTCTCGGTTTTCTCTTGTTGATTTTTCTTTTCTTCCTCCTTCCTTCTCTTCTCTTGTTTTGATTTTTTTCCTTTCTGTTATTCTTTATTTATGTCTTTCTTTTCTTCTTCTCCCTCTTGTTTTTACTTTTGATTTTATGAGAAATCAACTCTCTGTACATCTCTACACATTTTATTTCACTCCTTCTTGTCCACACACTTTTAGGACCAAACTTAGAAATTTTCAAACACACATCTTCCTCGTGGGTTCAACAACTTTCTATACTCTACTTGATAGTTGTTCTCTTATAATTTTTTATCATGTTTTATGCCTAATCAAGTTTTAGCGCCGTTGCCGGGGAAGATGCTTGTAATTAGGATTTCTCTAGTTTGATTATTTGATTTGTGTGTTTCCTTGTGAAGGACTAAACTAGAAGAAGAGGATTGAAGATTGAAGAAGAAGATTTGCTTGAAAAAGTGAGCCCTCTTTCTAGTATTTTTAATTTCACTCTCTAGTTAAGCTTTTCACATTAGAAACAATTAGGAACTAATTAAATAAATAATTTTTCTCTTTTCGACCCTATTAAAATTCACCCTCTATTTGAACAATTACTAACAAGATAAAAATTCAAACAAAGCTCACTTTCTCACATTTGTTTAATTGTTGACCCTAATTAAAAAATTCTTTTTGCATTCTCTTTTAGTTGCTTTTAATTCTTAGGTTTGCATTGCATATAGTTAGTACAAATTCACCAAAGTGATTTGAGCATTTTGATTTGAGCACTCACTTGAGAATACTCTTAAGGGATAAAATCCCCCTAATCAAGATAATGTGAGGGATTTCACTCTTTCCTTAGCCCACAAATCACCAATTTCTCACTACACAAACCTAAGAATTCTAAAACTCAATAGACGTTGACCCATAAGGACTCGAGCTCATTAAGGAATAAGAAATCCTTAAGTGAACCGGTTTAAATTTACTTAAATCCAATGGTGTCTAAGGCAAGGTTTAGGGACTGCGTAAAGTACTCCACAAGCAAAAATATACTTAATTGGTCCTTCACCTCTCTCTAGTATGCCTAGCTAACTAACCGAGTAAACTTTAATCTTTTCACTCAAAGAGTTTTTGGTTAGGAGCTGGTTAAGTTAAGTCTAGGCTTAATCCTAGAATTAAGGGTGATTGTTACACGTGGTTGCTCTTGATTTGTTTAGTTATGTTTTTCTTTTATCTTTCTTCTTTTCTCTCACTAATATTTTAGGACTTTTAGTTTTCCTTAAAAAATATTTTTGTCGCTCCTCGATCTTTTTCCCTAATTTTCTTTTTAGATATAAAAAAGAGGAAGAATCCAAAAAGAATTTATTTTGGTGTATGCAAGTTCGGATTAGGGATAATACCAATTGTTTAATTCGTGTTGAACTAATTTTTAAAACTAAAGAAATGATAAATCCTAATCCACCCATTCTTTAAGATATATGTTATCCCACTAGGAATGTAATCCCATCTTGCATTAGGCTTCTTGATGTTAATGAAGTTAATTTTGATCTTAGACCTCACTTCATAAACATGCTTCCTAATTTCTTAGGAAATGAATCAAGATGTGATATTTTTATATCCGAGTTTGAGAAAGTTTATCTTATGATTAAGATTAGAGAGTTATCTAAGGACGTGATTAAGCTTAAATTTATCCTATTTGCTCTTAAGGACAAAGCCAAGAAATGGTTGCATAGCTTACTCATAAATTCTATCCCAACCTGGGATAAATTTATTACCATTTTTCTAAAAATTTTTTTCTCAATTTATAAAACGGTAAAGCTTAGGAACAACATTTAGAATTTCAAGATAGTCTCAGGGGAGCCATTCTGAAAGTATTTTAATAGATTTAAGGATCTTCTTATCCAATGTCCTCATCATGGTCTAGAAAAGTGGTGATTATACCAAATTATTTATGAATGATTGGATTATTCTTTAAAGACATCCTTAGAATCTATGTGTCAAGGGGGTTTTTTGAAGAAAAATGCTGATGGTGCTTGAAAATTTTTAGAGAATTTATCTGAGAAAATCATGCAGTGGGAACATTGTGATGAAAGAGTTTTGTCAGTTTTCTCAACCAAATCTAGTGGTCTGTCCCTAGAGTCAAACATAGCCTCTGAAGCAAAGATGGCTACAATTATGCGTAGGTTAGAAACCCTTTAAATCAAGAAACGAGTCCCAGCTCAAATCAACCAAGTTTCTGCCCCAAGATGTCATAACTGTGTTTCTCCAGTTTATGTTTCAAAGAAATATCCTCTCTTAGGAGATAATCAATCACTAGAGCAGATGAATGTTGCATTCCAGCTTCCTAGAAATGATTCATTTTCTCCAACTTATAATTCAGGTTGGAGAAATCATTTAAATTTTGCATGAAATCAGGGATATTTCTCTAAAAATTAAAACTTCACTCCCACTTTAACCCAATAATTTTCTAGAGAAAACACAGTTCTATTCAACATGCCGAATAATTTTGAACAATCTAATTTGTCGTATCCAAACCAGCCTCCTCATCATCAAGCAGTAAATCCTATTCCTCTTAGTTCTAATCATGAGGAATTTTTCAGTATCTTAGAACAAGGTTTAGAGGCCGTGATTAAAGCTTCTACACAGATCATCTACATGTTAACTCAGTCATCCAACACTCTAAATTTCTTCATGCAGACAACCGGTCAAATGCTCAATTCAAACACACAAGCCATAGCTAGGTTAGAAACCCAACTTGGTCAACTAGCTAGTGCCATGAGTGAAAGAGAGAAAGTAAAATTTTTGAGTCAACCGGTTGTAAACCCTAAGGACATGGGATCAAGTTCAACCCACACAGCTCAAGTGAATGCAGTTCATACATTGCGATCAGGAAAACAGATAGATAATCAAGTTAGAATACCTCCGGATCGAACCCTTCTTTCTCTTCTCTGTCCAAAACACTCCTTCCTAGAAATGATTCATTTTCTCCAACTTATAATTCAGTTGGAGAAATCATTTAAATTTTGCATGAAATCGTGGATATTTCTCTAAAAATTAAAACTTCACTCCCACTTTAACCCAATAATTTTCTAGAGAAAACACGCTTCTATTCAACATGCCTAATAATTTTGAACAATCTAATTTGTCGATCCAAACCACCTCCTCATCATCAAGCAAGAATCCTATTCCTCTTAGTTCTAATCATGAGGAATTTTTCAAGATCTTAGAACAAGGTTTAGAGGCGTGATTAAAGCTTCTACACGGATCATCTACATGTTAACTTCGGTCATCCAACACTCTAAATTTCTTCATGCACAACCCACAAATGCTCAATTCAAACACACAAGCCATAGCTAGGTTAGAAACCCTTTAAATCAAGAAACGAGTCCTACCAAATCAACCAAGTTTACGCCCCAAGATGTCATAACTGTGTTTCTCCAGCTTATGTTTCAAAGAAATATCCTCTCTTAGGAGATAATCAATCACTAGAGCGGATGAATGTTGCATTCGGCTTCCTAGAAATGATTCATTTTCTCCAACTTATAATTCAGTTGGAGAAATCATTTAAATTTTGCATGAAATCGTGGATATTTCTCTAAAAATTAAAACTTCACTCCCACTTTAACCCAATAATTTTCTAGAGAAAACACGCTTCTATTCAACATGCCTAATAATTTTGAACAATCTAATTTGTCGATCCAAACCACCTCCTCATCATCAAGCAAGAATCCTATTCCTCTTAGTTCTAATCATGAGGAATTTTTCAAGATCTTAGAACAAGGTTTAGAGGCCGTGATTAAAGCTTCTACACGGATCATCTACATGTTAACTCACCATCCAACACTCTAAATTTCTTCATGCAGACAACCGGTCAAATGCTCAATTCAAACACACAAGCCATAGCTAGGTTAGAAACCCAACTTGGTCAACTAGCTAGTGCCATGAGTGAAAGAGAGAAAGTAAAATTTTTGAGTCAACCGGTTGTAAACCCTAAGGACATGGGATCAAGTTCAACCCACACAGCTCAAGTGAATGCAGTTCATACATTGCGATCAGGAAAACAGATAGATAATCAAGTTAGAATACCTCCGGATCGAACCCTTCTTTCTCTTCTCCTGTCCAAAACACTCCTTCCGGCAAATCAACTCCTCCCGATGACCAAGAAGCTGAACCTAAAACTAAGCCTAATCTAGATAGATATTAGCCCATTGCTCTCTTTCTAGATAGACTCAGACCTAAAAAAAACTCTCCCTAGGGAGAAAAAATTCTAGGAACTTTTAAACATGTCAAGGTTAATATTTCTCTCTTAGATGCCATCGAACAAATCCCCTCTTATGCAAAAATTTTGAAGGATTTGTGCACTAAGAAAAAAATCAATAATATTCCCAAGAAAGTCTTTTTAGCTGCGAACCTCAGTGACATGCTTTCAAAGCCCGTGTCTCTAAAATATAAGGACCCCGGTTGTCCTACTATTTCATGTGTCATAGGAAACACCTTCATTGATAAGGTACTTCTATACTTAGGAGTGTAGGCATAAAAAATTGTTTATCAGTACCCGAACGAAACTCGTGACGATGGGTTGACAACCGACGATCCATTCGACAAACCGACGCCGATCTATAAGCAAAGGTAACCGAATTCGGTCGAACTACAGATACCCTCTAGATTAAGCTTCGCCTTAATCTCGTGGATAGCTGTGATTTCTCCTAGTAGATCTCACCCGCCAGCGATCCTCTCCTTCGTGAGTGTGATCCCTCAGCGCTTCGCTTCTTCGCGGAAACGAGCCCCTTACATCTGTAGTTCCGTAACCCTGCCCTACTTGGATCGAATTGCGCGGTGGTCCACGGACACAAAAGTCCCCGCACGTGCAAAGAACTCACGCAAGCCGGTGACCTCGACATAACAGATCCTCGTGTTTGTTTAGGAAGAAGTCGCAATCTTTTTTGATTTTCATTGTACTTTAAAATAAAAGGCAATTTCTTTTTGAATTTTTTGTAGGCAAAAGAAGCCGTAAACAAATTCAAATCAATGACAATCATCCCGACTTTTACCGCGAACAAGCCGGGCGACCACAGGGGAGCCACCGCCTCGATCGGAGGTCGCCGTACGCAACCGCGGATCCCTATCCCGGTGGAAGAAGAGGTCGAAGTTCGAAGTTCGACTGTGAGAAGTTCGAGGAGTACCTATCCTCACCCTCCTCCAGATCCAGTTCCCCGCCGCCCAAGAAGGTCTCACGCAAGGAGAACCCGATGGGCCTCCGATGTAGAGCCCCGTGACGGCGAAGTCCAACCTCGCCGCCGCAGTAGCGAGAAATCCCTTCGGCGCCTCAAGTCCGGATGGTGCCCGAGATGAACGCCGACGATGCGCCGCACTCTCCAAGCGAAGCCGCCAAAGGCGACGACAAAGCATGGCGCAAGCTTGCCAAGGCCATGCAATCCATGGATGGGGTCCGCTACGGCGGATCTAAGATCCGCACTTACGCAGGCTTCAAGTGATCGACGGTCTATCCAAGCCGCCAACCGACGAAAGTGGGTCCGTGGTCAAACGGAACCGCCCACACTTCGTGAGCGCATCCGAAGCGCCGCCAAGACTCCTTATGCAAGCACGAAGCTTTGGTGCAACAGCTCGCGGAGTTAAAGAAGGAAGTGGCAAAGAAGCCACCAACGCATCGCCGTGTTTGAGGCCCAAGTCTAATGGTGCCCCAACCTCGCCGCCACACTCCCGCCTCGGCGCTTAAGCCGAAGGATACAAAGCAAATCCAACGCCAAAGCCCAAGACCGACGACGCCAAAGACGAAGGCGCTCAGATTCAATCGCTGGTGAAGCCAACTTCCGCCACCACCACCAAACCGACTATCAAGGATCGCCTCGTCCTCGAAGAGAATCACGGGTCACCTCATGCAGAGGTCGCACCTGCTCCAACAAGGACAAGAAGATTCCTCGCAGCCTCTCCTATCGGATTGAAAATCGGTCCGAGAGTCCGCCGAGACTTCGCTACCACATCGGGCGAAAGTCTAGGCGAAGTCACTTTCGAAGTTTCGATGGATTGACCCGCCCTGAAGGAGACGCTTATCCGATGATGAGGATGTTATACCCGAGATCAAACCGACATACGGCAGTCGCCCGTACACACACCGATGAGTCAGACTACCGCAGTAAGGGTACGAAAATCTCGAAGAATTCCCCAAATTGACACAGCCATGCTTGTGCTCCAAGCTCATTAAGACGATGCTCTCGAATGCAATTGCCATCAAGAAGCTCCGTAAAGGGTGTCGGCCTTCCAGAGACTCACCACGGAGATGCCGAGACCTAGGTCAAGGCGATTCCGAAAAGGATGACCTTCCGAGAGGGTGAGTTGCCGAGGTCACTAATAATATGACCAAAGAAGAATCATCGCCACGGCTATTCCCAACAAGATCGCAACGCTAACTCGCTTATGGTCCGACTATCCGACGGTCCGCATAATGATAAGCTTCAAGGGTTACCCGCGAGGATGATGCGCCGATATTGGCTCAAGAATCGATCCGATCATACCGTATCTAGCTAAGGGAGCCCCCAAGAAACGCTTTATGATCGCATGCATCAAGTGGCCAAAATGCTAGACGGCGCTGAATAAACAACGGAAAACTTCAAATTAGAGATGGAGTTGGCCATGCACGATGAGAGAAATGCACCACCAACGCATCCAAGCCCCGACAAAACATCAAGGTGAATCGAGTCGGCCAACGCCGATGAAGATGATAGCGATTCGGATCGAGGAAGCACCGAAGATGATAACCCCCGAACCACGCGACGCCGCTGCTCGTGAGAGCCAGAAGATCAAAGACTTGGAGAGCAAAATCAACTCATTGATTTCCGCCAAGAAGTAAAGAAGACGGGTATTCCTTGCCCATACCCGAGGGAGTGGGAATCAATCCCGCACTGGCCAAAGTTTAACTTAATAAACTTCACACCATTTGATCGGAAGGGTTCCCCGACGCAAAGACTTGATTTATTTCAAGTCACACCTCTGAAGTTATTTCTCGCAACGAACCCCGATGGTTCGGTCATTCGTCGGCACCCTTCGTGGGCGCCGAATGGTACCGCCTCGCCGTGGAGCATTCATACCGGGACGACATGGAGTCTAGCTTCCTTACCAATTTCTTTGATGACGATACCGAGGTATCGACGGACGCTGCTCGACGAGAAGCGTAAAGACGGAGAAACCGTGGACATCTTTGTTAAACGATTCTAACAAGGCAATGAACCGCCGATCCAATAACAGGAGTTCATCCTCCAAACCCGCCACAAAGAACTTATCAATAGATGTGCTTGAAGCAATGGGTACAGACCATCGATAACGGAAGGACTTGAAGGTTCGTGGAGAGCAAGCCGAGATTCCTCAAAAGGAAAAAGGCGAGAGGGGTCACCGACAACGGAAGCTCCGGCGTAACTTTGTCCCACGTGGCAAAGGGAAAGAGCAAGCCAAGACGGCGGTTATAACCAAACGCTCCAACTCCAACCCCAAGAAGAAGAAGAAGAAGAAGAATAAATGCGCGAACAGTATACCAACGTGGCAACCCGGGCCACAAAAACGAAGGTCTTAGAGCCGAGATTCCCAAGTCCTATTCCTTTAGGGACGACGAGATTCCGGTCTCTTCAAATATCTTGTGGAAAATAACAAGATCAAGCTCCTCCGATTCGAATCAAGAGGAGGCGATGAACACTAATGACCCAAGATATCGCGGCGCACTATAGGGCGCTTCATCACCCCACTAAATCCTCGCTTCACCTTTAAGGACAAAATCCAGGCTTTAATTGATGTAGGGGTCATTACTATGAAGCCGTCCAAAGAAAAGAAGGTCGGAGCGAATGCGGTATCCATAAGTTTCGGGTCGGTGCCGTTGACATGGTTTGAACCTGAACCAGTGGTCAAAGTTGCAGTGAAGACGGTGAATGACGACCCGCACAAGCAACGCCAGAAAGGACTTGTATCGTGATACCGAATGGCGAAGTCTTGTGGGTCCACCCGCACTTACCGAAGACGAGCAATGGGTAGCCTCTTCTTCAAGAAAAGCCGGGCGTAAGGGAAAGGCATGTCATGCTACTTCCGCAATTCCGGAGGGAGACGATGAACAGGTGGTAACATTCCAGCTGTCCGAAGGGGAACCTGATGCCCACGCCACCAGGAGTGGACACGAGTACAAATACAAGTATCCGGAAGTCCCCGACCCTAATGCCAAGACGCTCTCAGAGCTGGGGGTACCAACAAATCCCCTCACTCGCACAGAGAAAGCGCAACAGCAGGTAGCTGCCAAAGAAGCTACAGCAAAGCAGCCGCATGAAGTTCAACTCCCGAAGCAGTCTCGATTCAGTCGCCCGATTGGAAGAGATAAACCGGGAACTTCGAACTCTCCATACCGCTTTGATGTAATAGCACAATTGGCCAATATCCCTGCAAGGATCACTCTCTATGAGTCAGCCGCTTATCAAAAGAGACGAGAGAAGCTCTTCAAGAAGCCCTCGCTGATTCAGAAGTCTTCCTCACCCAGATTAGGCCGAGTCCAGAAGAGTCGGCCCAACAATGCAACCTTGCGACTAAGCACTTCCCCTGCATCACCTTTACAAAGGAGGATATGCAGACGAGGAATTCCAAGCACGATAGGCCGCTATACTTCACCGGGTATATTGGCTCTAGTGAAGTTAACCGGATCCAAGTCGATCCGGTTCCACAGGAGCATCATGCCCCCGCTACCATGTATCACCTTGAATCCCTCGCCAAGAAGTCAAGGCCAACAGCACAAGAATCTACGGGTTTAACACCAGCGGGTCTCGGCCACTTGGTAAAATCCGGATAAAGTGCCAAATGGGAGACTTAAAGTCCGAAGTCACCTGCTATGTGATTGACGCAGAGACTTCCTATAACTTATTGTTGGGTCGGCCTTGGATCCACAATAACGTTATAGTCCCGTCTACTCTTCATCAGTGTCTCAAATATGTAGACACGAATAATGAGGTCAAGACGGTGGTCGCGGACAAACAACCGTTTAAGGGGATGGAGAATTATTTCACTGATTCTCTCCTCTACGGTAATGAGTCCAAATCAATCATCTACCAAGGTACGGACAGCGGTGAAGAAGCTGATACCGAAACCGGGCTTGGTTATAGTGGAGGTTTTGTTTTAAATGACATTGTACCCCTTGTAATCAATCTTGACGATGAAGAATCGTCAGATGAACATTGTAATTGGCAAATTGCCGATGAATCAATAAATGACGATTTAGAGTATCCTTTATCTTTGAATGATGTGATAACAGGATTATACAATGATCCAGAGTTGCACCTGCCAACTCGATCATCTTGCTTCACACAAAAGCAGTTCCGGGATTCCTTTGGGACAACACTTGTCATCCCACGAAGATCAAGTAGTGAAAGAGACTTGGTTTACGGAAAAGGAGATGCGCCCAACGCCAATCGCTTTGAAGAAGGTGAAGATGACAATGGGCCTATCCTCCACACATTCAGTCCAAACACCGGGTATCATGAAAAGATGGGGTATGACTTGACACGAGGGAAGGTCTATGTTTCTGACGAGGCCCTCGAACCCCTCCTAAAGCGGCATATGTCCCAAGAGGAAAGCCGGATAACTACTATGCATTTAGAAGGGGATTGGGATACGAATCCTCCTCAGAAGATGAATGTTCGTGGCTGATTGATAATAATCCACCCGGTGAGGGAGACGGACATTCGCCCGACTCTTCGCTTGGGATTCTCGACACCACTTCTGAGAAGCTTTCAAGGCTTTGATGTCTAATATGGCCACGATCGATCCTGCTGCTATTGAGGGTGATGAAGATATGCCAACATGAGAAGACCCATGGATCCATCAACTCAGAGAGCAGTTTGGGGACAAGTTCGAACAAAGAGAACCCCCCACTAAGGACGAGGTAGTCCAGGTTAATATGAGTGATGAGGAGCATCCTAAGCTCATAAACATCGCAATACTTCTTCGAAGAAAAGGAAGAGTTGATTGCCCTAATCGTGAGTATATCGATGTATTCGCCGAGTTACGAGGACATGCCAGACTCGACCCTAATGTGGCAACACATCGCCAACATCAAGGCGGATGTCAAACCCGCCAAGCAACAAAGAAGACGGTTTCGCCCACAAATATTGGAGGCAATTGTTGACGGCGAAGAAACTCATAGAATCGGATTCGCCGAGGAAATTCAACATCCGGATTGGGTGGCTAATATAGTCCCGGCCATGAAGAAGAATGGTTCGATTAGGATGCGTGTGGACTACGAGACCTTAACGCTGCTTGCCCGAAGATGACTTTCCTCTTCCAATCACCGATGTCATAGTTGACAACACGTGTGGATTTGAAAGAATGTCCTTTATGGATGGCTTTTCGGTATAATCAAATCAAGATGCACCCGATGGCGTAAACACAGCGTTGACGCCCATCGGCATATATTGCTACGGTCATGCCGTTCGGCCTCAAAATGCCTACAACATACCGTAGAGCAATGACGGAGATTTTCCAGATCATCTTCGAAAACGGTCGAATGCTACGCCGACGATTTGGTCGTAAAAGCCGTGACAAAGGAGATCACATCAAAGATCTTAGAACGGTATTCGAGCTCATGCGAACTCATCGACTAAAGATGAATCCCGCCAAGTCCTTCCTTGGGATGTCGGTGGCAAGTTCCTTGGCTTCGCTGCCACCAACAAAGGAATCCACGCCGATCCCGACAAAGTGAAGGCGATTCAAGAATTGCAACCTCCGAAACTGAGAGAACTCGGGGTTACAAGGACGACATGACATCCGACGGTTCATATCGAACCTATCCGAAATGCCACCGCTCTCCAAGTTGAACAAGAAGGGCGGTCATATATTTGGGACGACGCCGTAAGGCATTCAAGAGATCAAGTCGTATCTCGCTAAACCTCCCCGTTTTGTTGCACCGCTGTCGGAAAACCGCTTTTGATCTACGCCAAGGCAACGGATCACTAGTTAAGCGCTTTTCGCGAAGCGGCGGCGGCCGGTCCGCGAGCGGCGATGTATTACGAGCGAACATTAGTGGTCTTGAGTCTCGATATCCAATGGTCGGCGGTGCCTTGCATTAGTGTTCGCGATTCGTAAAATGCGGCACTATTTAGTCGGACGGGCGATTTATGTTATCTCTAGCGTAAATCCGATCCGGATATTTATGACCCACCGCCTCGATGAGTTGGCGCTAGCTTAAATGGGCCTTGCTCTTGTCTCAATATGACTTGTATTTCAAACAACGTAAGTCACCAAAGGACAAGCGATTTGTGATCTCTTGGTCGCCACCACAACGGATGCGCTTGAGCTATATGATGATCTTCCTGATGAAGTTCGTGAAGTCAACACTACGCCGCACCAACAAATATGGCGATTGTATTTTGATGGAGCTTCTGCCACCAATGTGGCGAGTACCCGGATGTTCTAAAATCTCATTTGAGTCGGAGTTGTCTTGATTTCCCGGAATCATGTCATGCCCGTGCTTATTCACTCATCAACCTCGCTCCAATAACGTAGTCAATACAACGCTACTTATCGGACTTAGCTTCGCCAAGGAGCCGGGGTCAATATCTCGGCGTATGGTGATTCACAACCGATAGTTAAGCGGTCCGTGGTGACTACGGTTAGGAACCCCGATCCGTCCCCTATCATCGGTAGCCGGAAATGGCGACTCATTCAAGAGTTTTTCATCGAATATATCCCGCCCAAAACGCTTACGCGGATCTTGGCGGCATTAGGCGTGTCGTTAGCACAACCTTAAGACCGAGCAACTAGTCACGGCCAGACTCACCAACTCTTCGTACTATTATACGATGAGGCACAAGAAGATAAGGGGTAGTTACCAAAGAAGTGTATACAACCCAAACCAAGTTGGAGCCCCGAGATTGGCTTTCCTATCATCGACACGCCTTACATGGTATTCTACCGTAAGACGAAGGAGAGAGAGTCAACCGAAGAGCCCCAAGATTCTTTTACGACACGTAGACCCGTGACGCTATATCACGGGTACGATGGTCTTTACTCCGATGCCTTTCAAACAAGGAGGCGTAAGAGGTCCTTCGAAGCACACGAGGGTGAATGTGGTGCACACCACCGGGTCCCAAACTCTACGATCGAATCAGAGAATGGGTTACTTTGGCCCACAATGATTAATGACGCAATGAGCACGCCGAAATGCCACGCTGTCAAATTCACGCTAATTATATGCATCACCGCCAGAGCAATCGCATCCTTCGCCACATCCCGCCATTCGAGACATGGGGAATGGACATTGTAGGTCCCATTTTTCCTCCGTCACAAAGGCGATCGGTTTATTCTAGCGATCACCGACTACTTCTCCAAGTGGGTCAAGCAATCCCGCTAAAAGAAGTAAAGGCGAAGTACCGCCATCAAGTTTATCAAACACCATGTCATCTATCGACATGGTGTCCCAAGACGGATCGCATGACAACGGTCCCAGTTCATCGGCAATTCCTTCATCGTTTTATGAAATTCAAGATACAAGACGCCTCGCCGATGTTCTATAATCCAAACGAAATGGATTAGCCGAGGCATTCAACAAGGCGATTATCAAAATTCACAAAGCTTGTGAAAAGTAACAAGCTTAGACCGATGATAAACTCGAGAAGCACTGGGCGTATCGCTGTGATGCATACGCCAGCTAGGCGACCCGTACTCTACGGTCACGGTGTGAAGCGCTTCTCCCATTGGAAATTCAGATCCCGCCACTTCGCGACGCCTTTCAACAGATGACGATCAAGAACAACATCGAAAACGCCTCAAGAGCTTGAGATGTTAGATGAGAAGCTCGAGGCTCAACAATGCATTGAGTTCTACCAGCTAGGATGTCAAGGCTTTCAACAAGAAAGTTCGACAGAGAACCTTTAGAGAAGGAGATTTGGTCCTCGCTGCTCGACGACCGATAATCCTCACTTCCAAGAAGAAAGGTAAATTTGAACCTAAATGGGAGGGTCCGTTTGTAATAGAAACGGTTTACTCTAATGGTGCATATCGCCTAATTACCCAAAATGGCGACCGGCAATTAATGCCGATAAATGGGAAGTTCCTGAAGAAATACTACCCATAGTATCTTCGGGATAACCCGTTTCGACGGGAAGTTCCTCGTGGGATGTCTCACCCGCCTTTCGCGAGGATAACCCTAGATTTATCCTCCATCACAATTTCCCCCACCGATCAAATTCCTTGACGGTGGGTCTACAAATTTTCTGGTACATTACCAAAATCCCCTCTTGATTCCTTCTATGAACAAGAGGCCCACTCAAAATTCCTTTCACGCTGGAGAGAGAATATAAAATCCTTCCTCTCCAAGCGTAAAATCCTTTTCGTGTCAAACGGAAGGGTTCCATCTTCATCTTAGGTAGCGCCGACTGAAGGTATGCGCCGGATTTTCGCACTGTGTTGTCCGAATCAAGGTCACCCGAAGTCTTTTCGCTTCTGAGTGGAGATCCCACTCTTAGTTCCATCTTCATCTTAGGTAGCGCCGATTGAAGGTATGCGCCGGATTTTCGTGACTGTGTTGTCCGATCAAGGTCACCCGAAGTCTTTTCGGTTCTCGGAGTGGAGATCCCACTCTTAGTTCCATCTTCATCTTAGGTAGCCGATCAAGGTATGCGCCGGATTTTCGCATCAGTTGTCCGATCAAGGTCACCCGAAGTCTTTTCGCTTCTGAGTGGAGATCCCACTCTTAGTTCCATCTTCATCTTAGGTAGCCGATCAAGGTATGCGCCGATTTTCGCACTGTGTTGTCCGAATCAAGGTCACCCGAAGTCTTTTCGTTCTCTGAGTGGAGATCCCACTCTTAGTTCCATCTTCATCTTAGGTAGCGCCGATTGAAGGTATGCGCCGATTTTCGCATCAGTTGTCCGATCAAGGTCACCCGAAGTCTTTTCGGTTCTCGGAGTGGAGATCCCACTCTTAGTTCCATCTTCATCTTAGGTAGCCGATCAAGGTATGCGCCGGATTTTCGCACTGTGTTGTCCGAATCAAGGTCACCCGAAGTCTTTTCGTTCTCTGAGTGGAGATCCCACTCTTAGTTCTATCTTCATCTTAGGTAGCGCCGATTGAAGGTATGCGCCGGATTTTCGCATCAGTTGTCCGATCAAGGTCACCCGAAGTCTTTTCGTTCTCTGAGTGGAGATCCTACTCTTAGTTCCATCTTCATCTTAGGTAGCGCCGATTGAAGGTATGCGCCGATTTTCGCACTGTGTTGTCCGATCAAGGTCACCCGAAGTCTTTTCGTTCTCTGAGTGGAGATCCCACTCTTAGTTCTATCTTCATCTTAGGTAGCGCCGATTGAAGGTATGCGCCGGATTTTCGCATCAGTTGTCCGATCAAGGTCACCCGAAGTCTTTTCGGTTCTCGGAGTGGAGATCCCACTCTTAGTTCCATCTTCATCTTAGGTAGCGCCGATTGAAGGTATGCGCCGGATTTTCGCATCAGTTGTCCGATCAAGGTCGCCTCGAAGTCTTTTCGTTCTCTGAGTGGAGATCCCACTCTTAGTTCCATCTTCATCTTAGGTAGCGCCGATTGAAGGTATGCGCCGGATTTTCGTGACTGTGTTGTCCGATCAAGGTCGCCTCGAAGTCTTTTCGGTTCTCGGAGTAGAGATCCCACTCTTAGTTCCCCTCTTATCTTAGGTAGCCGATCAAGGTATGCGCCGGATTTTCGTGACTGTGTTGTCCGATCAAGGTCACCTCGAAGTCTTTTTCCGATTCCTACAAAGAAGGAATCATTGTTAGCCTCATCCCGAAATAGAACACATTCTTCCTTTCCCACCTCAATCAAATCTTCATCCGTTCACCATTCTCCCACAAAAGAGGACACCAAGGTTCATCTTGGGGCATTTTATCCCTAAGCCTAAGAAGGGATAAAGCCAACGCCACACGCTGCTGTCGGCTTAGTCTTTCTCCCATTGAAGAAGACACCGAGTTCGACTGGGGCATTTTATCCCAAGCCTAAGAAGGGATAAAGCCAACGCCACACGCTGCTGTCGGCTTAGTCTTTTTCCGATTGAAGAAGACACCAAGGTTCATCTTGGGGCATTTTATCCCGGCCTAAGAAGGGATAAAGCCAACGCCACACGCTGCTGTCGTAGTCAATTCCGTGACAAAAGACGGCTTCACGATTCAACATCGTAGCATTAAGTCTAAGAGAGTTTCATTCTTTAGCACAACGCTGTGTGTAGAACGGATTTAGACAATCTACATGCTAGCCCAACTCAAACGGTAGTTGGTAAAGGCTCATCAAACCCGTTGAAGGTGGGGTTGGCCAATAACCCTAAAGTCAACGCCACACGCTGCTGTCGGCTTAGTCTTT
Organism: Asparagus setaceus; assembly: GCA_012295165.1. Taxonomy (NCBI): domain Eukaryota; kingdom Viridiplantae; phylum Streptophyta; class Magnoliopsida; order Asparagales; family Asparagaceae; genus Asparagus; species Asparagus setaceus. The sequence goes on along the minus strand of CM022706.1, from coordinate 54,980,052 downwards.
CTCCCATTGAAGAAGACACCGTGAGTTCGATTCGGGTATTTTATCCCAAGCCTAAGAAGGGATAAAGCCAACGCCACACGCTGCTGTCGGCTTAGTCTTTCTCCCATTGAAGAAGACACCGTGAGTTCGACTCGGGTATTTTATCCCGGCCTAAGAAGGATAAAGCCAACGCCACACGCTGCTGTCGGCTTAGTCTTTTTCCGATTGAAGAAGACACCGAGTTCGATTCGGGTATTTTATCCCGGCCTAAGAAGGGATAAAGCCAACGCCACACGCTGTCGGGTGGTCTCTTGCCCGTAAAGAGTACGAAGCCTATGTATTCAATATCATAGCAACGAAGTCTAGAAGAGTTTCATTCTTTAGCACAACGCCACGCATGAACGGATCCGTGATAATCCGCGACGCCAGCCCAACTCAAACGGTGGTTGGTAAAGGCTAATCAAACCCGCTGATGGTCGAGGGTTTGCCAAAATCCTATAAGTATTATGGTTAATTATTTCGCACTAAGTAAAAGAATCATAATAAACAATGAAGGGATAGATCTTATTCATTTGAAGCAAATATAGAAGGAGCTACAATTGTCGGTGACAATTGATTCAAGCAAAGTTATGATAATACATCTAGATAAAAATCGTGAACGCCCGGTCGAACGTAAAAGTCTCGCAAAGACATCGACTTCATTGGCACAATCTAGTACCGTGAAGGAAGCGAGGTCGCCTTTAACGGCGCTAGTTTTTCCTTCGCTTCGCTTGAACCTCGAAGCTTTGGCTTCCTTCTCGAAGTTCCTTCGAATTCTCGCAGAATTGCAGCTACATGTTCCCGACGATCACCTCGAGGACTTGTTTCGCTCGCTGACATCCTCGACTCGTGCACTCACGCTGCAAACTCTTCAACGCTCTTCCCTTGAACAGCCCCGATTCCTCGCGTTTGACATAGGCGCGTAGTACGATTTATCTTGCGCCGCAAGCGGTTGCCGCCATATGAGTTCCCAAATATGATCTCTTGCTCGATATTTTCCTCTCGCTAAAAACGCTGCTCACGAAGCCTTGATCCGAGCTTCGCCGATGAGTCGACACCTCATCGCATGATTCAAAAGGCTAAATCATCCACACGGTATGCAAGAGTTAGCCGCCTAGTGAGCTTTTGCTCACAACGATTAGCTAGCCGAGGGCCACCAACACGCCGAATTTCCTCCAAGATACTCAATATGAATGGGCGTAAGACCATAAAAGTCGCCCATCTAACCTCGATAATAGAGATCGCCGCCAAACCATTCTCCAACAAACAAGGAGACCCATCACGTAATTGGAGTCGAACGGCAGATTTTGGCCCGGCAATCTCGCAATAGGTTGAATTCGTGGAAGTGGTCCGCCAAGATTAACTCGGGCCTCCACCCGCCTCTATACTCAAGGGTCGGAAATCCCTGCCGCCAAGGCCGCAAGGGAGGCGGTGGAGCGGATGATGGAAACGATCCTCAAACTCGCCATCCCAAATTATGATAGTAGGCTCAGCCATGGGTTTCTTCCTCGCGGGTGTTCGCCACGTGTTCGCTTCCTCGGTGGAAAAAGGCCTCTCCTGATGACCTTGAGAATCGAGACTTGACATTGGGAGCCTTCGGCAGACTAATAATCATCTGAGCATCCGCCACCACAAGAGAATAAAGGGTTAATGATCATTTAGGAGGAATATCTTGAAAAAGGAAGCAAGATAAGGCGAGAACTCTTCTCGTAAACCCATGAGATTGAATCACGACCTTATATCGGTATGACGATTTCATCCAGATAAATACTCTGAGAACGATAAATATAGCCGCAGAATCCAAACGCAATATATTCCGCTCTACAAGGCGAGAGTACGGTATGAAATCGCCCCGCTAATAACATCGACGGTGATGACCAAGCAAAACCAATCTTTGAAGCGCCAATCCCCGCAAAGGAGGATTTTGGCTCTTCCCAATCGCCCCACAAAGGAGAACGGCTGGGTCATAACGAGTGTACATGTGAAAGGATGAGGCAAAATCGCAGCCAATCCCCACGAAGGAGAATCTCGCTCTTCCCAATCGCCTCACAAAGGAGAGCTGCGGGATACAACGATATATATAACGCCGGGCGCACTCACGCTACAAACTCTTCAACGCCTTCTCCCCTTGAAGATCCGATTCACGTGCGTTCGACATAGGCGTGGTACGCATTTATCTTGCGCTGCAAGCGAAGCTGTCGCTCATATGAGTTCCCAAATATGATCTCTTGCTCTGATATTTTCCTCTCGCGAAAAACGCGTTCACGAGAAGCCTTGATCCGAGCTTCGTCGACGAGTCGTATCACCTCATCGCATGATTCAAAAAAGGCTAAATCATCCACACGGTATGCAAGAGTTAGCCAGCTAGTGAGCTTTTGCTCACAACGATTAGCTAGCTGAGGGCCACCAACACGCTGAATTTCCTCCAAGATACTCAATATGAATGGGCAGAAGACCATAAAAGTCGCCCATCTAACCTCGATAATAGAGATCGCCTGCTTCAAACCATTCTCCAACAGCTGAAGGAGACCCATCACAGAATTGGAGTCAGGAACGGCAGATTTTGGCCCGGGGCAATCTCGGCAATAGGTTGAATTCGTGGAAGTGGTCCGCCAAGATTAACTCGGGCCTCCACCCGCCTCTATACTCAAGGGTCGGAAATCCCTGCCGCCAAGGCCGCAAGGGAGGCGGTGGAGCGGATGATGGAAACGATCCTCAAACTCGCCATCCCAAATTATGATAGTAGGCTCGAGCTTAGCGGGTTTCTTCTGCGGGTGTTAAGCCTCATTGCGGTTCGCTTCCTCGGTGGAAAAAGGCCTCTCCTGATGACCTTGAGAATCGAGACTTGACATTGGGAGCCTTCGGCAGACTAATAATCATCTGAGCATCCGCCACCACAAGAGAATAAAGGGTTAATGATCATTTAGGAGGAATATCTTGAAAAAGGAAGCAAGATAAGGCGAGAACTCTTCTCGTAAACCCATGAGATTGAATCACGACCTTATATCGGTATGACGATTTCATCCAGATAAATACTCTGAGAACGATAAATATAGCCGCAGAATCCAAACGCAATATATTCCGCTCTACAAGGCGCAGAGTACGGTATGAAATCGCCCCGCTAATAACATCGAGACGGTGATGACCAAGCAAAACCAATCTTTGAAGCGCCAATCCCCACGAAGGAGAATCTCGCTCTTCCCAATCGCCCCACAAAGGAGGATTTTGGCTCTTCCCAATCGCCTCACAAAGGAGAGCTGCGGGATACAACGATATATATAACGCCGGGCGCACCACCGAAAGAAGGAGGCGCGGCATTCACGCGTCGCGGCGAAGTTGATCGACTCTGAGCGCTGCGGATCTTCCCGACGACATCGAAGCCGCAAAAACACGACGAAAAGTTAGATATGCAAATAAAAATCAGCGAATTGCAGCGAAGCCGTTTGGTCGGTCGTGGCTCGCGGACTACGACCGACACCTGGGCTGGTGCCCCGGCCAACCAGACCGACCGCTGGGTTGCCGGACCGCTGGCGGCGGGTACCGCCGCCGCCAATTAGCGCTCGCTGGCGCCGCGATTCTGGCAGGCTCTCTCGGCAATGGCGTTGGTGTGGCGCTGCGAAGGCTGACGCCGCGCGACTAGCCATTTAGCCAGGCTGGCGCTGCTACTCGCAGTACTGGGCTCGGTCACCGCCGCCGGCGCTGCCGCTCTCGTGGGTTCGCTGGCCGCCGCAGACGCACAAGAAGAAAAAAGGGGAGAAAAGAAGAAAAGAATTTACAAAACCCTCAGATGCATACCTTGTTGATCAAGATGAAAAGACGCGAGAAGCAAGATGAAAACAAGAGCAAACCACGAGAAGGGGCCGCCTAGGTCATCAAGGAGGAGGAGTATGGGTATTTATAACAATCCCATATGAACCCAATCCTCTTTGAACAAGGACTCTTATTTGGCAAGAAGTAGGAATTCTAATTGGGGCCCAAATCAATTCCAATTAGGACTCTAATCAGCCCCTAATTAGGAGTCCTAATTAGAACCCTAATTGATGCCAAAATAATGCCAAATCAGTCCGCTGATTAATCCTACTCCAACTAGGATTACGAGTATAAACCGCTTCCTAATTTATCGAGAAGTTCCTAAGAATATTTTCACAAAAATATTCTTAGGATAACTCGATCGTATGGATTGCATCGACATCAACGCCGCCTAATCCTACTCCAACTAGGATTACGAGTATAAACTATTTCCTAATTTATCGAGAAGTTCTAAGAATATTTTCACAAAAATATTCTTAGGGATAACTCGACGGCGGATTGCATCGACGCCATCAACGCCGCCTAATCCTACTCCAACTAGGATTACGAGTATAAACCGCTTCCTAATTTATCGAGAAGTTCCTAAGAATATTTTCACAAAAATATTCTTAGGATAACTCGATCGTATGGATTGCATCGACGCATCAACGCTACGCCTAATCCTACTCCAACTAGGATTACGGTATAAACTATTTCCTAATTTATCGAAGTTCAGGAAGAATATTTTCACAAAAATATTCTTAGGATAACTCGATCGGCGATTGCATCGACGCCGATCAACGCCGCCTAATCCTACCCAACTAGGATTACGAGTATAAACCGCTTCCTAATTTATCGAGAAGTTCTAAGAATATTTTCACAAAAATATTCTTAGGATAACTCGATCGTATGGATTGCATCGACGCCATCAACGCCGCCTAATCCTACTCCAACTAGGATTACGAGTATAAACCGTTTCCTAATTTATCGAGAAGTTCCTAAGAATATTTTCACAAAAATATTCTTAGGGATAACTCGACGGCGGATTGCATCGACGCCATCAACGCTGCCGCCTAATCCTACTCCAACTAGGATTACGAGTATAAACTATTTCCTAATTTATCGAGAAGTTCTAAGAATATTTTCACAAAAATATTCTTAGGATAACTCGATCGGCGGATTGCATCGACGCATCAACGCCTAATCCTACTCAACTAGGATTACGAGTATAAACTATTTCCTAATTTATCGAGAAGTTCAGGAAGAATATTTTCACAAAAATATTCTTAGGGATAACTCGATCGGCGGATTGCATCGACGCCATCAACGCCGCCTAATCCTACTCCAACTAGGATTACGGTATAAAGCTATTTCCTAATTTATCGAAGTTCAGGAAGAATATTTTCACAAAAATATTCTTAGGGATAACTCGATCGGCGGATTGCATCGACGCCATCAACGCCGCCTAATCCTACTCCAACTAGGATTACGGTATAAAGCTGTTTCCTAATTTATCGAGAAGTTCGGAAGAATATTTTCACAAAAATATTCTTAGGGATAACTCGATCGGCGGATTGCATCGACGCCATCAACGCCGCCTAATCCTACTCCAACTAGGATTACGAGTATAAACCGCTTCCTAATTTATCGAGAAGTTCGGAAGAATATTTTCACAAAAATATTCTTAGGATAACTCGATCGGCGGATTGCATCGACGCATCAACGCCGCCTAATCCTACTCCAACTAGGATTACAGTATAAACTATTTCCTAATTTATCGAGAAGTTCGGAAGAATATTTTCACAAAAATATTCTTAGGATAACTCGATCGGCGGATTGCATCGACGCATCAACGCCGCCTAATCCTACTCAACTAGGATTACGGTATAAACTATTTCCTAATTTATCGAAGTTCAGGAAGAATATTTTCACAAAAATATTCTTAGGGATAACTCGATCGGCGGATTGCATCGACGCATCAACGCCGCCTAATCCTACTCCAACTAGGATTACGAGTATAAACTATTTCCAAAATTTCAACGAGGAGTTCCCGGAGAATAAATCCATATTCTTAAGGATAACTTCGGCAACCCTTAATGTCCTCCCACCATAATCTCCAAGAGAGGGATAATCGATGAAGAGTGAAAGTCATGTTGACATCGGATAATCATATCCTCCCAGAAGTTAAACCAACAACACACGCCATGATGGAGGAATTAGCCGAAAGTGATGGTTATGAAGTTCCATGCCAACGCTGCCAACAAGGAGTTCACGACATACCGAGAAGTCCAAAATCTGATGGTTAGTCAAACAACCACCAACCGACACGAAGTTACAAACAAAACTCACCCACCAGCTTCGAAGTCAAGATAACAAGCGTCGACAATAAATGCAAAGACCGCGGATCTTATCGTGAATCCTACAAAGAACCGATGATCTGAAAGAATCGAAGATTTGAAGCTATCTTTGGGACCCTCGGCCGGTGAAGGCGGGAACCATCATGTCCAAAGCATCCTGCACTCATCAAGAATCGACCGAGACGCTTTGGAGGGGTATCTGTAGGCATAAAAATTGCTTATCGGTGCGAGCGAAACTTCGTGACGATGGGTTGACAACCGACGATCCATTCGACAAACCGACGCCGCGAAAATGCATCACGCCGCAAAACGCCAGAGCGAAGTCGACGAGCACATGAAGTGAGTCGGCAAGACGCACGAGCCAATGAAACGACGCGTCGAAGTTGATTAAACTCAAACGCCGATGAGACGGAATCAACCGTACTTAGTCCGCCGATGCAAACGAGCCGCCCGAGCTCGAAAGTTGATCGGACACCTAACTCAAACCCAATGGCGACATCACCGGAGCAAAACTAAGCCCGGAAGACCGAAAGAGTCGACGGAAATTAACGAAGAATCGACGGAGAAACGACGCGGGAACGACGCGAAAACAACGAAAAAAGCAAGGCGACACACCCTGCCAAGTGGTTGGTTCGGCCACTTTGTCGAGCCACCCTACCAACTTGGTCGAGGTGCCTCGCCAAGCGCCGAGGCTCGGCCACTTTGTCGAGCCACCCTACCAACTTGGTCGAGGTGCTCCTGCCAAGCTGCCGAGGCTCGGCCACTTTGTCGAGCCACCCTACCAACTTGGTCGAGGTGCCTCGCCAGTGGCCGAGCCACATTCCCCGCGATTTGTATAAATAGGGGGGGGGGTCTTCTTCATGGGGAGGAGGATTTTGAAGGTCTTGGATTTGGGGGAATTTCAAGGCTTCCGGAGGCTTGGATTTTTGGTGATTTGGAAGAGCTCGACTTCAAGAATTCTTATGAGATCTACGAGTAATCGGCGACGGTTCCGAAAGCACCGGCGAGCTCAAGTCCGCCGACGCCGATCTATAAGCAAAGGTAACCAATTCGGTCGAACTACAGATACCCTCTAGATTAAGCTTCGCCTTAATCTCGTGGATAGCCGGATTTCTCCTAGTAGATCTCACCCGCCAGCGATCCTCTCCTTCGTGAGTGTGATCCCTCAGCGCTTCCTTCGCGGAAACGAGCCCCTTACATCTGTAGTTCCGCAACCCGGTCTCTACTTGATCGAATTGCGCTGTGGTCCACGGACACAAAAGTCCGACACGGGCAAAGAACCCATGGCGGGACCTCGACATAACAGATCCTCGTGTTTGTTTAGGAAGAAGTCGCAATCTTTTTTTTGATTTTCATTGTACGCCTTAAAATAAAAGGCAATTTCTTTTTGAATTTTGTTGTAGGCAAAAGAAGCTGTAAACAAATTCAAATCAATGACAATCATCCCGACTTTTACCGCGAACAAGGAGCTAGTGTGAATCTTTTCCCCTATTCAGTCTATCAACAGCTAGGGGTAGGTGAATTGAAACTAACTAGATACACCCTATAGTTAGATGATAGATCCATGAAAATATCCAAGGGAGAGATAGAGGATGTCCTGATCAAGGTTGGAGAGTTTATTTTTCCTGTTGATTTTGTAGTCTTGAAAATGCAGCCTGTTTCCGGTCTTAAAAGTCAAATCTCAGTTATCCTAGGTAGACTGTTCCTAGCAACCTCAAATGCTTTGATCAATTGTAGAACCAATCAAATAAAGTTATCTTTTAGAAATATGACTGTTGATCTCAATATTTTTAATCTAGAAAAATAGCCTAGTGACCCATCTGATCAACTCCTAGAGGTGAATTTTATCCAGGAAATTTTGAGTGAACAACAAGAAGAAGAGTACGAGTCAGATCTTTATTTATCTGACTTGAGTTTTAAGGAGATTTTTGATGAGAAAATTAAACTGTTAGAAGAGCTAGATCTACCGGTAAATCATGTATCTGCATTAATATGGCAACCTGAATCCTTGGATACAGAACCCCGAGTCCAACTTCGTCCGTCTATTGAGGAACCCCCTAAGTTAGAGCTTAAACCTTTACTTGGAAATCTAGAGTATGCCTATTTATGGGAGAATGAGACTTTACCAGTCATCATTGCTACTGATTTGACACCCGGTTAAAAGAGAGCCCTCTTGGATGCTTTGAGAGAAAATAGGAAAGTCATTGGATGGACCATGACCGATATCAAAGGGATTAATCCAACCATTATTCAACATTGAGTCCATTTAATAGATGATGCTAAACCTACTAGGGATCCCCAATGTAGGTTGAACCCAGTAATGAAAGAAGCGGTTAGGAAAGAAATTCTGAAATATCTTAATAATGGGATCATTTATCCCATTTCGGATAGTTCTTGGGTGAGTCCAGTCCAAGTAGTTTCAAAGAAGTCTGGGATCACCATGATCCAGAATGACGCTAATGAGTTGATTCACACTCAAATCCAAACTGGATGGCAAGTCTGCATTGATTATAGGAAACTCAACTTAGCCACCCGAAAAAATGACTTCCCTCTTCCTTTCATAGACCAAATGCTTGAACGTTTAGTAGGACACGAGTTTTACGATTTTTTAGATAGTTATTCAGGTTACAATTAGATTCTCATTGCCCCTAAAGATTAGGAGAAAACTACTTTTACATGCCCGTACAGAACTTTTGCTTACTGTCGCATGCCCTTTGGATTATGCAATGCTCTCGCGACTTTTCAACTTTGCATGATCAGTATCTTTTTTAATATGGTTGAGCGATTCTTAGAAATCTTCATGGATATTTTTTTAATATTTGGTGATTTATTTTCTAAGTGTTTGCATCATCTCAAAACCACTCTTAACCTGGTGTAAGAAGAAAAATCTGACTATCAATTGGAAGAAATGTCACTTCATAGTAAAACATGGAATTATCTTACGGCATGTAGTTTTCAATAAGGGTATAGAAGTTGACAAAGCTAAGGTAGATCTCATTTTTAACCTTTCTCCCCCCAAAAAATGTCAAGGATGTCAGATCACTCCTTGGTCATGCTGGTTTTTTTCGACGATTCATCAAAGACTTTAGTAAAATTGCTAGGCCTTTGACCAATCTTTTAGCCAAAGATACACCCTTTAATTTCTCTCATGAATACCTTAGAGCTTTTGATCATCTAAAAAAAGAGCTAATTACATCTCCTATCATTCATGCACTGGATTAGACCCTACCCTTTGAATTAATGTGTGATGCATCTGATTTCGCAATTGGGGCTGTCTTAGGATAACAAATAGATGAAAAATAATATGTGATCTACTATGCAAGTAGGATACTGAATGATGCATAGCAAAATTACTCCGTCACAGAGAATGAGTTTTTAGCTGTTGTTTTTTCCTTAGAGAAATTCAGGTCCTACCTCATCAGGTATTTGACCAATGTTTTATCCTTTTCTGATCACAGAGAAGGAGTATCTTAGTCAGCAGTATAGGCAGAAGGTCTAGTTGATCTATCCTTTTCTAATCACTCGAATTTGTGAGGCTCTTGGTGTACCGACATATTCTACTAATAGATTAGAGGCAGGGCAGGCACCATTGACAGCCGAGACAGTGAAGAAGAGTATTTCTACCCGAGGAAAGGGCCCTGCTACTTCCACTTCTACTTCTTCACACAGGACATCACAAGCTTCACAGACCCTAGCCTCACAGTGTCAACCACCCAGTGATGCACCCAGTGAGGGGACACACCATATGCTTGGAGATCGTCTCCGTGTTCTTGAGATAGGGTTCTGCTAATTTTAGCTTCAGTATGCGGCTGATCGGGCTCAGTACACCACAGACCAGGCCCGACTCACATCTAGCCTTGAGTACATTATGACAGCACTTCACAAGATGAGACTCAGATTCGAGGCTCCACCATCATTTCAGACTCCAACTCCATCATAGCAGGCTTCACCATCACCACCACTGTTCGCGGTAAAAGTCGGTTTGATTGTCATTGATTTGAACTGTTACAAACTTCAATCGCCTGAAACAAATTCAAAGAAAAATATCGCCTTTTTATAAGGCTTACAATGAAAATCAAAAAAGATTACAACTTTTTCCTAGGTGAACAAACACGAGGATCTCTCGCTATATCGATCCTCGCCATGCGGGTTCTTTGCCCGTGTCGGGACTTTTGTGTCCGTGGACCACCGCAATTCGATCCGTGGAAACCCTGCTCGAACTACAGACGCAGGTTCGCCAAAATGAACCGAGGCTTCGCCAAGTGAACACGAGGCTCGCCAAATGGCGCAGGTTCGCCAAAAGGCGCAGGTTCGCCAAAATGAACCGAGGCTTCGCCAAGTGAACACGAGGCTCGCCAAATGGCGCAGGTTCGCCAAAAGGCGCAGGTTCGCCAAAAGGCGCAGGTTCGCCAAAATGAACCGAGGCTTCGCCAAGTGAACACGAGGTTCGCCAAAAGGCGCAGGTTCGCCAAAATGAACCGAGGTTTGCCGCCAGAACCGAGGTTCGCCAAAATGAACCGAGGCTTCGCCAAGTGAACACGAGGTTCGCCAAAAGGCGCAGGTTCGCCAAAATGAACCGAGGCTTCGCCAAGTGAACACGAGGTTCGCCAAACCGCGAGGTTCGCCAAATGGCGCAGGTTCGCCGTATGCAGGTTCGCCAAAATGAACCGAGGTTTGCCGCCAGAACCGAGGTTCGCCAAAGGAGCCGAGGCTTCGCCAAGTGAACACGAGGTTCGCCAAACCGCGAGGTTCGCCAAAATGAACCGAGGTTCGCCAAACCGCGAGGTTCGCCAAAATGAACCGAGGTTTGCCGCCAGAACCGAGGTTCGCCAAAGGAGCCGAGGCTTCGCCAAGTGAACACGAGGTTCGCCAAAGGAGCCGAGGCTTCGCCAAGTGAACACGAGGTTCGCCAAACCGCGAGGTTCGCCAAAGGAGCCGAGGCTTCGCCAAGTGAACACGAGGCTCGCCAAATGGCGCAGGTTCGCCGAAGGCGCAGGTTCGCCAAAATGAACCGAGGTTTGCCGCCAGAACCGAGGTTCGCCAAACCGCGAGGTTCGCCAAAAGGCGCAGGTTCGCCAAAATGAACCGAGGTTTGCCGCCAGAACCGAGGTTCGCCAAACCGCGAGGTTCGCCAAATGGCGCAGGTTCGCCAAAATGAACCGAGGTTCGCCAAATGGCGCAGGTTCGCCGTATGCAGGTTCGCCAAACCGCGAGGTTCGCCAAATGGCGCAGGTTCGCCGAAGGCGCAGGTTCGCCAAAGGAGCCGAGGCTTCGCCAAGTGAACACGAGGTTCGCCAAAATGAACCGAGGTTCGCCAAATGGCGCAGGTTCGCCGAAGGCGCAGGTTCGCCAAAATGAACCGAGGTTCGCCAAATGGCGCAGGTTCGCCAAAATGAACCGAGGTTCGCCAAACCGCGAGGTTCGCCAAAAGGCGCAGGTTCGCCGTATGCAGGTTCGCCAAAAGGCGCAGGTTCGCCGAAGGCGCAGGTTCGCCAAAATGAACCGAGGTTCGCCAAAATGAACCGAGGTTTGCCGCCAGAACCGAGGTTCGCCAAAAGGCGCAGGTTCGCCAAACCGCGAGGTTCGCCAAACCGCGAGGTTCGCCAAACCGCGAGGTTCGCCAAAGGAGCCGAGGCTTCGCCAAGTGAACACGAGGTTCGCCAAAATGAACCGAGGTTTGCCGCCAGAACCGAGGTTCGCCAAAATGAACCGAGGCTTCGCCAAGTGAACACGAGGTTCGCCAAAAGGCGCAGGTTCGCCAAAAGGCGCAGGTTCGCCAAAAGGCGCAGGTTCGCCAAAAGGCGCAGGTTCGCCAAACCGCGAGGTTCGCCAAAAGGCGCAGGTTCGCCAAATGGCGCAGGTTCGCCGTATGCAGGTTCGCCAAAGGAGCCGAGGCTTCGCCAAGTGAACACGAGGTTCGCCAAATGGCGCAGGTCCGCCAAAAGACGCAGGTTTGCCGGCGCGACGCTCGCCGTAAGGCAAGGTTCGCCAAAGGAGCCGAGGCTTCGCCAAGTGAACACGAGGTTCGCCAAATGGCGCAGGTTCGCCGAAGGCGCAGGTTCGCCGAAGGCGCAGGTTCGCCAAAGGAGCCGAGGCTTCGCCAAGTGAACACGAGGTTCACCAAATGGCGAGGTTCGCCGTATGCAGGTTCGCCAAACCGCGAGGTTCGCCAAAAGGCGCAGGTTCGCCAAAAGGCGCAGGTTCGCCAAAAGGCGCAGGTTCGCCAAAGGAGCCGAGGCTTCGCCAAGTGAACACGAGGTTCGCCAAAAGGCGCAGGTTCGCCAAACCGCGAGGTTCGCCAAACCGCGAGGTTCGCCAAATGGCGCAGGTTCGCCGTATGCAGGTTCGCCAAATGGCGCAGGTTCGCCGAAGGCGCAGGTTCGCCGAAGGCGCAGGTTCGCCAAAAGGCGCAGGTTCGCCGAAGGCGCAGGTTCGCCAAAGGAGCCGAGGCTTCGCCAAGTGAACACGCAGGCTCGCCAGATGGCGGGTTCGCCAAAAGGCGCAGGTTCGCCGCCAAGTTGGCCGAGGTGCTTCCGCCGCTGGTCTTCCGGCTTAGGCCCCGCTTATTCGACTCTTGGCCTTCTCCAAACTTAGGTTCCGCTCAGATTTGGTTCCGGACTAACTCTTGGTTCGCTCCGCTCAACGGTCCCGAATCCGATCGTCCGCTCAAGTCCGCTTAAACCGTGCTTGTGACGCCGTGGGTTTGCCGCCGGTTCGCTTTAACGATTCGACGTCCAGATCATTCGATGGGTTGTCATTCGCCGACTTCGCCACGAAGTTGGCTTCGGGATCTTGTAAGTATTTTTCAACGCCACAGATACCCTCCAAAGCCGCCTCGCCTCGATTCTTGACGAAGTCCGATGCTTTGGACATGATGGTTCCCGCCTTCGCCTACCGAGGGTCCCAAAAGTTAGCTTCAAGTCTTCGATTCTTTCGCACCATCCAGCTTTGTAGGATTTCTCGATAAGATCACGGTGCTGCATTTATTGTCTGACCGCTTGTTAAAATCTTGATTCGAAGCCGGTGGGTGAGTTTTGTTTGTAACTCGTGTCGGTTGGTTGTTGTTTGACTAACCATCGGACTTTTGGACTTATCCGTATGTCGGCGAACTCCTTGTTGGCTTACACGCTGGTTGTGTCGAATATATGGAATTTCATAACCCTCAGTCGGCTATTTCTTCCATCATCACGCATGCTATTGGTTTAACCACGCCGAGGACTAATCTTTTCATGGAGATATCCTCCGAGGACTCCTTGTTGAAACAGAGACCATTTGGCATTCAACCATCGCCCTAGCCTTCACGCATGAAAGCGACGCTTTGACCATTGTTGGGATATGATTATTCATAGTGGGAGAAGTTTCTTCGACCGACACGCTTGTCCTGTCAACATGACTTTCACGCCATCGATTATTCCTCTCTTGGATATTATGGTGGAGGAAGTCAAGGGTTATCGAAGTTATCCTTAAGAATATGGGTTTATTCTCTAGAACTCCTCATTGAAAATTTGGAAACAGCTTTATACCGTAATCCTAGTTGAGTAGGATTGGGCAACGCTGATCGACGCCGATGCAATCCGCGACGATCGAAGTTATCCCTAAGAATATTTTTATGGAAATATTCTTCCGAACTTCACAAATTAGGAAATAGTTTATACCGTAATCCTAGTTGGAGTAGGATTGGGCAACGCTGATCGACGCCGATGCAATCCGCATCGATCGAAGTTATCCCTAAGAATATTTCTTGTGAGAATATTCTTCCGAACTTCTACAAATTAGGAAATAGTTTATACTGTAATCCTAGTTGGAGTAGGATTGGGCAACGCTGATCGACGCCGATGCAATCCGCACGATCGAAGTTATCCCTAAGAATATTTCTTGTGAGAATATTCTTCCGAACTTCTCACAAATTGGGAAACAGCTTTATACCGTAATCCTAGTTGGAGTAGGATTGGGCAACGCTGATCGACGCCGATGCAATCCGCACGATCGAAGTTATCCCTAAGAATATTTCTTGTGAGAATATTCTTCCTGAACTTCTCGACAAATTGGGGAACAGTTTATACTCGTAATCCTAGTTGGAGTAGGATTAGACCACATGGGAGAATATTTGGAGAATTGAGCCGGGTAGCATCTCCAAAATCTTTCCAAATATTTAGGAAAGAGGATGGATAAATTATTGGGCTGTTTTGGATTCCTTTTAGATATCCAATTGGGCTCCAATTAGAATTCCTATTTGTTGTCAAATAGGACTCCTTATTCAAAGAGAATTGGGTCCATATGGGATTGTTATAAATACCCAAAAATCCTCCTTCCTCTTGACCTAGGCCGCCCTCTCTCAGGCGCTTTTTGTTTTTTTCACTGTCGCTCCATCTTCTCCGAACAACGAGGTATGACGAGGATTTTATATGTATATTTTCTTCCTCTCTTCTTTTCTCTTTTTTGTTGTAAGCATGCATGGGAGGAGAAGAACCCGCCGCGGGCCATGAATAGGTGGCGGCGGCCACGGGCGGCGGCGGCCACGGGCGGCGGCGGCCACGGGCGGCGGCGGTGGCTGGCGCTGGGGACGGCGGGCCGCCAGCCGGCCGGCCGCTGACGGAGTTCGATCGGCTGGCCGGTCAACGAAGTGCTCGAGCGTTAGCCGTCGCTGACCGAAGCTACTGGCGCTGCCGTTGTCGCGACCGAAGCCCGGCATCGAATCGGCTCGGCCACCTAGGCACCCTCGGACGGGTGCGGTCGTCCGTTGTTCTTGTCGACATGCCCGTTGATGCCCCAGTCATGATTGATAGACCATGACCACCAAACGGACTTTTTGATGCTATATTTGCCGATTTTGGCCACGCCCGACTTTTTGTCGATTTTTGCAGCTTCCGATGTCATCGGAAGATCACGCCGCCGAGGAGTCGATCAACTCGCGACGGCGCTGCGGAATGCACGCCTCCTTCTTTCGTGGTGCGCCAGCCATCATATTCTCGTGATATATATGCTTGTATCCCCGCTTCGTTCTCCTTCGTGAGGCGATTGGGAAGAGCCGAAATCCTCCTTTGTGGGGATCGACGCTGCAGATTGTGTACACTTGTTACGACCCCGCTTCGTCCTCCTTTGTGAGGCGATTGGGAAGAGCCGAAATCTTCCTTCGTGAGGATTGAGGCTTCAAAGATCACCCGCCTCGATATCTTTAACGGAGCGATTTCATACCGCACTTTGCTCAGAGAACGAAATATATTGCCGCTTTGTTTACGCTGACTATATTTATCGCTCTCCCGTATTCGATATGGATGAAATCGCCATACCCGCTATAAGGTCGGACTCAATCTAAGTAAGATGAATTCAACGCTTTTACTAACTCAATATTTTCTCGATTTCAGTTGATTATTCCTCGGGAGCTTTTCCGACATACGCCGTTGATGGACGCCAGAGTGACTATTATTCCACGGTGATGATCCCGCTGATTTGTATCTCGCCGATTTGCACCCAGACGCCACCGAGGCGATTCGTGATCAGAAGTTGAGGGGAGTTCCCGCATTCTCCGACGATTGGTTACCGATGCGCCACTCATAAAGGACACCAGCTCCACTGCACCTTTGCGAAAAATAGAATATCTGTTCGGCGACTCAGTTAAGGACCCGGATACAGCTTTTGTCGAGAGCGAGCGATGGTTGAACCAAGACGACGGAGGTCCCTTGTATATTCCTCGGATACCTCGTCAGCTCTCACTGACTGATTTCAGACACCACGCGGACACGCCAGATGTCATGGCGCCTTACCGAGGAGCATGATCATATTCATTATGGTTTATTACCCGCCAGCCAGCCCGGTTCCAACAGAATCGCCATCGGCCTTCACCTCGATTGTGGGCCGACACACCGCCTGCGATGAGCTCTTTGTTCCTCGCTTCAACTTTGAAGAATCGCCACGCTAGCGAGATGCCATCATCTAGTCACGATTTTACTACCGGGTTCACTCATCGTAAACATTGGTGGGTCGCTGACCAATTACGCCCTCAACCGTGGATGGAGAACTTCGCTATGCTCAGATTCGCCGATTCGTGCCACCATGTATGGCCTTCCAATCAGCGCTAACCATTTCTTCGCCTTTATTTGAGCTCTACAATCCGTGATTCAAATACATTTTACACCAAACACGGCGAAGTTGGGGCTGGCTCTACATGAGATGTACCACTTCCGATTTACCCATGGGGAAGATGTCAGATCGAGTATTTCCTTCCAATCGAACCGAAGCCTACCAAGAAACACACACCGATCGCCACAAGATTTTGTGGGATCTCACTTGTCATTACTATATAGCTCGCCCAATCAACCTTGTGCCAAAAGGAAATTGCAAGTGAGTCCAAGCGCTTTGCCAACTATTTGTTCCAAAGATTTGGAGGACAACTGGCGAGGAAATATGTGAATTGTCACCGCCACTCTTCAAGGTTAATGAACTGATCGAGAGGTCCGAGGCTAACTCCTACACGCCACCACGCCGAAGATGATTTTCCCCTGTGGACCAAGTTTGCAACCTTTCGTGGCATGCGGTCAAGCCCATCCAAACCGACGACTCTTTTAGCCTGGCTATCTTGCAACCGCTAAAGAAATGTGTGGTTCCATATCAACTGATGATGCTTTACCTTTGAGGTCCTTTACCCCGCAGCTCAGCCTTTGCTCACAAGAAGGAACTCTCTCCTTCCGTAATGGTGGCCAATATTCACCGTGGATTACGCATATAGTCCGAAGCATCAGAGAAAGGACGAGCCATCATCACGCATTCCTTCCGTCCGGTAGAGCTCCCATATACCTATTTGATGGCCTGGCTGGTCCTTCATCGCCCCGACATGATGTCGGCACCGGTTCCACAGATTCGCCTACTCCTTTCCCCGCGTTGGTAGAGGATTGCGATGGAAGGGGCGGGCTTTACAGAGATCAAGAAACGATGCATTCATAAAGGATGGATCTTTTCCGTGATGTTTTCCTCGATTCTCCGGGTCAATATGGTGAGTCCTTGATCGACGAGGAGGTGCCAAGACACGCCAGACTTCACTTGACATTGGTCGTTTAACCGGCTAGTGAACATCGTGCCGTGGTATCTCACTTTCCGGTAAAGGAAGAATGCTTCATTGAGCCTTATTTTCCTCGTTGCTTTGCTCGCCGCCGGTTACGCACCAACTTTATGTTGGGAACCCGAACCGACGGCTTCGGACTCGTGGTGGACTTGTGGATGGCCTTCGAGCATGGTTGTGGAGCATCATGGGATGTACCGGTGCTAGATTCAGTCTCCCGAGCTCAGACCGTCAGCTGGAGTCGACATTCCTCCATTGTAGTTGGCTATTAGTAGCTAACGAGCCAGCCCCTCGGAGGGCTATCTCAGATCTAGTGGCCGGCATCGCTATGCAGCCGACACTGTGCACCCCGAGACGCCGCTCAAGCTCGAGGAAGTGCCGCCAATCTCATCCGCCAAACGAGACTGAGGAGGAGTTCCACAACTCTGATGCTGCGACTTTAGGAGAAGACCAAGCTAAGATCGCAGCTTATGAGAAGAACCTCGTACTCTCCTTTTCCCCTTCGCTTTCTCATCCTTTCCATTGATTTCTCATCCAACTGAATTTTCGTGCAACTGCTGGAGAAGAAGAATTTCAACCCTCTCAAGGGGTTAAACGAAAGAGGTTAGCCCATAAGAATCGCGGAATCCTCGGTCCCTTGATATAGACTTGACCAAGAATGATCCAAACAAAGGACGAAGGTAACAATTCACCATGATGTAATCTGAAATTTTCAAATTTTGAGACCGACATTTCTCCATTTGCATGCAGGGGTTTTAGGATTATGATCCCGCTTTGATTTTCCTCACCACGCATTCTCATTGGCTCAGCTCGCCATGCCGAGCCAAGTTTTACTCAATAAATGTATGGAGCTATGGCGAGGAGACTAATGTAGGACCCGATTCGAGAATCCGTGTACATCTAACATCGATAACTCCTCTTCCGGGTGGCTAATGCGAGAATTGAACGACTCGAATTGCACTCCACTAATTGCCTCTTCGCTTTTTGCTCTTTTAGAGGGATTGCAGAGACAAATGCACTAACCGAGACTAAGCAAGCTAACCCCACCGCAGAGGTAAGTAGCTTTACCTATTGTTCGCCTTAGTTGCATTCGCCTTCTTAATGCCTTCTTTTCGACTTCTCCATGGAAGATTTCGTGGAAGCCGGTTTATATGGCAACACTTCCATGGATGACTCGCTACGCTTGGTCACAGGATGGTGATACTCTTGGTGAAGATTTACCCGCTACCATCCCCGAAGAAGGTCTAAATTTTCTTCGATTAATTATAGGACCACCATTTGGCTAATATCACTATAATTAAAAGAGGTCGAGACATTTCTTTTGTGTAGTGGCAGCACTCCTCTTTCCGCCGCTTCTAATCGCCTACCACAAATGATCGTTGAGATAGACGAGCACACCGAGGGCTCACCAAGGTTGATAGTATCCCAAATGATAGATACCGTAGACTCACCAATCTCAAACTACCGAAGGAGACGTAAGAGTCCCCAATCGAATATGCATCCATTAGTTTTGGTTGAAGATTCTAAGGTTCTCTTTTCTTCCGCGGCAGAGCCTACATCTCGACTCCATGACTGGCGAGAGCGCTGATGCCGGATGAAGATCCATCCCGCCTTATTATCCGCTTGGAAGTACGCCATTCTTTCTTTGGTGAACACGGTGATCGAAAAGGTCCTTCATGGCGGCTTTCTTCATCGCCAAAGCCACCGCTGATCCCCTGATGGCCTTGATACGGATATGGGTTATCCCGAAATGGCTCAGCCATTGTTGATGACCTCGCCCATCCGAGGGAAAGCTTCAGAGATCGCAAGAGCCGCGGCAGCCGGGCTTCCTCATATGTAGCCGCCATACCGACTCGCTTAGAGGCATGGCGCGATGCTCGTGTTTTACCGGGCTCAAGTCCGTGATGCGTAAAGACCGCTACCGATTAGCTGTGAGGCGCTGGCTTTATCCCTTCTTAGGCTTCGATAAAATACCCCGTAATCAAACTCGTGTCTTCAATCGAAAAGACTAAACCGCAACGCTGTTAGGCGCCGACTTTATCCCTTCTTAGGCTTCGATAAAATACCCCGTAATCAAACTCGTGTCTTCAATCGAAAAGACTAAACCGCAACGCTGCGGTGAGGCGCTGGCTTTATCCCTTCTTAGGCTTCGGATGAAATACCCCGTAATCAAACTCGTGTCTTCTTCAATCGGGAAAGACTAAACCGCAACGCTGTGAGGCGCTGGCTTTATCCCTTCTTAGGCTTCGGATGAAATACCCCGTAATCAAACTCGTGTCTTCTTCAATCGAAAAGACTAAACCGCAACGCTGTGAGGCGCTGGCTTTATCCCTTCTTAGGCTTCGGATGAAATACCCCGTAATCAAACTCGTGTCTTCTTCAATCGAAAAGACTAAACCGCAACGCTGCGGTGAGGCGCTGGCTTTATCCCTTCTTAGGCTTCGGATGAAATACCCCGTAATCAAACTCGTGTCTTCTTCAATCGGAGAAAGACTAAACCGCAACGCTGTGAGGCGCTGGCTTTATCCCTTCTTAGGCTTCGGATGAAATACCCCGTAATCAAACTCGTGTCTTCTTCAATCGAGAAAGACTAAACCGCAACGCTGTGAGGCGCTGGCTTTATCCCTTCTTAGGCTTCGGATAAAATACCCTTAATCAAACTCGTGTCTTCTTCAATCGAAAAGACTAAACCGCAACGCTGTGAGGCGCTGGCTTTATCCCTTCTTAGGTTTCGGATAAAATACCCCGTAATCAAACTCGTGTCTTCTTCAATCGAAAAGACTAAACCGCAACGCTGCGGTGAGGCGCTGGCTTTATCCCTTCTTAGGCTTCGGATAAAATACCCTTAATCAAACTCGTGTCTTCTTCAATCTAAAAGACTAAACCGCAACGCTGTGAGGCGCTGGCTTTATCCCTTCTTAGGCTTCGGATGAAATACCCCGTAATCAAACTCGTGTCTTCTTCAATCGGAGAAAGACTAAACCGCAACGCTGCGGTGAGGCGCTGGCTTTATCCCTTCTTAGGCTTCGGATGAAATACCCCGTAATCAAACTCGTGTCTTCTTCAATCGGGAAAGACTAAACCGCAACGCTGTGAGGCGCTGGCTTTATCCCTTCTTAGGCTTCGGATAAAATACCCTTAATCGAACTCGTGTCTTCTTCAATCGAAAAGACTAAACCGCAACGCTGCGGTGAGGCGCTGGCTTTATCCCTTCTTAGGCTTCGGATGAAATACCCCGTAATCAAACTCGTGTCTTCTTCAATCGAGAAAGACTAAACCGCAACGCTGCGGTGAGGCGCTGGCTTTATCCCTTCTTAGGCTTCGGATAAAATACCCTTAATCAAACTCGTGTCTTCAATCGAAAAGACTAAACCGCAACGCTGTGAGGCGCTGGCTTTATCCCTTCTTAGGCTTCGGATGAAATACCCCGTAATCAAACTCGTGTCTTCTTCAATCGAAAAGACTAAACCGCAACGCTGTGAGGCGCTGGCTTTATCCCTTCTTAGGTTTCGGATAAAATACCCTTAATCAAACTCGTGTCTTCTTCAATCGGGAAAGACTAAACCGCAACGCTGTGAGGCGCTGGCTTTATCCCTTCTTAGGCTTCGATAAAATACCCCGTAATCAAACTCGTGTCTTCTTCAATCTAAAAGACTAAACCGCAACGCTGCGGTGAGGCGCTGGCTTTATCCCTTCTTAGGCTTCGATAAAATACCCCGTAATCAAACTCGTGTCTTCAATCGAAAAGACTAAACCGCAACGCTGTGAGGCGCTGGCTTTATCCCTTCTTAGGTTTCGGATAAAATACCCTTAATCAAACTCGTGTCTTCTTCAATCGAAAAGACTAAACCGCAACGCTGCGGTGAGGCGCTGGCTTTATCCCTTCTTAGGCTTCGGATGAAATACCCCGTAATCAAACTCGTGTCTTCTTCAATCGGAGAAAGACTAAACCGCAACGCTGCGGTGAGGCGCTGGCTTTATCCCTTCTTAGGTTTCGGATAAAATACCCCGTAATCAAACTCGTGTCTTCTTCAATCGAAAAGACTAAACCGCAACGCTGCGGTGAGGCGCTGGCTTTATCCCTTCTTAGGCTTCGATAAAATACCCCGTAATCAAACTCGTGTCTTCTTCAATCGGGAAAGACTAAACCGCAACGCTGTGAGGCGCTGGCTTTATCCCTTCTTAGGCTTCGATAAAATACCCCGTAATCAAACTCGTGTCTTCTTCAATCGGAGAAAGACTAAACCGCAACGCTGTGAGGCGCTGGCTTTATCCCTTCTTAGGTTTCGGATAAAATACCCCGTAATCAAACTCGTGTCTTCTTCAATCGAAAAGACTAAACCGCAACGCTGTGAGGCGCTGGCTTTATCCCTTCTTAGGTTTCGGATAAAATACCCTTAATCAAACTCGTGTCTTCTTCAATCGAAAAGACTAAACCGCAACGCTGCGGTGAGGCGCTGGCTTTATCCCTTCTTAGGCTTCGGATGAAATACCCCGTAATCAAACTCGTGTCTTCTTCAATCGGAGAAAGACTAAACCGCAACGCTGCGGTGAGGCGCTGGCTTTATCCCTTCTTAGGTTTCGGATAAAATACCCCGTAATCAAACTCGTGTCTTCTTCAATCGAAAAGACTAAACCGCAACGCTGCGGTGAGGCGCTGGCTTTATCCTTCTTAGGCTTCTCGATAAAATACCCCGTAATCAAACTCGTGTCTTCAATCGAAAAGACTAAACCGCAACGCTGTGAGGCGCTGGCTTTATCCTTCTTAGGCTTCGATAAAATACCCTTAATCGAACTCGTGTCTTCAATCGGAGAAAGACTAAACCGCAACGCTGTGAGGCGCTGGCTTTATCCTTCTTAGGCTTCGATAAAATACCCCGTAATCAAACTCGTGTCTTCTTCAATCGAAAAGACTAAACCGCAACGCTGTGAGGCGCTGGCTTTATCCTTCTTAGGCTTCGATAAAATACCCTTAATCAAACTCGTGTCTTCTTCAATCGAAAAGACTAAACCGCAACGCTGCGGTGAGGCGCTGGCTTTATCCCTTCTTAGGCTTCGGATAAAATGCCCCGTAATCTAACTCGTGTCTTCTTCAATCGGAGAAAGACTAAACCGCAACGCTGTGAGGCGCTGGCTTTATCCCTTCTTAGGCTTCGATAAAATGCCCCGTAATCTAACTCGTGTCTTCTTCAATCTGAGAAAGACTAAACCGCAACGCTGTGAGGCGCTGGCTTTATCCCTTCTTAGGCTTCGATAAAATACCCCAAGATGAATC
Source organism: Asparagus setaceus (assembly GCA_012295165.1). Lineage (NCBI taxonomy): Eukaryota > Viridiplantae > Streptophyta > Magnoliopsida > Asparagales > Asparagaceae > Asparagus > Asparagus setaceus. The sequence goes on along the minus strand of CM022706.1, from coordinate 54,957,557 downwards.
TTGGTGTCTTCTTCAATCTGAGAAAGACTAAACCGCAACGCTGCGGTGAGGCGCTGGCTTTATCCCTTCTTAGGCTTCGATAAAATGCCCCAAGATGAATCTTGGTGTCTTCTTCAATCGAAAAGACTCGTGACCTTCAAAGGACAACCCGGTCTGAAAATCCCTACAAGATACCTTCACCGGCGCTACCTAAGATGAAAGGTGGAACTAAGAGGATCTCCACCGAGAACCGAAGAAACTCGTGACCTTCAAAGGACAACCCGTTTGAAAATCCCTACAAGATACCTTCACGGGCTACCTAGAGAGAGATGGAACTAAGAGGGATCTCCACCGAGAACCGAAAAGACTCAGTGACCTTCAGCGACAACCCGGTTCGAAAATCCCACAAGATACCTTCACGGCGCTACCTAAGATGAGAGATGGAACTAAGAGGGATCTCCACCGAGAACCGAAGAGACTCGTGACCTTCAAAGCGACAACCCGGTTCGAAAATCCCTACAAGATACCTTCACCGGGCTACCTAGGAGAGAGGTGGAACTAAGAGGGATCTCCACCGAGAACCGAAGAAACTCGTGACCTTCAAAGGACAACCTGGTTTGACAATCCCTACAAGATACCTTCACCGGCTACCTAGAGAGAGATGGAACTAAGAGTGGGATCTCCACTGAGAACCGAAGAGACTCGATGACCTTCAAAGGACAACCCGGTCTGAAAATCCCTACAAGATACCTTCACCGGCGCTACCTAGAGAGAGATGGAACTAAGAGTGGATCTCCACCGAGAACCGAAGAAACTCGTGACCTTCAAAGCGACAACCCGGTTTGAAAATCCCTACGATACCTTCACGGGCGCTACCTAGAGAGAGATGGAACTAAGAGTGGGATCTCCACCGAGAACCGAAGAGACTCGATGACCTTCAAAGGACAACCTGGTTTGAAAATCCCACAAGATACCTTCACGCTACCTAGAGAGATGGAACTAAGAGGGATCTCCACCGAGAACCGAAGAAACTCGTGACCTTCAAAGGACAACCTGGTTTGAAAATCCCACAAGATACCTTCACGGCGCTACCTAAGATGAGAGATGGAACTAAGAGGGATCTCCACTGAGAACCGAAGAGACTCGTGACCTTCAGCGACAACCTGGTCTCGAAAATCCCACAAGATACCTTCACCGGCGCTACCTAGAGAGAGGTGGAACTAAGAGTGGATCTCCACCGAGAACCGAAGAAACTCGTGACCTTCAAAGCGACAACCCGGTTTGACAATCCCTACAAGATACCTTCACCGGCTACCTAGAGAGAGATGGAACTAAGAGGGATCTCCACTGAGAACCGAAGAGACTCGATGACCTTCAAAGGACAACCCGGTCTGAAAATCCCTACAAGATACCTTCACGGGCTACCTAGAGAGAGAGATGGAACTAAGAGTGGGATCTCCACCGAGAACCGAAGAAACTCAGTGACCTTCAGCGACAACCCGGTTTGAAAATCCCTACAAGATACCTTCACCGGCGCTACCTAGAGAGAGATGGAACTAAGAGTGGGATCTCCACCGAGAACCGAAGAAACTCGTGACCTTCAAAGGACAACCCGTTTGAAAATCCCTACAAGATACCTTCACCGGCGCTACCTAGAGAGAGATGGAACTAAGAGTGGGATCTCCACCGAGAACCGAAGAAACTCGTGACCTTCAAAGGACAACCCGGTTTGACAATCCCTACAAGATACCTTCACGGCGCTACCTAAGATGAAAGATGGATAGAACTCTTCCGCTTATCATGAAAGGATCTTACGCTTGGAGAGGAAGAATTTTATATTCTATCTCCCAAGGAAAGGAATTTTGAGTGGGCCTCTTGTTCATAGAAGGAATCAAGAGGGGATTTTGGTAATGTACCGTAAAATTTGTAGGCCCACCGCCAAGAAATTTGATCGGTGAGGGAAATTATGATGGAGGACAAATCTAGGGTTATCCTCAAGAAAGGTGGGTGAAACATCCCACGAGGAACTTCCCGCTGAACGGGTTATCCCAAGATACCTTCACGGGCGCTACCTAAGATGAAAGATGGAACTAAGAGGATCTCCACCGAGAACCGAAGAGACTCAGTGACCTTCAGCGACAACCCGGTTTGAAAATCCCTACAAGATACCTTCACGGCGCTACCTAAGATGAAAGATGGAACTAAGAGTGGGATCTCCACTTCGAGAACCGAAAAGACTCGTGACCTTCAGCGACAACCCGGTTCGAAAATCCCTACAAGATACCTTCACGGGCGCTACCTAGGAGAGAGGTGGAACTAAGAGTGGATCTCCACCGAGAACCGAAGAAACTCAGTGACCTTCAAAGGACAACCTGGTTTGAAAATCCCTACAAGATACCTTCACGGCGCTACCTAAGATGAAAGATGGAAAGAACCCTTCCGCTTATCATGAAAGGATCTTACGCTTGGAGAGGAAGAATTTTATATTCTATCTCCCAAGGAAAGGAATTTTGAGTGGGCCTCTTGTTCATAGAAGGAATCAAGAGGGGATTTTGGTAATGTACCGTAAAATTTGTAGACCTACCGCCAAGGAATTTGATCGGTGGGGAAATTATGATGGAGGACAAATCTAGGGTTATCCTCAAGAAAGGTGGGTGAAACATCCCACGAGGAACTTCCCGCTGAACGGGTTATCCCAAGATACTAAGGGTAGTATTTCTTCGTGAACTTCCCATTTATCTAAGATTAATTGCCTGGCCGCCATTTTGTGTTATTAGGCGTATGCATCACAGCGATATGCCCGTAGTGCTTCTCCGAAGTTTATCGCCCCAGCCTCGCTTTGTTATTTTTCACAAGCTTCGACAAGATCTTGATAATCGCCTTGTTGAATGCCTCGCTAATCCATTTGGTACCGGATTATAGGCCGCTGACGAGACGCCTTGTATCTTGAATTTCTCGCAAAACCCGATGAAGGAATTGCCGATGAATTGGGGACCGCTGTCATGCACGATCCGTTTCGACACCATGTCGATAGATGACATGGTGTTTGATAAATTTGACGACGGTATCGCCTTTACTTCCTTTAGCGGATTGCTTCCACCACTTGGAGAAGTAGTCGGTGATCGCTAGAATAAACCGACGCTTTGACCGACGGAGGAAAATGGGACCTACAACGCCCATTCCCCATGTCTCAATGGCCGATGTGGTCAAGGATGCAACCGCCAGAGGTCGATGCATGTAATTCGCGGAATTTGACACGCTGCGGCATTTCCGAAATGCATCGATCAAGGCCATTAATCATTGTTGGCCAAAAGTAGCCCATTCTCCCGATTCGATCAGAGCTTGGGACCAGCCGGTGTGCACCACATTCACCTTCGTGCTTCCCGGCGACCTCTTCGCCTCTTTGTTTGAGAGGCATCGAGTAAAGACCATCGCACTCTACGATATAACATCCGGGTCTCGTGGTCGTAAAAGAATCTTGAGCTCTTCACGGATTGACTCTTCTCCTTCACGCCTTCTCGTAGAATACCATGTAAGACGAATCGATGATAGGAAAGCCAATCTCGGCTCCAACTTGGTTTGGGTTGCATTTACCTCTTTGGTAACTATCCCTTTGTCTTCTTGTACCCCATCATATATTGGTACGAAGAGTCGGTGAGTCCCGACCGTAACTAGTTGCTCGGTCTCTAAGGTTGTGCCGATATTGCTAGTGCGCCAATGCATCCGCATGAGCCGCTCAAGGCGCTGGATATATTCGATGAAGAATTCTTCAAATGAGTCCGCCATTTCAACGGCTATCCGATGATAGGGGACCGATCGTGGTTCCTAACTTCATAGTCACCACGACCGCTTAACTATCAATTGCGAATCGCCAGATGCTTCGAGATACTCTACCCCAGCTCCTTGGTTAAACTAAGTCCAATAAGTAGCGCATTGTATTCGCTACGCTATTGGAACAAGGTTCGTGAGTGAATAAGCACGGGCATGACATGATTCCTGGAAACTAAGACAACCCCGACCCCGGCGGAAATCTTAGAACATCCGGGGGCACTTGCCACGTTGGTAGCTCGAGAAGCTCCGTCAAAGTACAGTCGCCATATTTGTTGGTGCGATGTAGTGTTAACTTCGTGGACTTCATCCGGAAGATCATCATATAGCTCAACTGCATCCGTTGTCGGGCTGGCAGCCAAGAGATCGCAAATCGCTTGTCCTTTAACCGACTTTTGTTGCTTGAAGTGCAAGTCATATTGGGACAAGAGTAAGGCCCATTTCGCCAAACGCCAACTCATTGAGGCCGGCTGGGTCATAAATATTCGGACCGGATTTACGTTAGAGATAACATAAATCGTTTGTCCGACTAAATAGTGCCGCATTTTCTGAATCGCGAACACTAATGCAAGGCACTGCTTCTCGACCATTGGGTATCGAGACTCAAAGACCACTAATGTTCGCCTGTAATACATCGCCTGCTCGCGGACCGCCGCCGCCGCCCCGCAGTAAAGCGCTTAACGAGTGATCCGCTGCCTTGACGTGAAATCAAGAATGGCTTTCCATCGCGTGCAACAAGAACGGAGGTTTAGCGAGATACGATTTGATCTCTTCAATGCCTTCTCGACAGCGCCGCCCCAAATAAACGACACGCTCTTCTTGTTCAACTTAGAGAACGGTTGGCACTTCCTGATAGGTTCGATATGAACCGCCGGATGTACGCCAATCGCCTCTTGTAACCCCCGAAGTTCTCTCGCATTTCTGAGGTTGCAACTCTTGAATTGCCTTCACTTTGTCGATCGACGGGATTCCTTTGTCGGTGACGACGGCCGAGGAACTTGCCACCGACATCCTAAGGAAGGATTTGGCGGGTTCATCTTTAGTTGATGAGTCCGCATGAGTTCAATACCGCTCTAAGATCTTTGATGTGATCTCTTGTCACGCTTTTCACGCACCAAATCGCCAACGTAGCATTCGATCGCTTTTCCGGAGATGATCTTGGAAAATCTCCGCCATTGCTCGCCGGTATGTCGCTACGGGCGTTTTAAGCCGAACGGCATGACCGTAGCAAAATATACCGATGGGCGCTCAACGCCGTGTTTAGCGCCATCGGGTGCATCTTGATTTGATTATACCCAAAAGCCATCCATAAAGGACATCCTCTCAATCCACATGTATTGTCAACTATGACGCCGGTGATTGGCAGAGGGAAATCATCCTTCGCAAGCGGCGCTTAGGTCTCAGAGTCGCATACGCATCCTAATCGAACCATTCTTCTTCATGACCGACTATATTCGCCACCCAATCCGGATGTTGAATTTCCTCGATGAATCCCGATTCTATGAGTTTCTTCACTTCGCCTACGCATTGCCCGCAAGATTTGTGGACTAAACCGCCTTTGCGTTGCTTGACAGTTTGACATCCATCATGATGTTGAGGCGATGTGTCGCCACATTAGGGTCGAAGTCCCGCATGTCCTCGTAACTCCGTGCTAATACATCGATATACTCCCCGATTAAGGCAATCAACTCTTCCTTTCTTCCGAGGGAAGAGTATTGCTGATGTTTATGAGCTTAGGATGCTCTTTGTCACCCATATTAACCTCGACTACCTCGCCCTTAGTGGGGGTTCTTTGTTCAACTTATCCCCAAACCGCTCTTGAGTTGATGGATCCATGGGTCTTCCCATGTTGGTATATCTTCATCACTCTCAATAGTAGCAGGATCGACCGTAGCCATATTTGACATTAAAGCCTTGAAAGCTTCTCCAGGTCGGTGTCGTAATCCCAAGTCAAGAATCGCATCTAATGTCCGCCTCCCTCATTGGGTGGATTATCATCAATCACCATGAGCATTCATCTTCCGAGGAGGATTCAGATCCCAATCCCCTTCTAAATGCATAGTAGTTATCCGCTTCCTCTTGGGACATATGCCGCTTAGGAGGGACTCGAGGACCTCACCAAAACATAGACCTTCCCTTGTGTCAAGTTGTACCCCACTTCTTCATGATACCCTGTTTCGACTATATCTCAATGTGTGGAGGATAGGCCCATTGTCATCTTCATCTTCTTCTAAGAAATGATTCGCATTGAACCGTGATCTCCTTTTCCGTAAACCAAGTCTTTCTCACTACTTGATCTTCGTGGGATGACGAAGTGTTGTCCCAAAGGAGTCTCGAACCGCTTTTGTGTAAAGCAAAATGACCGAATTGGTAGGTGCAACTCGATCGTTGTATAAACCTCGCCATCACATCATTCAAAGACAAAGGATACTCTAAATCATCATTTATTGATTCATCGGCAAGTTGCCAATTACAATGTTCATCCGACGATTCTTCATTGTCAAGATTGATTACAAGGTACAATGTCGCTTAAAATAAAACCACCACTATAACCAAGCCCGCTTCGTGACGCCTTCTTCACCGCTGTCCGTGCCTTGGGCCGATGATTCGCCGACTCATTACCGTAGAGGAGAGAATCGCTGAAATAATTCTCCATCCCCTTAAACGGTTGTTTGTCCGCGACCACCGCCTTGACTCATTATTCGTGGTCTACATATTTGAGACACCGATGAAGAGTAGATGGGACTATAACGCTATTGTGGATCCAAGGTCCACCCAACAATAAGTTATAGGAAGTCTCGCCAATCACATAGCAGTGACTTCGACTTCAAGTCCCCATTTGGCACTTTATCCGATTTTACCAAGCGCCGAGACCACCGGTGTTAAATCCAGATCATCGTGCCTATTGACGCTTAGCTTGTCGGGTGGATTCCAAGGTGATACATGAGGCTAGGGCATGATGCTCACAAATGAACCCGGATCGACTTGGATCCTGCTAACTTCACCGAGCCAATATACCCGTGAAGTATAGCGCCTATCGTGTTTGAATTCCTTGTCCGCATATCCTCCTTTGTAAAGGTGATGCAGGGAAAGTGTTTAGCCGCAAGGTTGCATTGTTGGGCAGATTCTTCCGGAATCGGCTTGATCTGAGTGAGAAACACCTCAGAGTCAGCCAGAGCTTCTTGTAGAGCTTCCCGGGTTTCCTTTGACAATCGGAGCAACTCGTAGAGAGTTATCCCGCCGGATGTTTGCCAACTGGGCCATGACGTCAAAACGGTATGGAGAGTTGGAGCTTCCCGGTTTGTCTCTTCTAATCGGGTGATTGAACCGAGGCTGCTTCGGGAGCTGAACTTCTTGCGGCTGCTTCGCTGTGGCTTCTTTGGCAGCCCCCTGCTGTTGCGCTTCGCGAGTGAGGGGAATTGTTGGTACCCCCACCGACAAATGCCTTGGCATTAGGGTCGGGACTTCCGGTACTTGTATTTGTACTGTCCGCCTCGGTGGCGTGGCTTCGTGTTCTCCTTCTGACAACCGAATGCTACCACCGCTCGCCATCTCCTCCGCACTGCGGAAGTAGCATGGCATGCCTTTCCTTCCGCTTTGATTTTTCTTCGATGAAGAAGAGGCTACCCATTGCTCATCCTCGCTGTGTCCGGTGGATCCACAGACTTCGCCATTTGGGGTCAGATATGATACAAGTCCTTTCTCGGCGTTGTTTATGTGGGTCGCCGCTCACCGCCTTCATTGCGACTTTGACTACCGGTTTAGGTTCAAACCATGTCAATGGCACTGACCCAAAGCTTATGGACACCGTGATTTGTTCGACCTTCTTTCTTTGGACGGCTTCATAGTGATGACCCCTACGCCAATTAAAGCCCGGATTTTGTCCTTAAGGTCAAACAGATTTAGTGGGTGATGAATTGCCCCGTGATACGCCGCAGATTTTGGGTCATTCGTCTCATTGCTTCCTCTTGATTCTCAATCGAGGGAGCTTGATCTTGTTATTTTCAACAAGATATTTGAAGAGACCGGAATCTCGCCGCCCCTAAAGGAATAGGACTTCGAATCTTGGCTCGAGGCCTTCGCTTCGCGCCCCGTTGCCACGCTGATTGTGCCTCGCGGCCGCTGTTGTTGCCGCTGCCGCCGCCGCCGCCGGGTTGAGTTGAACGCTTGGTTCGCGAACCGCCGCCTTGGCTCGCTTCTTTCCCTTTGCCACGGGACAAAGTTACGCCGAGCTTCCGCCGTCGGCTGGCCTCTTTCCGCTTTTTCCTTTTGAGGAATCTTTCGCCTTGCTCTCCACGAACCTTCAAATCCTTCCACGCTATAGATGGTGCTGTCCCCATTGCTCTAGCACGCCTATCGACAAGTTGTTATGGCAGGTCCGAGGATGAACTCATCCGTTATTGATCCCGACAGTTCATTGCCTTGTTCCGGAATCGTTTGACAAAGATATCTACAGTTTCTCCGTCCTTCTGCTTCTCGTCGAGCAACGTCCCGATCGATACTTCGGTATCGTCGTCGAAGAAATTGGTGAGGAAACTAGATTCCATGTCGTCCCAGCTGTGAATGCTCCCCGGCTTGAGACGGCGGTACCAATCGAAGGCAGCCCCACGAAGGGTGCCAACGAATGACCGAACCATCAGGGGCTCGTTGCCGGAATAACTCCGAGGTGCGACTTGAAATAAATCAAGTGCTGCGTCGGGGAACCCTTCCCGTCAAACGGTGTGAAGTTTATTAAGTTAAACTTAGACGGGTACGGAATTGATTCCCACTCCCTCGGGTATGGGCAAGGAATACCGGTTTTCTTCACCTCTTGAGCGGAAATCAATGAGTTGATTTTGCTCGAGGTCTTTGATCTTCTCGCCTCATGAGCGTACCACATCTACATTATGCCCGCCAAGCGGGTTCAGAGGGTTATCATCCTCTTGTATTTCCTCCTCGTCCGAATCGCCGCCATCTTGATCGACGCCGATACCGACTCGATTCACCTCGATGTTTTGTCAAGGCTTGGATCTGTTGGTCATGCATTTCTCTCATCGCCTCGCATGGCCAAATCCATCTCTAGCTTGAAGTTTTCCGTTGTTTAGCCAATGCTTCGCCTAGCATTTTAGCCACTTGATCTCAGATCGATCATAAGCGCTTTGGGGCTCCTTCGCTAGATACAAGATGATCGAGGCGATTGCGGAGCCGATATCCGATGCATCATCCTCCGCGGTATCCCTTTTAGAAGTTTGTCGATTCGACCGCCGGATAGTCCCGACCGCAAACGAAGTTAACCGCTATGATGCGCTGAATAGCCCGTGACGATGGTTCTTTGCTGGTCATATTATTAGTGACCTCGCAATTCATCTTCTCGATGCCATCCTTCATGGAGTCGCTTTGACCTAGGTCTCGCTGTTGGTGCTAAGCCTCCGAAGACCGATACCCTTCGAGTTTCGCCGGCAATTGCACTCGAGAGCACCGCTTTGATGAGCTTAGAGCACAAGCACGACCGTATGAATTTGGGGGAATCCTCCGAGATTTCCTCGCACTCTCGCCGGTAATACTGTGCACCGGAGGAATCTGCCGTGTGTTGGCGCGATCTCTCGAGTATAACGTCGTCGTCATCAGACGAGAGCGTCTCCTTCCGAGAATGGCCAAAACTACCGAAAGTAACTCGCCTTGACTTCCGCTTATGTGAGCGTGAAGTTTCAGGGGACTCTCGGACTTCGATCTTTAATCCGGTTGGTGGGGTTGCAGGAATCTCCCGGTCCTTTCTGGAACGGGTGCAGCCTCCTGTATGAGGAGTGACCCGTGATCCCTTCAGAGGACCCAAGCGATCCTTGATAGTTGGTTTGGTGGTGGTGACGGGAGTTGGCTTCACCACCGTTCAGGTGAAGGCACCTTTGACCTTGAGGCGCCGCCGGTCTTGGGCTTTGGTGTTGAACTTGAGACGCCTATAGCCTTCGGCTTAAGTGCCGATAGACAGGAGCGTGGGCAACTGGGGTTGGGGCACCGTTAGACTTGGGCCTCCAAACCGGTGATAAGTTGGTGGCTTCTTTACCACCTCCTTCTTCAATTCACGAGCCTGGTGGACCAAAGCTCGTGGCTTGCGCAAGGAGTGCGCGGCGCTTCCGGATGCGCTCGTGAAGTGTGGAGCGGTTCCGCTTGACACGGACCCACTCGCTGGTTGACGGCTTGATAGACTGCCGATCACTTGAGGTCAAGCCTCGCAGAAGTCCGATCTTAGATCCGCCAGAAGGACCCCATCCACGGATTGCATGGCCTTGGCATGTTTGCGCCATGCTTTGTCGCCGCTTTGGCGGCTCGCTGGAGAGTGCAGCGCATCATCGGCGCTCATCTCGCACCATCCGACTTCGGGCCGGGGATTTCGCTACCTACGGCAGCGGGTTGGACTCGCCGCCCCGGGCTCTACATCGAGGCCCATCGGGTTCTCCTTGCGCCGAGTCCTTCTTGGAGCGGCGGGAGAGCTGATCTCGAGGACGAGGAAAGATACTCCTCGACTGGCCGGTCGAACTCGAACTCGACCTCTTCCTCCACCGATAGGGATCCGCTGGTTATGCACGACGACCTCCGATTCGAGGTCGGTGGCTCCCATCGTGGTCGCCAGCCTTGTTCGCGTAAAAGTCGGTTTGATTGTCATTGATTTGAACTGCTACAAACTTCAATCGCCTCAAACAAATTCAAAGAAAAATATCGCTTTTATTTTAAGGCTTACAATGAAAATCAAAAAGATTACAACTTTTTCCTAGGTCCGCCAAAAGACGAGGTTCGCCAAACCGCGAGGTTCGCCGAATGAGCCGAGGCTTCGCCAAGTGAACACGAGGTTCGCCAAAGGAGCCGAGGCTTCGCCAAGTGAACACGAGGCTCGCCAAATGGCGAGGTTCGCCAAATGGCGCAGGTCCGCCAAAAGACGAGGTTCGCCAAATGGCGAGGTTCGCCAAACCGCGAGGTTCGCCAAATGGCGAGGTTCGCCAAACCGCGAGGTTCGCCAAAGGAGCCGAGGCTTCGCCAAGTGAACACGAGGCTCGCCAAATGGCGAGGTTCGCCAAATGGCGAGGTCCGCCAAAAGACGAGGTTCGCCAAAAGGCGCAGGTTCGCCAAATGGCGAGGTTCGCCAAATGGCGAGGTTCGCCAAATGGCGCAGGTCCGCCAAAAGACGAGGTTCGCCAAACCGCGAGGTTCGCCAAATGGCGAGGTTCGCCAAATGGCGAGGTTCGCCAAAGGAGCCGAGGCTTCGCCAAGTGAACACGAGGCTCGCCAAATGGCGCAGGTTCGCCAAACCGCGAGGTTCGCCAAAGGAGCCGAGGCTTCGCCAAGTGAACACGAGGCTCGCCAAATGGCGAGGTTCGCCAAATGGCGAGGTTCGCCAAAGGAGCCGAGGCTTCGCCAAGTGAACACGAGGCTCGCCAAATGGCGCAGGTTCGCCAAACCGCGAGGTTCGCCAAAATGAACCGAGGTTCGCCGAATGAGCCGAGGCTTCGCCAAGTGAACACGAGGTTCGCCAAATGGCGCAGGTCCGCCAAAAGACGAGGTTCGCCAAACCGCGAGGTTCGCCAAATGGCGCAGGTTCGCCAAATGGCGAGGTTCGCCAAATGGCGAGGTTCGCCAAATGGCGCAGGTTCGCCAAATGGCGAGGTTCGCCAAAATGAACCGAGGTTCGCCAAAAGGCGCAGGTTCGCCAAATGGCGCAGGTTCGCCAAATGGCGAGGTTCGCCAAAATGAACCGAGGCTTCGCCAAGTGAACACGAGGCTCGCCAAATGGCGAGGTTCGCCAAAATGAACCGAGGTTCGCCAAAAGGCGCAGGTTCGCCAAAATGAACCGAGGTTCGCCGAATGAGCCGAGGCTTCGCCAAGTGAACACGAGGCTCGCCAAATGGCGAGGTTCGCCAAAATGAACCGAGGTTCGCCGAATGAGCCGAGGCTTCGCCAAGTGAACACGAGGTTCGCCAAATGGCGAGGTCCGCCAAAAGACGAGGTTCGCCAGAAGGAACCGAGGTTCGCCGAAATGAGCTGAGGCTTCGCCAAGTGAACACGAGGCTCGCCAAATGGCGAGGTCCGCCAAAAGAGCGACGTTCGCCAGAAGGCGAGGTTCGCCAGAAGGCGAGGTTCGCCAAATGGCGAGGTTCGCCGAATGAGCCGAGGCTTCGCCAAGTGAACACGAGGCTCGCCAAATGGCGCAGGTTCGCCAAAGGAGCCGAGGCTTCGCCAAGTGAACACGAGGTTCGCCAAATGGCGCAGGTTCGCCAAACCGCGAGGTTCGCCAAACCGCGAGGTTCGCCAAATGGCGCAGGTTCGCCAAACCGCGAGGTTCGCCAAAATGAACCGAGGTTCGCCAAATGGCGCAGGTTCGCCAAAAGGCGAGGTTCGCCAAAATGAACCGAGGTTCGCCCGAAAGTGCGAGGTTTGCCAGAAGGCGAGGTTCGCCGAAATGAACTGAGGCTTCGCCAAGTGAACACGAGGCTCGCCAAATGGCGAGGTTCGCCAAACAGCGAGGTTCGCCAGACCGCGAGGTTCGCCAAATGGCGCAGGTCCGCCAAAAGACGAGGTTCGCCAAAATGAACCGAGGTTCGCCAAACCGCGAGGTTCGCCAAAATGAACCGAGGCTTCGCCAAGTGAACACGAGGCTCGCCAAATGGCGCAGGTTCGCCAAAAGGCGAGGTTCGCCAAAGGAGCCGAGGCTTCGCCAAGTGAACACGAGGTTCGCCAAAAGGCGAGGTTCGCCAAATGGCGCAGGTTCGCCAAAGGAGCCGAGGCTTCGCCAAGTGAACACGAGGCTCGCCAAATGGCGAGGTTCGCCAAAGGAGCCGAGGCTTCGCCAAGTGAACACGAGGTTCGCCAAATGGCGCAGGTTCGCCAAACCGCGAGGTTCGCCAAACCGCGAGGTTCGCCAAAAGGCGAGGTTCGCCAAACCGCGAGGTTCGCCAAATGGCGAGGTTCGCCAAACCGCGAGGTTCGCCAAATGGCGCAGGTTCGCCAAATGGCGCAGGTCCGCCAAAAGACGAGGTTCGCCAAATGGCGAGGTTCGCCAAATGGCGCAGGTTCGCCAAAATGAACCGAGGTTCGCCAAATGGCGCAGGTCCGCCAAAAGACGAGGTTCGCCAAAAGGCGAGGTTCGCCAAAATGAACCGAGGTTCGCCAAATGGCGAGGTCCGCCAAAAGACGAGGTTCGCCAAAATGAACCGAGGTTCGCCAAATGGCGCAGGTCCGCCAAAAGACGAGGTTCGCCAAAAGGCGCAGGTTCGCCAAAATGAGCCGAGGCTTCGCCAAGTGAACACGAGGCTCGCCAAATGGCGAGGTTCGCCAAAAGGAGCTGAGGCTTCGCCAAGTGAACACGAGGCTCGCCAAATGGCGGGGTCCGCCAGAAGTGCGACGTTCGCCAGAAGGCGAGGTTCGTCAAAAGGCGAGGTTCGCCAAACCGCGAGGTTCGCCAGAAGGCGAGGTTCGCCAAACCGCGAGGTTCGCCAAATGGCGCAGGTTCGCCAAATGGCGCAGGTCCGCCAAAAGACGAGGTTCGCCAAATGGCGAGGTTCGCCAAATGGCGCAGGTTCGCCAAAATGAACCGAGGTTCGCCAAATGGCGCAGGTCCGCCAAAAGACGAGGTTCGCCGAAGGAACCGAGGTTCGCCAAAAGGCGAGGTTCGCCAAAAGGCGAGGTTCGCCAAAATGAACCGAGGTTCGCCGAAGGAACCGAGGTTCGCCAAAATGAACCGAGGTTCGCCAAATGGCGCAGGTCCGCCAAAAGACGAGGTTCGCCAAAAGGCGCAGGTTCGCCAAAAGGCGAGGTTCGCCGAATGAGCCGAGGCTTCGCCAAGTGAACACGAGGTTCGCCAAATGGCGCAGGTTCGCCGAAGGAACCGAGGTTCGCCGAAGGAACCGAGGTTCGCCAAATGGCGAGGTTCGCCGAAGGCGCAGGTTCGCCAAATGGCGAGGTTCGCCAAAAGGCGAGGTTCGCCAAACCGCGAGGTTCGCCAAAAGGCGCAGGTTCGCCAAATGGCGAGGTCCGCCAAAAGACGAGGTTCGCCAAAAGGCGAGGTTCGCCGAAGGAACCGAGGTTCGCCAAAATGAACCGAGGTTCGCCAAATGGCGCAGGTTCGCCAAAATGAACCGAGGTTTGCCGCCAGAACCGAGGTTCGCCAAAATGAACCGAGGCTTCGCCAAGTGAACACGAGGCTCGCCAAATGGCGCAGGTTCGCCGAAGGCGAGGTTCGCCAAACCGCGAGGTTCGCCAAAAGGCGCAGGTTCGCCAAACCGCGAGGTTCGCCGTAAGGCGCAGGTTCGCCAAAGGAGCCGAGGCTTCGCCAAGTGAACACGAGGTTCGCCAAATGGCGCAGGTCCGCCAAAAGACGCAGGTTCGCCAAAAGGCGAGGTTCGCCGAAGGCGCAGGTTCGCCGTAAGGCGCAGGTTCGCCAAAGGAGCCGAGGCTTCGCCAGTGAACACGAGGTTCGCCAAATGGCGCAGGTTCGCCGTAAGGCGCAGGTTCGCCGAAGGCGCAGGTTCGCCAAAGGAGCCGAGGCTTCGCCAAGTGAACACGAGGTTCGCCAAATGGCGCAGGTTCGCCGAAGGCGAGGTTCGCCAAACCGCGAGGTTCGCCGAAGGCGAGGTTCGCCGAAGGCGAGGTTCGCCAAACCGCGAGGTTCGCCAAGTGAACACGCAGGCTCGCCAAATGGCGAGGTTCGCCAAAGGAGCCGAGGCTTCGCCAAGTGAACACGAGGCTCGCCAAATGGCGCAGGTTCGCCGAAGGAACCGAGGTTCGCCAAACCGCGAGGTTCGCCAAGTGAACACGCAGGTTCGCCAAATGGCGCAGGTTCGCCAAAAGGCGAGGTTCGCCGCCAAGTTGGCCGAGGTGCGCCGCTGCTGTTTCCGCCGCTTTCTGCCTTCCCGCTTAGGCCCCGCTTATTCTCGACTCTTGGCCTTCTCCAAACTTAGGTTCCGCTCAGATTTGGTTCCGGACTAACTCTTGGTTCGCTCCGCTCAACGGTCCCGAATCCGATCGTCTGCTCAAGTCCGGTTTAAACCGCTTGTGACGCCGTGGGTTTGCCGCCGGTTCGCTTTAACGATTCGACGTCCGTATCATTCGATGGGTTGTCATTCGCCGACTCCCCGTCACGAGTTGGCTTCGGGGATCTTGTAAGTATTTTTTAACGCCTACAACCACCACCACCACGTCGTTAGCCTGTAGCACCACCCGAGGGTGAGGAGGATATTGGCGGTACCAATACAGACACAGAGGAGGAGGATGTGGATATTACAGGGAGTGATTCGGGAGATCAGGGTGAGCAGGATGATGATCAGACTGATGATGATCAGCGAGGGATGTGATTTCTTGTCTTTTGTTACTAGTATGCTTTTATTTTGGCATGTACTCTATTGGCTACATTCTGTGTTTTGATGACTATCTGATAGTTTAGTGTTGCCTTTGAGGACAATACTGAGTTTGCGTGTAGGGGTGGGGACTAGTTAGTTATTTTCTTTTATTTTCCTTTTCTTTTTCTTTTAGTTAGTATCTTTTTCATTTTAATTCTTCCTTTTTAGCTAGTATCTTTTTCTTTAAAAAAATTTGTCACTTGCCAACTTGATAGAGTTAATTAATAATTGATCTACTTGATAAAATTTAAAATTTCTAATTCTTAGTTAGTTTTATACTTAAGTTAACTTTTTATGATAACTCTAAATAATCTTTTAAGAAATAATTTTCAAAGTAATATACTTTATTGTGGTCCAACTTAGACTTTTAATTAAAGTAATGAAATTTTTGTATGCTTAGCTTACTCTTGATCTAATTATTTTATATATATATATATATATATATATATATATATATATATATATATATATATATATATATATATATATATATATATATATATATATATATATATATATATATATATATATATATATATATATATATATATATATATATATATATATATACACACACTTAGGCGGTTATATTCCGGAGTAGGACATGTGAATCGAACTTATAATCTCATTCAGGATATCTTTTGTATGAAGTAGGAGGAACCGATATTAGATGAACATTATGTAGAGTTTAATTGACTAGATGAGGAGTTCCAACATATTTTTCCCATTACATCTGATGTGAAGCAGATGCGAGATTAGTGGGATTAGTTGATGGTCTTGATATTCTTAGGGAATCTACACCCTATTTATCATTCAGCACGACCACAGGTATTAGGCAGTACAACAATCTCCTCACTTGTAGAGACTTATCATTTCCTGAAATGGGTGACTCATACGATCTCATATACACCTATGGTCACCTCATATGATCGATCTGCCTTAGTACCCTAGGGAAGACAGACAAGTGGCTATGGGGGTAGTTTCTCAGGTCATGGTGGTGGTTGTGGCGGTGAGCGCGGACATGGGGGATGCTTTGGAGCATGTGGAGGACGAGGAGATAGTCACGAGGAGTCATCAGAGATTATTCCTCTATTTACTATCATTACTGCAAGGAGCCAACTCATATGAAATTTAATTGTCCTCAATTGTAGGGTAAACAACCTTGGAATGCGCATGTAGCTGCCCAGGAGAGTTCCTTCGATGATCAGACTCATCGCGAGCTTGAGCAGTTCTAGCTATAGCTTTTCCAACAATTTAAAAAGGCACATTCCTCCCCTGCTACAGCTAGACTTACCCAATTAGGTAACCCTGCTGCTTGTCTTACATCATCATCATCACATACTTGGATTGTAGATTCAGGGGCTACTAAGTACATGATTGGGAACCGAGGTATACTGTCCTCTTGCACACCTACAACTTTATTTTCCCCTGTAGTTTTAGCTGATGGTTCCAATACACCTGTAGAAGGAATATTCTCTGCTGATATCGCTACTTCCCCTTTCATCTGTGCTATATTTTCTCACTTTCTATTTAATCTCTTATCTGTTAGTAGAATTACTAAAGCATTAAATTGTACGGTAGTACTTTTTCCTACACATTATATTTTTCAGGCACTTAAGATGAGGAAGATGATTGACACAACATGAGCGGAACATCCTGTATGAGCTGGACCTTATTTAAGACCAAGTTGTGGGTATCGGCTATACATCAGCCTTAGATCAGCATTGTCAGTTTGGTCACTCTCCCCTTTTTGTTCTCAAAATAATAACTTCAGATCTAAGTCATGTTGAGTCTTTGGATTGTGAGTCATGTCAACTAGGAAAATACCAGCGAGTGTCCTACCCTAGTCGTGTCAATAAAAGGTCAGTAACACGTTTAATTTGATGCATTCAGATGTATAAGGTCCTTGTTCTGTTCTGTCAAAACTTGGTTTAAGATATTTGTTAGTTTTATAGATGATTTTTCTTGCATGAGATGGGTCTATTTATTAAAAACTCATTCTGAAGTATTATTTATTTTTAGAGTTTTTCATGTTGAAATTAAAAATCAAATTTATGCTTCTATTAAAATTTTGAGGACAGACAATGCTAAAGAATATTTTGACAAATCTTTCAGAAACTTTTCAGAAGAAAATAGAATTTTACATCAATCATCTTGTGTTTATACACCTCAACAAAATGGGGTAGCTGTGTGCAAAATAGACACTTGCTAGATATTGCTCAAACATTATTGTTTCATCGAGAGGTTCAAAAATATTTTTAGGGCGATGCTGTTGTGACTACATGTTATCTGATTGATAGACTGCTATCATCTGTTTTACAGAACAAACTCCTGTATCTCTTTTTTACCCTGATAATGAGCTTTTTCCTTTACCCCCAAAGATCTTCAGTTCTCTATGCTTCATTTACAATCACAGTCCTCAAAGGACGAAATTAGATTCAAAATCTCTTCAGGGAATCTTTGTTGGGTATTCTAGACTCAAAGAGGATACATGTGTTATTGCCCTTCTCCAGATCGTTATATTATTTCAGCCCATGTTACCTTCTTTGAAAACAAACCATGACATGTTGCTTTTGATACATCCTCATATGCTCAGGATGATTATGATTTTCTATTTTCTGAGAGACAATTGTATGTACTCCTTCCGAGCCTGTTGTGCAAGCTAATCCACAATCTAAGTTTGCTGAGCTAGTCCATGTTTATACACGAAGTACTACTCCCAATTATGTGTCAGAGTTCACCCCAACCAAGGGCCCGACTTAAAAGTTAGTCAAAGTGTTGCCATACAACCAAGTGCTACCACTACAAATGATCTTCCAATTGCCCTTCGAAAGGGTAAAAGATCTTGTCCTTCTAGATATTCTATTGCACACTATGTCTCTTACTCTTCATTATCGTCATCATATCATTCTTTCATATCTTCTCTAGACTCTCACTCGGTTCCCAAGAATGTGTCAGAAGCACAGTCTATCCTAGGTTGGACAGTAATGTAGGAAGAGATGATAGCTCTAGAACAAAATAAGACTTGAGATCTTGTTTCTCAACCGCTAGGAAAGAAAGCTATTGGATGCAAGTGGGTTTACACAGTCAAAGTGCATCCAGATGGATCTCTAGCTCGACTAGTTGTGAAGGATTATTCATACATATATGGACTAGATTATATTGACACCTTCTCTCTTATAGCAAAAAAGACATCCGTCCACATCCTTATTTCACTTGCCACTTGCTATCACTGGCCACTATATCAGTTGTACGTTAAGAATGCTTTTCTAAATATCATTGTGGATGAGGAGGTTTACATGGAGCAACCATCAAGGTTTGTTGCTCAAGGGGAGTATGGAAAGGTTTACAGGTTGAAGAAATCTCTCTATGCCTCTCCGAGAACCTGGTTTGGATATTTTGCAGCAGTAATTTAGAAGTTTGGTCTTCATCGAACTCAGAAAGACCACTCAGTTTGATAGAGATTTTATGGTGGGAAACGGATCCTTTTGGTTGTATATGTTGATGACATTGTGATCACTAGAGATGATGTACAGGCATTAGAGACTTGAAGAAATATCTACAACAATAGTTTCAGACCAAGGATCTTGGGTCCCTAAATTATTTTGTGGGACTGAGATAGCTAGATTAAAGAAGGGAATTCTCTTATCTCAAAGAAAATATGTGCTTGACATGTTGACAAATATCGAGATGTATGAATATAAGGGTATTGACTCACTTATGGATGACAAGATCAAAATTCTACCAGATCAGGGAGAGCCATTATAAGATGTTAAGAAATATAGGAGATTGGTAGGAAAGCTAAACTAATTGATAATTAATAGACCAAATATTGTGTTTCCTGTCAGTGTAGTTAGTCAGTTTCTATCAGCACCTAGGATACCCCACATGGAGGCCGTGAAGAGGATTCTTAGATATCTTAAGAAAACTCCAGGCAAGGGAGTTCTCTATTCACATAGTATACACACGAGAGTTGTAGATTTTTCGGATGCAGGTTGGGCAGGATCTCCGACAAACAGAAGATCAACCACATGATACTGTGTGTTTCTTGGAGGAAATATAGTTTCCTAGAAGAGCAAGATGCAAAGTGTAGTTGCTTGATCTACAGCTGAGTCGGAATATCAAGCCATGGCGAATCTAACCTGTGAGCATATCTGGGTTAGAGATATATTGACAGAAATTGATTGTCCTCCTAAATGTCCAATGAGCCTGTATGGAGACAACAAGGCTACCATTCACATAGCTGAGAATTCAGTATTTCATGAGAAGACAAAATACATATAGATTGATTGCCACTTGATTTGTGAGAAGATGGAGAAATGGATCATTAGAGCCAAACACATCCCTTCAGAGCATCAGCTTGCAGATATTCTCACAAAACCTCTTGGGAGAGCATGAGCGAACTTTATTTGTGATAAGCTAGGCATGTATGATATATATGCTCAGCTTGAGTGGGAGTGTTGAGAGTATTTTCTGTATTTAGTTTAGTTTCCTGTATTTAGTTTAGTCCCAGTTAGAGTCAAATTATTTTATAATCCTAAAACTATTAATAAGACTTGAGAGGAGAGGGATAAATTATCCTCTCTAATTAACCAAATAACAATGATTTATAAACTGATGTGATTGCTGAATTCCTTCTCTAATAATTAGATATATAATATATCATATTAGAAGAAATTGAATAAAATGTCATGAACCAATAATTAATCTGATAAACATATTAGATTTTTCCTTCTTTTGAATAGAATTTTAGGCTTCTACCTACAAATTCAAGACATTTCATGGGAATGTTCAACTACTTAAGCTATAACATTTACATGATCAATTTTCTCAAAAAAAAAAAAAAAAAACGTGATCAATAAAATGTACGAGGTATGAAGAAGAATGGTAATAGAGAGAAAAATGTATTTCTTAGAATTGATCATGTTCTTTTGCTAAAGTCTGATCTCTGTGACAATTGCAAGTGAAAAATATGTAAAATTGCCATTCATCTAAAACGGTATATGTATGATATGAACCAATTGGCAAAACATGTCATATTGTAGACTATTTTAATCTATAAGGTTTTTTTATATGAATTATAAAAAATAAAACTAATTTCAAAGAAGGAAAACAACATGTAAATAACAATATCATGTCCAGTTTTTGGTGAGTTGCATACATGGTATGGAGACAAAAGAAAATGTAGATCTACAAGTTGTAATAAACAATCAACCATCAATTTTATCACAACAATAATAATTCAGCACTCCCCTAATTCCTCGTGAGGGCGCTAATATATACATACAATTTTAATTTAAAAAATTGTAAAATTAGGTTAATGGAGATATGAGGTTCTTACAGTTGTTTTCCACTCAAATCGGACGGGGAAGACATCGTCGTGGTATGAGGGCTTCGCAACGTAGGCTTCGAATGAGCAGAGAAGAGATCCGGTCCACTTACTTCTTGTTTTTGTTTGGGTGGGATCATGTCCATGTGTCAATAGAGATAAGTGGAGGATCTTCGTTGACTATATGATGAGGTACAATGTATTGACGTTGTCGTCCCTTTGTGAAGCTCGTGCCTTAGAGGAAGAGTAGATCTTGGTTGATAAAGACCAAAAGTTATTCTTTTTCTCACGTGGGTTTTCTTGCAAACCCTCTTGTGAGAAGAAGATAAATTCAACTAAGGGAGAAGTTGCTCTCAAATGTTTTGTATAACTATTTGAGAGCATAAAACTCTTTGAGAAGTGGTGGCTCTTGGGTGATTAGAAACCCTAGGTAGCCAACCTCAACGAGAGGTGATAGGCCAATGAGAAAACCCTAGTGAAGAGGAGGTATGTAACTCAAAGAACCAAGGAGAGCCCAAGATAGTCTAAGGAACCCTCTAGAGCAAGAGCAACTCTACCAGAGAAGAGAAGAGCCCAACGAACCTTCTAGAGCAAGAGCAACTTTGCTGGAGAAGAGGAGAGCTCAAACCCATGATAAGGAGATTTGGATAAAAATTTAGAGCCCTTTGGTTGTGGGCTAAGAGTCTTTATTTATAGAGGAACTATTATTTATGCTGATTAGAGGCTTTACGCGTCGTTAGACTTACCCAGGGGGGAGGGGGTAGTTTACGCACTGTTAGGTTTATATGATCTACTCTGACAGCTTTTAGGATACAAACATCCAACGGATAGTGATACGGCGTCCTTTGCAATAACTTTGGCAGAATTTATCATTTACGCGATGTTAGTAGTGTTGTGTAAATATTCTCATTGGTTATTTTTGTATCCCCGCATGATCTTTATATATGGATTTTGTCTTGTAGCACTCTGACGCCTTTGATTTGTTACAGTTTGGTCTACCAGTTTAGTGAAAAGTTTATGCACCGTTAACTTTACACAGATTGGTCATGTAAGTTTAGGTCTGCTTAATCCTTAGCACCACATGATCTTAGCACCGTGTAAACATGCTTTAGTCTATTTTTGAGCAAGTTTTGATCCGATTCTCACTCTGCCTAGGCTCAGGGTTTTGTGACTTTGCATCCCTAGCCCCTTGTGGGTCCATGTTGTCAAACTTTTGGTCACTTTAGAATGACCATTCTACCCTCTAGGAGCCCTTTCGTGGCGTTATAGGATACTCGATCGACGGTTTGACATTTTTACCTATCTACAAGAGCCCCAACATTTTTGAAATCTAGGTTTAGACACAAAGCCTATTTTAGAGTACTTTGGAGAACTCCTGGTGTAATGTTGAACCATCTGGAGATGCCTTTTAGAACCTGGTGGGTAATCTTGATCACTGAGCATGTCGGAACGCATCGATCATTGAAGAAATTGTCATTCAGAGGTGTAGTGTTAAACATGATGGCTGATTCGTATCGGCAGAGGTGTACTTTTAAACGTACTGGAGATGATTCTAGAAGAGGCATACTATAAAACTTTCCAGTGGTGCTGCTACCATAGGTGTGGTGTTGAACATAATAGACGGTCATCTTAGTGGAGGTATAGTGTTTAACTGGGGTGTATCATTAAACCCACCGAGATCCATATTGATAAAGGTGTAATGTTGAACCCACCGGTAAATCATCCAAGGATCAATAGTGGAGTGCCATCGGATCAGACGAGGATATTGCGACCATAGGTGTATTGAACTTAGTCATTAACTATCTTAGTAGAGATGTGATGTTGAACCTGCTAAGATCTACCCTAGGAGAGATTTACTATTGAACTTCACTAGTGAGTTGTCCTGGTGTTTGGTAGCGGGACGACATAATCATTGCCATAGATTTCATGTTAAATGTAGCAGTTGATCCCTTTAGTAGAGCTTTGATGTTAATGTGATGAAACATAATCCGGTGAAAGTGTACTGTTAAACACGCTAGAACACCGTATTAGCAGGTATGGCCCACATAATTAGAATTGAGACATCGGTACCCTAGGTTTGATGTTAAATATGACAGGCGATCGTCAATGGTAGTGGTGTGTTCATGAACCCAGCACAAAGTCGAGATCACCAAGATTTACCCATTGATCAGCAGAAAGTCATTTGAAGATGTTAGAAAAGGTGTAGAAATGGGCTAACAAATAGTAGGGGTCTTCGCCTTAAGTGTAATATTGAACTCGGCACGAATTGCCTTGGAAGCAGTTGTATTTATGAAATGTCTTAGCGTATTGGAGAGTTGATCTTGATTGAGATTGCACTCGCGATTGACTTGGATGATGACAACATCAAGTTGGTTGAGATGTTAGTTGGTCGACTCAGCAGTGAGCCAAAGAGGCTCTGGCATCATCCAGGGTGATCATTTCGTGACAATTCTAGGATAGACTTCTTTTTGTGCATGAGGAGTGAGAGGTTGTTCTGTCAGGGAACGTTCTCAAAGTGAAAACCACTTGTATTTACTTGTCGATCATGGAAATATCATTGATAACGTTGGTGAAGAGTCTGGTGTATGCCTTTAGTAGGGGAACTAGCTGCTTGAAGTGTATTGTTGAACTTGGCGGTGAATTGCTTCAGGATAAGTGTACCGTTAAAGAGTGGGGGTAACTGTTCATATCCTTCCACTCTTTTTCCCCTTTTTAGCATCGTGTAAATTCCTCCGAACTAAAAATAAATCACCTTATGAGTCATCGACAAAATCAAGGGGCTAGCATCACCATTCTGTAGGTGGGGGACGCCAGTGTGGGGTGTGAGATCGTCCACAGTGATGTTGAGAGGGATCCCCTCCCGTCGGAGCTGCAAATCGAGGGTAAAGCCCTTCGACTAGAATCCTGATTTTATGCGAGGTTAACCCCTTTATACAGAGCTGTTAAAGAGGAGATATGTAACTCAAAGAACTGATGAGAGTTGAAGGTAGTCTAAGGAACCCTCTAGAGTAGGAGCAACTTTGCTGGAGAAGAGCAGAGCTCAAACCCAACATTAGGAGATTTGGATAAAAATTTTGAGCCCTTTGATTGTGGGCTAAGGGTCTCTAGGCTATTTATAAAGAAACCCTTGTTTATGAGGATTAGAGGCTTTCTGTACCATTAGACTTATGCAGTTGAGGGGAGTAGTTAACGTGTTGTTAGGTTTACGCGAGCTACTTTGGCAACTTTTCAGGGTACCGACGTCTAACGGATAGTGACGCGGCATCCCTTGCAATAACTTTGGAAGAATTTATCATTTACATGGTGTTAGTAGTGCTGCGTAAACATTCCCATTTGTTACTTTTGTAGCCTCGCGTGATCTTTATGCAGGGATTTTGTCTTGTAGCGTTCTGACGCCTCTAATTTACTACAGTTTGGTCAACTAGTTTGTTTGCCAGCTTGGTGAAAAGTTTATGCGCCGTTAAATTTATGCGGGTTGGTCACATAAGTTTAGCATCGTGTAATCCTTAGCACTGCGTGGCCTTAGCACCGCCTGATCTTATCGCCACGTAAACATGCCTTAGTCTATTTTCGAGTGACTTTTAATCCGATTCTCGCCCCGCCTAGGCTCAGGGTTTCGTGACTTTGCATCCCTAGCCCCTTGTGGGTCCATGTTGTCATGTTGAACCCTTTGGTCACTTTGGAATGACCATTCTACTATCCGCGGGACTCTTTGTGGCGTTATAGGATACTTGATTGACTGTTCGACATTTTAACATGTCTACAATGATTACAAGATCCATGATAGTTTCTCTGTCGCAGTTCTTAAGAAAAATCTTCTGATCCCACTCCCGAGACTCTCATCGATGGCCTTATTAGCTTCATACTTCTCTGGATGCATGTGTGGAACAGAAAGTTTGTTATTGTACATGAAATTGTCAAAAGTGAACTTCTTGTCTTTGTCGTGCTTGAAGCAGTAGTCAATGCTCATGTTAAGGATTCTCATCGATAGGCTTTTTCTTTTGTGGAAATATATGGATTTTGCAGGAAAATCTACATTTAAGAAGCTCGTAAATATTACTCTATATATGAATAAAAAGATTTACAAGGAGTAATGTTCTATTTAAGACTATGCACAAGTATATATTTATGCAAATCAATTATATAGTATTAGTTTTATGAATCTAATGCGTAAAATTAATTTTTGAATTAATGCTTGAAGTTGTTGTTAGGTAAAATATTGAAAACTTGATATGCACTATTTGTTATTATTAAAAAGTATATCAAACTGTCATGAACTTTATCTACAGTATTGTTATTGTTTTCTGATGAAACAACTTTTATTAGAATTCAAAATTTTCTTAATAAGTCACCATAGATTTTATAAGATATAATAAAGCTCCACGGCTATTTTTTTTCAAATAAACTTTATATCTAATTAGTTAGATGCTCTTTGAATTTTTATATATACATATATAGTTTTTTTCAGCTACATATCATTTTTTTTATTCTTTTATGATCTTAAATGTAACGAATAAGTAATTATGTGGTCCCTAATCTTATGTGACTGTGTCCATTTCATGATATGAACGAATGTTCTTGAAAGGAAAGGAGTGAAAAGAAGAAAAGGAGAAAAAAATCATTCATGTCACTTTACCCTCTCAATTATAGAAGAAAAGATGTCATGCTTTTCTTTTCTTCATCAAATTTGTGCTTCACCCGATTTTGTTCTTTATAACACGCCTTTATATGATAAAGAGAAATTGGTGAACTATCTCTAAAGATATCAAAAACGCCATGTATATAAAAAAAAAGTGTCACGTGTCAAATCTCCAACAAAGAAATATCATGTATCCCTCGATCCTATTAGAAGTCGATATGTATACAACTAATTCTATCTTCTTAAGAATACTCATTAAATTAAAACTATTCATTCATATCCATAAATAGAAAATTATATATATATATATATATATATATATATATATATATATATATATATATATATATATATATATATATATATATATATATATATATATATATATATATATATATATATATATATATATATATATATATATATATATATATATATATATATAATTCTAATAATCAAAAATTTTAAAGTCTAATCAAATTATAACTATCCAAGAAAATTGTCATGCAGTCCTCCTTAATTTTTAAATGGTAAATTTCAATAAAACTCACATAACCTTGGGGATTTAGCATAAACCTCCAAAATAGTTGCAACTTTCATTAAATCCCTAACAAGCTTAAGAATTTCAGAAAACCACCAAAAATATTTTGATTTTTTCCACTTAATCTCCAAAATAGTGTCATCCCATGATTTTACATTGAAAAGTAATCTCAAGGCTAGTATATACCTCTAATCATTCCTATTTGCAACTTAACCCATAAAATTATAAACATCCCTAAAAATATATAAATTACAAGTAGCTTTCAATGGAATCTAAAATTAACTATACTGCTCTTACTTTGGTTCCTAAGGTGAATTGCCCTCAACAAGCTTTTGACTTTAGGCCAACGCTTGCTGTACAAAATAATTTCTAAGATTTTGGCACAAGAGTTCAAGCAGTCATGGGGAGTTTGATAAGTGATGCACAAAAGGCATTTGCCAAAAAAGTTCATAAATTACAAATAACCCATTAAAAAATCTAAAAGCTACAAACAACCCCCATTAAAATTTCAAAATTATAAACAACCCCCTAAAATTCTAAAACTCAAACAAACAACTAAAAAGATGAAAATTACAAAAAACCTATAAAGATAAAAAATGACAAATAGCACCTTGAAAACTCTAAAATTGTAAATTGCCCCTAAAAATTAAAAATTACAAATAGAACCTTTAAATTAAAAATTACAAATAAACCTAAATAATTTTAAAAATTATAAACAACCCACTGAAAAATCCAAATTTGCAAACAAACTCTTTAAAACCCAAAAATTTCAAACAATCTCTGGAAAAATCTAAAAATTACGAGCAAACCTCTAGAAAGAATCAAAATTATAAATATCTGTTATTGGAGTTTTTGCGAAAAATTATTGTGTTTTAAGTGACAAAACATCAAACCTATTGGGATTTCCACCAAAAATTATTGGGGGTATTTCGGTCACTTATCTACACATGAACTAATAATGTTAATGTTTAGGGTTTTTTGCCAAAAGTTATTGGAGGTTTAGTACATTTCAAAGATATTGGGGATTTAGATCTGAACATCTAAACTATTAGGGTTTAGTGAAATTATACCATATTTTAGTTTTGAATTTTTTGATATATACCCCTAAATTGTAGTTATTTTAAAATTTGACCCGAATCATGATAACTTAAAATTTGCTCCCAAATTATTTTTTTCCCTTAACTTTATCCCTCACCTTAGCTTTAATGAAGAAAAGAAAAGTAGACCCACCCGTGCGGGCACGGGCATAACACTTGTTAGTATAGATTTAAATTAATTGAGTTTATATTAATTATGCTTGCATATGAGATGAAGTGTTCTCTGTTTATGTTTGATCGATGTAGGTATGAGAATGTGGAGGTTAGTGAGTTATTCTACTACTTTGCTCAGTCAGAGAGGAATCCGGCAGAGGACCCACTAATTTTCTGGCTCATCGGAGGCCCTGGTTGCACTGGCTTCAACGCTTTGTCTCTTGGAATAGGTAGCATTTCAGCTTGAACCATTTTATGATATGTAGGCTGTAAAAAAAATTTATTATTATTACTGAAGACAGCCAATATCCGCGAAATACTATCAATAAAGGTTACAAGCTGACGACTTTCACGACAACAAAGGAGAATCAGAAGCTAATGTCTCCAGAGTACAAGGATTACAAGTTGACAATCCTTGTGAAAAGAGATCACAAGTATTGATCTCTTCAAAGCAAAACGCGGGGCTCACCCCCCACATTTCAATTCAAAACGCGGGACTCATCCACGCGTTTCAATTCAAAATGCGGAGCACGTGGCCCGCGTTCGAAGCCTAAAACGCAGAGCACATTCGAAGCCCAAAACGCGGAGCACATGGCTCGCGTTCGAAGCCTAAAATGCGGAGCACATGGCCCGCGTTCGATGCTCAAAACGCGGGCCTCCAGCCCTGCGTCCTAGTTAAAACGTAGACGCGGAGGTCCATTCCCACGTTCCTGTACTAAAATGCAGACGCGAGGCTTGCTCCAGAACGCGAACTTCGCGTTTTGACTCATTCAAACATGAGTTGAACAGTTCCTAAACCGTTTGAGAGATTTAAGGGGGGGGCGGTTACACCCCACTAAACCCCTATTATGGAGCAATTTAAGGGGACGATTACACCCCTTTAATCTCTATAAATGGAGGGTTTTCACAGCCAAATGGGGGCTGGTTGAAAGGGTTTGGCCAGAGAACTAAAAAAAAGAGAGAGAACGGTTTCTTCTGCGCAACTGTGATCGGCATGACGATCGGACCTTCATCCGTAGTCTGATCGATGTGAAACTTGGAGGGAAGCCTCAACACTCGTCGTTCCTAATTTTGAATGGTGGAGATTAATTTCTACCGGTTGGATTTAGAGATATTGAGGTTTTACCGAAGCCAATTGTGCAGAAAACGGTTTCTTCTGTGCAGCTGTGATCGGCGTGACGATCGGACCTTCATCCGCGGCCCGATCGGAGTGCAATTTAGAGGACAGCCTCAACACTCGTCTTTCCTAATTCTGAACGGTGGAGATTGATTTCTACTGGTTGGATTTTGAGATATTGAGGTTTTACCGAAGCTCTATATCTTTTCTTTTAAAGAAATGATCAAACCTCCTTTGCTGGCATCAACTCTCCTAGAGAGTTCAACTCGATTACAGTTTTCAAACTTGCACGGCAAGTTCTTCTCCGCCATTCTTGGCTAAAAGGATTACTAATTCTTTTCTAAAATCAACTCTATCAAAGAGTTCTTAACTCGGCCAGAGTTCTAAACTTGCTCCTGCGAGTTATTTTTCAACCTCGTCCCACGAGTCAAGACGGTCGGATCGTCAACGAGATACAAGATTCAAGCTCCTATCGCCATCGTGAAGAACCCAGTTTTAAACAAAAGAAAATATCTCCGTTGACCCTTCCGTCTTTTGTAAATCGGGCAACCGATCGAGGAATTTGTAATTTCTCTTTATCTAAGTCAGTTAGAGGGAGAGATTGCATTCGAGAGATTATACTCATTATTCTTCAAATAGAGTAGATCAATTTTATATTTTCTCAAATTTTCCTCGCGAACAAAAGATGGCGACTCTGCTGGGGACAATCTCTTTCACCGATGAAGAGGTGGTGGCGCAGTCCGACGTCAAGCTCATTAGGATGACTATTGGAACTCTGACTGTAGAGTTCGATCAAGCCAAGTACGAGGAGGCGCTCTCCTCTGGATCCCTTAGCCCCAGGGCTATGCGCAAGATCCACAAAGTCTCTAAGGAGATCAAAGTCCCTTCGGTTTTCGTGGCCAACCTGATCAGTAAAGATGGTGATGTCACTACAAAAGCCTCAAACCAGGCAAAAAGGAGCGCTGTTCGCCGAAGAACACAGCCCCGAGATGGCCAATCGACCAACCAACGCAAACTTCGCATTTGTGAGCCAAAACGCGATCTCGAGCTTCGCGTTTCTTTTACAGAACGCAAGCCTCGCGTTTATGTGCCTGAACACGAGCCTTGTAAAAGCCAGGCTGAACGCAACCCTCAATGGCGCGTTTCACAGTCGAAACACGGATCTCAACCCCACGTTCAATTGCTCAAACGCGAACCTCGCGTTCGGCAGGGGGTTGCAAGCGACCCTCACGCCCCTATCCTGAAACGCGGGTCTCAACCCCGCGTCTAAGCATTCAAACGCGAACCTAGCGTTCCCAATCTAAAATGCGGGTCTGAACCTCGCGTTCAAGTGCTCAAACGCGATCTTCACGTTCCAAGTGCCAAATCATCGGCATATCGACGTTGCTTACATGTGACCAAGCCGTCGGTGTTTAACCGATTGACAAATATCATTTGGTCCACCGAACGACGGCATTATCATAGGAAGGAGACTTCAGAGGTTGAATACCTTGGAGTCACTTCTAACAAGATCGGAGTAGGCAGACCGTCAATATCTAGCTCCAATGAGCCAGAGGCAAATCGGTCCCCCGACTTGAAAGAGGCTTTGAATGACTCCGACGAAGTTGACCGACATACTCGGACTCGAACAGGGGTCATACCCCCTGTCAACTACCAAAAGTTGGATAAAGGAATTGAGTCTGATGATGAGCATTCAGCCATCGCAGAATCTCAATCCTCTAGTTCTTTTGTGGAGCATGTGAGCGCTGTCTACACGACGAAAAATGCTGAAGATTTCAAGAAGAGGCTCGAAGAGCATCAGGCTATAATGCAAGAAGTCCTGCGATCACAACAAGAGTCCATCGATCAATTTCGAGATATGATAAACCAACTTGTTGCAGATAGGGCTCAAGTTCACATGTTCGGCTCAACACCTCAGCCGGAATCATCACGAAGGAGGGGTCGATCCTCAAAACGAAAAGAAAAAGTAAATGAAGCTTCTGATCAAGAAGCTCATCACATAGAATCTTTATTTGAAGAAGGGAGAGAGGCCGAAAACGAGCAAAGTCCTCAATCGGCAAAAATGCGAGAACTGGAAGCCCGCCTCAATGTCATGGCTAATAGGTGCGAGCTCCAAGATCAGAGGGTTGTCAGACCGTATCCTGCAGAATGGGATACGGTTTCTTATCCTCCAAAATTTAAAATCCCGACGCTACAAGCTTTCGACGGCACGGGATCACCGAACCAACACACCTACCATTTTAGGTCACAGATTAGAAATGTGATGGTAAACGATGCCATAACAGCTCGTTTGTTTATTGGCACCCTCAAGGGGGTTGCCTTTGAATGGTTCATGAAACTGCCTGCAGGATATATCCAGAAATGGGCAGATTTAGAGAGACTCTTCCTGTCATGATTCTTTAAAGATGACACGGAAATCACTGTCACTTCTCTACTTGCCATTAAGCAAAAGGAGGGAGAGCCTATCAAAGTCTTCATCGAATGGTTTCGAAGCATGGCTCTTCGATGCTCGACAGGTATGACACAGTCTGCTCTGATTGATACCTGTCGGCACAATTTACAAACCAATCTCCTAGCCTGAATGGGGGTTGCAAAATGTCATTCCTGGAAATAACTAGTCTCCCAGGGCGAACAGGCTGAAGCAATTATTGCTAGGATTGAAGCTGAAGAAGAGGAGATCGACCAAGACTGGCTATTGATGACCCTCTAAATCGCGAGGTCAAGACTCGGTTAGTATCAACCTAGAATAATTCTGGTGGGGTTGATTATCTCATATTTTCTCGAGTAGAATAATAAATTCTAAATATTGTCAAGTTAACAAAACACTTTTGACAATGTAAGCACTTCAACGTGCAGCAGCACCACCAAAATCAACTTATTAATCCTCTCCAATAGGATGATAAGTCTACAAAGTTGCTCAAATCGTAACACAATCCCGTCAGGTTAACAATGCATCTCTGACAACCAACTTATCAATCCTCTCCAATAGGATGATAAGTCCACAAAGTTGCTCCAATCGTAACATATCCTTGTCATGTTAACCTCACACATCTGACAATCAACTTATCAATCCTCTCCAATAGGATGATAAGCCCACAAAGTTGCTCACATCGCAACGCAATCCCCACAAAGTTAAGATTAGCTCGTCTCGTTATTAGCAAGGCGACCTCTTCTGACAATCAACTTATCGACTCTCTCAATAGAGCGATAAGTCCTCAAAGTTGCTCCGATCGCAATGTATCCTTGTCATGTTAACCTAACACCTCTGACAATCAACTTATCGACTCTCTTCAATAGAGCGATAAGTCCTCAAGGTTGTTATTAATAATACCACAATCCACGCCTCACACGTGTGGGGAATTTTATCCCGAATCCTAAGTAGGGGTAAATCAACGCCTAACACACTTTGGCGGTTTAGTCTTTTACCGATCGAAGAAGACACCAGAATTCAAATCTGGGAAATTTTATCCCGAAACCTAAGCAGAGATAAGCCTGCATCTAATACATGCAGCCGGGTAGTCTATTCCCGTGAGAAAGACGAAGCCTACGTATTCAACATCGTAGCATTAAGCCTAAAAGAGTTTTATTCTTTTAGCACAACGTCACATGCAGAACGGATTTAGATAATCTGCATGCTAGCCCGATTCAAGCGGTGTCGGTAAAGGCTCATCAAGTCCGTTGATGGCCGGGGGTTGGCCAATAACCCTAAAGTCAACGCCTAACACGCGTTGCCGGTTAGTCTCTTGCCCGTAAAAGACGACAAAGTCTACGTATTCAACATCGTAGCACAACGTCACGTGCGAGGCGAACTCCTCTAACATTAACTTATCGACACTTTTCAATAAGAGCGATAAGTCCTCAAAGTTGTTCAAATCACAACTAAATCACGACAAACAACTTATCAATCCTCATCAATAGGATGATAAAGTCCTCAAATTTGCTTAAATCGCAATCAACTTATCAATCCTCCTCAACAGGATGATAGGTCCTCAAAGTTGCTCCGATCGCAACGTATCTTCATCAAGTCAACACTATACCTCTGATGATATAATCAACTTATCAATCCTCCCCGGCAGATAAGTTCCTCAAAATTGTTCAAATCACAACTAAACCCCGTCAATCAATTCATCATTCCTTTCTAATAGAATGATAGATCCATAAAGTTGTTCAAATTACAACACAATCTTATCAAAATCTGTACACATCCTCAGCAGAGTTTGACAACCAACTTATCAATCCTCCTCAATAGGATGATAAGCCCCAAAGCCTTGTTCAAACCACAAGCCCAAAGCCTTATTAACACCACAAGCCCGAAGCCTTGTTCAAAGCACAAGCCCAAAGCCTTATTAACACCACAAACCCAAA
The DNA here is from genome assembly GCA_012295165.1 of Asparagus setaceus. Lineage (NCBI taxonomy): Eukaryota > Viridiplantae > Streptophyta > Magnoliopsida > Asparagales > Asparagaceae > Asparagus > Asparagus setaceus. Next base: position 54,925,146 of record CM022706.1, on the reverse strand, counting down.
GCCTTGTTCACATCACAAGCCCAAAGCCTTGTTCAAACCACAAGCTCAAAGCCTTGTTCACACCACAAGCCATGTAAGCCTTGTTCACATCACAGACCTTAAACCTTGTTCAAATCACAGGTTTCATATTTTGTCCCCCGACAAAATCTAAACTTATCGACTCTCATCAATAGAGCGATAGGTCCTCAAAATCTTGTTCAAACCACAAGTACCCAATTTTATCAAGTTAACTCCACACCTCTGATAAAATTAGCTTATCGACTCTCTTCAATAGAGCGATAGGTCCTCAAAATATTATTCAAACCATAAGTACCCAACTTTATCAAGTTAACTCCACACCTCTGATAAAATCAACTTATCGACTCTCTTCAATAGAGCGATAAGTCCTCAAAAATCATCATCAAGTTAAAAATTCCACCTTTGATGATAAAATCAATTTATCAACTCTTTGCAATAGAGTGATAAGTCCCCAAAAGCTTGTTCAAACAACAAGTATGAAAGGCATGCCAAGTTAACCCTATACTTTTAGCACCTTAAAGAAAAGTCTAAAAGACTTAGTTGGAAATGTGGGGTTCATCCCCGCATTTTACTCATAAAACGCGAAAGACCACCCCCATGTTTCAACACAAAACACGAGGGTCGCGCCCGCGTTTTAAACATAGAACGAGATGGCTAGCTCCGTGTTTCAACCTCAAAACGCTAGGATCAGTCCCGCGTAGCAAAGTTCAAGACGCTACGGTCACTCCTGCATTTAAAAAAAGCAAAAACGCCGGAGTTCACCCATGCAAGACGAATGACTAGCGTGGATAAAAGCAGAATACAACTTCTTTGAAGACAGAATGAGGAGCAATACCTTCTCAGGATCAAACAAAAGAAGATATCCAAAGTATTCCGAAAGTTCGTCCCAGTCAACCGCGAACTTTCAAAAACTTTGGCGGGGTTCTGTAGGCTGTAAAAAAATTTTATTATTATTACTGAAGACAGCCAATATCCGCGAAATACTATCAATGAAGGTTACAAGCTGACGACTTTCACGACAACAAAGGAGAATCAGAAGCTAATGTCTCCAGAGTACAAGGATTACAAGTTGACAATCCTTGTGAAAAGAGATCACAAGTATTGATCTCTTCAAAGCAAAACGCGGGGCTCACCCCCCACATTTCAATTCAAAACGCGGGACTCATCCACGCGTTTCAATTCAAAACGCGGAGCACATGGCCCGCTCAAAGCCTAAAACGCGGAGCACATGGCCCGCTCAAAGCCTAAAACGCGGAGCACATGGCCCGCTCAAAGCCTAAAACGCGGAGCACATGGCCCGCTCAAAGCCTAAAACGCGGAGCACATGGCCCGCTCAAAGCCTAAAACGCGGAGCACATGGCCCGCTCAAAGCCTAAAACGCGGAGCACATGGCCCGCTCAAAGCCTAAAACGCGGAGCACATGGCCCGCTCAAAGCCTAAAACGCGGAGCACATGGCCCGCTCAAAGCCTAAAACGCGGAGCACATGGCCCGCTCAAAGCCTAAAACGCGGAGCACATGGCCCGCTCAAAGCCTAAAACGCGGAGCACATGGCCCGCTCAAAGCCTAAAACGCGGAGCACATGGCCCGCTCAAAGCCTAAAACGCGGAGCACATGGCCCGCTCAAAGCCTAAAACGCGGAGCACATGGCCCGCTCAAAGCCTAAAACGCGGAGCACATGGCCCGCTCAAAGCCTAAAACGCGGAGCACATGGCCCGCTCAAAGCCTAAAACGCGGAGCACATGGCCCGCTCAAAGCCTAAAACGCGGAGCACATGGCCCGCTCAAAGCCTAAAACGCGGAGCACATGGCCCGCTCAAAGCCTAAAACGCGGAGCACATGGCCCGCTCAAAGCCTAAAACGCGGAGCACATGGCCCGCTCAAAGCCTAAAACGCGGAGCACATGGCCCGCTCAAAGCCTAAAACGCAGAGCACATTCGAAGCCCAAAACGCGGAGCACATGGCCCGCTCAAAGCCTAAAACGCGGAGCACATGGCCCGCTCAAAGCCTAAAACGCGGAGCACATGGCCCGCTCAAAGCCTAAAACGCGGAGCACATGGCCCGCTCAAAGCCTAAAACGCGGAGCACATGGCCCGCTCAAAGCCTAAAACGCGGAGCACATGGCCCGCTCAAAGCCTAAAACGCGGAGCACATGGCCCGCTCAAAGCCTAAAACGCGGAGCACATGGCCCGCTCAAAGCCTAAAACGCAGAGCACATTCGAAGCCCAAAACGCGGAGCACATGGCCCGCTCAAAGCCTAAAACGCGGAGCACATGGCCCGCGCTCGGGCTCAAAACACGGGTTTTCCGCCCTAGTTAAAACGTGACGCGGAGGTCCATCCCCGTTCTGTACTAAAATGCAGGCGAGGCTTGCTCGAGCGAACCCGGCGTTTTGACTCATTCAAACATGAGTTGAACGGTTCCTAAACCGTTTGAGAGATTTAAGGGGGGGTGGTTACACCCCCCTAAACCCCTATTATGGAGCAATTTAAGGGGGCGGTTACACTCCTTTAATCCCTATAAATGGGGGGTTTTCACAGTCAAATGGGGGCTGGTTGAAAGGGTTTGGCCGGAGAACTAAAAAAAAAGGAGAGAACATTTTCTTCTACGCAGCTATGATCGACGTGACGATCGGACCTTCATCCGTAGTCTGATCAGCGTGAAACTTGGAGGAAAGCCTCAACACTCATCATTCCTAATTCTGAACGGTGGAGATTGATTTCTACCGGTTGGATTTGGAGATATTGAGGTTTTACCGAAGCCAATTGTGCAGAGAACGGTTTCTTCTGCACATCTGTGATCGGCATGACGATTGGACCTTCATCCGCTGCCTGATCGGAGTGAAATTTGGAGGACAGCCTCAACACTTGTCGTTCCTAATTCTGAATGGTGAAGATTGATTTCTACTGGTTGGATTTGGAGATATTGAGGTTTTACCCAAGATCTGTATCTTTTCTTTTAAAGAAAGGATCAAACCTCCTTTGCTGGCATCAACTCTCCTAGAGAGTTCAACTCGATTATAGTTTTCAAACTTGCACGGCAAGTTCTTCTCCGCCATTCTTGGCTAAAAGGATTACTAATCCTTTTCTAAAATCAACTCTATCAAAGAGTTCTTAACTCAGCCAGAGTTCTAAACTTGCTCCTGCGAGTTATTTTTCAACATCGTCCCACGAGTCAAGACGGTCGGATCGTCAACAGGATACAAGATTCAAGCTCCTATCGTCACCGTGAAGAACCCAGTTTTAAACAAAAGGAAAGATCTCCGTTGACCCTTCCTTCTTTTGTAAATCGGGCAACCAATCGAGGAATTTGTAATTTCTCTTTATCTAAGTCAGTTAGAGGGAGAGATTGCATTCGAGAGATTGTACTCATTATTCTTCAAATAGAATAGATCAATTTTATATTTTCTCAAATTTTCCTCGCGAACATGATACTTGTTCATGGTTAGTTTTGCACATTCATAAAAAATAGTGTTTGTTCTAAAAATAAAATAAAATAAATAAATAGTATTTTCTTTCTTCTTATAAACCATTTTATGAAGCTTTCAAAATTATTCTTGAGCCTACATATATTCACGTTGAATTATTAGTAAACCCATATATTAAATTTCATCCATTTTCTAGAGTTGAACTTTCATTCAAATATAGCAACTCACATGCAAATATAGCAACGTACAATCAAATATAGCGAAAATATTGGAACCAAAATACAGATAGGTGTAAGTTGATATATTGAGTACAAGTTATTGTATACAAAATGGATGAAATGCTATATCTGGATTTGAAAATAGCGTTAACTTTAGAAAGCCCCTCTCAGTTTTTGATTGTTTCAGAATATCCCCCTCAACTATTTTAATTTGTGGAAACCCCCACAATTTAGGGAGTAGTGTAGATAGTAGTGTAGATGACCCTCTCAACATTGAAACTTTGATTTTAACCCCTCTCAACTATGAGGTATCTCACAAAACTCCCTTGATGTTCATACTTTTCTCAACATACCCTCTTGTTGTCATTACTTCAAAATATGAAATGATGAAAATTAGTGTTGGGGAAAGTTCATTTCATTTATAACACCAAACCAGTAAAAACATATACTGACCCATTTACTGTGATTTTCACTCACTTTCTCTCTACCAAAGGGTATCTTTTTACCAATTAGTTTTTTTTAACTGAAATGATTTTTATGAAATTTGAAAACTTGATGACAAGGATGCTAATTGAATTGAGGGGAGTTTTCTATAAAATGGTTGAGGGGAGTTTTCTTAGACACCCCCATAATTGACCTGGTTTTTCTAAAATTAACCCTTAAAAATAAGTCAGTAGGCTTTGCTTGTGTTTAAATTCTGATGATAGAGGCATGAGATCTTTCGGCCTCTTACAGGTCCTCTGCATTTTGTGACTGCAAGATATGATGGGAGCTTACCATCTCTGACATATAATTTATATGCTTGGACAAAGGTGATCCATTTCACGTTGCTAGTTAATTTAATTTCCACTCTAACAATTTATTCAAATTCTAGATTGCAAATGTTATCTTTCTTGACTCTCCCGCGGGAACTGGATTCTCCTTCTCAACATCTAATGAAACTTATGTGGTTGATGACATGGCCTTATCAATACTCAACTACAAATTTCTTATAAAGGTAATTCTACACTATCTGCATCTTTAAGTGCTTCCATACATAACTTGGGTAAATTTCATATAATCTGCAAAAAGTTGGACCATTTTGTGATAACGTCAAAAGGTTTTAAAATGTCGCATCACACACAACGTCCTTTGGTGTTATGGACATTTTTATGTAATTTTGTTTTGTGTTATCTCAAAATGGGCCAAACTTTGTGGGGGTTATGTGAAATTTACCCTTTAAGGTATGTCAATATGACTGAACTAGTTGTTTTTACTCCTGGTGTGCAGTGGTATGAAAATCACCCGTATTTTCTATCCAATCCTCTATACATTGCTGGAGATTCACAAGCTGGCTAACTTGTTCCAATTGTCACTCATGAAATAGTTTCAGGTACACTTGTTGTTTATCTTAATTTCCTTTGCGAGGATCCAAATGAATTTAGAAAGATACACTGTCTCCTTGGTCTTGGAGCTCATGATCACCATGTAGATTCATATTTAACTATTTTTCCTTTTTTTTTTTTTTTACTTTTAAGGATAAATTCCTATGCTGATCCTAATTGTGAACCACAGGCAAGAAATTTCCTCTGTTCTGTAATCTCAAGGTGCGTTCCTCCCGTCTTGATTGTTTTTGTTTGTTTTGATGGATAAGGTGAATAACTCTCATCCTCTGTGCAAAAATTGGTAAATATCTTAAAACATGTTTGTTTTGAACTTCTACCATCTGAGCATTCATTTAGCATAGTTGTAAGTAGTCCAATATTGTTGTTTAGGTGTAAAGGTATATAAATAAGATGACTCCCATATCAAGTAGGGAGATGAATAACTTGGCAAATAAATAGGTTTGGAGCCAAAACCCATTAGGAAAATTTCCCCTCTAAATAGAATTGGATACAGAGCTATTAGCTTGATGTTTACATGGTTATAACTTGGCAATTGGCTGCAGGGTTATGTGGTGGGCAATCCATCAGCAGATAATTCAATCGACCTCAATTCTCGAGTTGCATTTGCTCATCGAGTGGGAATTATATCTGATGAGCTCTATACGGTAACTCTTATCTAGTTGGAGTTTTCCCTGCTATTTCATAATGGATAAAGCACCTTGATGATGTTATTGATATATAAAGTATTTCAAGCATCTTCAACTCAAACAAAATCATGGTTTGATGATTCATAAACAGAATCCCAAGTTGAAGTTTCTGGTGACACTAGAACAAAAAGAGGGGGGAAAAACTTTTTTTTAAAAATTTATCCCCTATAAATGGACACTGAAGTCGGAAATTTTTGTAAATCCCATTAATGTAGATTTTATCTTATGAAACCCATTTAATACATTTTGCTTCTTTTTTTAAGGCAATCGAGGAAACTTGTGAAGGAGAAGATTATCTTAATCCGAATCCTCGCAACTTAGCCTGTTGCAACTCCCTTTCTGAATTTAACCAGGTTAGCAACTATATTAATCCCTCAAAAGAATTTAATTTAGTTCCTAGTATGTTCATGCTCTCTTTCTCCTGTAAATGCATAATAACTGATATATCTCTAATGCAGTTCCTTTCAGAAATTAATATAGAACATGTACTGGAACCCAAGTGCCCTCCTGCATCTCCAAATCCTGAGATCAATGTTGGCAATGAAAGGTTACTGGGGTTGGCACATGCTCAATTCATCCTGCCCCCAGAAGCTCGCGACATCAATTGCAGAGTTAAGTTATCATCGTGTATGATGAAAGGGTTATGCCTTCTAGTATCGCTCTACTCCTGTAGTTTCATTTTTGCATATAAGACCCCCTGTATAAACTTTTATTTTTGACTCTCTTGCCCTCAGATGGACTCATTAATTTCACGCAGGGTACTAAAATTTTACCTAGCGTAAAAGAGTCAAAAAAGAATTAACTGAGAGGGTCTATCCGCTAAAATTAAACTACATGGTTAACAAGTTCAAAACAGTAATACTACAAGCGGTCTACACGCAATGAACTCTTGATTTAATAACAACTTTCTGTGAAACTGGGAGCAAGAAGTATTGTATACTATTTAGTTGCTTTACTCGTTGATCAATATGTTTTTGTTTCTCTGAACACAGAATTATGCCCATTATCTATTTTATTATTGGGCAAACAACCAACTCACTAGAGAGGCTCTCCACGTAAACAAGGTACCCTAATTCCTATTCGAGATTCCAGTTAAGGAAAAGTATGACTGTCATTTGTTTCATAGATTAATTCCAAGTTTGATAACTTAACAAAAAATATATGTATTCCTCAATGAAAATGTGCTATTAGCTTTATGATTACAAATTAAATTTATCGATTAATTCTAGTTTGTTGCTAGCAATTTAAAACCTGCAAATTTGATGGATGAGTGGCGGGTAACTGTGAAAGAATGGGTGAGATGCAACAACAGCCTAGCATACGGTTACACGGTTAATGTCCCTAGCACTTTAAAGTATCACCTCGATCTAATCCGGAGAGGATACAGAGCTTTGATATATAGGTCTGTATACCCCGTCACTCTGCTCTATTGATTCCTAAAACCTGCAACACTGTGATATATGTACGTATGTGAGCATGTAATGCTAAGATTTCGCCTGTGAATATATGTGCAGCGGCGACCAAGGTGCGGTGTTTCCATATGTGGGCACAAATGAATGGATAAGATCTCTCAACTTCTCCACTGTTGATGACTGGAGATCTTGGCATGTAGATGGCCAAATTGCTGGGTCAGCCCTCATCACTCATAATTGTAATGCATTAACCTCCAAAGTCTCCATCTCACAAGTTCTTTTTGTTGGTTTTGGTAGATATACAAGAAAGTTTGAGAATGATCTAACATTTGCCACAGTAAAGGTAAGAGGAATTAATCACCACTAATCAAAGATACACAATTAGTTCCAGTTCTTGCAAGTTGCTCATTTTATTTGACATTTTTAATCTCCTGTTTTGTTATGTAGAATGCGGGTCATGTGGCGCCGGAATATCAGCCCAAGAATTGCTTCAAGATGTTTGATAGGTGGATTTCTTATAAGCCTCTGTGATGGTGAAGAAAGCTTCTCTCAACATGCATCAATAAGCAATAAGCGCAGCCTTGAAATCTTGATCTCTGCCCTCAATACAAAGAGCTCTACGAACTGTCGAATATGCTCACTTTCTAAAATTAATTGTATACATCCATTATCAGTAATTTGGCATGTCTCCTTTGATTTAACACATCCTCCCATCCCCCGGAAGTATTTACCCTCTCTTCATAGTTCTAATTTCAGTTCTCTATCGTCTTACAAAGTTAATTTTCAATATTTTTAGTTTTAATTTTGAGTTTCAATTAACTAATCGAAAGATAAAATAATTCTAACACGGTTACCAACTATCCAAGGTAAACATCCAGCCCCCTAGACCGAAAAATTATAGACGGGATGAAGAGCAAATCTACTTTTAGTTATGGGTTAAAAGGATAAAGTGATAATTATGTGCAATTTGAAAAAGATAAAGTCAAAGGAGTTGCCAGAGTTTCCCTTTTCTTTTTGTTTTTTCCCTTCCATGTTTGGCCCATATTCTCTCCTCTCACTCAGAGACTCTCTCTTCTGTCCACTAACAATTTTTTTCTTCTATTTTTTAATCAGTTAGTATGGCTATAATAATTCCAAGAAATAAACTCCTCAACATTTTGTATTAAGATCATCCTTAATTTAATAACTAAACTAAAAATATATTAAGAATTTAATATATTCTTTCTCAAACATTATAGATAAGTGTTATTAATATTAATTCATATTAACAGTATTTGATTAAAGTATTTGATACGTTGGATCTATACTATTTATCTCTTCATTCTATTAGATAGAAAAACATTATGGATAGTTAAAACTTAGAGGAATAAAAAGAGAGCAAATACTTCTACTCTCTTCTGTTTGGCAAATTATATAAACCTACCAGATTGAACCCAATTGGTATAATGGATGAACCGCTTAATCGTTTATTGGCCCGAAACCGTGCAACAAGCAGCCCAATTTTTCCGGTCAAGATTCTCCTCAAAATTAGACCAGGTTTAAAGCTGGTACTATTTTGAGAGATAGCCATACAGGCCTGTATAATGTGAGTCCACATGAATGTCTCATAGAATTCTGTATGGGAGAAAGAAAATTGTGCTAACAACACTAGTGGGGACATATAACAAAACTTCTCAATTTGTATATTAATTTAAGGGTAAGTTACACTAAGCCCACAAGAACTTTTAGCATTTTTTAGTAAACCCCCAATAACTTTCAAAATCACAATAAACCCCTAATAACTTTTGAATTGCAGAAAATCCCTTATAAATTTTTATGTTTTGCAGATGAACCCCATAAATTAGGGGGAAAAACAACATAAAAGACATTTTGAAAGTTATTGGGGGATTAATGTAATTTATCCAAAATATAGTAAGGGTTTTCGTAAAACTTATTGAGTGGCTTAGTGTAATTTTGAAAGTTATTTGGGGTTTTTTGCAAAATGCTTAAAGTTCTTGGGGATCTAGTGTAAATTACCCTTAATTTAATATTTTCTACACATTCATTGTTAGGGGTGTGCAAACGGTCGGTCGGTTCGGTTTTTGATCAATTTTGAACAACCGAATCGAAAGCATTAGTCAAAACCGGCTTAACTGCTTCAAGTCAAGTCGGTTCGGGGTGGTTCGGGGCGGTTTGTTCGGTTCTAATCAAGACATCAAGCAAATAATCAACTGAAAAGTTCACTAAATTGGAAGAAGCATGAAAATGTTACTTAATTGTGTTTTAATTGACGCAACACAACGCAACATAAAATACGATCAACCATCAAGAAAGCCTACACATAATAAGTAACACAAGATAAAAAACTATCAATCATCAAGAAAACTTACACTGTGTAAATCGAGGAGCTTCTCATTTGTTATCTTCTCAAGAGATTAAATAGAAAATAGAGATTGCAGAGGAATCTTATATTAGAGAATTTACTTGGCTAGGCCTTTGAGCGCAACATTGTCGCAGTCGAAGTAGGCAAACATTGTACTCAACAACCGGAGTTCATAACCAAAGAAAAAAAAATCATGGATCAGCAAAAGAAATAATGATAAAAATAAATAACCAAACTGAAGAAGAATAAAAAGATAAAAGAGTAACATACAAATCAAGAATCCCTAATTTTTGAGATACAATGGCAAAATAACCTTTAAATTAAAAATAAGAAAACTCATACCAAGATTTACTAAATTGAATTGAAATTATAGCTAAAAGGACCTATGTTAACATCATAACACATATCAACCAAATAGTCAACCTAAAATGTGCTATTAGCTTTATGATTACAAATTAAATTTATCGATTAATTCTAGTTTGTTGCTAGCAATTTAAAACCTGCAAATTTGATGGATGAGTGGCGGGTAACTGTGAAAGAATGGGTGAGATGCAACAACAGCCTAGCATACGGTTACACGGTTAATGTCCCTAGCACTTTAAAGTATCACCTCGATCTAATCCGAGAGGATACAGAGCTTTGATATATAGGTCTGTATACCCCGTCACTCTGCTCTATTGATTCCTAAAACCTGCAACACTGTGATATATGTACGTATGTGAGCATGTAATGCTAAGATTTCGCCTGTGAATATATGTGCAGCGGCGACCAAGGTGCGGTGTTTCCATATGTGGGCACAAATGAATGGATAAGATCTCTCAACTTCTCCACTGTTGATGACTGGAGATCTTGGCATGTAGATGGCCAAATTGCTGGGTCAGCCCTCATCACTCATAATTGTAATGCATTAACCTCCAAAGTCTCCATCTCACAAGTTCTTTTTGTTGGTTTTGGTAGATATACAAGAAAGTTTGAGAATGATCTAACATTTGCCACAGTAAAGGTAAGAGGAATTAATCACCACTAATCAAAGATACACAATTAGTTCCAGTTCTTGCAAGTTGCTCATTTTATTTGACATTTTTAATCTCCTGTTTTGTTATGTAGAATGCGGGTCATGTGGCGCCGGAATATCAGCCCAAGAATTGCTTCAAGATGTTTGATAGGTGGATTTCTTATAAGCCTCTGTGATGGTGAAGAAAGCTTCTCTCAACATGCATCAATAAGCAATAAGCGCAGCCTTGAAATCTTGATCTCTGCCCTCAATACAAAGAGCTCTACGAACTGTCGAATATGCTCACTTTCTAAAATTAATTGTATACATCCATTATCAGTAATTTGGCATGTCTCCTTTGATTTAACACATCCTCCCATCCCCCGGAAGTATTTACCCTCTCTTCATAGTTCTAATTTCAGTTCTCTATCGTCTTACAAAGTTAATTTTCAATATTTTTAGTTTTAATTTTGAGTTTCAATTAACTAATCGAAAGATAAAATAATTCTAACACGGTTACCAACTATCCAAGGTAAACATCCAGCCCCTAGACCGAAAAATTATAGACGGGATGAAGAGCAAATCTACTTTTAGTTATGGGTTAAAAGGATAAAGTGATAATTATGTGCAATTTGAAAAGATAAAGTCAAAGGAGTTGCCAGAGTTTCCCTTTTCTTTTGTTTTTCCTTCCATGTTTGGCCCATATTCTCTCCTCTCACTCAGAGACTCTCTTCTGTCCACTAACAATTTTTTTCTTCTATTTTTTAATCAGTTAGTATGGCTATAATAATTCCAAGAAATAAACTCCTCAACATTTTGTATTAAGATCATCCTTAATTTAATAACTAAACTAAAAATATATTAAGAATTTAATATATTCTTTCTCAAACATTATAGATAAGTGTTATTAATATTAATTCATATTAACAGTATTTGATTAAAGTATTTGATACGTTGGATCTATACTATTTATCTCTTCATTCTATTAGATAGAAAAAACATTATGGATAGTTAAAACTTAGAGGAATAAAAAGAGAGCAAATACTTCTCAGCTCTGTTTGGCAAATTATATAAAACTGGGCCAGATTTGAACCAATGGAGAGGTGGTTCAGATTAGAACCAGTTTAACTGTTTATTTTTGGCCTGAGAAAAACCAGGCCAATGTTAGCCCAATTTTTCCCGGTCAAGATTCTCCTCAAAATTAGACCAGGTTTAAAGCTGGTACTATTTTGAGAGATAGCCATACAGGCCTGTATAATGTGAGTCCACATGAATGTCTCATAGAATTCTGTATGGGAGAAAGAAAATTGTGCTAACAACACTAGTGGGGACATATAACAAAAACTTCTCAATTTGTATATTAATTTAAGGGTAAGTTACACTAAGCCCACAAGAACTTTTAGCATTTTTTAGTAAACCCCCAATAACTTTCAAAATCACAATAAACCCCTAATAACTTTTGAATTGCGAAAATCCCTTATAAATTTTATGTTTTGAGATGAACCCCATAAATTAGGGGAAAAACAACATAAAAGACATTTTGAAAGTTATTGGGGGATTAATGTAATTTATCCAAAATATAGTAAGGGTTTTCGTAAAACTTATTGAGTGGCTTAGTGTAATTTTGAAAGTTATTTGGGGTTTTTTGCAAAATGCTTAAAGTTCTTGGGGATCTAGTGTAAATTACCCTTAATTTAATATTTTCTACACATTCATTGTTAGGGGTGTGCAAACGGTCGGTCGGTTCGGTTTTTGATCAATTTTGAACAACCGAACTGAGCTGCCCATTAGTCAAAACCGAAGCGAACTGTTTCAAGTCAAGTCGGTTCGGGGTGGTTCGGGGCGGTTTGTTCGGTTCTAATCAAGACATCAAGCAAATAATCAACTGAAAAGTTCACTAAATTGGAAGAAGCATGAAAATGTTACTTAATTGTGTTTTAATTGACGCAACACAACGCAACATAAAATACGATCAACCATCAAGAAAGCCTACACATAATAAGTAACACAAGATAAAAAACTATCAATCATCAAGAAAACTTACACTGTGTAAATCGAGGAGCTTCTCATTTGTTATCTTCTCAAGAGATTAAATAGAAAATAGAGATTGCAGAGGAATCTTATATTAGAGAATTTACTTGGCTAGGCCTTTGAGCTAACATTGTCGCAATGAAGTAGGCAAACATTGTACTCAACAACCGGAGTTCATAACCAAAGAAAAAAAATCATGGATCAAAGAAAAGAAATAATGATAAAAATAAATAACCAAACCAAGAAGAATAAAAAGATAAAAGAGTAACATACAAATCAAGAATCCCTAATTTTTGAGATACAATGGCAAAATAACCTTTAAATTAAAAATAAGAAAAACTCATACCAAGATTTACTAAATTGAATTGAAATTATAGCTAAAAGGACCTATGTTAACATCATAACACATATCAACCAAATAGTCAACCTAAAAGTTTGGATTTTTTTCCCCTTTGGAAGCATAGAATCAAAATTAAAGGTTTTAACTCATACCTCCATGAGCTTGACTGGACGGACTTGTCGGGACGCTGGGTAGACCTGAGTCGCGCTGCCGAGGAGGCGGGAGGGGTCGGCGGGCGCGGTGAGCGGAGGCGGCGGGTGATGAGAACCGCCGAGATGAAGAGGCGTGAGTCACCACAAGAAAGAGGCGATGAGAAGGCGGCGAGGGTGAGGAGTCGGTGATGAGGCGCACCAAAGATGGGCAAGGTGAGAGAATGAGAAGTCTAGGGTTTTTTTGGCTATACACTAATAACATTTGAACGATAAACCTCTAAAATTCTCAAGGATCTGATTGATTTATTAAAGGATCTCATTTAACCAACGATTTGATCTTTCCTGACTCCTTATTTTCCATTACTTCGACTCAAATCCTCTTCTCTCCCCTTCTCCCACTCCTCCCTTCCCTCTCTCTCCTTCCATCTCTCTCCTCCATCTCTCTTTCTCTCCCTCCCTCCTCCATCTCTCTTTCTCTCCCTCCCTCCTCCATCTCTCTTTCTCTCCCTCCCCATTGTCTCCTTTTTCCCTAAAACATTGACGACTTTTGATCTTCTGATCTCTCAAATTCTCCCTTCTCCGTTGTCCTTCTGATCTCTCCTGATTATTCTCAGCAAATTGATCGATCTGTTTCGAGGTCCTCTCGAGGAGAGAGGAGGAGAGAGAGAGAGAGAGAGAGAGAGAGAGAGAGAGGTTTTGTTTTGGGAAGGAAACAATGAGGGAGGAGAGAGAGAGAGAGAGAGAGAGAGAGAGAGGTTTTGTTTTGGGAAGGAAACAATGAGGGAGGAGAGAGAGAGAGAGAGAGAGAGAGAGAGAGAGAGAGAGAGAGATGGAGGAGGGAGGGAGAGAGAGAGAGAGAGAGAGAGAGAGAGAGAGAGAGAGAGAGAGAGAGAGAGAGAGATGGAGGAGGAGGAGGAAAAGTTATTTTAGAAATTAATTGTCGTAAATATTCGTCAGCGGTCGGTGGAAGTATCGCCGGAGTGCAAAGTGTTGTTTGAAAACAATCGGTATTGGTATTTCGTTCTCTGGATTAGGGGTTGTTAAAGTTTGGTAGTTGGCCGGACCGGGTTGAAAAGTTTAACCAAACCATCTATCATTAAAGCTAACCGGCTGGTTGGCGTTCGTCGGTTTTTCGATTTGGACCGAACCATGCTCAGCCCTATTCATTGTCCTTGTCAAAATGTTATAGTTGTTTTAAGCTAAAAATTTTATTGTCGTAGAAATTCCTGCCTAATATTAGTAGCTCCCTTTGACACAAAGTTATCCCTGAAAACAACAGCATTACCACCTTAAACGGCTTCAAAACACACGCGCTGGTCGCCTTCCCATTATCATGGATTCCTTTTCCTCATTCGACTCATTTGGATTATTTTCAGAAACAATTATTCCTCAGATCTGCGTCTCCTTCTGAATGAGCTCACCCCTTTTCATCAATAAATCCTCAAATCTCATCCCAATCCCAATCAAGGTACGATTCAAATCTCGCTGTCGTCGATTCCTCTTGCCCATTTTGGGCACTACCCATTCAAATTAATTAGTTGAATGAATCTCTTTTTCAAATTGTCCATTTGAAGAATGTGGTGTTGGTGTTAAAAATAGATGCAAATCTCTCGGGATTAGATTTAGAATACCCACAAACCAAAACCCTTTTTTTTTTTTTTTGGTCGAATTTTCGATCCCCAAAAGGATGTTGCCAAGGGTTGCATCAGCTGAGGATGCTAAGGATTTGACCCAAAGAACGCAGCCTAGAGTTTCCCCATTCAAAGCCCTGAAAACCCTAATGCCGTTCCTCGTTCTGGGAGTTGGGTTTTCATTGTTCAGCCTATACATGACCAGACACCTCACAGTTCAGAACATGGTGATGCAAGCTCGGTCGACTTTCCAGTCTTGCTTCGAGGAGCAGCAGGTGACTCTTGAGAGATGGGTTAGGCCGCCGTCGAGCTTGATGCACTCGATGAGCGATGAGGAGTTGCTTTGGAGGGCTTCATTTGTTCCTCAGATTAAGGAGTTTCCATATAACAGGGTTCCCAAGATAGCTTTCATGTATTTAACTCGTGGGTCTCTGCCGCTTTCGCCTCTCTGGGAGAAGTTTTATAGGGGGAATGAAGGCCTTTACTCTATTTACATTCATGCGTTGCCATCTTATGTCGCCAATTTCTCGTCAGATTCTGTGTTCTACCAGAGGCAGATCCCGAGTCAGGTATCATTCGGTTTCTTTGTCTACTTGTAAATTTTGTGAAGTGCCAATGATGTTAAGCAATTAACTTATAGAACCTAGTAAACATCTCAATTTGATATATTTTGATCTTGCTTGAATCATCTGAGGTTAAGGTCAGGAATGTATTATGGTTCTTGAAGCCTTTCATTTAACTTTGTCGATTCTAGTCCTTAACATGTTTGAACCTTTAGCCTATGTTTAAAGATTTATCTATGTATTTTCCGCCATACATGTGACCTTTATGGGTTTGAATGGAGTGCACCTAGTTGCCATTTTTCGTGTTTGTTAACTCAATGACATGGACATGAACATTGATAATTTTTATATGATGAACTGATTATCTGTATTTAGTAAAAAGCATGCACGTTTGGACCCAAGATACATAAAACATTGCAGTTCGAAAAATCACCAAAAAACACTAAGACATTGGAGACTAGAAGGAAGTCAACCTTATTTTTTATACCGTACTGCATCCTATAGCATGGCAGAATTGTAATATGTATTGCATCATTGTCTATTGGGAAATAATGTGCTTAAGCTTCGTTTATGTTTTATGCATATATTGATCTTTGAAACATTTTCTTAAAATTATGATTCGTGTATAAATAGTGTTGGATTATGAAAGTACAATTTGTGCTTATATACTTTTGAGTAATTATGTGATCAGTATGGAAAGGCAGTTCAAAGTGGTTCTTTTTTTTTTTTTTGGCTTGATATTATGTCATATGGTACCTTGAGGATGAAGTCAGTTCCGTTAAAAACACATATCTTCTTTCCTCTTCTTTTAGTATCCTGATGTAGGAGTATTTGATAACTTACTTCCTTATTTGCACGAGTTTGAACTGTGATATAAGAGGAAAATGTCTACCTACTCGTTGATTAGCCTTAGGTTTGCGACATAACCATTTGTTTCTTAGTTTCTTTGGCTAGGAATTTGACACCAAGTTATAAAAATTGATATTAATGAATAGAGAGCCACACATTGTCCGCAACTGGATATGAATTTTTCATTTTTCATTTTTCTTGTTGTTGTGTGTTCATCTGTAGAGGTTTCTTGACTTTGAATCACTCATCAAAATCTGTCCTCATTTTTGTGGGATAAAGCTTATATGATGGTGGTGGTGATTGCTTGGTATCCATATTAGTCAAACTATAAACATACCATCAGCTTTCTGCATCTACTACATCCCAAACATCTAATTTACAACATGCTGCTGAACTCATGTTATCCAGCCATCTTAGTATCATGTGCAATTGCTTCTCAGTCAGATGATAATTCCCTACTACATTATGGGTTATAGTTAATGTTTTGTTGGGAGGATAACCTATTCCACAATTCCTAATTTAATATAAACTACCAACCATGTCTATAAAAGCTGCTTGTAGCTCATGATTTTATTGAAGTAAGTATTCTAAACCATGATCCCTCATTGTCAGCTTCCGTTTACTTTCTTTCACAGCCTCATGAAGTTTATGGCAATATGCTTTATAAAGGCATGGTAAAATTACCTTTCCCTAAGGTATATTCTATGTTCTATAGAGATGATATGGCACTACAAATTGGAAACATACACAAAAAAGAATTGTATCTGATACATGTATCTAACTGACAAGATGCTTCATGATTGAATTGCCTTGCTATAGAAGTTCTAGCCATTGCTCAGCAATCACTGCATGTATATGATATACTATCTACTAAAAGTACAACCTTAATGAGACAATGTTCCATTAAATTTTAGCTTCTCTTTAATCAATCTTTCTGACACATATTTGGGATTGTGAGGAGTGAATAACTAAGAAGCGAAAATAGTGCTTACGCATGAATTTGCTCCTCGTGGATGCCTTATACTGTTATACATCTTAAAAACTGTTGGAATAGTTGGTATAAAATGGCCCGCAATTGAGCAAGAAAAATTTGAGAATTTTTTTGATCTGTTGTATTATTGACTGATGTATCGGTGGAGCTGCTGTGCATCCTCGAACGTTGACCTTAAGGCGTTACTTGATCTACATCGATGCAAGGATCCGAAGTCTGAATTGCTCTCAGGAGCAGTAATCTGAGTTGTTTTGGCGTGCATCCACCAACAACTCCAAACAACAATATGCAAGCTAACACAAGTAAAGCGTTTTACCCTCTTAGAAGCTTGTAGGAGCAGAAGATGAATTAGGCATGTCTCTTTTGGGGCTAAACCCCTCTTTATATAGAATTTCCAAACTTGGTGGTCAAGAAACCTTGGTCTGCTTAAACAAACTAAGTTGGCTTTCTTGGTGGCTAATCGCATAAAACTTGGCTCCCAAGTAACTTGATGACTAAGCCAAACTAGTCAAACTTCTACACATTTCCAACAATATGTAAAAGAGAAGTTTGAAACTTCTACACATTTCTAACAATCTCTACAAGTTTCAAACTTTTGTTTGATTGTCTTTAATTTCACGTGTATAATGAAGATGTCGCTAGGACCTGAATCCCCACTTAGACTAATTGAAAAGTAGTCCTACACACGGTGAACTAGGTCTTGAACTAGCACTTGATCCTGGTTTTTGCAAATGCTTACATTCTACTCTAGATTCCATAGGAGTAGGCCAAAAGCCCACCTTGCATATGTAAATCCTTATGGAGTGCTCGTACCACACCCCACTCCAAAAGAGTTTGGATTTAAAGGCTTTACATAGCTAACCTCAAAGAAGTGTGTGTCGATAATATTATAAGTTTTGAACTATGATACCACTCTCACTTCCTAATCCGTAACATGTTAACAGCCCTATGCTTTTTATTTAAATTTCTGCAAAGACTCTAGGATCTGCCCAATAGATTCCATAAGAGTCAGCCAAAACTCTATCTTGCATGGGTAAATTCTCAAAGCGTGCTCCTATTAGCACCCCACACTCGAAGTGCATTGGATTTGTTAAGAATTTACATAGTCATCCTTTACATGATAGGATTACGTAGCACATTAATTGGCATGTGCATTAGTGTCATTTCTACAAAGGCTTTAGGATCTACTGAACTGTAGGAGTCAGCCAAAAGTCCACCTCTACATAGGTAAATGCTTACTCCTATAGGCATCCCACTGGGAGTGCTTTGGATTTTTTAAGGCTTTAGAAAGATAACCTCTTAAATGATAAGATTATGCACATGAAATTAAAGGCAATTGAAGGCAAATTTGAAACTTGCAGGGAATTGTTAGAAATGTGTAGAAGTTGTAAACTTAGATTCTACAGATTGTTGGAAATGTGTAAAAGTTTGACTAGCTTGGCTTGGTCACCAACCGTTAAGGGAGCCAACTTAGTTTGCTTGCCAAGCAAATCAAGTTTTGTTGGCCACCAAATTTGGACATCCTATATATAAAGAGGGATTTGGCCCCAAAGGAAGATATGCCTAATCCACTTTCTCCTTCGACAAACTTCTAAGAGAGGAAAGCTCTTTGTTTGTGTGGGTTTGCCTATTCTCGTTTGGAGTTGCTGGTGGGTGCACACAAAGTTACAGAAAGCGCTAGGCGGCCTTGGCGTTGGACCCGATGCCTAGAGCCAGGCATCTAGGCGTAAGCCTAGGTGGGGCCTAGGCGTTTTTTTATTTTTTATAATTATAATTATAATTACTGATAGTAAATGACAATATTATAGAAAGCTTAGGCTCTAGACTGACACCTAGGTAGATTTCTTAAGTGGTGGTGGAGGATATTTTGTTCAAGGTCGGGAGAGGTAAGGGCGGTGTTCATAGTTGGAGTTTGAAGGAGGTTAGAGGATCTGGACACTGCAATGGAGGAAAGCATGATCAATGCGTAAAGGGTGCAATCTGTGCAGGCAGACCACTGTTCCTGGAAATAGTTTGGACTTGAGATCTTTGCATTGGAGTAAGCCGAATAACGCTTTAAAGCCAGCGTTCGAGGATGATAGTAGCTCCATCGAGACAATGGTCAACAATAAAACGGATAAGGAAAGTTCTCAAATTCTTCTTGCTCAATTTCAATCCATTTCATACCAACTACTCCAACAAAAACATGGTGTCTCTATAAGTTATTTTCACCTTAATATTTATATCAAGTATGTAATTAGATATTAAATCTACCCCACTGAAATACCTGTATTTTGCTCCTGACCGAAGGAGAGCGTTTGTAAAACTATCAGAAACCCTAAGTTAACATCAAAGTATCTGTTTGTTATCTAATAATTTTCATTTTCTAGCCTATTGAACTATTATTGCCATCATGTTAATCTCCCATGCACATATTTGAGTGATATTTGACATGCTTATGCTCTATTAGACATACTATATTTCAGAATCTTATACACCTGATACTGAATCACTGGTTCCTGTTAAGTTGTGAACAAACTGCTCTTAGGACTTGTATGGCATTGCTAGCAGGTAAGTCCTGTGTACCCTAGGAAACAAATAGTATGCTTGTAATAATGCAGTTCCTTGGATTTCCTAAATAACCACTTCAAGAGCAAGAAGCATGTCATGGGAGGAGAGGAAAAGGAAGAAAGCAAGGAGAGGTGTAATCATTTCAGATGGCTAATGTCTACTTTGTGCTTATAGCTTTGCTAGCACTAATTTTCTGCAGAAGGCAATTACTTATGACTTTTTTTATTCCGTAGATGTTCTCAACGACATCCCTAATTATTATGATATTGTAGTATCCACCAAAGGCATTCACCTAGGGACATAACAATAGGTTCATGCTATTTTCTCTATACACTCCCATTTTGGTAAATTTTCTTGAGCAATTGAAGTTTGGATTAACTCGAGTCAATTTTGCACTATAGACATGACACTATGACAGCAAGAGTGCCCAATTCATAGTCCATTGTTTCCTCAATCTGATTGGAATCTTGTTGGATACATAGTCTTACATTATGTTCTTAGCATCCTTGACGAAGGGTATAAAATAAGGGTGTTAGAATATGAAAATTAACAGCACCAAGTTTTTTGAGATGATACTATGAGTGTCTTGGGATATTCTTACCTGTATAATTTAATTTATCTCGGAGATGACTCATCGTCTAAAAGTGAGATGACTTCAGCTGAAACAACATTTTCAATCAATTTTTGCTGTCAGTTTCTATTTCATTTTGTGATGTATTCGCTATTTGTGGAATGACGTTAATCAACAAAGAGATAAAGATTCCTTCCTCAAGTTATCCATGTGAATCAGCAATCATGTTCTCATATCTGAACTATAACTCTCAGGTATTGGGAGCAGTGTTTTAATTGTTTCTTCTTGCTGTTGATCTAGCACATCTATCTTCAATTCATATCTAGGACTTCCTAACTCAGTCCAATGGCAAAATCAGTCTATGCCTCTGCTGTTAGTTTCATTATTGGTTCTTTTATTCTTTGTATGATGTATTTGTTCCTAGTATTATCTCTTGTGTTGTCAGCATACACCACAAGATTCTCCTTGTAGTATATATATTTTTTTATGTTTGTAAGCCACCGTCACTCTTTTATTTCTCATATGCATGTGGAAGCTAATTGTAAAGGATGCTTTTCACTTCAGCCATGCAACCACGAATGTTGCTGATACCCTCACTGACCAATATCTATAGTTTATATGAGCTGCAGAGTGTATATCTTTTTCCTTTTTTTTTTTTTTGGTGAGAAGTCCTCGCTGAATTCAAGCTTATTTTGTTTAATTATCTTATATTGCTATATAACTTTTAGCGTTGCATCAGTTTTGGTTAATGAATTGTTATAAAACTTTGGTATTGGTTGAATATTCTTCTGCTTATACCTTTTAGGTGTAAATCTATGTAATGTCCTCAAGTCTCACATAACTGCATTAATGAATATTTTACCTTTATCTCTCATGACATCAATTTGATGTTCACCTCACTTTTACACTGGTCATCACTCTATTCAGAATATTTGTGATGTTTTTCAAAAGCAGCTAATTAGTTCAGACTTCAAACCAAACATATTCTTATTGGATCCTGAGCAAACTAACATTCCACAATGTGAACATGAGTAATACTTTCAACTTTGTAAGTACCTTTCATGAGAATTTAGTTTGGATCCAAAGTATGTTATACGAGAGGAAAAGAAATCTGGAGGAAGAGAGATGTTTAATGGATTATATATATATATATATATATATATATATATATATATATATATATATATATATATATATATATATATATATATATATTCTCCTTTATACAAATAGACCTTTATATAAGCTAGTTGATTGGAGTCTGTTAAAGATTTAACCTTTATATACGCTGATTCAAACTTTCTAAGCATGTAAAGGTTAAATCTTTTAACAGACTCCAATCAAGTAGCTTATATAAAGGCCTATGTGTATAAAGGAGAATATATATATATATATATATATATATATATATATATATATATATATATGGAAATAATGTATATGAGGTGGCTCATTTTGCTAAATGAACAACCAAGAGATAGTCATGTGGTGAGGCCCACCTTGTTAGTCACATCAAAAGGTGTGGACCTCTAGTTCATTAAGCAAAATAAGCCACCTCATATACATCATTCCCTATATATATATATATATATATATATATATATATATATATATATATATATATATATATATATATATATATATATAGGGTGAGCCTTGGCATAGCGGTAGATTCTTTGCCTTGTGACTGGAGGTCACGGGTTCGAATCTCGAGCTTGACCTCTCATGGCGAGAGGTAAAATTTGTGTACACTGACCCTCCCAAAGCCTATATATATATATATATATATATATATATATATATATATATAAAATATGAACATGGATTTTCCCCTTTATTTTGCTCATATATATATATATATATATATATATATATATATATATATATATATATATATATATATATAAAATATGAACATGGATTTTCCCCTTTATTTTGCTCTAAAACTCTAACCATGATATGATAGAATGCCTAGAAAAATCTGGAAAGCTAGTATAGGTAGATGTTAAAGAAAATTATCGAGGGACAATTGAAGGTGGCACATTTGGGTTAGGGCTTGAGAGGGAGAGAAGATGAAGAAGACAATTTAAAGTCTTAAAAAAGGCCTTTATTTTGTGTGGTAATAGATAGTGTGTTTTCCTAAAGCACCTACCTTTTCTCTGTACTGAAATATAATATTATTAAATTTGATTAAAAGGTTAAATTTGTAATTTTAAAATCATTAACAGAAGTTTAAATTATATGTTTCTTTTAATGATTTGGATTCCCATTTTCTAGGTGTCAGAGTGGGGGCGAATGAGTATGTGCGATGCAGAGAGACGTCTCCTTGCAAATGCCCTACTTGACCTCTCGAATGAATGGTTTGTGCTACTTTCAGAAGCTTGCGTCCCTGTGCGAAACTTTAGCTTCATGTATCAATACTTCGCAAGATCAAAGCACAGTTTTATCGGCGCAGTTGATGATGTAGGCCCTTATGGAAGAGGCCGTTATGACTTGAGAATGATGCCGGAGGTCAACATCTCAGACTGGCGAAAAGGGTCTCAGTGGTTTGAAGTGAACCGAAAGCTCGCTGTTGCTATAATCAAAGACTCCATTTACTACCCAAAGTTTGAGAAGTTCTGCAGGCCAGCTTGCTATGTTGATGAGCATTACTTTCCGACGATGCTCACCATTCAGTTGCCACACCTTCTGGCAAACAGAAGTATTACTTGGGTTGACTGGTCGAGGGGTGGGGCCCACCCGGCAACGTTTGGGAGGGGTGACATCAACGAGGCGTTTTTAACTAAAGTTCTTGGAGAACGTATATGTGAATATAATGGCCAGAACACTACGGATTGTTTTCTCTTTGCAAGGAAGTTTGCTCCAAGTGCGTTGGAGCCTCTACTGGAATTGGCACCCCGTCTTCTTGGATTTGGTTAATGTGGATGAGAATTTGATTGTTTGATGATTTTTCGAAAATCGAACTTCAGGGTTGTCTGTTTTTTACGATTATTATTTTTGTACAGATGAGTACCAATTTTGAGGAATCGGTTGATTCTGATCTGTATTAGATAGTAGTTTGGTCAGTTTTATCCACGTCTACACTTAAATAGCATTATGTGTCATTTTTATGAACGTTGGCGCCATCAGTATGGTTTATACGTGCTGCTGATAGTCGGCCTTCTGATGTTCATTTTCTTTGCTCTATATTTTCGTATGGTAGCTGATTCCATTAGACGGGCTATTTAATTAAATGCCGTTATTTTTTTTAATCGCCTGGTGATTATCCAATGACTCGTGAATGCCTATTTACAGTTTCAGAAATCCCTGAGTTTCCTGTTGGCATGTTGCCTTTGTTGCCTCTAGAAAGATAGTGGGGGGAAAAGTCTCAATTAGATACAAGTGATATTTTCTTTTGGCCAAATTGAACCAAGGGATTTGATTCCTGGCTCCCACAAGCCAAAATATCAATTTTCTTTTCTTGGTAGGGTGAGTGATAAAGATGCTTGATACTTCCTTGTAATGTTATCCATATAAAATGAGACTTGTGGCCCTGCTTTCTGCACTTGAGTAACTGCTATCCCCTTCCTCTGAAAACTGAAGCAAGTGATCATCATCAATGGCTCTTCCTCCTGGAACTTTTGCTGCATTGAACAGGCCTGCATTTTCCTCCAAAATGCTAGCAGTTGAAAATCTAAGAACATTTACTACGTCATTTAAAGGAAATGGATATGGGAGAAGGAGCCTGCTGAGCTTAGTTTTATTGTCAACAGCCTCAGCAGCATCTAATGCTACTGATTCAAGAACAGCACTTCTTCAAGGTACGCTAAACTTCCATCACTTTGAACACCTTTGAACCTTTGATTTATGGACATCATCTGTAAATTTCAGAGTATATAAAGAAGTCCAAAGAGAACAAAGCAAAGTATGATAAAGAGGTGAGCATTAGCTTCCTTAATCACCTCTTCATTGTCTGACTTGTATAATTCAAGCCGCTAGAATGCATCAGACAATGAGTAATGCATTATGTTGATCCCTTCTTTTTTGTGAATTTGCTCTTTGTTGTTCCCTTTTCAGAGACTGGATGATTACTACAAGAGAAACTACAAAGATTACTTTGAGCTTGTTGAAGGGTCGGCGCAGGGTAAGAGTGAAGAACAGCTTTCTGAAGCAGAGAAGGAAATCCGCGAGTGGCTTCGAAAAAACAAAAATTAATGACATGTTGCTATTGTTCGAAAACTCTCAATAGAGCAACATCCTCTAGTATTTACTGTGTATTTTGCAATAGAGTAAACATATCACACCAATATGTCTGAAACCATCATTCTCAATTTTGATAATGCAAGCACCCATTTCCCTTTGGGAAGAAGGAAAAGTAACAATAAGCAAATGAACACATATAAACATCTCTCTGCTCCAAGGCAGGGATCTTCCTTTAAATGCTGAATATCACACAGTATAGCTAGTTTAGAACTTTGTTATGTTGTATTGAAACAAGCATACAAGCAGCATACTGTATCAAAATGCATAAAGTTCCATGCACCTTGATTTGAATTCACTAACTAAAACATCAATAGACTTCCCCCATACCAACAATAAATTCTTCAATGTCTGCTAAATAACTCCTCGAAGCACCTAACAGCCTTGTATATCTCTCCACTTCAAGTAAATGAGTCCAGCCCTGTAATGTACGTACGCTGCTGCAACAACCAGCACATGGAAGAGCTGATGACTATGTCCAGCAAGATCAAACTTCCCGGGCATCCACCTCTCCGGAATCCTTGTTGCATAAACCAGCGCCCCGAGCCCATACAAAACCCCCATCAAAATCTCATACCCTGTAGTATGAACCGCCTCAGGCTGATCTCTAAACAATATAAGCTTATGCAGCACCGGCACCACACCAGAGACGCCCATTCCAAAAAACAAGCCAGCCCTAATCGACCTATACTCAGGGTTCTGAAACACAGGCAATAGAGAAGCACAGATAGTTGCGATTCCAAGAATGGTGATGGATGTAAGATAGAGATTGCAGAAAAAGGGATTGCACATGAAGGAGTAGTAGACTGGAGGGTAGAATGAAGTGGCGATGAGGGCGGCGATGCCGGCGTAATCAAGGCGGAGCATTATGTAGGCGACACGTCGGGAGTGGCAGGAGAGGAGGTGGCACGTACTGCTGGCGAGGAGGCAGAACATGGCGCCACCTAGGAAGGCGTAGAATGGCCAGCGGGGTATTGGGTGGAGGAGGAGAGGGGCAATTAGGTTGGCTACGTCGTCAGTTATGCTCCTCTGCAGTGAAAATGCCGTAGTGTCAACAAAATTTCTTAAAGGATTAAATTGTGGATAGATCCCTGTAATATCGCCCAATTGTGGAGAGACCACCAGTAGTTCCATTGTTGTAGATAAACCCCTGAGTGAATCTTTTTTTACTCTTACCCTCAGAAAAAGAGAAATTTGATTTTTGATGAATAGACTTCCTATGGTTAAAGAGTAAAAAAAAATTTCACTCAGGGGTCTATGTGCGACAATAGAACTACATGGGGTCCACAAGGACTTAAGCAATAATACAGGGGATCTATCCGCAATTAACCCAAATAGAAATGCCACAGACACCACAACTTTCCTTTTAGCTAACAAGATACAAACTTTATAGGAGTTAAGTGCGGACATATTCCCTGTACTATCGACCAATTGCGAATGGACCCCCTGAAGTTCTATTTGTTGCGGATAGCCCTCCTTACTATCACCAAATTACCGATAACCCCCTGAGTGAAATGTTTTTTTGACTCTTTTCCCCTCAAGAGGTCTATTTGTCAAAAACAAATTTCTCTTTCTCTAAGGGTAAAAGCATCAACAAATTTCATTTAGGGCATCTATCTGCAACAATAGAACTACATGGGTCTCTATGCAATTGGGTGATACCAACTTGATATTTGAGAAAACAAGGGAATCAATATATATCAAACGTCAAAATAATCAGTTTTACTAAACAGTTAGTCCGGCAATGCTCAACAGTTTGCTCTTGTAGCGTGAGATAAGTGTCCTGCAATCTATATGATTGTACCGCCTTAAGTTCAACATGATTATAGAATTATACTAGTTTTCATAACAATTTCTTCATTAACTGTCCAAATTGCAAGTCAAAATGCAAAAGATATTGTGAACAAAGGTCTATCTGCAGGGCTAGTAAGTTCTATTTGGCGATAGTCCAGGGGGTCTGTTCCCAATTAAACACCACTTAAATAACAAGACACAAAATTTATATATGGGAGAAACAAGTCAGTAAAGATAAGATATAAACATCATAATTATAGCAGCTTTACAAAGGTTAAGATCGATAATGTTGAACACTTTGCTCCGTAGCAAAGAGATAAGTGACCTGTCCTATCTGTGATTGCAGTGTCTTACTGTCAAACAAAATTTCTTAAATTATACGTTTCATAACAAATTTGGGGTTTTTCGATAATAGTCCCTAAAATCTTTCATATAATGAAATTAGTCTCTCAAATCGTGAAAATTGCTAATAGGCCCTTCAATTCTTAACTTATTTTAAACTTAGTCCTTCAAACCGAGACTAGAAGTACCAACTGGGGGGATTACCAAATAAAATCTATTGTTGTGGGCTATTAGCTTCTCCAATTCTCATAATGTGTTTCAAATTAATCCCTCCAATTGCTATTTCCATTCTTGATTGCAAGGACTAATTTCAAAATAATTGGGGGATCTAATAGCAATTTCCATGACTTGAGGGACTAATTTCAAAGTAACCTAAGAATTGAGGGACCTAATAACAATTTTCATGATTTGAGGGATTAATTTCAAAATATGAAAGATTTAAGGGACTAATATCAAAAGATCCAAGAAATTTTCTTCATTGTGTGTCCAAATTTTGAGACCAAAATCCAAAAAAAAAAAAAAAAAATTGTGATTTATATATGGGTAAAAATGCATAGACCTTGTGGGTATATAGATACTTTAAGAACAATGTAATTAACATGCTTGTTAGTGAAAGCAATTTGTAAGTTCAAAAGGCATTATTTAAACATATTAAAATAGAATTTCAGAAGATATTCTATAAAGAAAAAGTTAAATAAAATACGTACATTAGTTTGGTTAGCATGGGAATATCTCTGGGGCAAGCAACTTGATAGTAGTTCAAGGAGGTGCCAGTTGGATAGAGATAGCTTATCCATGGAAGGCAAGGAGGTCTTGAGTTCATCTTTTAACCTTTGTAGATTAGACAAGTTTGGGAGAGAACGGAAACAAGCAACAAGCTCTGACTGTATCTTGTGCAGGTCAGCTTTCCTCAGAACTTGCGGCAAATGCTGCAATGATTGCAGATCTACAACCTTTGGAACTTTGCTTGCTGTATATATGGTCAGAGCAAGAAAAATAAAGAACCCAATTAAGTGCCTGCGAACGAATCAAGGGAAAGTGTTTAGAAGCAAGATAAAAATGTAGTAAAGAAAACGACTATGGGAAAAATCACACGGCTAGCAATCACCAAGTAGATTCATTATCTCCCTAAAAAAGAAAAAATATCATATAAAAACAACATTCATATATTTGAAAATAGACCATGATGAAATTTTCAGGATATCAGGTATCAGAAGTAAAATGGATCTCCAAATAAGAGCAATAATCCACCATGATACCATCTTCAGTTTGCTTTTAAAAAAAAAAAAAAACTCTAATGGCCCTTTTATTTTTCATTTGATAGAAACATTTTAGCTTAGTATGAATTACTTATTAGCTAAAAGTTTGTGGCACCACTTTACACCTTCATGCAGCAATTGCTCCAGCGTACTTCAACTTTCATTTTCAGGCTTGAAAATTTTCTCTAGGCCAGATATTCATGGAATCTAAACAGCTGTTGCAACGTTACCGGTCAAAACTGGGCCTATTCAACTTTTGAATTCTGTATCATGACTTAGAGGTGGTTCTAAACCTCCATTGGTCTTCCAAACTTATCATAGGAGGCTATTAAGACAGCTATCTTGAAAAACAAACTGGACGTTCTATATCATGAAATAGCTTTAAAATAAACTACACTATGCAAAAGAATCAGTTTCACATGCAGTAAGTTCTCAAATACAAGGCAGCAATGCCGACCATCACATCAGAGCAGAGGCTTGCTGCAAAACAATAACTTCTTTTGTCAATACACTGGTTTAATCTTGCTACTGTACGGATATGACTTTCTTCTCTCAAAAACGAAAGGATTATCTTCTTCCACTGTCTCACTTGAACCTAGCTTATTTTGACCCAAACACTAGTCCTTGATAGATAAACTGTTTGTATTGAAAGATAATGACATTTATACATCTTAATTATTAAAAGAAACACTATTGCTAGTGGTTCTTCTATCATATTTAAGGAATTCCTCCTCTAGGGGAGGGTTAGGAGTTACCACCTTGTTAACAAAATTTGATGGAGACTCTTGTGATCGAAGATATCAAGTTCAAGCTATGCTAGCTATAGTTTAGACGGAGCTTCCCCTGTATACGAGAGAGGGTATCACCATCATCATGTAAACCCTTTACCTTGAAATGGAATCAGAAATGAAGTGCACTTCCAAAAAGAGAATCCCCATGAAAAAGATAGTGAAACGTTTAATAAACCACTCCACCAGCTAATGCCAATATTCATAGCTGGTGCCTATTTCCTACCAATAATACTGTGGACAAGAGAGATTTGACATAAAACCCATTAGGCCAGTTGGCAAGTCGAAAAACCTACCCTATCAATTATGCATTTTAGACTCATTTTAGACTTGCATAGATATGGAGTAATACTCCAAAATTTTCAAGACTATGGAAGGGTTAGACAAGGGCAGAAGTAAAAATGTTTTGTACTAAGGAATCACAGCAATCTTAGAGCCATTACACGAGCCAAAAGAAATCACATTAAAAGTGAGGGGATTATAACCTTATTTTTTTCAGAAACAAAATGGGAAAATGCCAATTCATAAATGACTGTTTTGAATTTTTTTCGTCAAACTTTAATAAGATGGAACCCTTTTGAACAATTTCAATGGCGAGATAAGACTTTAAGACCCACTTTTCAATAGGTCCATACTAATATTTCAATGCGTGTTGTTTCCTAATTATGTCAACAAGGAAACATTTGTTTTCCGTTTTCCCTTGGAAATATCTAACCCATATTAAAAATTCCACCAATCATGTTAACAAAGAGACATGAAAAAACTAAGATCAAATAGGAATAACAGATAAAGAAGAAAGAACCCAACACAATCATATGCCAAAGCTTATGAAAAATCAAACAAAACATTTATATAGGCAAAAGGGATCATATAAACTAAGTTTACCCGCATGCAAGATCAGAAATTTCCATTTACCAAATAAATTAAACAAAAATAGAATCAACACCCAGTTGGTAAACATCAAGCCTACACCTAAAACAAACAAGAAATCCAGCTAAAGATTCGATTTTAACAAATGGGTCAAAAAGAGATCGGAGATTGCTTACGTCCAAACATTGAGGGTCTCGTTGTGAATGGTAAAAATACTGAGAAAGATTTGCTTGAGAGGCCACTCCGATCGATAATAGCCCAAGATATATTCGTTGTCTTTGAGATATCCAGGGAGAGAATGGTACTCGACGAGCTGGTACTTGACCTTCTTCCATAATCTCCTCCCTTTCCCCTGTTTGGCTCCGCCGTAGTCGTTGGCGATCAAGCCCACGGATTCAGCCATTGAAAAAGGGAGGATTTTGATGGAGACCCAGATGAGAGGAGGGTGGGATTGAGATTAGAGCGAGGAGAAAACAACCAAATTTTTTCGCATTTACATGAATTAGAATTAGAATTAGAATTAGAAAGAGGGGGAGAGAGAGAAGGAAGGAGGAGGAGATGGCCACGTTTCTGTTGGTTTCAGAGACCAAGTCCAGAAAATATCCACATCATTTTTTGTTCTTTGTGTCACGAAATAGGTTTTTAAAAAAAGGTCCGAATCCCGTGGGTTATATTCTTTTTTCTGGGTTATTTGCACTTCACTCCCCAAATCTTTTTTAATTTCGATACCCTAATGTTTAATTTTGACAATTTGATACCCCAAAGTTTTCATTATGATGTACATTTGACAGTTTGATACCCAAAGTTTTCATAATGATGTTAATTTGACAATTTTATTCACCAAATCCTAACTTTACTTCTCACTCTCCCAACCTAAAAAACTAAAATTTAAGCAAGAAAAATTACCTTTTATTTATTAATCTTGCACAAAATCAAAGTCGTTTTTCTTTTGCATTTTGAATATCAGATTGTCAAACTAAAATTCCAAAATATCAAAATTGAAAAGGGTGAAACTTTCGGGTGAAGTGCAAATAACCCTTTTTCTAAAAAAAAAGTATTTGACTTTCGGTAATTGGTAATTTTATTAAACTCCAATATTGCTTTCATAAGCATGATTTCTTTTATGATCATAGCTTTAACTTATTGTAGGGGTAATAATATTCAAAATGTGAGAAGTGATGTAAAACTAAACTCAAAATATGAACAAAAGTGACATAAAGTAAGTTTCTGATAAGATAAACTTATCTACATCCCACTTTATTTTAGCTTATAGTAAATGGTATCTAATATAATTTGGAGACCTCGGAAAGATCTAGTTCTCTCTTTTTTTTAATTCTTGGTTATAAATAACAAGATGAATGTGGTTGTCTTTAAAATTTATGATACGTATATTTTTTCTTTGAAATAAGTTACAATTCAAACATATAGATGTAAATTTATATGACTTCAAAGGTAAATAAAGGATTTACATATAATTGATTTAAAATTAAAGAATCATGAATCCGAAGCATTGTTATAACACAATAGAATAATTTATTTACAGTAGTGGAACTTTAGAGTTAAATTTATCTTGTAACAATCTATGGTCTATGATTAAAGAGAAAAGATGTTTGAGGACATCAGAATGCAATGTGCAAATTTAGAAGTATAATATAGTAAAATATAGGTTTTGAAAGGGAAAATTGCTTCTAGCCCCAAAATAACTTCATCTATTCTCTGCCCCAAAAAGACTTTTCAAAGCTTCTAAAGCCCCCATCCCCAAAAAGCAAATGCCTTTAGCCCCCAAACCCAGTTCCCAAGTGACATGGTTCTTTTTTAAAAAAATAATTCCCAAAATGCCCTTTTGATTTAATTGCCTCCCACTACTCAAAACACCTCTCCTCGTCGAACGTCCCATCCCGAAATCCCCAATGTGTCCTCCTCCCCGCTCTCCCTCCACGCGTGGCGACCACGGACTTTGCTCGTCCTTTGAAGTCCTCGACGCCGACCGCGATGGCAAGATTAGCCTCAGTGACCTCAAGTCCACGATCATCGCTGCCGATGACGTCATCGCCTCCATGATCTCCACCACCGTCGCCGATCGCAACGGCTTCGTGGACTTCAACGAGTTCAAGCGCATCCTCCAGGGGGGCGAGACGGGAGAGAGGTGATGGAGGACGCGTTTAGGGTCACAGATCGAGATGGAGACCGGAGGATAGGGTTCGAGGATCTGAGCATGTACAGATCTTGAGGAGGTTTTGAATTGGCTCGTGTTGGTTTTGTTTAATTTTCCCTTTTATTTATGCTTATTTGTTGGAGATTTTATTTTAAATGACCTGTGTTTGGTAAAAGCTTGAACATCAATCAATCAGGATGAAATAAAATCGCAGGAGGTCTTGTGTCCAAGAGTGGATTAGATAATGAGATGGTTGTTAACCTTATGAGATGGTTATTAAGGTTATGAGTTGATTGTTAAGGTTATGAGTTGGTTGTTAACCTTATGCATTTGTTGTTAAGGTTATGAGTTGGTTTGTTGTTAAGGTCATCGATTTCAAAAAAAAATTATAATAATATGTAAAATAACAAAAAAAAATATAGCATCAGCCCCCAAAATTGCTTGAAATCAATGACTTGAGATTAAAGTAGAGTCTGTAAATTTACATATTATTGTTATTTTACGATAATGAGTTTGTTGTTAAGGTTATGAGTTGGTTGTGAGGGAAGATTATGAGTTTGTTGTGAAAGTTACGAATTTGTTGTGAAGGTTACGAGTTAGTTATGAAGGTTATGAGTTTGTTGTGATGGTTAGGAGTTTGTTGTGAATGTTACAAGTTGGTTATGAAGGTTATGAGTTGGTTGTGAACCTCGATAACGAGTTGGTTGTGATTATTGTTAACTAACCTTCACAACCAACTCGTAATCTTCACAACCAACTCATAACCTTCATAACAAACACAACAAACTCGTAATATTCACAACCAACTCGTAATCTTCACAACCAAATCATAATCTTCCTTCACAATCAACTCATAACCTTAACAATAAACTCATTACAGTAAAATAACAACAATATATAAGTTTACAAACTTTACTTTAATCTCAACTCATAATCTTCACAGCCAACTCATAACCTTCACAACCAACTGATAACCTTAACAACCAACTCATAACCTTCACAATCAACTTATAACCTTCACAACCAACTTATAAACTTAACAAATAACTCATAACATTCACAACCAACTCATAACCTTCCTTCACAACCAACTCATAAACTTAACAACAAACTCATTACAGTAAAATAACAACAATATGCAAATTTACAGAATTTGTTTTAATCTCAAGTCATCGATTTAAAAAAAATTACAATAATATGTAAAATAATAAAAAACAATATAGCACTCAGATTCAATTACAAGTTAAAAAAGGGGAAAAAATTACACAATAACAATTCAGTTCAAACACTACTATCAAATTCAAAACTCACCAGATCTATAAATTAATTTACAGTAAATTCGAATCGAATTGGATCGATCTAGAATGTCTATTTCCAGATCTTGATCCTTAGCTTCACTCTCACATCGGGAGTCACCGGAGTTCCTGCCTTTTTCCAGATCTAGAACGATCCACCGTCTTCGTCACCACCATCTTCAAGATCAGAGTGTTCTTTGCCTCATGAACGAATGCCGGGAAAGTTCCGTTGCCGATGTCGATACTGAGGTTAACAACAAACTCATAACATTAACAACCAACTCAAAAGGTTAACAACCAACTCCTAACCTTAACAACAAACTCATAAGGTTAACAACCAACTCATAACATTAACAACAAACTCATAACCTTAACAACCGACTCATAAGGTTAACAACCAACTCATAAGGTTAACAACAAACTCATAACCTTAACCACAATTTCATAAGGTTAACAACCAACTCATAAGGTTAACAACAAACTCATAACCTTAACAACCATCTCATAAGGTTAACAACTATCTCATTATCTAATCCACTCTTGGACACAACACCTCCTGCGATTTTATTTCATCCTGATTAATTGATGTTCAAGCTTTTACCAAACACGGGTCATTTAAAATAAAAGCTCTAACAAATAAGCATAAACAAAAGGGAAAATTAAACAAAACCAACGCCAACCAATACAAAACCTCCTCAAGGTCTGTACATGCTCAGATCCTCGAACCCTATCCTCCTGTCTCCGTCTCGATCCATGACCCTGAACGCGTCCTCCATCACCTCTCTCCCGTCTCGCCCCCCGCCGCCGCCGAGGATGCGCTCGAACTCGTCGAAGTCCATGAAGCCGTTGCGGTCGATGTCGGTGGCGGAGATTATGGAAGCGATGACATCGTCGTCGGCGATGATCGTGGACTTGAGGTCACTGAGGCTAATCTTACCGCCGCGGTCGGCGTCGAGGACGTCGAAGGCCTGGTAGAAGTCCGGCAGGTCGCCGCCGACGGAGGGGAGGGGGTAGCGGCGGGAGGGACGCATTAGGGATTTCGAGATGGCACGTTCGACGAGGAGAGGTGTTTTGCGTAGTGGGAGGCAATTAAATCAAAAGGGCATTTAGGGAATTATTTTTTTAAAAAAGAACTAGGTCACTTGGGAACTGGGTTTAGGGGCTAAAGGCATTTGCTTTTGGGGATGGGGGTTTTAGAAGCTTTGAAAAAGTCTTGGGGGGCAGAGAATAGATGAAGTTATTTTGGGGGCCAGAAGCAATTTTCCCTTTTTGAAAAGGACATGCATGTAAAAGAAATGAACTCTATTTGGATTGGCCTAGATTGATCTAATATTTATATTTAGTTTTAGCTTATGAAGACCGATTTCTTCTAGAGTGCGTTTCTGATTCGGTCGTGCGGCAGGAGATGAGGTGGAGAGAGAAGGGCGGTGATCCGACCCCACTTTTACTTAAACAAAGTTTTGTGAAGCTTAATACATTATCAAAAGGCTAAATATCAGAAAACCCCCCTTAACTTTGGACAATTATCGGAAAACCCCCCTCAACTTTCAAAATATTAAAAAAACCCCTTAAGTATTGAGATTATCACAAAACCCCCCTTTAACTTTTAGATTTTGTCAAAAAATTCCCTTTAACTTTGAGATTTATCAGAAAATTCCCTTAAATTGGGGTTTTTTTTGATAAAATCTCAAAGTTAAGGGTGGTTTTCTGATAAGCCCCAAACTTAAGGGGGGTTTTCTAATATTTTGAAAGTTAAGGGGGGTTTTCTGATAATCATCCAAAGTTGGGGAGGTTATGATATTTAACCTATTGGAAATATCAATTTACATCAGCCCTATTGCACGTGTTCCTTAAGAAACTAACATTGTCACTGATGAGTCAAATACTTATCTGTATCCAGACATATACATGTATTTATACCTGATGTGATAAAAATTGATGGGATAAGATTATGTATATTGAAACTGAAAATTTATATTCGATAAGATATGGATATATAATTAAAATTTCTGAATCTATGTTCAAATATCTTATATATGTAGATATGCAGCTGAAATTGTTTTGAATATTATGCACGTCCGATATTAATTAATACAAGTGTTAAGCCCGTGCTCGCACGGGTGGGGCTTTTTTTTTTTGACTAAAGCGTAGTGAGGCTTAAAGTTGAGGAATAAAAATAATGTGAAGGAAGATTTACAATTATCATGACTTGCAGGTAAATTTAAAAATACATACAATTTGGGGGTTATGTATCGAAAAAATTCAAAACTTAAATATGAAAAAATTTCAATAAATTCCAAATCAGTTTTGGCATTTGGTACTAAATCTCCAATATCTTTGAAACTCTGAATAAACCCTAATGTCTTTTGGCAAAAACCCTCAAAATTAACATTATTAGTTCATGTATAGTTAAATGACCAAAATACCCCTAATACATTTTGGAGGAAATCCCAATAAGTTTTATGCTTTGTCACTTAATCCCCAATAACTTTTGACAGAAAACTCCTAATAATGGATGTTTATAATTTTAAATTTTTGAGAAGTTTGTTTGTAATATTTAGATTTTTAAGTGGTTGTTTATAATTTTTAAAATTTTAAAGGGGTTTGTTTGTAATATTTAGATTTTTAAGTGGTTGTTTATAATTTTTAAAATTTTAAAGGGGTTTGTTTGTAATTTTAGAGTTTTCTAGGGTGTTTGTAGTTTTGTATTTTTCTAGTTCTTTGTAATTTATAAATTTTTGGGGTCATGTATAATTTTAGAATTTTTAGGGTCTTTTAGCAATATTTATATATTTACGGGTTTTGTTTTTAATTTCAGATTTTTCAGAGCTATATATAATTTTTAAAATTTTAAAGGGGTTTGTTTGTAATATTTAGATTTTTAAGTGGTTGTTTATAATTTTAAATTTTTGAGAAGTTTGTTTGTAATTTTAGAGTTTTCTAGGGGTGTTTGTAGTTTTGTATTTTTCTAGTTCTTTGTAATTTATAAATTTTTGGGGTCATGTATAATTTTAGAATTTTTAGGGTCTTTTAGCAATATTTATATATTTACGGGTTTTGTTTTTAATTTCAGATTTTTAGGGAGCTATATATAATTTTTAAAGTTGCAAGGGTTTGGTTGTGATATCCTAGTTTGTTAGGGAGTTTTCTTTAATTTTAGTAATTCAAAGGAAATTGTTTGTATCCCTCAAAATTTTCTAATGATTTGAAATTGTTTGTATCCTTCAAATTTTTCTACATTATTGTTTATAATTTTAGATTTTCTAGGAAGCTATTTGTGATTTTTATATGTTTTAATAATTACTTATACTTTTATGGGTTAGCATGCAAATTCAAATAATTTGAGGGGTATATAATGGCCTTGAGGGTTAATTTTGTCAATGTAAAATATAAGATAACCCCATTTATGGAGGTCAAGTGCAAAAAATAAATATTTTGGGGGTTTTCGTGAGTTTCAAATATTTTGGGGGTTTAGTGCTAAATCCGCAAAGATATGTGCGATTTATTGAATTCACTCTTTAAAAAATTAAGGAGGGCTCTATGACAATTTTTTTTGAACAAAGATTTGATAATTAGAGTTTTCTAATTTTTATGGGTAAAATTTTCTAATTATGAATATGAATAATTTTAATTTGATAAGAATTCTTCAGAAGATAGAATTAGTTATTCACATGTCATTTTCTAATAGGATAAAGGGATATATGATATTTTTTATTAGGGATTTAACACGTGGCACGTTTTTGTACACATGGCGTTTTATGGTACATCTTGGGATAGTTTACCAATTTCTCTTTACTATATAAAGGAGGATAAGCATTGCTTTGGTGCTCCAATAATAGTGATTTTGGAAATTTTTTAATGAAAAAAATATATTAAAAATAGGAAGGGCATCTTCGACTTTTCTTAATTTATTTATCTTTCAATTTTTCATTCTTCCCTAACCATTCTCTCTCCTACTCCATTTCGTTTTGCTCCCCCATAAAACTGCATAATACCAAAAACGATGAAGAGATGGAGATTTTAGTAAAGGTTCCAACTTTTGGTGCTTCTGAAATAGTTCTTAATTTATTATTTAAGTATAAAAGTTTTTTATTTATTTCTCATCTCCTTAGTAGATAGTACTTACACCATCATCAATTCTTCACTACAATCTTGGGATCTCAGAAAATTATAGCATCCAGGAACGGATCCACCCTAAGAACGTGACACCAGTTCCCTCCGGGCCACCGCCCAAACCCACTTCAAATTTGTAGTCAATTATTAGCATGAATCAAGTAGAAAAGATTCTAAATTCTTTTATACCTTGACAAATTGAAAATATAGATGGGAAGGAATGATAATAAGAATACAATCAAACAGCTAGGATAAATAACCAACACTCTACTAAAGTTTATAAGCTCGAATATGAACTAGAAACTATTAAATTTTGAGTAGTGGAGTTTTAAAGTGGTTCTCCCATTTAAAATCAATACTTTGTTAAATTACTGTTAGAAATATAACCCTCACCCTCAACTCTCACTGTAATTTTGAAGTTTTGGTGCAATAATTAAAGGAACTTTAAGATAGTACCAATGCAACCCAGGTTCAAATCCCACTAACCGCAAATTTAAAATAGATTTTCTAAAAATTAACACCATTTTTAGAATATAAAAATAAAATATTCAACTCTCACCACAACGTAGAACGTGGAAAGAGCTTTTTCTTAAGAACAAGTTAGAATATAAAAACTTGCCGCTAAAATTGTCACTATTTTAGCTTCTTCTAAGAGTATGTTGAATATGAAAACTTGCTGATGAGAATTAAATTTTTTTAAATATGAATTATTAATAGTGACACCACTTTTCAGAACCTAGATCCGCCACTAGTAGCATCCACAAATTTTCGTGATGTATATATATATATATATATATATATATATATATATATATATATATATATATATATATATATATATATATATATATATATATATATATATATATATATATATATATATATATGTATATCTGAGGGTTGGTTCCAATGAGAACCCAAATAAATGTGAGAACTAAGAACCCAATATCAACCATCCATCATACAAAACCGAAGGTTGAGATTCTGCCAAAATCAAGGTGGCAGAATTGTAATTAAATAGACATTAGAAACTGAAATAAGGGTAAAAATATCAAAAGCACAGAGGTATAATGGAAAAAAGACAAACCTATAAACACGGAAACCTCCCTTTTTTCTAGTTCGTCCCCGTGAATTGTTACATATTATCAGGTTTCAGATTCAACAAATCAATAATTTTAATGCGTAATGGCATGAGAAGTAAATAGCAGAATGGCATGAGAAGTAAATGATATGAATTTCAATGGGGAATTGCATGAGAAGTAAATAGTGGATATGAATTTCAATGTGTAATGGCATTAGAAGTAAATTACTCGATTCTACAAACTAAAATATTAGATTCGTTATAATACATAACGGATTCTGCATGATTATAATATGATTCTATAACCATATTATTATCAATAATTATTTTAAAATGATGTGTGCTATCAATGTTATTATTATGTTACGAATCTTATTATCAATTTTTAGAATCTATTATAAATATTTACGTAATCTATGTTCTAAACAACTAATTTATTAATCTATTTGAAAATACGTAATCATACTATTATATATAGAGAATCATTTTGTTATTCTTACGAATCATATAGTATAAGTTATGGTATCTCTTTAATTCTAAAATAATAAATTTTTGGTATCTATTGTTCGATGGTTCTGAATCATATTATAATGCATGCGAATGCATTATGTATTATAACAGAATCTAATATTTTAGTTTGCGAATCCGAGTAGTTTACTTCTAATGTCATTACACATTGAAATTCATATCCACTATTTACTTCTCATGCCATTCCCCATTGAAATTCATATCATTTACTTCTCATGCTATTATGCTATTTACTTCTCATGCCATTACGCATTAAAATTCATAGCACCCGTTGTGACTATTTCCTCTCTTTTTTTATTTTGATTTATCGGACTCGGCGATGATTCTTTTTAGATTTATTTATCACATCGAATTTTCGATTCAGTCATTCGTTTCATTCGAGATTTCAATCGTTACGTAAGGAAGAAGGTTACGCTTAGTTAGGAAAGAAAAAACTGTCTATAATGTAACTGATTCTATGACCAAAATGACCAGCGTGCCCTTTAGTTAAAATTTTAAATTTAATAGAGTTTAATTACAATCATTGATTGGTTAAAGATCTAAGGGTAGAGATTTGGTTCTTAGTTCTCATATTTGTGAGGAGTTCTCATTTGATCCAACCCTATATATATATATATATATATATATATATATATATATATATATATATATATATATATATATATAAAGACTCCTATGAACTTAAGTTCATAATAAATAGTGGTGCACCAACTTTTCTAACCACTCATCTTGCTTTGGGATCCGTGAAAGATATAAAAGCCACTTTGAGATTTGTGCATCACAAATCTCAAGGCAAGATGAGTGGATAAAAAGTTGGTGCATCACTATTCATTATGAACTTAAGTTCATAGAGCTCTATATATATATATATATATATATATATATATATATATATATATATATATATATATATATATATATATATATATATATATATATATATATATATATATATGAGAAAAATGTAGGAACTTTGTACCAAGCACAAATTTTGTGCTTGGTAGTGAGGTATCTCATTCCTATCCACTCTCCAACCCAAGTGAATGTGGTCCCTCATTTGAATGAGTGAATGAGAATGTGGCACTCATTACCAAGCACAAAACTTGTGCTTGGTACCAAGTTCCTCCATATATAGAGGCACTTGGTAATTTGTGCTTGGTACTAAGTTCCTACAATTTTCTCATATATATATATATATATATATATATATATATATATATATATATATTGTTGGTACCCCAAAAAGATTTTTTATTAATCCTCAGATGAAAATCGACACGAACCCAATCTCATGCCAAAGTAAGCGAACTCAGGGTCGAAGGGGATCTCTCTGCTCTCACAAGTGTTCGGCTATTACAGCAGTCGTCTACATACGTAATTACCTCTGGTTGTTACTGAGGACCGACCGCTATAGTAATGCCGACTGAACGGCCGCCTACTTGTTCCCATTTTCTTCGGTCTTTCGGCATGCCATAACGGACTACGATTGCGCTAAGAATAGGGTGCTACAAGATTTGCCCGACGCGAAGGCGTTATGCATGGTTACGTCTGATTCCTCGGGCGACTTGCTCTGATAACTTCGGCATTGCTACATTGCCTTACGCTTACGGATTGACGCCCTTGGCGTCGTGCATCGTCTGCTCTGATGGCCGACTTCGGCTGCTTTCTGATTCCTCGGACGACTTGCTACAAGAATGGGTGCTACAAGATTTGCCCGACGCGAAGGCGTCGTCGTCGTCTGCTTCTGATGGCCGACTTCGGCTGCCACAATTCTCTGACGATTTGCTAAGATTTCGCCACAAGCATAAGATTTCGCTTTAGTGGTTGGCCTTGAGCCCCGCGCCAACAACAAGTCAACATCACAATTAATGGCTCTGTGCTGGCCACATGACTTTTGTTGCCATTCCCCATACCTCACATCAAATCAATGGTGACTCTTTCCACACATAAGCTGACATGTGTAAAACTAATGCTGAAATGACCAAACTGCCATCTCTCATTCCTACAAAGAAAAGGAACTATTCTCAATACAGAGGTAAGCCATTTTCTCTCTCCCTGCACTCTGGAATGAAGAACTCTTACTGTTCATTTTCTTCTCCACTCAAGCTCAAAATACTGACTTGATCGTCGGAGGTACAACGGGGGAGCCAAGCCCCGTCCTCTCACGAGCTTCTACCTGTGCAGGGGTGAAGAACAGCCCAACTCAGAGCTAGGTATTCGGGGGAGTGAGCGGATCCCTGTCATCTTCAACCTCAAGCTTAGCTCACACCGAGATTAGTGACTGTGATTATATACATCAATATATATATATATATATATATATATATATATATATATATAGAGCAAGGCTCTATGAACTTAAGTTCATAATGAATAGTGATGCACCAACTTTTTATCCATTGATGTTGCCTTTAGATTTGTGCCATCAAGGGATACACAAATCTCAAAATGGGCTTCATAACTTTCATGAATCCCAATGCAACATCAATGGATAGAAAAGTTGGTGTATGACTATTCCTATAAACTTAAATTTATAGGAGATTTGATATATATATATATATATATATATATATATATATATATATATATATATATATATATATATATATATATATATATAAACAAGGCTCTATGAACTTAAGTTCATAATGAATAGTGGTGCACCAACTTTTTATACACTCATCTTGTCTTGAGATTTGTGATGCACAAATCTCAAAGTGAACTTTATATCTTTCACGGATCCCAGTAAGATGAGTGGTTAGAAAAGTTGGTGCACCACTATTCATTATGAACTTAAGTTCATAGAGCCTTGCTCTCTCTCTCTCTCTCTCTCTCTCTCTCTATATATATATATATATATATATATATATATATATATATATATATATATATATATATATATATATATATATAAACAAGGCTCTATGAACTTAAGTTCATAATGAATAGTGGTGCACCAACTTTTTATACACTCATCTTGTCTTGAGATTTGTGATGCACAAATCTCAAAGTGGCTTTATATCTTTCACGGATCCCAAAGTAAGATGAGTGGTTAGAAAAGTTGGTGCACCACTATTCATTATGAACTTAAGTTCATAGAGCCTTGCTCTCTCTCTCTCTCTCTCTCTCTCTCTCTATATATATATATATATATATATATATATATATATATATATATATATATATATATATATATATATAAACAAGGCTCTATGAACTTAAGTTCATAATGAATAGTGGTGCACCAACTTTTTATCCACTCATCTTGCCTTGAGATTTGTGATGCACAAATCTCAAAGTGAACTTTATATCTTTCACGGATCCCAAAGTAAGATGAGTGGTTAGAAAAGTTGGTGTATGACTATTCCTATAAACTTAAATTTATAGGAGATTTGATATATATATATATATATATATATATATATATATATATATATATATATATATATATATATATATATATATATGGAGCAAAAAAATAATACATTATCAATAAGCAAATAATGAGAGTTGAGAATTTGATCCTACATTAAAGTTTCTTTGAATCTATTTTTGACCAAATTCCTTTCCTCTCAAATCTCTTTCTCCAGTCATGACACGTTCTCAATAATTAATCAATTATTTCATATGCAAGGAAATCCTCAAATCCCATTACTCTTCTTCACATCCATTTCCACAAAGGATTTCCTACTCTTGTCTCTCCCATGAAAGTGGATTGAGAATATGAAAATTTTACAGTTTAGATATAAGAAAGCGGGGAAAGATGGAAGGGGAAAAAAATAAAATAGTGATTTTTCTCTAAAGGAATTAAAAACTAACAAGAAAAATGGAATAAGCATCTAAAAATGGAATAAACATCCACAAGAGAAAATGGAAGAAAAAAAAATAGATAATGAATTTAGCAAACTATGAAGAAGAGCAATAAAGGTCAGAGGAAGAAGATTGACCAATTAAATAGAAGTTAAAGGTGACCATAAGAGTGTTAATAATTACGATTGTAGGTGTGGAGCTCGATTATTGGTGGAGTCAGATTT
Organism: Asparagus setaceus; assembly: GCA_012295165.1. NCBI lineage: Eukaryota > Viridiplantae > Streptophyta > Magnoliopsida > Asparagales > Asparagaceae > Asparagus > Asparagus setaceus. Next base: position 54,882,472 of record CM022706.1, on the reverse strand, counting down.
TTTTTGGGAGGTAGAGAGCGCAAATCTGCGATTTTTAATTATGGCTTGTGATATCGGTACTCCGAATTATTTTTCGGAGTATCGAAGCTGTTAGCTATTAATGTTTAGCACGTGCATTATGCATGTACAAATATGCTAGTATATTTAAGAAAGATAGGAAATTTGACATTTACTGCTTACGTGGCATCTTTGGATTCAATTGAAAGTCTATTAAAAAGATGCATATAGGATCCACCCACACGGGCGACCTGGACAAAAGAGTAGTAAATTCTTAAACTTGAGGGTAGCATTTAAATTAGGATTAGTTTTAGAAAAAGACCCCTCAAATATGTGGATATCTCAAAAACCACCTTTCACTATTTTAAATCGAGTAAACTTCTTTCAATTTAGGAGTGTTATAGTCTCGTAGATGACCAGCTTACTTTGGAATTGGACTTTTTATCTACAAGGCACTTGAATCGAACCCGCACTCTAAGGGAAATTACACGACTTTGCCATGTGATAACTTTAAAATTGGACTTAATCCTCTCAATAACTAATTAAAAAAAATCTACCAATAATTATTTGTTGGATCTGAGATGCAAGCCTAGAAAAGGGGAGGGGGGAGGGGTGAATAGGGTTGCTACCATTTTTCACTAAGAACGCAGAATATGCAGCGGAATAAATAAAATAAAAGTGAAAAATAACCAACCAAGTACACGCAAGATTTTATAATAGTTCGAATAACAATCCTAGGTCCACTCTTTCTTCTCACAAAGGGGCTTCCTCATTATGCCAAGAGTTCTTCTGAATCACAATCCGATTCAATAGGCTTACAAACACCACACCATGAAATCTATCCGAAACCGGTCATCTAACCTATCTATACATAATGAGTAACACCTAGCCCTTGTTAGACTCAATTACTCAATTCACCCCGGCTTGAATATGCCGTAAACCCTCAAGTCACACCGGCTTGAGTACGCTATAAAAACAAGTTTAAACCAATAAAAATAAATAACAATTAAGCACAATATAGAAAGATATTACAATCCTTTTTTTTTATTAAGATCGTCTTCCAAAAGATTTATTGTGGAGATCTGAAAGAATGATGATAGGGGGTAAATAATGTAAAGTTGCAAGTGCACAACTATCAAGTTATAGTATAGAAAGATGTCGATCCCTCAAGGAAGGTGTGTAGAAAAAGTCTAAATTGGTTCCTAGAGTTGTGTGTGGACAAAGAGAAGTGAAAGTGTGGAGCGATATAAGGAGAGTGTGTGATTATTTGTAAATAAAAAAACTAGAACAAGAGGGGAGAAAGTGAATGAACAAATACAAGAAGATAAACACTAAACAAGGAGGAGAAATAAGAAAATAGAAAAGACAAAATCAAAAAGAGAAGAAAATAATCAAAAAGTGCAGAATCAAAGCAAGTAAAAGATGGAGGAAGTCAAGTAGAGAAATGAGGAATCTAGAATTGAATCTACTAGTTAATTTCATTTAAGGTTTATAAACTACTCTCTTTTTATCATATTTTACTTTAGATTTATTAAGTATAGATTATCAAACTACTAAAAGAAAGCATAATCTATCAAATTATCATTCAAAAAATTTTATTCATGAAAAGAATAACAATTAGGTAGTAATTCTAGAATTCATAAGCATAACCTATCAAACCATTTAAGATAAATATAGAGTATCAAATTCTTCTTATATCAATTAGTTCTCTACTTGATGATTCTAAACATGATCATTTTGAGCACAAGAGAGCAATCCACAAATCATAAAAGAGATCAAACTAGTTTCATACAATTCTAGAATTCCTACAAAATTTTAGTTACTCATTTTCCAAAAAAAAATATAAAAATAAAATCTAAACTAGAAAGCATGAAAGAAAGATATCTAAATTATAAGTAAAATAAAAATTACTATAAAAATAAAAATAAGAATAAAAAATAAAGATGTAAACTATGAACATAAAAGAAATCTAAGTACTAATATATTCAGCTTCTTTAATTGCAGGTTGTAGCTTTTGTTTTGGAGGCTTTCTTTGCTGAAATGGCTTTTGTTTTGGAGGCTTTCTTTGCTGAAATGGAACTGGAGACACCCAATGGACGTGAGGAAGACAAGGTTGTTATTTATTTAAATATGCACTTTCATAAGATTGTTAAGGGTTTCATTTGCAGTTTTACACTTGCTTTTGTCGTGTTTTGCACATGGGACTAAGTTTACTTGTTCTCCAGCCAAGTTCTAAGTTTTTAATCAGTTATCTTGTATAGTTATTTGTGTCTGTAGATAGTTACTTCACTTAGCGTAGGGAAACTGTTCCGGAACTGCCATTTAACTGTGCGAAATGATATGTTTGTGGTAACTTGAGTCATCAAATATGTAGCCATCTTTTTGGCATTCTCTCTTAATTCTGTTACCGTCAGGATAGCTTATATGCTTGGGAACTCAAATTTGCAGGTTCTCATTTTATTTACTTGAAAAGATCTTTAATCAACAAGAGCTCTTGGATTAGCCTTGGGCTTCAAAAAATTAATTTTAGCCGTTTACTGTTTCTGTTATGAGCCAATCGATTGGCTAATCGGTTGGTCAACTGATTGGCCAATCGGTTGGTGAACCGATTGGTTTCTAACAGATGTGATTTCTTAGTTGACTTGTTGACTGGATTTTCTTTTGATTCCTTGGGCTTTTGTAGGCCTCTTCTTGGCTTGATATTGGGCTTCAATAGTTGGTAAAAATATGAGAGAATTTGATTCTTTTGGGCTCTTATTCAATAATTCTTTATTCCCTGTAAATTAAGAGAAAAATATGTTATTAGAGATGTATTTATTTAAATAAAATAGATAATGAGGGTACAAAAATGTAATAAAATGTAATGATTAAATGACAATGATAATGAGATCTAAGGGCAACACTCCTTGAAGGTTGACGATCGGATAATGAAGAACGACGTTGAGGGTGCTTTCTGAGAAGCCTGAGCAAGATCCTTTCACCAACTTAAAACCATAGCTCTCTCTTCCTCTTCATTTTTTTTCTCTCTCTCTCTCTCAATTAGGTCAGGAATATCTCTGGAAATCATGAGGAAAGAGCCTATTTACCCTCGGCAATAGACGACTAAGATTAAGTCCAAAGAGATCAAAAATCACAAATCTGGCGCTCAACCATCAATGGGTACTGTTCACCATCGATGGTTACTGTTTAACTCTTGTGAAAACATCAATGTGTAATTGTAGACCATCGATGAGTCACTGTAGACCATCAATGAGCTCAAGCTACCATCTATGATTAGATAGGTCAGATCGAGAGCTATTATACTAGCGATTATAATAGTGATTATAATAAAAAAAGTTATTATAAAGCAATTGGATAACTGAGTCAAAAGTTATGGCCTGGCAAGTTTCAGCCTCGATGTGTGTTTCAATTTTGCTGTTGACTATTTCGACGTTGTTTAACTAAAATATTCATATCTCAAGCTATACACCTTCGAATTGAGTTTTGTTTGTTCCTGTAGATTCGTGACAATGAGACAAACACTCCCATATGCTCAAAAAATAATTTTCACTCTTGATATTTTTCTGTAATCAGCTGTGATTTACTTATCATCTTGCGCTTTTCAATATCAAATTTGATTCTAACTACTTGTAGCCTGTATAAAACATCTTAAATATATATTAGAACAATATGAATGTTTATTATTCATCAAACTAAGTCGATTGTATGGACATGATCCTGACATTATCTCCCATGATTATGTCTCAAACATGGGTATGCCAAGTCAAAGGTCTCCCGTGAATATCTCTCACCATTGGCTCTTATGATTATCACATGTAAATATGGATATGATCTGTAATTTAAATAATCAAGTGATCATCATATTTTATTACACTTTTATATCCTCATTATCTATTTTATTTCAAATAAAATATCTGCTAATAATATTTTTTATTTTAATTTGCAGGTAATGAATATTTAAAGAATAAAAGCCCAAATGGACCAACTCTTCTCATTTTCCAAGACTTTATTGAAACCTACAATAAGTCCAAAAGCCCAAAGAAGATGGAGTCAACATAGTTTGTTACAATTCTGTTACCAACAAATCGATGAGCCCATCATTTAGAGTGTAACAAAATCGATCAATGGCTGATTTTTAGTCTCCCAAAACCCTAGCTAATCCAAGGGCTAAGGTTGAAGGCCGTAGGCTATAAATAGTGGGGGTAGAGTGAGGGGTTAGGATATAGAAAAATTTTATAAACTCCTTTTTAGAGAGGAGGACCACTCTTATTTGAGAATGCCTTCCTAATTGTAAACTTTTTTGATCGCAATAAAAAAAAAATCCCTTTTTAATTTTTGTTTTGCTTCTCTTTTGATGATGAAGATGAATATTTGCTTACAAAGAACCAACCCCTTGCAATGCAAGTTTTATTTTTCTATTTTATTTTCTTATTTTAGAATTGCATATTTTAGGATTTTATGTCTTGTTTTTATTTCATATTTGCTAGAATAGATTTATTGCTTTATAGTGTAGATTTATTTCATATTTTGTAGTGTAGACTTATTTTCTTGCTCTTTTATTGCTTTGTAGTGTAGGTTTTATTTTCTTTCTTATTTATGCTTTATTTTCTTTCTTTCTTTATTTGTTCGTAATTTAGATTTACTTTATTGCATTTAATGCTTTCTAGTATAGATTTGCCTTCTTTATTTTTATTTTATAATATGAGTAGCTAATTCTTGTAGAAATTCTAGGACTAGATGAAACTAGTTTAGTTTTCTTTTATGTTTTTATTTGCTCTCTTTGTGCTTAAAATGATCATGTCGGGATAATTAACTAGATAACTAATTGTGAGAAAAAGAGTTTGATAGTCTATACTTTCCTTGAGTGGTTTGATAGGTTATACTTATTCAATTCTAAAATTATTATCTAGTTGTTTATTTTCTTTTCATGAGTGATAATATTGCTTGGATGTGAATTTGATAGGTTATGCTTATTTTGCGTAACTTGATAGTCTATGCTTAAGAATTCTAAAGTAATATGTGAATAAAAAGAGAGTAATTCTTAACTGTAAATTGAAATTAACTAGTGGATGCAATCCTAGATTCCTACTCTTCTCTCTCTATTTCCTCCATCTTTTCATTCCTTTCTTGTTTTGATTTGATTTTATTTTTTATTTTCTTTTATTTTATTCTTCTTTTTCTCTCATTCTTCCCTCTTGTTTTAGCCTTTTATTTTTGTGAAAAACCTCTACCCAAAATACTCTACACTTTCTTTTACATTCTCATTATTAGTTTCCTACACATTTCAAGAATCCGCTTAGATCTATCTTTCTAATAATCTCCTTCCCCGTAAATCAGTATCTTAAATACTATAACTTAATTGTTGTGCACTTGCAACTTAGCATGTTTTTATCCCCATCACCAAGCCGCACCACCGTTAGCTCGTATAATTTTCTCATGTAATTATGTTATTGCTAGATCATTTCCAAAAACATCTTGTAAATAATTCTTCTTTATAAATTAACAAACTCCAATTCAAAATTATTGTGGAGAAAATTTTAGATTAATTTATTTTACCCCCCTCAATTATGAAGTGTCTCATAAAGCCTTCCTAACATGTACACTTTTCTCAATAAACCCTCTCGCATAATTACTTCAGAATATGAATGATCATGAATGACCGAACAATTTGGGGAACAAGACCACCAAACCCTAACAAGGAGAGCCCAACTCCAAGCCAAGCCAAAATCCACCTAACAACCAATGCATATATACATGTGTTGATTTACACTTTTTATAAAAAAATAACTTGAGACTTGATAGTGATGCAGTTATTAGAGTTCTTCTTCTCTATATACAAAAATTTTAAGTAACAAACCTTTAATAACAAGTATTACCACTGCCATATATCATCTAATATAAGTTACCTTAATGTCATAAAAGATAACAAGATAACCTTTTGCAGGTCTAGATATGGTGTAATTTTAAATGTTCCATCTCATTAAAAATATTTTTGCAACTGTATTAAATTAAATTTTCTCTGAGGAACATGATTGATTACTTTGATAACTGTATTAAATTAAATTTTCTTTTTTTCCTTTACATAGAAAATGATTAGTCCATTAATGTTCAAGCACAACCTGCCAAGCCATTTCACCCACCTGGAACTTCGGTGAAGTGGTTCAAACCTCTCGAGCATAAAACCTATGTAAACTTTCAGATTTGTGTACTTAAAATGTCCATAACCTCCCCGACCCTACTGATTGACACCCTAGATAGTCTGGTGGAACTCACTTTTCCAAATTACATCTGGAACTGTAGGCGTTAAAAAATACTTACAAGATCCCCGATACCAACTCGTGACGGGGAGTCGGCGAATGACAACCCATCGAATGATACGGGCGTTGAATAGTTAAGACGCGAACCCGACGGCAAACCCACAGCGTCACAAGCACGGTTTAAACCGGACTTGAACGGACGATCGGATTTCAGGATCGTTGAACCGGAACGAACCAAGAATTAGTCCCGGAATCAAATACAGATGAAACCCAAGCCGAAGAGACGGAAAACGCCGGAAAACGACGGAAAAACGACGCAAAACGGCGAGAGCGACGCACCTCGGCCAACTTGGCCGAGGCACCTCGGCCACTTTGTCCGAGCCACCTCGGCCAACTTGGCCGAGGCAGCTCGGCCAACTTGGCCGAGGCACCTCTACCACTTTGTCCGAGCCACCTCTACCAACTTGGCCGAGGTGACTCGGCCAAGTGGCCGAGCCACCTTGGTGGCCGGCGCACCCCCCCATATCCTATAAAAGGGGGGGTTCTTCTTGGATTTTGGGGAATTGGGGGGATTTTCTTGGACTTCAGCGGGATTTTTTTTGGAGAGATCGGCTTGGCTGGATTTTGGGGGAGATTTCGGATTTCTTGCCGTCGACGCACAGTTCCGAGCACCGGCGAGCACGAAGTTCACCGACGCCGATCTACGAATCGCTGAAGTAAGCTAACTCGGTCGGCTACGATCACACAGGATTTCTCCTAGTAGATCTCACCGCTCGGCGATCCTCTCCTTCGTGAGTGTGATCCCCGGCGATCCTCTCGCCGTGAGTGTGATCCCCTCGGTAACCGTTTCCTTCGTGAAGCGAGCCCCTTCCGTCTGTAGTTCGAACGGGTTTCCACGGATCGAATTGCGCGGTGGTCCACGGACGATTCAAGTCCGACACGGGCAAAGAACCCATAGCGAGGATCACGATATAGCGAGATCCTCGTGTTTGTTCATACAGGAAAAGTTATAATTTTCGCTTTTCATTGTACTTTAAAATAAAAGGCATTTCTTTTGAATTTTGTTGTAGGCCAAAGAAGTCAGAACGAAGTTCAAACAATGAATAACAAACCGACTTTTACGCGAACATCTTGGCGACCACGATGGGAGTCACCGCCTCGATCGGAGGTCGTCGTGCGCGGCCATGATTCCCATCCGGTGGAGGAAGAGGTCGAGTTCGAGTTCGACCGGGAGAAGTTCGAGGAGTACTGTCCTCACCCTCTTCGGATCTAGTTCCCCGCCGCTCCAAGAAGGTCTCGGCGCAAGGAGAACCCGATGGGCCTCGATGTAGAGCCCGGGGCGAGTCCAACCATTGCCGCGGTAGCGAAAAATCCCCGGTGCGAAGTTTCGGCTACGGCGCGAGATGAACGCCAACGACGCCCGCACTCTCCAAGCGAGCCCGCCAAAGCGGCGACAAAGCATGGCGCGCAAACATGCCAAAGCCGTGCAATCCACGGATGGGGTCCGCTACGGCGGATCTAAGATCCAGACTTACGCAGAGGCACCAGCCTCAAGGGATCGACGGCCCATCCAAGCCGTCAACCAACGAGTGGGTCCGTGTCAAGCGAAACCGCTCCACGCTTCAGGAACATATCCGGAAGTGCCGTGCACTCCTTGTGCAGGCACGAGCTTTGGTGCAACAAGCTCGTGAATTGAAGAAGGAGGTGGTAAAGAAGCCGCCGACATACCACCAGGTTTGGAGGCCCTAATCTAACGGTACTCCAACCCCAGCTGGCACGGCTGCAAAACCTGAGACTGCCAACACTCCAGTTCCTGTCCCGGCACTTAAGCCGAAGGCTACAGGCGTTGCAAATTCAGCGCCAAAGTCCAAGTCGGCGAGCCTCAAAGTCAAAGGTTAATGCGTACCGGGCGGGTGAAGCGATTCTGACCACCACCATCAAACCAACTATCAAGGATCGTCTAGGTCCTCTGAGAGAATCACGGGTCACTCCTCATGCAGGAGGTCGCATCCGCTCCAACAAGGACAAGAAGACTCCTGCAGCCCCTCCTATCGGATTGAAAATCGAAGTCAGAAGTCCGTGAGACTTAGCCGCATCGGCGAAAGTTTAGGCGAGTCACTTTCGGAAGTTTCGATGAATTGACCCGTCCTCGGAAGGAGACGTTTTCATCTGACGATGAGGACGTTATACCCGAGGGATCATGCCAACACACAGTAGGTTGCTCGGCACTTCGTCTTGGATGAGTTATACTACCGTCTTGGGGGTACAAAGAAGGCTCGAAGAGCTCTCGGCTAAATCCACGGTCATGTTTGTGATCTAAGCTCATCAAAAGCGGTGCTCTCGAGTGTAATTGCCGCCAAGAAACTCCGTAAAGGGTATCGGTCTTCGAGCTTAGGACCAACAGCGAGACCTAGGTCAAGGCGACTCCGTAGAAGGATGACATCCCGAGAGGATGAATTGCCAGAGGTCACTAATAACATGACCGGCAAAGAACCGTCGTCACGGGCCATCGGCGCGCCATAGCGGTTAACTTCGTTTGCGGTCGGGACTATCCGGCGGTCGAGATCGACAAACTTCGAAAGGATACCCGCGGAGGATGATCGTCGGATATCGGCTCCCTGTCGCCTCGATCATCTTGTATCTAGCGAAGGGCCCCAAGCGCTTATGATCGATGCAGATCAAGTGGCTAAAATGCTAGGCAAGCGTTGGCTAAACAACGGAAAACTTCAAGCTAGAGATGGATTTGGCCATGCGGCGATGAGAGAAATGCATGACCAACAGATCCAAGCCTTGACAAAACATCGAGGAGAATCGAGTCGGCGCATCGGCGTCGACCAAGATGACAAATGATTCGCACTGTGAGGAGGCACAAGAGGATGATAACCCTCTGAACCCGCATGCTTGGCGGGCATAATGTAGATATGGTCGCCATGAGAGCGAGAAGATCAAAGACCTCGAGAGCAAAATCAACTCACTGATTTCCGCTCAAGAGGTGAAGAAGACAGGTATTCCTTGCCCATACCCGAGGGAGTGGGAATCAATTCCGTACCCGTCTAAGTTTAACTTAATAAACTTCACACCGTTTGACGGGAAGGGTTCCCCAACGCAGCACTTGATTTATTTCAAGTCGCACCTCGAAGTTATTTCCGGTAACGAGCCTCTGATGGTTCGGTCATTCGTTGGCACCCTTCGTGGAGCCGCCGATTGGTACCGCCGCCTCAAGCCGGGAGCATTCCGGTGGGGCGACATGGAGTCTAGCTTCCTCACCAATTTCTTTGACGACGATACCGAAGTATCGATCGGGACATTGCTCGACGAGAAACAGAAGGACGGAGAAACCGTGGATATCTTTGTCAAAAGATTCCGGAACAAGGCAATGAACTGTCGGGATCCAATAACAGAGGAGTTCATCCTCCAGACCTGCCATAACAACTTGTCGATAGACGTGCTAGAGGCAATGGGGACGGCACCATCTATAACGTGGAAGGATTTGAAGGTTCGTGGAGAGCAAGCTGAAAGATTCCTCAAAAGGAAAAAGGCGGAAAGAGGCCAGCCGACAGCGGAAGCTCCGAAGCGTAACTTTGTCCCACGTGGCAAAGGGAAAGAGCAGGCCAAGGTGGCGGTTCGCGAACAAGCGTTCAACTCAACCCGGCGGCGGCGGCAGCAGCAATGCCGCCGCAGGCACAATCAACGTGGCAACGGGGCGAAAGCGAAGGCCTCGAGCCAAGATTCGAAGTCCTATTCCTTTAGGGGCGGCGAGATTCCGGTCTCTTCAGATATCTTGTCGAAAATAACAAGATCAAGCTCCCTCCGATTCGTAATCAAGAGGAAGCAATGAGGACTAACGACCCAAAATCTGCGGCGTATCCGCAGGCGGTTCATCACCACTAAATCTGTTTTGACCTTAAAGATAAAATCCAAGCTTTAATTGACGTAGGGGTCATCACTATGAAGCCGTCCAAAGAAAAGAAGGTCGGAGCAAATGCGGTGTCCATAAGCTTTGGGTCAGTGCCCTTGACATGGTTTGAGCCTAAACCAGTGGTCAAAGTCGCAATGAAGACGGTGAATGACGACCCACACGAGCAATGCCAGAAAGGACTTGTATCGTATACGGCCCCAAATGGCGAAGTCCTGTGGATCCACCCAGACCTGCTTGAGGATGAGCAATGGGTAGCCTCTTCTTCATTGAAGTAAAACTCAAAGCGGAAGGGAAAGGCATGCCATGCTACTTCCGCAATTCTGGAGGGAGATGACGAACAGGTGGTAACATTCCAGCTGTTCGAAGGGACCTGAGCCAGCGCCACCGAGGCGGACAGTACAAATACAAGTACCGGAAGTCCCGACCCTAATGCCAAGACGCCGCCGAACCGGGGTGCCAACGATTCCCCTCACTCGCGCCCGGCGGTGGTGCCGAAAGCCACAACGAAGCGACCACAAGAAGTTCGGCTCGGCGGTCTCGGTTCAATCACCCGATTAGAAGAGACAAACCGGGAAGCTCCAACGCCCCATATCGCTTCGACGTTATGGCCCAATTGGCTAATATTCCCGCCGAATTACTCTCTGAGTTCTGCGGTTGTCAAAAGAGACAAGAGAAGCTCTTCAAGAAGCCCTCGCCGATTCAGAGGTCTTCCTCACCCAGATTAGGCCGAGTCCAGAAGAGTCGGCCCAACAATGCAACCTTGCGGCTAAACACTTCCCCTGCATCACTTTTACAAAGGAGGATATGCAGACGAGGAATTCCAAGCACGATAGGCCGCTATACTTCACCGGGTATATTGGCTCTAGCGAAGTTAACCGGATCCAAGTCGATCCGGGTTCCGCTGTGAGCATCATGCCCCTGCGCCTCATGTATCATCTCGGAATTCCTGCCAGTAAGCTGGCATCAACAGGCACGGTGATCTACGGATTTAACACCAGCGGGTCTCGGCCGCTTGGTAAAATCCGTATAAAGTGCCAAATGGGGGACTTAAAGTCCGAAGTCACCTGCTATGTGATTGATGCAGAGACTTCCTATAACTTACTGTTGGGTCGACCTTGGATCCACAGTAACGTTATAGTCCCATCCACTCTTCATCAGTGTCTAAAATATGTAGACACGAATAATGAGGTCAAGACGGTGGTCGCGGACAAACAACCGTTTAAGGGGATGGAGAATTATTTTACTGATTCTCTCCTCTACGGTAATGAGTCCAAATCAATCATCGCCCAAGGCACGGACAGCGGTGAAGAAGGCGTCACGAAGCGGGCTTGGTTATAGTGGTGGTTTTGTTTTAAATGACATTGTACCCCTTGTAATCAATCTTGACGATGAAGAATCGTCAAATGAACATTGTAATTGGCAAATTGCCGATGAATCAATAAATGACGATTTAGAGTATCTTTTGTCTTTGAATGATGTGATGACAGGTTTATACAACAATCCGGAGTTGCACCTACCAATTCAGTCATCTTGCTTTACACAAAAGCAGTTCGAGACTCCTTTGGGACAGACTGCCATCCCACCTAAGATCGAGTATTGAAAAAGACTTGGTTTACGGTAAAGGAGATACGGTTCCAGCACCAAATCATTTCTTAGAAGAAGACGAAGATGACAATGGGCCTATCCTCCACACATTCAGATATAGTCTAGAAACACTGGGTATCATGAAGAGGTGGGGGTACGACTTGACACAAGGGGAAGGTCTATGTTTTGGGCGAGGTCCTCGAGTCCCTCCTAAAGCGGCATATGTCCCAAAAGGGAAGCCGGATAATTACTATGCATTTAGAAGGGGATTGGGATACGAAATCTCCTCAGAAGATGAATGCTCATGGCTGATTGATAATAATCCACCCGATGAGGGAGACGGGCATTCGTCTGATTCTTCGGCTTGGGATTCCGACACCAGCCTCGGAGAAGCCTTCAAGGCTTTGATGTCAAATATGGCTACGGTCGATCCTGCTACTATTGAGAGTGATGAAGATATGCCAACATGGGAAGACCCATGGATCCATCAACTCAGAGAGCAGTTTGGGGATAGATTCGAACAAAGAGAGCCCCCCACTAAGGATGAGGTAGTTCAGGTTAATATGGGTGACGAGGAACATCCTAAGCTCATAAACATCATCAATACTCTTCCCTCGGAAGAGAAGGAAGAGTTGATCGCCCTAATCAGGGAGTATATCGATGTATTCGCCTGGAGTTACGAGGACATGCCAGGACTCGACCCTAATGTGGCGACACATCGCCTCAACATCAAGGCGGATGTCAAACCTGTCAAGCAACCGCAAAGACGGTTTCGTCCACAGATCTTGCAGGCAATCGTTGATGAGGTGAAGAAACTCATAGAATTGGGATTCATCAAGGAAATTCAACACCCGGATTGGGTGGCGAATATAGTCGGTCACGAAGAAGAATGGCTCGATTAGGATGCGTATTCACGGAGATCTGAGCTTTTGCTTGCCCAAAGGCGACTTCCCTCTTCCAATCACCGATGTCATAGTCGACAATACATGTGGATTTGAAAGAATGTCGTTCATGGATGGTTTCGGGTTACAATCGGATCAAGATGCACCCCGATGATGCCAAACACGGCGTTGAGCGTCCATCGGTATATATTGCTACGGTCATGCCGTTCGGCTGAAAAATCTTTGGCGCACGTACCCGTGGCGATGACGAAAATTTTCCAAGACCATCTCGGGAAAAGCGGTCGAATGCTCGTCGGCGACTTGGTGGTGAAAAGCGTGACAAAGGAGATCACATCAAAGATCTTAGAATGGTATTGAGCTCATGCGAACTCATCAACTAAAATGAACCCCGCCAAATCCTTCCTTGGGATGTCGGTGGCAAGTTCCTCGGCTTTGTCGCCACCGATAAGGGCATCCACGCCGATCCCGACAAAGTGAAGGCGATCCAAGAGTTGCAACCCGAGAAATGCGAGAGAACTTCGAGGGGATTACAAGAGGCGATTGGCGTACATCCGGCGGTTTATATCAAACACATGCGGGAAGTGCCAACCGTTCTTCAAGTTGAACAAGAAGGCGTGTCATTTATTTGGGGCGGCCTTTTCGTCATCCCGAAGATCGAGTATTGAAAAGACTTGGTTTACGGTAAAGGAGATACGGTTCCAAAGACCAAATCATTTCTTAGAAGAAGCGAAGATGACAATGGGCCTATCCTCCACACATTCAGATATAGTCTAGAAACACTGGGTATCATGAAGAGGTGGGGAGTGCGACTTGACACAAGGGAAGGTCTATGTTTTGGGCGAGGTCCTCGAGTCCCTCCTAAAGCGCATATGTCCCAAAAGGGAAGCCGGATAATTACTATGCATTTAGAAGGGGATTGGGATACGAAATCTCCTCAGAAGATGAATGCTCATGGCTGATTGATAATAATCCACCCGATGAGGGAGACGGGCATTCGTCTGATTCTTCGGCTTGGGATTCCGACACCAGCCTCGGAGAAGCCTTCAAGGCTTTGATGTCAAATATGGCTACTGGCCGATCCTCGCTACTATTGAGAGTGATGAAGATATGCCAACATGGGAAGACCCATGGATCCATCAACTCAGAGAGCAGTTTGGGGATAGATTCGAACAAAGAGAGCCCCCCACTAAGGATGAGGTAGTTCAGGTTAATATGGGTGACGAGGAACATCCTAAGCTCATAAACATCATCAATACTCTTCCCTCGGAAGAGAAGGAAGAGTTGATCGCCCTAATCAGGGAGTATATCGATGTATTCGCCTGGAGTTACGAGGACATGCCAGGACTCGACCCTAATGTGGCGACACATCGCCTCAACATCAAGGCGGATGTCAAACCTGTCAAGCAACCGCAAAGACGGTTTCGTCCACAGATCTTGCAGGCAATCGTTGATGAGGTGAAGAAACTCATAGAATTGGGATTCATCAAGGAAATTCAACACCCGGATTGGGTGGCGAATATAGTCCCGGTCACGAAGAAGAATGGCTCGATTAGGATGCAGTAGCCATTCTGAGATCGGCGGCGCTTGCCCAAAGGCGACTTCCCTCTTCCAATCACCGATGTCATAGTCGACAATACATGTGGATTTGAAAGAATGTCGTTCATGGATGGTTTCGGGTTACAATCGGATCAAGATGCACCCCGATGATGCCAAACACCGCGGCGTTGAGCGTCCATCGGTATATATTGCTACGGTCATGCCGTTCGGCTGAAAAATCTTTGCGCGCCGCATTACCGTGTGAAAATTTTCCAAGACCATCTCGGGAAAAGCGGTCGAATGCTACGCCGACGACTTGGTCGTGAAAAGCCGTGACAAAGGAGATCACATCAAAGATCTTAGAATGGTATTCGAGCTCATGCGAACTCATCAACTAAAAATGAACCCTGCCAAATCCTTCCTTGGGATGTCGAGTGGCAAGTTCCTCGGCTTTGTCGCCACCGATAAGGGCATCCACGCCGATCCCGACAAAGTGAAGGCGATCCAAGAGTTGCAACCCGAGAAATGCGAGAGAACTTCGAGGGGATTACAAGAGGCGATTGGCGTACATCCGGCGGTTTATATCAAACACATGCGGGAAGTGCCAACCGTTCTTCAAGTTGAACAAGAAGGCGTGTCATTTATTTGGGACGACGCCGTAAGGCATTCGGCGATCAAATCGTATCTCGCTAAACCTCCTGTTCTTGTTGCTTGTGATGCGGAAAACCGTTTCGATCTCGTCAAGGCAGCGGATTACTCGTTAAGCGCCTTACTCCGCGAGGACAATGGCGGCGGTCCGCGAGCGGCGATGTATTACGAGCCGAACATTAGTGTGAGTCTCGATATCAATGGTGGCGGTGCCTTGCATTAGTGTTCGCATCGTAAAATGCGGCACTATTTAGTCGGACGGGCGATTTATGTTATCTCTAACGTAAATCCGGTCCGAATATTTATGACCCACCGCCTCAATGAGTTGGCGTTTGGCGAAATGGGCCTTGCTCTTGTCCCAATATGACTTGCACTTCAAGCGGCAAAAGTCGGTCAAAGGATAAGCGATTTGCGATCTCTTGGTCGCCAACCCGACAACGGACGCAGCTTGAGCTATATGATGATCTTAGGATGAAGTCCACGAAGTCAATACTACATCGCACCAACAAATATGGCGACTGTATTTCGACGGAGCTTCTCGAGCTACCAACGTGGCAAGTGCCCCCGGATGTTCTAAAATCTCCGCTGGAGTCGGAATTGTCTTGATTTCCCCGGGGAATCATGTCATGCCCCGTGCTTATTCACTCACTGAACCTTGCTCTAATAACGTAGCTGAATACAATGCGCTACTTATTGGACTTAGTTTCGCCAAGGAGCTGGGGGTCGAATATCTCGAAGCGTCTGGCCGATAGCGATAGTTAGATCCGTGGTGATTACGAAGTTAGGAACCCTGATCTGGTCCCCTATCATCAGGTAGCAATCGAAATGGCAGACTCGTTTGAAGAGTTCTTCATCGAATATATCCCACACCTCCAAAACGCTTATGCGGATGCACTAGCGGCGTTAGGCGTTATACGACCTTAGAACCGAGCAACTAGTTACGGCCAGACTCATCGCCTTTTGTACCGATATATGATGAGGTACAAGAAAACGAAGGGGTAGTTACCAAAGAAGTGCATACAACCCAAACTAAGTTGGAGCCCCGAGATTGGCGCTTTTCTATCATCGACTACGTCTTGCATGGTATTCTGCCAGAAGACGTAAGGGAGAGAGAGTCAATCCGGCGAAGAGCTCCAAGATTCTTCTATGATACGGAGACCCGGATGTTATATCGCCGGGGGTACGATGGTCTTTTACTCCGATGCCTTTCAAACAAAGAGGCAGAAGAGGTCCTTCGGGAAGCACATGAAGGTGAATGTGGCGCACTACCGGTCCCAAACTCTACGATCGAATCGAGAATGGGCTACTTTTGGCCAACAATGATTAATGACGCAGTCGCGTATGCTCGGAGATGCCACGCGTGTCAAATTCACGCGAATTATATGCATCAGCCTCCAGAGCAGTTGCATCCTTCGGCCACATCATGGCCATTCGAGACATGGGGAATGGACGTTGTAGGTCCCATTTTTCCTCCGTCGGTCAAAGCGTCGGTTTATTCTAGCGATCACCGACATTCCAAGTGGGTCAAGCAATCCCGCTAAAAGAAGTAAAGGCGGTATCGTCATCAAATTTATCAAACACCATGTCATCTTGACCACGGTGTTCCAAGACGGATCGCATGACAACGGTCCCCAATTCATCGGCAATTCCTTCATCGGGTTTTGCGAAATTCAAGATACAAGGCGTCTCGTCGGCGGCTTATAATCGGTACCAAATGATTAGGCGTTCAACATGACAATCATCAAAATTTTGTCGAAGCTTGTGAAAAATAACAAGCGAGATTGGGATGATAAGCTCGGAGAAGCACTCTGGGCATATCGCACAATCAGACGACGCTTAATCGAGCAACCCGTATTCTACGGTCTGGTGTGGCGATTCTCCCATTAGAAATCAAATTCCGTCGCCGCAAGCCCTTTCAACAGAGATGACGACCGAAGAACAACATCAAAAACGTCTCGAAGAGCTTGAGATGTTGGATGAGAAGCGCCTGGAAGCTCAACAATGCATTGAATTCTACCAAGCTAGGATGTCGAGAGCTTTCAACAAGAAAGTTCGACAGAGAACCTTTAAGGAGGGAGATCTCGTCCTCGCCGCTCGACGACCGATAATCCTCACTTCCAAAAAGAAAGGTAAACTCGAACCTAAATGGGAAGGTCCGTTTGTAATAGAAACGGTTTACTCCAATGGTGCATATCGCCTAATAACCCAAAATGGCGACCGGCAATTAATGCCGATAAATGGGAAGTTCCTGAAGAAATACTACCCTTAGTACCTTCAGGATAACCCGTTTCGACGGGAAGTTCCTCGTGGGATGTTGCACCCACTTTTCTTGAGGATAACCCTAAATTTATCCTCCATCTTAATTTCCCCCACTGATCAAATTCCTTGACGGTAGGTCTACAAATTTTCTGGTACATTATCAAAATCCCCTCTTAATTCCTTCTATGAACAAGAGGCCCACTCAAAATTCCTTTCACGCCGGAGACAGAATATAAAATTCTTCCTCTCCAAGCGTAAGATCCCTTTCGTGATAAACGGAGGGTTCTATCCACCCTATTCCTAGGTAGCGCCGGTGAAGGTATCTTGTAGGGATTTTGAGACCAGGTTGTCCTTTGAAGGTCACTGAGTCTCTTCGGTTCTCGAAGTGGAGATCCCACTTTTAGTTCCATCTTTCATCTTAGGTAGCGCCGGTGAAGGTATCTTGTAGGGATTTTCGAACCAGGTTGTCCTTTGAAGGTCACTGAGTCTCTTCGGTTCTCGAAGTGGAGATCCCACTTTTAGTTCCATCTTACATCTTAGGTAGCGCCGACTGAAGGTATGCGCCGAGATTCATCTTAGGTAGCCGATCAAGGTATGCGCCGGATTTTCGCACTGTGTTGTCCGCCAAGGTCACCCGAGTCTCTTCGTTCTCGGCGGAGATCCCACTTTTAGTTCCATCTTTCATCTTAGGTAGCCGATCAAGGTATGCGCCGATTTTCGCACTGTGTTGTCCACCAAGGTCACCCGAGTCTCTTCGGTTCTCTGAGTGGAGATCCCACTCTTAGTTCCATCTTTCATCTTAGGTAGCCGATCAAGGTATGCGCCGGATTTTCGCACCAGTTGTCCGCCTAAAGGTCACCTCGAGTCTCTTTCTGCTTCTGAGTGGAGATCCCACTTTTAGTTCCATCTTTCATCTTAGGTAGCCGATCAAGGTATGCGCCGATTTTCGCACTGTGTTGTCCGCCTCAAGGTCACCTCGAGTCTCTTCGTTCTCGGAGTGGAGATCCCACTCTTAGTTCCATCTTTCATCTTAGGTAGCCGATCAAGGTATGCGCCGGATTTTCGCACTGTGTTGTCCGCCTCAAGGTCACTTGAGTCTCTTCGGTTCTCGAAGTGGAGATCCCACTCTTAGTTCCATCTCTCTCCTAGGCGGCCCGTGAAGGTATCTTGTAGGGATTTTCGGACCAGGTTGTCCTTTGAAGGTCACGAGTCTCTTCGGTTCTCGGTGGAGATCCCACTTTTAGTTCCATCTTTCATCTTAGGTAGCGCCGATGAAGGTATGCGCCGGGATTTTCGTGACTGTGTTGTCCGATCAAGGTCGCCTCGAGTCCTTTCGGTTCTCGGCGGAGATCCCACTTTAGTTCCATCTTACATCTTAGGTAGCCGATCAAGGTATGCGCCGAGATTCATCTTAGGTAGCCGATCAAGGTATGCCGGATTTTCGCACTGTGTTGTCCGATCAAGGTCGCCTCGAGTCCTTTCGGTTCTCGGCGGAGATCCCACTTTAGTTCCATCTTACATCTTAGGTAGCCGATCAAGGTATGCGCCGGATTTTCGCACCAGTTGTCCGCCAAGGTCACCCGAGTCTCTTCGTTCTCGGAGTGGAGATCCCACTCTTAGTTCCATCTTTCATCTTAGGTAGCCGATCAAGGTATGCGCCGGATTTTCGCACTGTGTTGTCCGCCTAAAGGTCACCTCGAGTCTTTCGGTTCTCGGAGTGGAGATCCCACTTTAGTTCCATCTTTCATCTTAGGTAGCCGATCAAGGTATGCGCCGGATTTTCGCACCAGTTGTCCACCAAGGTCACCTCGAGTCTCTTCGGTTCTGAGTGGAGATCCCACTCTTAGTTCCATCTCTCCTAGGCAGCCGACCGAAGGTATGCGCCGGATTTTCGCACTGTGTTGTCCGCCTGAAGGTCACTTGAGTCTCTTCGGTTCTCGGCGGAGATCCCACTTTAGTTCCATCTTTCATCTTAGGTAGCCGATCAAGGTATGCGCCGGGATTTTCGCACTGTGTTGTCCACCAAGGTCACCTGAGTCTCTTCGGTTCTCGGAGGAGATCCCACTCTTAGTTCCATCTTTCATCTTAGGTAGCGCCGACTGAAGGTATGCGCCGGGATTTTCAGACCAGGTTGTCCGCCTGAAGGTCACCTGAGTCTTTTCGATTCCTACAGCAGGCCCCTGCTATGGGTTTCATTCTGAGAAATAGAACATAAAGTTCCTCCTCTCTCACCAATTTAATCCTATCAATCAAAACTCCTTAATCCAAGATTCTTCTTGGGGTATTTTATCCCGAAGCCTAAGAAGGGATAAAGCCAACGCCTCACACGCGTTGCCGGTTTAGTCTTTTTCCGATTGAAGAAGACACCAGAGTTTGATTCTGGGGTATTTTATCCCGAAGCCTAAGAAGGGATAAAGCCAACGCCTCACACGCGTTGCCGGTTTAGTCTTTCTCCGATTGAAGAAGACACCAGAGTTTGATTCTGGGGAATTTGATCCCGAATCCTAAGCAGGGATAGGCCGACGCCTAACACGCGTCGCCGGGTTAGTCTTCCCGTGAAAAAGACGAAGCCTACGTATTCAACATCGTAGCATTAAGTCTAAGAGAGTTTCATTCTTTTAGCACAACGTTGTGTGTAGAACGGATTTAGATAATCTACATGCTAGCCCAACTCAAACGGTAGTTGGTAAAGGCTTATCAAACCCGTTGAAGTGGGGTTGGCCAATAACCCTAAAGCCAATGCCTCACAGCGTTGCGGTTTAGTCTTTCTCCGATTGAAGAAGACACGAGTTTGATTCGGGAATTTGATCCCGAATCCTAAGCAGGGATAGGCCGATGCCTAACACGCCGCCGGGTTAGTCTTCCCGTGAAAAGACGGCTTCACGATTCAACATCGTAGCATTAAGTCTAAGAGAGTTTCATTCCTTTAGCACAGCGTTGTGTGTAGAGCGGTTTAGATAATCTACATGCTAGCCCAACTCAAACGGTAGTTGGTAAAGGCTCATCAAACCCGTTGAGGGCTGGGGGTTGGCCAATAACCCTAAAGCCGACGCCTAACACGCGTCGCCGGTTTAGTCTTTTTTTCGATTGAAGAAGACACCAGAGTTTGATTCTGGGGTATTTTATCCCGAAGCCTAAGAAGGGATAAAGCCAACGCCTCACAAGCGTTGCGGTTTAGTCTTTTCGATTGAAGAAGACACGAGTTTGATTCGGGGTATTTTATCCGAAGCCTAAGAAGGGATAAAGCCAGCGCCTCCTGCAGCGTTGCGGTTTAGTCTTTTTCCGATTGAAGAAGACACGAGTTTGATTCGGGGTATTTTATCCGAAGCCTAAGAAGGGATGAGTCTACGTGTATCTGAGCGTTGCGGGTGGTCTCTTGCCCGTAAAAGAGTATCGAGCCTATGTATTCAATATCATAGCAACAAGTCTAGAAGAGTTTTATTCTTTTAGCACAACGTCACGTGCGGAATGGATTGGGACAATCCATGCCTTCTTGATTCAAGCGGTGTCGGTAAAGGCTAGTCAAATCTGTTGATAGCTGAGGGTTTGCTAAAAATCCTAGAAGTTGATCAACAGAGGGGTTAAGCGAGCAATGAACCTCATTTATAAAGGAATGTTGAGACAATCGATTCAAGCAAAGTTATGATAATACATCTATCACAGCGGCGTGGTGAACAAAGAGAACAAAAGTCTCGAGACCAAAGCAACACATCGACTTCATTGGCGCAATCTAGTAATGTGAAGGAAGCGAGGTCGGCTTTGGCGGCTAGTTTTCCTCTGTTTAGCTCGAACCCGAGCTTTGGCTTCCTTCTCAAGTTCCTCTTGAGTTAGCGGCAATAGCGGCCGCATGTTCCGACGCATCGCCTCGAGGACTTGCTTCTCCGTTGATGGCATACGGACTCGGTGCACTCACGCGTGAAATCCTTCAAAGTCTTCTCCCTTGAACGGTCCTGATTCCTGTGCGATTGACATGGGTGTGGTACAAGTCTATCTGACGCTGCAAGTGACGCTGCCGCTCATATGAGTTCGTGAAAATAACCTCTTGCTCTGATATTCTCCTCTCGCGAAATGCGCGTTCACGAGAAGCCTTGATCCGAGCCTCGCCGATGAGTCGCCACCTCATTGCATGAATCAAAAGGCTAAACTATCCACACGACACGCAAGAGTTAGCGGTGGTGAGCCTTTGCTCTAGCGGTTAACCGGTGAGGGCCACCGACACGCTGAATTTCCCCCAAGCTACTCAATATGAATGGGTAGAAGACCATAAAGGTCGCCCATCTAACCTCGATAATAGAGATCGCCTGTTTCAAACCATTCTCCAACAGCTGAAGGAGACCCATCACCAGAAATCGAGAAGCGTGATTTTGGCGGGGCAATCGGCGATAGGTTGAATCCGTGGAAGTGGTCCGTCAAGATTAACACGAGGCCTCCACCCGCCTCTATACTGAAGGGTTGGAAACCACGGTTTGGTGAAATTTGTGAGGAAGGCAGCGGATCGGACGATGGAGGCGATCCCTCAGACTCATCATCCGAAATTATGATAGTAGGCTCAGGCTTCGCTGATTTCCTCCTGCGGGTGTTTGCCTCGCTGCGGTTTGCTTCCTCGGTGGAAAGAGGTATTCTCCCCGATGACCTTAAGAATCGAGACTTGACATTTGGAGCCTTCAAAATGGACGAGTAATCGTCGGAGCATCCGTCTACCACAAGAGAACAAAGAGTTAACAGATCATTTAGGAGGAATATCTAAAAAAAAAGAAAACAACGTAAGGCGTAGAACTCTTCTCAGAAACCTATGAAATTGAGTCACGACTTTATAACGGGTACGACGATTTCATCCGTATCGAATACCCGGAGAACGATAAATATAGTCGCGTAAACAAAGCGGCAATATATCCCGTTCCACAGGGCAAGGGTACGGTATGAAATCGCCCCGCTAAAAGACACCGAGTTTGATTCGGGTATTTTATCCCAAGCCTAAGAAGGATAAAGCCAACGCCACACGCTGCCGCCGTTTAGTCTTTTTCCGATTGAAGAAGACACCGAGTTTGATTCGGGTATTTTATCCCAAGCCTAAGAAGGATAAAGCCAACGCCACACGCTGCCGCCGTTTAGTCTTTTTCCGATTGAAGAAGACACCGAGTTTGATTCGGGTATTTTATCCCGGCCTAAGAAGGGATAAAGCCAACGCCACACGCTGCCGCCGTTTAGTCTTTTTCCGATTGAAGAAGACACCGAGTTTGATTCTAGGTATTTTATCCCAAGCCTAAGAAGGATAAAGCCAACGCCACACGCTGCCGCCGTTTAGTCTTTCTCCATTGAAGAAGACACCGAGTTTGATTCGGGTATTTTATCCCGGCCTAAGAAGGGATAAAGCCAACGCCACACGCTGCCGCCGTTTAGTCTTTTTCCGATTGAAGAAGACACCGAGTTTGATTCTAGGTATTTTATCCCAAGCCTAAGAAGGGATAAAGCCAACGCCACACGCTGCCGCCGTTTAGTCTTTTTCCGATTGAAGAAGACACCGAGTTTGATTCGGGTATTTTATCCCGGCCTAAGAAGGGATAAAGCCAACGCCACACGCTGCCGCCGTTTAGTCTTTTTCCGATTGAAGAAGACACGAGTTTGATTCGGGTATTTTATCCCGGCCTAAGAAGGGATAAAGCCAACGCCACACGCTGCCGCCGTTTAGTCTTTCTCCGATTGAAGAAGACACCGAGTTTGATTCGGGTATTTTATCCCAAGCCTAAGAAGGATAAAGCCAACGCCACACGCTGCCGCCGTTTAGTCTTTTTCCGATTGAAGAAGACACCGAGTTTGATTCGGGTATTTTATCCCGGCCTAAGAAGGGATAAAGCCAACGCCACACGCTGCCGCCGTTTAGTCTTTCTCCATTGAAGAAGACACCGAGTTTGATTCGGGTATTTTATCCCGGCCTAAGAAGGGATAAAGCCAACGCCACACGCTGCCGCCGTTTAGTCTTTTTCCGATTGAAGAAGACACCGAGTTTGATTCGGGTATTTTATCCCGGCCTAAGAAGGGATAAAGCCAACGCCACACGCTGCCGCCGTTTAGTCTTTTTCCGATTGAAGAAGACACCAAAGTTTGATTCGGGTATTTTATCCCGGCCTAAGAAGGGATAAAGCCAACGCCACACGCTGCCGCCGTTTAGTCTTTCTCCATTGAAGAAGACACCGAGTTTGATTCGGGTATTTTATCCCAAGCCTAAGAAGGGATAAAGCCAACGCCACACGCTGCCGCCGTTTAGTCTTTTTCCGATTGAAGAAGACACCGAGTTTGATTCGGGTATTTTATCCCAAGCCTAAGAAGGATAAAGCCAACGCCACACGCTGCCGCCGTTAGTCTTCCCGTGAAAAGACGGCTTCACGATTCAACATCGTAGCATTAAGTCTAAGAGAGTTTTATTCTTTTAGCACAACGTCACGTGCGGAATGGATTGGGACAATCCGCACGCTAGCCCGATTCAAACGGTAATCGGTAAAGGCTAGTCAAATCTGTTGATAGCTGAGGGTTTGCTAAAAATCCTAGAAGTTGATCAACAGAGGGGTTAAGCGAGCAATGAACCTCATTTATAAAGGAATGTTGAGACAATCGATTCAAGCAAAGTTATGATAATACATCTATCACAACGACGTGGCTGAACAAAGAGAACAGAAAAGTCTCGAGACCAAAGCAACACATCAGACTTCATTGGCGCAATCTAGTAATGTGAAGGAAGCGAGGTCAGCTTTGACGGCGGCTAGTTTTTCCTCCTGCTTCGCCGAACCCGAAGCTTTGGCTTCCTTCTCAAGTTCCTCTTCGAGTTCGCAGCAATAGCGTACCAAGATGTTCCCGACGACGCCGAGGACTTGCTTCACGCTCGCTGACGCTCGACTCGTGCACTCACGCGTGAAATCCTTCAAAGTCTTCTCCCCTTGAACGGTCCTGATTCCTGTGCGATTGACATGGGTGTGGTACAAGTCTATCTGACGCTGCAAGTGACGCTGCCGCTCATATGAGTTCGTGAAAATAACCTCTTGCTCTGATATTCTCCTCTCGCTAAATGTGCGCTCACGAAGTTTGATCCGAGCCTCGCCGATGAGTCGCCACCTCATTGCATGAATCAAAAAAGGCTAAACTATCCACACGATACGCAAGAGTTAGCCAGCTGGTGAGCCTTTGCTCACAACGGTTAGCCAGCTGAGGGCCACCGACACGCTGAATTTCTCCCAAACTACTCAATATGAATGGGTAGAAGACCATAAAGGTCGCCCATCTAACCTCGATAATAGAGATCGCTTGTTTCAAACCATTCTCCAACACCAAGGAGACCCATCACGTAACTGAAATCGAACAGCAGATTTTGGCCCGGCAATCTCGCGATAGGTTGAATCCGTGGAAGTGGTCCGCCAAGATTAACCCGAGGCCTCCACCCGCCTATACTGAAGGGTTGGGAAACCCCGTTTCTACCGAGGTCGTGGAGGAAGGCACGGATCGACGATGGAGGCGATCCTCGACTCATCATCCAAATTATGATAGTAGGCTCAGCCACGATTTCCTCCTCATGTGTTTGCCTCACGCGGTTTGCTTCCTCGGTGGAAAGAGGTATTCTCCCGATGACCTTAAGAATCGAGACTTGACATTTGGAGCCTTCAAAATGGACGAGTAATCGCCGAGCATCCGCCTACCACAAGAGAACAAAGAGTTAACGATCATTTAGGAGGAATATCTAAAAAAGAAAACAACGAAGGCGAGAACTCTTCTCGAAACCTATGAAATTGAGTCACGACTTTATAACGGTACGACGATTTCATCCAGATCGAATACCCGAGAACGATAAATATAGTCACAGAAACAAAGCGGCAATATATCCCGCCCACGGCAAGGGTACGGTATGAAATCGCCCCGCTAAAAGATATCGAGACGGTGATCGCTGAAGCCTCAATCCTCACGAAGGAGAATTTCGCTCTTCCCAATCGCCTCACAAAGGAGAACGGCTGGGTCAGAACGAGTGTACACAACTGCCGGTCCCCACAAAGGAGGATTTCGCTCTTCCCAATCGCCACAAAGGAGAGCTAAGCGGGATACAACGATTTATATACGAAGATGATAAAGCCGGTGCACCACCGAAAGAAGGAGGCGCATTCACGCCGGCGAAGTTGATCAACTCCTCTAACATGAGATCTTCGCGACGACATCGAAAACCGCAATAGAAAACTAATAAAGTCGATATGCGGTTGAAAGTCAACAAAAGGCATCTAAGAATATTCTCACAAGAAATATTCTTAGGATAACTCGATCGTATGGATTGCATCGACCATCAACGCTGTCGCCTAATCCTACCCAACTAGGATTACGAGTATAAACCGCTTCCCAATTTGTCGAGAAGTTCCTAAGAATATTCTCACAAGAAATATTCTTAGGATAACTCGATCGTATGATTGCATCGACGCATCAACGCCGCCTAATCCTACCCAACTAGGATTACGAGTATAAACCGCTTCCCAATTTGTCGAGAAGTTCCTAAGAATATTCTCAAGAAATATTCTTAGGATAACTCGATCGTATGGATTGCATCGACGCATCAACGCCGCCTAATCCTACCCAACTAGGATTACGAGTATAAACCGCTTCCTAATTTGTCAAGAAGTTCCTAAGAATATTCTCACAAGAAATATTCTTAGGATAACTCGATCGTATGATTGCATCGACGCATCAACGCCGCCTAATCCTACCCAACTAGGATTACGAGTATAAACTGCTTCCTAATTTGTCAAGAAGTTCCTAAGAATATTCTCACAAGAAATATTCTTAGGATAACTCGATCGTATGATTGCATCGACGCATCAACGCTACGCCTAATCCTACCCAACTAGGATTACGAGTATAAACCGCTTCCCAATTTGTCGAGAAGTTCCTAAGAATATTCTCACAAGAAATATTCTTAGGATAACTCGATCGTAGGATTGCATCGACGCATCAACGCCGCCTAATCCTACCCAACTAGGATTACGAGTATAAACCGCTTCCCAATTTGTCGAGAAGTTCCTAAGAATATTCTCACAAGAAATATTCTTAGGATAACTCGATCGTAGGATTGCATCGACGCATCAACGCCACCTAATCCTACTCCAACTAGGATTACGAGTATAAACCGCTTCCTAATTTGTCAAGAAGTTCCCAAGAATATTCTCACAAGAAATATTCTTAGGATAACTCGATCGGCGGATTGCATCGACATCAACGCTACGCCTAATCCTACCCAACTAGGATTACAGTATAAACCGCTTCTAATTTGTCGAAGTTCTAAGAATATTCTCAAGAAATATTCTTAGGATAACTCGATCGTAGGATTGCATCGACGAATCAACGCTACGCCTAATCCTACCCAACTAGGATTACAGTATAAACCGCTTCCTAATTTGTCGAAGTTCTAAGAATATTCTCAAGAAATATTCTTAGGGATAACTCGATCGCGGATTGCATCGACGAATCAACGCTACGCCTAATCCTACTCCAACTAGATTACGAGTATAAACCGTTTCCTAATTTGTCGAAGTTCCGGAAGAATATTCTCAAGAAATATTCTTAGGATAACTCGATCGTATGGATTGCATCGACGAATCAACGCTACGCCTAATCCTACCCAACTAGGATTACGAGTATAAACTGCTTCCTAATTTGTCGAAGTTCCCTAAGAATATTCTCAAGAAATATTCTTAGGATAACTCGATCGTATGATTGCATCGACGAATCAACGCTACGCCTAATCCTACTCAACTAGGATTACGTATAAACCGCTTCTAATTTGTCGAAGTTCTAAGAATATTCTCAAGAAATATTCTTAGGGATAACTCGATCGTATGATTGCATCGACGCCAATCAACGCTACGCCTAATCCTACTCAACTAGGATTACAGTATAAACCGTTTCCTAATTTGTCGAGAAGTTCCGGAAGAATATTCTCACAAGAAATATTCTTAGGGATAACTCGATCGGCGGATTGCATCGGCGCCGATCAGCGTCGCCTAATCCTACTCCAACTAGGATTACGAGTATAAACTGCTTCCTAATTTGTCGAGAAGTTCCGGAAGAATATTCTCACAAGAAATATTCTTAGGGATAACTCGATCGCGGATTGCATCGGCGCCGATCAGCGTCGCCTAATCCTACTCCAACTAGGATTACGGTATAAACTATTTCCCAATTTGTCGAAGTTCCCTAAGAATATTCTCACAAGAAATATTCTTAGGATAACTCGATCGTATGGATTGCATCGACGCCGATCAACGCTCGCCTAATCCTACTCCAACTAGGATTACGAGTATAAACCGCTTCCCAATTTGTCGAAGTTCCTAAGAATATTCTCAAGAAATATTCTTAGGGATAACTCGATCGTATGGATTGCATCGACGCCGATCAACGTCACCAATCCTACTCCAACTAGGATTACGAGTATAAACCGTTTCCTAATTTGTCGAGAAGTTCCGGAAGAATATTCTCACAAGAAATATTCTTAGGGATAACTCGATCGGCGGATTGCATCGACGCCGATCAACGCCGCCTAATCCTACTCAACTAGGATTACGGTATAAACCGTTTCCTAATTTGTCGAGAAGTTCCGGAAGAATATTCTCACAAGAAATATTCTTAGGGATAACTCGATCGTATGGATTGCATCGGCCGATCAGCGTCGCCTAATCCTACTCAACTAGGATTACAGTATAAACCGCTTCCTAATTTGTCGAAGTTCCGGAAGAATATTCTCACAAGAAATATTCTTAGGGATAACTCGATCGGCGGATTGCATCGGCCCGATCAGCGTCGCCTAATCCTACTCAACTAGGATTACAGTATAAACTGTTTCCTAATTTGTCGAGAAGTTCGGAAGAATATTCTCAAGAAATATTCTTAGGGATAACTCGATCGGCGGATTGCATCGGCCCGATCAGCGTCGCCTAATCCTACTCCAACTAGGATTACAGTATAAACTGTTTCCTAATTTGTCGAAGTTCGGAAGAATATTCTCACAAGAAATATTCTTAGGGATAACTCGATCGGCGGATTGCATCGGCCCGATCAGCGTCGCCTAATCCTACTCAACTAGGATTACGAGTATAAACTATTTCCCAATTTGTCGAAGTTCCGGAAGAATATTCTCAAGAAATATTCTTAGGGATAACTCGATCGCGGATTGCATCGGCCCGATCAGCGTCGCCTAATCCTACTCCAACTAGGATTACGGTATAAGCTGTTTCCTACTTTGTCGAGAAGTTCCGGAAGAATATTCTCACAAGAAATATTCTTAGGGATAACTCGATCGCGGATTGCATCGGCCCGATCAGCGTCGCCTAATCCTACTCAACTAGGATTACAGTATAAACTGTTTCCTAATTTGTCGAAGTTCGGAAGAATATTCTCAAGAAATATTCTTAGGGATAACTCGATCGGCGGATTGCATCGGCCCGATCAGCGTCGCCTAATCCTACTCAACTAGGATTACGAGTATAAACTGTTTCCTAATTTGTCGAGAAGTTCCGGAAGAATATTCTCAAGAAATATTCTTAGGGATAACTCGATCGTACGGATTGCATCGACGAATCAACGCTACGCCTAATCCTACTCCAACTAGGATTACAGTATAAAGCTGTTTCCTAATTTGTCGAGAAGTTCGGAAGAATATTCTCACAAGAAATATTCTTAGGGATAACTTCGATCGTGCGGATTGCATCGGCCCGATCAGCGTCGCCTAATCCTACTCCAACTAGGATTACAGTATAAAGCTGTTTCCTAATTTGTCGAAGTTCCGGAAGAATATTCTCACAAGAAATATTCTTAGGGATAACTTCGATCGTGCGGATTGCATCGGCCCGATCAGCGTCGCCTAATCCTACTCAACTAGGATTACAGTATAAAGCTGTTTCCTAATTTGTCGAAGTTCGGAAGAATATTCTCACAAGAAATATTCTTAGGGATAACTTCGATCGTGCGGATTGCATCGGCCCGATCAGCGTCGCCTAATCCTACTCAACTAGGATTACAGTATAAAGCTGTTTCCTAATTTGTCGAGAAGTTCCGGAAGAATATTCTCACAAGAAATATTCTTAGGGATAACTTCGATCGTGCGGATTGCATCGGCCCGATCAGCGTCGCCTAATCCTACTCAACTAGGATTACAGTATAAAGCTGTTTCCTAATTTGTCGAAGTTCCGGAAGAATATTCTCACAAGAAATATTCTTAGGGATAACTTCGATCGTGCGGATTGCATCGACGAATCAACGCTACGCCTAATCCTACTCAACTAGGATTACAGTATAAAGCTGTTTCCTAATTTGTCGAGAAGTTCGGAAGAATACTCTCACAAGAAATATTCTTAGGGATAACTCGATCGTATGGATTGCATCGACGCCAATCAACGCTACGCCTAATCCTACTCAACTAGGATTACAGTATAAACTGTTTCCAAATTTTCAACGAGGAGTTCCTGGAGAATAAACCCATATTCTTAAGGATAACTCGATAACCCTTAATTTCCTCCCACCATAATATCCAAGAGAGGAATAATCTGACGAGGCATGAAAATCATGTTGACACCGGACAACGTGTCTAGTCTCGAAGAAAACTTCTCCCGCTGTGGATAATCATATCCCAACAACGGTCAACGCATCGCACTCGCCGATTGAAGGCTAAGACGATGGTTGAAAGCCAAATGGTCTCCTGTTTCAACAAGGAATCCTCGGAGGATATCTCCATGAAAAGATTAGTCCTCCCGCTGTGGTTGAACCAACAACACACATGATGATGGAAGAATTAGCCGATTGAGGGTTATGAAATTCCACGTATTCGACACAGCCAACGTGTCGCCAACAAGGAGTCCGCCGACATACGGAGAAGTCCAAAAGTCTGATGGTTAGTCAAACAACAACCAACCGACACGAGTTACAAACAAAACTCACCCACCAGCTTCGAGTCAAGATTTTAACAAGCGGCCAGACAATAAATGCAAAGACCGTGATCTTATCGTAAATCCTACAAAGAACCGGATGGTCCGAAGAATCAAGACTTGAAGCTAACTTTTGGGACCCTCTGGTGAAGGCGGGAACCATCATGTCCAAAGTATTCCGTGCTCGCTATAAAAGAACGACCAAACACTTTGGAGGGGTATCTCAGAGGCGTTAAAAATACTTACAAGATCCCCGATACCCACTCGTGACGGGGAGTCGGCGAATGACAACCCATCGAATGATACGGACGTCGAATAGTTAAGACGCGAACCCGACGACAAACCCACAGCGTCACAAGCACGGTTTAAACCGGACTTGAACGGACGATCGGATTTCAGGATCGTTGAACCGGAATGAACCAAGAATTAGTCCCGGAATCAAATCTGAGGCAAGCCCAAAGCCGAAGCGCGGAAAATGACGGAAAAACGACGCAAAACGGCGAGAGCGCCGCACCTCGGCCAAGTGGCCGAGCCACCTTGGTGGCCGGCGCACCCCCCCATATCCTATAAAAGGGGGGGTTCTTCTTGGATTTTGGGGAATTGGGGGGATTTTCTTGGACTTCAGCGGAATTTTTTTTAGAGAGATCGGCTTACCGGATTTTGGGGAGATTTCGATTTCTTGCCGCCGACGACAGCCCGAAAGCACCGGCGAGCACGAAGTTCACCGACGCCGATCTACGAATCGCGAGGGCGAACTTCGAATTGACTCTGGTCGTGTGATTTCTCCTAGTAGATCTCACCCGCTCTGGCGATCCTCTCTTTCGTGAGTGTGATCCCCGAAGGCGATCCTCTCCTTCGTGAGTGTGATCCCCTCAGGCGCTTCGTTTCCTTCGTGAAATGAGCCCCTTCACGCCTCAGAAGTTCCAACCCGGTTTCCACCGATCGAATTGCGCGGTGGTCCACGGACGATTCAAGTCCGACGGGCAAAGAACCCATGGCGAGGATCGATATAACGAGATCCTCGTGTTTGTTCATACAGGAAAAGTTGTAATTTTCGCTTTTCATTGTACTTTAAAATAAAAGGCATTTCTTTTGAATTTTGTTGTAGGCCAAAGAAGCTGTAAACGAGTTCAAACAATGAATAACAAACCGACTTTTACCGCGAACAGGAACCAATATGGTGGTAGTTTTGAGACTTTACGCTTGTTATCTAGAATCTAATGATGGACATTGTAACCAAATTGGACACCTATTTTTTATTGAACTGTTATCTTCCATACATTTAGAAGAATATCTAGAATCTAATGAAGTGTTATGCATATTAGTATGTATTTTACGATCTATTAAGTTATATAACTATAAAAGGACAAAATTGTGCAGATTGAGAACCCAAAAGCCAACTTTAAACTCTGGTCCCCTATTTAATTGTGTATCAATTTACAAGAAAAGAATAGAATAAATTGTTACAATTGTTTTGACCATTGTATTTAATGAATAGGCCAGCTAGGCTTTGTGGAGCAAATATGATATTTTACAAATATTCTTCAACATTTAATCAATGTATGCATTTGATCTGTGTATGCTATTTATAATAGACTACTAACATTTAATCTGTGTATGCTGACTACTAGCATTTAATCTGTGTATGCTATTTATCATAGACTCATCATGTAGGCTGTCTGAACACAATTTTATTTTTGAGTATTTGATAATTAAATTGAATTTTGAGAGCTTAAGGTTGAATAAATAAAAGTGTTGACATATTTATAACTTATACAAATATTTTTTCTTTATTGTAGGAGAAAAACTCTTCAAGAAAAAAGGACGCCAGGGAAGTAATTTTAAAAAAAAGTTATCACCGGATGGATTTCGTGCAATTGTAAGGTGGGGATAATGGGATTCCAACCGGGCAAGGGGCTAACAACTTTAGCTCATATCTTGGGTGTTTGGTATGGAGGAGTGATAATATGAATCCTTACTATGAGGCTGAGGAGCAGCTCTTTCATGTCCTGGAGAGTATATATCAAGATTGTTGGGTAAAATCCTCTACTTTTTTTCAATTATTTTACCTTTCTGTCAATTGGCCATGCTTAACTATATGTTAATATTTAGAGATATTTCAACATCAAAGACAATCCTGTAGGGTGGGATTTTTTATTTGGATACATGGGAAAGTTCAAGCATGCTCTTCGGGAGTGGAGACATGAGATAAAGCAGAAATGCTTCGAAAGTTGCAGTGTGAACTGGGAGAGGATCTACAAGCGAGATACGAGGGTTGACCCAGATCATTTAGCTGCACTTATAGTATTGTGGGGCCAGGAGGAGCACCAGGTAAATATGTATAAATGCATAATAGAAATTGGATTCAAGTTATTTATCTGAATTTAGTGGTATATTTCGTTGTATATTATAGATTGTACTAAAATTCTCTTTGTTCATGTTGAAGACAAAATGTCAGAGAAATAAACTAAACCGATGAAAGAAAGAATATGATCATCATACGGGGGCTACTTCATTTGCCCAGATTGAGGATCAATTTTGTTAGACAATGGTATAAAATATTTTAATCTTCTATATATATTTTCTCCGCTTCCTAGAATATTTGATAAATAAAACTAATAAATAAATTTGTAAATCTTAGAACGCCCCCTTTATCCCGATTCTAGAACTGCATAAGAGGACGATGGTTCACTTTAAGAAGGGGTATGATGAAAATGATGATAAGAAAAAAAAAGCTAGAATTGGCCAAGAATATGCAGGTAAATATATCTATATATAAGTTTAATAGTTTATTTACTTCCACTCTATCCGAATGAATTACATAAAACTGAAGCTAATCTTGAAGGTTTACATTTTCTTTATTATTGAAATGCCAATTCTTAAATTTATTTTTTTGTCTTTTAAGAAGCTCTGGAAAACACATATGCTGAGGTTGTTGCACAGAGCCAGGGGCCCCTGACTACAGAGGAGAATTATAATGTGAGCCATTTGGTTTGTGGACTTCCCAAAAAGGGGAGGACCAGGTGGATGGGAGTTGGAGCTCAGAGGTTGTTTACACCATTGCAGCCTCCGCCGATTTCAACGCCATCGACGATGCCCTCGAGGCCCTCTTACGTGCCGCAGGAGGATTGCACTCAGCAGGCGATGCAACTTGTTACATCAGTGATGAATCTTTTGGATGGTCAGATTCCCGAGGATATGTGGGAGGATATTCAAGAGGAGCTTATGCGAGTGATCCACCCCTACTGCTACTTTTACGATGGTTTCCAGGCAAATATTGAAATCTTGTAGACGGCGGATTCCTACTCGGCTGCAAAGCCAGATTATGAACTTTTTGGTCTTTCAAAAGGCATTTGCTGGTAGTGAAGAGAGTAGTAGACAGGTATACTTATTATATACTTAAAACATGATTTATACACAATATTAAATATGTGGTCCTGAATTTAAATTATTTTGTTGTTAGAATGAAGATGATATCATTGGGAGCACGAGTCGTAGGGTGGAGCCGCCGGTGGCAATGCGGACGATGACATGGATGGGGTGGATGACCTGTCTTAGTGAGTTATATCCTAAACTCGTGCTTGTATGCTTAATATCCTAAACTCGTGTTTGTTGGAATTGTGAGATATATGTGGGTATGGATGTGAGTATGATATATGGACTTTGGGTATGTATGTGTGTATGATATCTGTGGATATAGAACTTTTGTGAAATGTGTAGCAACTTATTATATTATTTGTGTGGTTTGTTGTTTGTGAAATTTGGATTGTGGAAATTTCTAATTTGTTATGGAATGTGCACGAAATTTGTGATTGCATATAAGTTAGTTATGGGAATGTTGACGAATTTTGTGAAATTTGTTATGGAAAGTGCACAAATTTTGTGAAAATTGTATGGATGCAAGATGTGGTTTGTTGTTAGCGGAATATTTTGTGTGATTTAGTTTGTATGTACAGGGAATACCGAATGTAATCAGCATATTTTTTTAGCTGATTACAGGCATCATTGACAGGCTTGCTGTCAGCGATGTACATTGCTGACGGCAAGCCCGTCAGCAATGATTCCAAATCGCCGATGGCAAGCCATCAGCGATAAACATCGCTGACGGTTTTTCGTCAGCGATGTTGTCAACATCGCTGATGGTACTCCCGATGTTGACGGTACTCCCGTTAGCGATGTACATCGCTGACGGTTTTCGTCGGCGATGTTGATAACATCGCTGATGGAGTCGGCTATCGGCCATTTGTTGAAACATCATCGACGGCACGCCGCCGCTGATGTACGCCATTAGTAATAACTATTACTGACGGCTGCCCGTCAGGGATGTTTCTTCCCTGATGGGACTTTTGCTGACGGCATATCCTTGACGGTTCCCCGTCAAGGATACGTATCTCTGACGAGATTTTGGGCATCCTTGACGGGAAAGCCCGTCAAGGATGCTCAGTTTTCCACTAGTGATTGATAATCGACACCTGTGACTACCTTATAACCAATTACAATGTCTATATATTCCAAGCTCAAAAGCAAATGATCCAAGTGGAGCTGAAAATCATATCTGAAATAAAAAAGATCAATATTCAAAATAGTAAAAATAATGATCAATAGATCGATCAAAGTTCATTTTGTCTTAAAAGGGCATCACGCTTGGAAATAATTAATTTGTCTACATATCCATCCAAAGAATTTGAACTTGTCTAGAATCCAATACTTAGGGGTCAAGATTTGGGCCTAGAGAAATTGAAAGTTTAATCTATAGATTAACCTTGAATAAAAAATATTTAAATAACTCATGGAATTTCAATGAGAGAGAGAGAGAAACTTTACCACTAAAAAGTATTGATCAAGATTCATGATTTTGTAGTAAGGATCCAGAATTAATCAATAAAATAGGGGTTGTGGATGCCATTTTTTCAAGAAGTGAGACCGGCGGAATAAGAGAAGAGGTTGGAACCAATGCTATCGAAGATTGAAAGTAGAGAAGAAGTTGAAAAGAAGAAGGATGGGCTGTTTGCTTTAGGCAGGGGCTAGCAAACTTTTATCAGGTTGTGCTTTCCTTAGGGTAGGGGTGTCCAAACGGGCTAGCAGGACCGGACAGAGGTGCGGGTAGGGCAGGGCAGGGTTGGGCCAATCGGTAGAGACTCTGGGCCAAACCGGACTTTCTTTTTGTTGTATTTTTTTGATTTTTTTGATAAAAATTGATAAAAAATTAGATTAATCTTATTATATCTATATAAGTATGTATTAGTATATACTTACATATTAGTATATAGCTATATATTATATGTAAGTATATATAAGTATATATTAATGACCGTATTATACTATAATTATATATCGTATACATTAGAAATATATATGTAAGTATATATAAGTATATATTAATGACAATATCCACTTAAAAATATATATAAGTATACATTAATGACTATTTTATACTATATATATATATTAAAAATATAAATATATATATATATATATATATATATATATATATATATATATATATATATATATATATATATATATATAAAATTAAAAGAGGCTAGGTCATGGCCCGGCTGGCCCAGGACCAGGGCAGGGGCAGGCTCGGCCCGATTGGGCCAAGTCGAGGCCGGCCGAGGTCGGGCGGACAAGGCAGGGCAGGCCCATGGGCAACACTACCTGAGGTTGGGTAATAATGAGAAGCCAATACTTTTCTCAAAAAGTTTGTAGCTTGCGCTTTTCTCAATAAATTGTGTAGCCCACAACACCAAAGCATCTTGATTTGGGTGAATTTGTGGAAGAAGTTAAACAGGCATAAGTTGAAATTGCAAATATGATTTTTATTAATTATTAAAGAGATAATTAGCCAATAATCTATTTTCTGTTTGCTTGCGAGGTGTCATTTGTGCCAAGTGGCAGTTGTAGAGGTAAGAGTTTTTAGTATATAGTATAGATTAATTATACACATATCATATTCTAACATGATAGATCAAACATGATATTTCTTTATTGAAGATTTGACACGTGACACTTTTTTACACAATGAATTTTTTTATGCCTTTGAGAACGGTTCACCAATTTTTCTTTATTATATAATGGAGAATCCCGCTACTTTGCTAGTGTCAGACTACACTAGATAAGCCTATTATAAATTTGGTGAGCTCCATGGCCCGTTTGGTTGCTTTGTATTTCACGGGAAAGAACTGTAGCATCTGACAGCTACAGTAGCTTTCACCCCCAAAATGCTTCTTAAAGAAGCGTTTTGGGGTGAGGGTTACTGTAGCTATCAGATGCTACCGTAACTTTCACGTGAAATACAAAGCAACCAAACGGGCCCTTAGTTCATTCTGTAGGACTACAGGGAGAAAAAAAAAATAATCTGTTAACAAACTATAGAATAGTACCAAAGCTTTGAGGACTCATCCCTCAGTGGAATTTTTTTGCCCTACTAAACAAAGGTATTTTGCGGGCTAATAGAGGTAAGGCCTATGGGCCGGGCTTGAGAGTTTTGAGGTCCAGAACGAACTGAGGCTTAATTTTCCTTTGAAAAAGTAGGGAAGCTTTTATGAAGCCCAGAGCTGGCAGCACAGTTAAGTGCACTGGATCTAGCCTAATGCAACAAACACCTTATCCGGCTAAAATAACCTAACCTCGTTCTGAGAAGCGGGCAGACGCAAATATACACAATAAATAAATAAATAAATAAATAAACATAAGAAATGAAAATAAAACTAACCTTGTTTGCTTATAGTGGGGAAATAATCTTATAAGCTCTTTATGGGAAGGGTAAGGAGGGTTGGGAATTGGAAGGAGAGAGAACAGAGAAATATAATATTTTGTTTGGTAAAGAAAATGGAGAAAAACTTATTTCATCTTGTTTGAGAGTTTTAATAACTCAAAATAAAGAGGAGGAGGGGAAGGAGATTTATATAAATTCAAATCTCAGTCAATATTGATAGATCATGAGCAAAATTGTAAGCCTCCTTTTTTCTTTCCCCTCATGTTTACTCTCTTTAAGATAATGTCATTAATGATTAACCATAACCATATGAATGCACCTTAGTCAGGAAATATAAGAAAAGGAAAAGAAAAACAACACGACAACTAGGGTTGAAGGCACAACTAGGGAGGGAGAAAAGATCAAGAACAAAAGAAGAATATAAATTGGACATAACTAATTCCATGATTGAGCTCATCTCATATTCCATGAAAATTATAAAATCTTAAAAGCTAGCATCCATTTTAATTCGAGTTGACATTTATAAGAGAAAAGGAACCTTAATCAGTAGATGAATAGAAAGAATGTTTATGCAAGCCCCACGAGAGAACGACGAATAAAATTCGGATATAAAGAAGTTTCCTCCCTCCACAAACACATACACAAAATTCCAAGTATTATTCTCATGATAGAAAACGAATAATGCCGATGTCACGTCGCATATGTTCCCCTTCAAAATCTAACCTTATACCGCTTAACCTTAGTTTTTGTCCCTCCTACTAAAAACAATTTCACGGCTACCAACGATTGAAGTGCCCCTTTAGAAGGAAGCACCAATATCTATCCAACTTGTTGCCTCTATATTACCCTTAAGAGTCATCATTCGAATGTCTTGAGCTATCCATTTGCACTCCTATTATTTTGAGATAAAACAACCAGCAACTCATTGCATTCACCAGAAGGAGAAATTGGAAAAAAAAAAGTCATGGATTGTTCATATAAGAAGGTCAATGTGTAAAACATGCCAGTCAAAGATCAGGAAGCGGTCTCTGAATCACATACACTAGCAAAATCAGAGATAAAGGGTTAATTGTGTTACAGAAACGATCCAAATTAGAATTGGCTATACAAGAAAATTTATGAAAGAATTACAATGGAGAAAAGATGAACATATATATATAAACGACGACAACTTTATAATTGCAAAGAAGATGAAGCTCGAGGCCAGTGGAACACTGTCTCCTTAAAGCAGATTCGTCCCCTTCGGAGTGCTCGAAAACTAGCTCGGACGTCTGCCTCCCAGGATACAACGAGCTCGCAAGGCAGCCAGCACCTGCTCCTTGCTGTGCGAACCGAACACGAAGAGGAGAACCGGAGGAAGATAGCCAAAGAGCGAAGGGGAGAGAGATTGCTTCTGGTGTGTTTTTGAAGCTTGAAGGACCGCGGTATTTATAGCGTGGTGAAGAACGGGCTCGTAGAAAATTTCGGCGGAGATGGAGAGGTAACGTCAGAGGTTACGGAGAAAATTTGTAACTGCCCCACGTGCAGATAATGCATACAAAGTTTTGTAACCGCCTCGCAATTGGCGTGATCGCCAAATCTGTAACCGCCCTACTCGCAAAATTTTCTCGTGGGCAAGCTGAACCCGAACCCGATTGCGGCAAGACCAAAAAATTATCTCTCTAGGCAAAAGGTAGCTTGTTCTAAGCCCCTGAGATTTGGTGCGACATTCGTGTCCGCAGGTCGCTACCGCACACAAGTTCGAGCTAATCGGCTAGTTCAGATCCGATTTGCACTCCATCGCTGGCGCTGAGGCACAATGTCCCCAATAAGAGCTTAACTCCTATTATTGGGCTTTCACTTATAAACCCATCCTCATTCTTTGCTCTACCCAATGTGGGACTAAACTTCCCATTTGTTTTTGAC
Source organism: Asparagus setaceus (assembly GCA_012295165.1). Taxonomy (NCBI): domain Eukaryota; kingdom Viridiplantae; phylum Streptophyta; class Magnoliopsida; order Asparagales; family Asparagaceae; genus Asparagus; species Asparagus setaceus. The sequence goes on along the minus strand of CM022706.1, from coordinate 54,843,803 downwards.
CCCTTTGGGAACTATTTTTTCCCATTCACCAAATGCTATTTTTCCAACAAATTGCACATAGCCCAGTGTTATTACATCCTGTCACTTGTTATCTTTTAAGTTTGATATTGACGGATATAGCTTCTAACACGGAAGTGAATGCTTCATTGTCCACGTCTCCTCTCCATTGAGTGGTGCGTTTTTTCCAGCGAGATTTGTGGCGCAAATGAAGCGGACATTGAGGTATGGAGGGGTGGAGTGCAATGGTATGTATGGGTCAATCTGCCATAGATCTCTAATGACATTCAGTTTCAGGGTGTCTATATTTCAATATCAAATTTAAGGGGTAATAGGTAGCATAGCACGACAGTACAGACCGGTCTATAAGGATATAACCTAAGAATAAAAGAACTTGCACAATTTCCAAGGTGTGATGAAAATACATGTATGAGTTGGTTCGTATAGTATCTTGGACAAGAAGTGACACAAAACCTAGATGTTTATAGCTAAATTTATGCAATTTGGACAATGATGTGAATCGTGTATATTTTCAAGTTTTAACTACGACTTTATCAACTTTTAGCAGCGTAACAAGTAGGAAGAATCAAAATTATGATAAAGAAAGGAATTGTTTTCTGCTTTTTGGGTACTAGATCAATTAGATTGGTTCCTTTTCAATTGAAAAAAAAAAATCTAAATATTTTTAGGACGCTAATGCTCTACGGCAGCAGCCATCATAGCTTTGACTCTCGTCTCCTAAAATGCGAGACGCACAAATCGAATGTGCATTAGAGATTAACTTAATAGTTTCAAGAGTGAATCAAACTTGGAAAAAAAATATATAAATTACTAACATTGTAAATGTACGCTCATTCAATTACAGGGCGAATCATAAACGGTCCTGTTATTGTCACTCATCCAATATCTTGATGAAGTAAGCTCGAAAAGTTCAATCGATACCAAGAAGTAAAACAAATGGACACTTGACAAATTTTGTCAAAATTGGATTTACCACTCATAATTCATCTCTTTTCTTCGCTCTTCCTTTGTTGTTTGATGTTGGATACATAACGGACAACTTTGGAAGAGCAGGACAATCACGAGCTAAATGCGGACACATACATATTATTGTCTTGTCTGGAAAGAAACAAACATATCTCCTAATTTGGAAGCGAATTCTGACATATTATATATGGGGGTGTTTGTTTCAAAATTTTTTTGGGATTACAAGTTTATGGATTTGGAAGTGGGGTGTATTTGATTTTTTGAATTCCATAACTTTATTTGTTTCAAAGCAAATTTTGGCATTTGAGATCCCAAAACAATAAAATACCAATATATTTTGAGAGGTTTTAGCATTTATGAAATCCTCTTTTGAAGAGAGGATTTCACAAATGCTAAAACCTCTCAAAATATATTGGTATTTTATTATTTTGGGATCTCAAATGCTAAAACATCTCAAAATTTGCTTTGAAACAAATAAATTTATGGAATCCAAAAAATCAAAAACACTACACTTCCAAATCCATAAACTTGTAATCCCAAAAAAATTTTGAAACAAACACCCCCTATATAAATCGCTTATCTCGACGAGACGGAGCCAACTGGATTGTCAGATTTCAAAAATTACATTAGTAGTACTCATTTTTAGTAGAAATCCAAAAAGAATTAGTTTTTTTTATTTATTTTTAGTAATAAACTTGGAGTCTATTCAAATAGGAAACAATTAAATTTTGATTCATATTGGACTAATTTATTTTCTCTATTATAGAGTCTTATTAGGAGTCTATTTTATTTTTTCTATTTAGGAAGAGGCATGCAACCCTAGAATTAATTATTAATATTTTATCAATAAAATTCCTCTTATATTATTTTCTTCGCGGATTTGAAGTTCTTCGTGAATTCGGTAATCGTTCTTTGTGGATTCGAAGAGCACCTATAGTGGATTCCGAGATTTATCACTTTCGTGCTACGTTAATTGGTATCAGAGCCTTGTTTCTCTGATCCGATAGCAGGCAATGAAGCCCCTATTACCCAAACTCAGATTAATACTCATATGGACTAACTTGCATTGGCAATGGAGCATCTGCATCCGAGACGAGTTTAAGATCTGTTTGATGGTCACCAAAGACATGATCAGATTTCGCAAGAAGAATTCAACAGTGACATCGATCAGTATGAAGCCCGACATCGATATCATGGTCATAGAGACTACTCAAGGTGGGATAACTATGATACTAAAAATATGAGATATGATTTGTTGTCTTTCAATGGGAAACTCGATGTAGAGGATTTTCTTGATTGGATTGATAAGGTGGAGAGATTTTTCGGGTACTTGGGGATTGCAGAAGATCAGAAGGTTAAGCGGGTATCCTACCGACTTAAGGGTAAAATAGCATTTTGGTGGCAATACTTATGTGAGGAATGCGCCCGTTAGCCGAAGCAAAAAATTCGATCATGAATGAAAATGAAGGAATTGTTGAAAGCTCATTTACTTCCTACTTAGTATTACGTATTCAATCAATATTCAAGTTCACACTCTAGATATGATGATGGAGAGATTAAGCTATCTTTCTATGCAAGGCCCTAGAGTTGTGCAGAGCAATGAAGAAGCAACAAAGAAAGAAGAACCACCTTAGAGGCACAATGTCTTCCGGACGAGATGCACCATGATGCCTAAGACTTGTGATGTTATCATTGATAGCGACAATAGCAAGAATTTTGTCTCTTGGCATATGCTTTGAGTGAGTGCCGAACAAATTTTCTTTCCGGTTTAAGTTAAGAGCTACTAGCCGCATTGAGCGTAGCCGGCTTCCCGCTTATAGATGTCTGTCTGAGCTACCAGCCCAACCTCCTAGGTTTGAAGACATAGAAACACTCCACTCTCTACAAAATCGACTGAATTCAATAGGGCGATAATGTGCAGATCGATGAGGTGTGTCGGGGGCCTTTTTCCACTGGCCGCAACTATGTCGATGAGGTCTTGTGTAATGTGGTCGAGATGGATACTCGTCATACGATTTTAGGTAGGTTATGGCACTTCGATGTTGGTGCTACCCACAGAAAAGAGACAAGGCTTATATCTTCAAGAAAGATGGACGTCGAATTGCACGCCTCTTACAAAAAGGGAGTCATCCATGATAGAGACTATTGGGAAGAAGAAACTTCTACTGGTAGATAATGACACACCTAAAGAGTGAAAGCAATTTGAAGGGCTCTATAATTTGGTTGTAACTGGCAAAGAAGTACCTCCCCTTATCGAAATTCCTCCTTAGGTGTAAACCCTCATTATTCATAAGAATTCTGATGTTGATGGTTATATGATAATGAAGATGGATACTATGCATGATATTTTCAAAGATATTGTAAGTGATATTAGACATATTGATGTTGTCCCGATGGAGGAGAATGATATAATAGAGAGCAAGAAAATTGATTATGTGTAACATTTTTGGTGGAGGGCCCAAGGTAAAGGAGATGAAAGAATTGTGTATGAAGTATGAGAGAAAATTTTCTTCTTTAGAAGCAAAAGTTGTGAATAATTTCAAGAAGGTTGAGATGATACTTCCAGTACTAGAATATGAGAAGCATCAAGGAACATATTTGGAGGAGTTTTTTTAAGACAACTAATCCACATGCCGCCAATTATATACGCATGGTGTGGAAAAGATTCATTCAAAAGTTTAATTCAGAAGATGTCCTAGCCGAGGAGGTAAAAGAGCATATTGAGAAAATCAATGCTAAGTACAAGGCGGATGCTGATTGATGCAGGAGAATAAAAATATTTATAGAGGGAGCTACTACAAGCAAATATAAGCTCGGGGTCGAGCTTCTTTCAACAAGGAGAGCTGATGTAGAATACATAACGGATAATTTCATGGAGGAGCAAGACAATAACGATCAAAGAAATGATAATATCTCCCAATTTGGAAGGCAGATTCTGACATATTATATATGTACGTCTATCTCGATGAGACGAAGCCAACATGATTGTCAAATTTTGAAAATCACATAAGTAGTACTCATTTTCAGTAGGAATCCAAAAATAATCAATTTTTAAAAAAAATTTTTAGAATAAACTTGGAGTCCATTTAGATAGTAAACAAATATAATTTTGATTAATGCTGGACTGATTTTTTCCCTCTATTATAGAGTCTCTTTAGTAAAGGATTTGATACTTTCTATTTCTTTGTAATTCTAGGGTGTGTTTGGCAAACTCTTAAAACTAGGTCAAGACTGAACCTGGCCCAGCTTTGAGTTAATTTGTGATTGACAAAAACTGGGTCAGAACTGACCCAATTCTTCTTAGGCCAAAAGTAGGCCATAAAACCAGTTTAGTGTTGGACCAGGGGGGTGGTGGTCCAACACTAAACTGGTTTAGAGTAGAACTGGGCTAGGGTTGAACCTGGCCCAGTTTTTGGGTGATTGCCAAACACACCCCTAGTCTTATTTAGGAGTATATTTTATTTTTTCTATTTAAGAAAAGAAATGAAACTCTAGAATTAATTATTAACTTTTATCAATAAAATTCCTCTTATATTATTTTTCTTCATGAATTTGTAGTTCATTCTTCGTAGATTTGAAGAGCATCCTTGGTGCATTCCGAGGTTTATCACTTCTGCACTATGTTATTGTTGGCCAATGTAAAACAGTGAAGAATGGGCAACTAATATAATTGCATTTACTGTTGTTCCCCATTCTCAGATATTCAGCCAACAAAGTGAAGATACATTGGATTTCTTCAATTAATTGTAACTTTTAATTTGTTTTGAGATATGTTGACTCTTTAATCTCGTTTAACGAGAGAATCTACTTAAAAATTTAAAGAAGAAATCATTGATGTCATGAATTAAGTTGAAGACGAATCACACACAATTGTGTGTAAAAGTGGGGATCTAGCTAGCTGCTTTCCCTATAGTGTGGGGTGTGAGGCTACATCATGGATTCCTTTGTCAAGTGCATCTACTAACTTCTAATTAGCACCTCAATGCATTATTGTGACGACTGTTGACAGAGACATTGAACAAATTAAAACATAATTGTTTTATTTTCTTCGTTAGTTGTTGGGTTCACATTCGCCTGAGATCTGGATTACGAAGCATTACATCTTGATTTTAGATTGCGACATGGATTTATTCCATGACGCATGGACTCTATGTTGCGTTGTGTCATTTATTATCTCTTAAGTTTGATATTGACAGATGGATCTCATAGAACTGAATGTCATTCGAGATTTGTAAGAAATAGATACTAGTACTATCACAAGCTGCCCCTGTCTTCCTCACTGTCATCTCCATCTATGTCATAAACCAGAGTGAAAACAATACACCATTCAACAAAAATGAGGAATGGAGGGTGACAGTGGCGTTCGATTCAGTTCCAAGGATTGTATCTACAAATACCAAATTCAGGAGCAAAAGTGGCACAACGAGATAGTACAGGAGGCCTATGTGCTACCTTTGTCGATTAATGTGGTTTTGGAATCATACAATATATTCTGAACTGTAGCAATTTAAGCTACATGAAAGAGAGACAATATATATTCTGAACTGTAGCAATTTAAGCTACATGATTACAAGATTGTTTATCTGAGTTCAGGTTGCTTGTATGTTTTGGTTCGGACCGAGTTTGGTCAATTTGCATCGAACCAACTAGGTTATAGTGCAGAATGTGTACGGTTTATATTAGATTAGTGACTCAAGGATTCTCTATATAACCATATAGCTCTCGTGCGTTCCCTTTCAACAAAGAGACGCAACCTCATGAGCTCACCTTACCATTGAATCTTCCCTTTTTTTTTCTTTTTTTTTTCTTTCTGTATTTTCGAATTTTCTAATGTACTCTAATGAAAATGTTCAAAAGCAAGATATAATCTTTTGCCGCCATTTCTTTATTGGGAATAGATGCAATCAAAATCAAGGATGGAAACTTAAGAATCAATTCATTTTCCATCTATTTATATTTGGGAAAAAGAAGATCGATCCCAAACACACTCAAACCTGATTCAAATTAAAAAATAACAATTTCCCATATGAGAAAGTATCATATATACATAATACAGTAAAGAAAACGGGGCATTTAATGTTTACTTAGTTGGATTTTTAAACGTTCCATGAGAAAAGTGCAAATAATATATATGTTCAGCTCGCATGAATCGACAGAGGCTAGCCTATATCAGTATTATGGAAACCAATTTGTTCCCCCAAGTGAAAGTGGTTAAGGGTCTCTTTCCACAATTTGATACACAACCAAAGCAAACCAACATGGATGCAGATTCCCTCCAGCTCCCACCATCTTGGGAATTCTCTAATGCAAGATTCACACTCAAATCACTATATTTTGATACTCTCTCATCAATTTGTAAACCATAAATTAAAATCTTAGCCTAGAAAGTCATCCACATGCTACCCATGAGATCACAAACTTAGTAAGTTGAATTTGGTGGAGCCACAATACTAGAATCCCACTAGGCTTTAGTTGTGGATGGTGTGGATTCCAACCTCATCAATAGATTCTCCCAAATGACATCATATACACAAAGTTTCTCTTTCTCTATGTCTTTGGATTCCTCTCACTTAGGGAATTAGGCAACTTACCTTTTGATGCGGTTACCCTAAGCCATGGGGAAATATATAATAGAGTGACCGATGAAAGAGGTTTTCAAGATTATTGGATCGGCTGTATTCCTTTTTTTTTTTTTTTTGTGAGGAAAAATTGAAGAGATTCCTTCTGGGACTCAACTCTTCCCTAACTGGTTAATGAACAATGTGTCGTATACGTTTTCTCTTCATTAGTGGAGCTAGAGTCGGGGTTAATTACACAGAAGAAAGGTTAATATATAACAAATCAAGGGTTTTGCTCAGTAAAAAAATTAATAAATTTAAAAGACAAATCAAGGATGAATTGGGTGATCCCACAAACAAGGAACGAGTGCAAATTCTATCAGAACATGCCCATAGAATATAATGGTCTATACCATTCACAAGTGGTTGGGGAGTTAGTTTGAGAATTATAACTCTTCTATATATGGTGCAATCACCTTATTTCTATAGAGATGATTCTGATAGGATCTTTATTTAAAAGTGATTGCTTGGCTCTCTTTTGATAGGGCTATATGCGTTTGTTCATAGGGGTGAGCATTGATAGCGTGGATTAATTAAACCTACCAAATTGACTGAATTTTGACGGTTTTATTTTGTTATGTTTTAGAACTTTCAAACCAATTTAACATTTTATACATCTTAATTGGTAAATATTCAAATCTCAATTTGTAAAGTAGTAGATTGATGAGTTTGATCTACAACCTAGGATAGGAGATGGATGAGAACAGTAAAGGAGGAAGAGTGTTGTTTCTAGGCTAAAACATCTCTAATTCGCCATGCTTAGATCCATACCGAACCACACCGAACCTCTATTTTATTCGGTTTGGTTTTGAATCTAGCATGGTTTGGTTCAATTAGCAAAAAGCCGACCGAACAGACCTTCTGCTCACGTTATTTATGCATACTGCCTAATTAGCCATGTCAGAATAGTGCTTGTTTGGTTGTTTTGCTTGCATATTCGTGTGGAACACATGCAGGGGCGGATCTACAGTGGGGCGGTGGGGGTCAATTGTCCCTACTGGCCCTGAGAAGAGAGAAGCCCGTTATTCTTTTATTTTTATTTATTTTATTTTTTTCTCATTGAAGGCTGTTGGGTTCAAAAGAAAAGAAGACAAAAGGAGAGAGAGAAAGGAGATGAACATGAACAAATTTGGGTGTTTGCTGTTTTGGGACTAGTGGGCTCAGATTTTTGTCCTTTTGTGAATGTCAAATCCACATGAGGGACTTTGAGTACTTGGGGGTTCGTTGCTGCTTTGGGAAGGATGAAACTTTGGCTTTCTATTTGGCTAATTAGCATTTATATACTTTATAGTTTGCCTCACATTGCACTTATGTACCCTCATTTGGTTTTTAAGGGCACTAATATACCCTGAAGCTTCTATAATTTACATTTAATATCAATGTTGTGTAAACATGAGAAGTTTCCACCAATTTTTGCATATGACACTAACAAACTAATTTAATAATTTTTAGCTCTTAATATTTATTGAATTTATTGTTAAACCCATAATAATTCAATTTCAAGATATAATTTGGGTAGATTTAAAAGAGAACTAGGGTATATTAAACAGTAAATTCGAGAAATATTAAGAGTTAAAATATTCTAACATTAGCTTATGAGTGTCACATGGGTAAAAAGGAAAAATTTCTCGCGTTTGCATACCAGAATGTAATAAAGTGCAACTTTAGAAACTTTAGGGTATATAAGTGCAGCCTAAAACATGTGAGGGTATATAAGTGCAAACTAGGGCGAAACTATAGTGTATTTAAGTGCAAATTAGCCTTTTTCATGCTTTTGTGGAAAATAAAAGGCAGCGGGTTAATTGATAAAAAGACATGGTAATAATGATTTGAACATAGAATTGAATAACTAAGATCGATTCAGAAAAAACAAAATAAAATAATAACTAAAGAAGAAACCAAAAAAAAGAGTAAAAGATAATTAGGGTTAGCCGTATTCACTCATATATATTTATAATTTTGCCCTCAGTGACTAAATTTTCTGGATCCGCCCCTGAACATATGCATTTTGAATCATGGAGTGGAACAGATATTTTAAGTAAGGTTGGTAGGCTTCCATTGGTTTCTTTTAGTTATAATGATACAATTTAAATTGAAACGAGCAACAAGAATGAAATATATATGAAAAGAAAACGTCTAAGCAAATGCTACCATCGCTAATGCATGTTGTCTTCTTTTCTGCGCTGTAGATTCTCTGCACGAATCAAATCTCCAAAAAATATCTTCGTCTAGTGATCAGTTGGAGAAGATTATGCATCACAACGATTATGTTTCAGTGAGAAATGATATTACAATTGTATCTGGTTTACTTATTAGCTCTTTAACATAATGAACGAGAGGGTATCCTTTCTTAAAAAGTAAAAGCAAAAATTATAATAACCTGACAACATATATCTTGCCTATGACACTTTTCAACAGCATTTTTCTATTCATCGCATTACAGTCATTTTAAAAGTTTAATGTAATCAACAAACCTTTTTTCATCGATCAACAGGTGATTTTGATCATATATCACTCATGCTCATTGCTTGGATGAGAGACAGAAAACTAGATGCACATTTAACGTGTATGGTCTGTTCATAGATAGCACGTGCATTACATGTCCAAAATATTTCCTCGATGAACAAAATCTGCGAACTCTTACAAATTTTGAATAAAAGTAAATACATATCTGTAGCATCACAGACACGAGGTTATATCTCAGAGCTCCCTATAGATCAGAAGTATAGTTACCATTTAGATTATGCTTTTTGATTGTGTAAATGTTTCCCTTATACGCCATAGTCAAAACTCAATATTTTGCTCTATCACGATGATGAAGTATTTGTTGGTCTTAGAGCACAAAAGTATGCTCCACGGTAAGATATATGAGGTCAGGATGGCAATGAGAGCTTTTTCCAGATTAAGCTCCTTCTCTATCAAACACCTATCTTGAAACATCAGCTTATGTCCTCCTCCATGAATATTCTCTTAGGGTGATGTAGATTCTAATTGCAGAAAAAGTACTCTCTGAGTGTGATATAGATTCCTACAGAGAGTGTGATATAGATTCCAGACTGATGTAGGACGCATAACGAGCAAATTCATGGAGAAGTAGGATCTTCACGAGTCAAATACAGATATGGATGAATTATTGACTTGTCCGCAAAGAAACGATCATATCTCTCAATCCGTTAATTGGTATTAGAACCTTGTTTCTCCGGTTCGATGGCAGGCGACGAAGCCCCTATTTTCCGAACTGAGTTCAATGAGTTGAAGATTGATATCAGATTAAGACTACCATAGATCGACTTGCGTCGGCAATGGAGCGTCTGAACACGGTAGGAGTTCAAAATCGCATTGATGGTCACCAATGACGTGATCTGACTCCACAGGACGAATTCAACAGTGACAGTGATGACTATGAAGCCCCATGCTGCGGTTATGATCACAAAGACAGCCGACGATGAGACAATTATGATGCTGGATGGTTCAAGATGAAGATGGATCTATCATCTTTCAACAGGCAATTTCATATCGAAAAATTTCTTGATTGGATAGCAGAGGTGGAGAGATTTTTTAAGTGTATGGAGATTCCAGAGGAACGGAAGGTTAAGTTGGTGGCCTACTGACTTAAGGATGGAGCATCTATTTAGTGGGAATCAGTATGCATGAATCGATCCCGTCAACGAAAACCGAAAGTCGATAAGTGGTCGAAGATGAAGAAGTTGCTGAAAGCCCGTTTTGTGCCTAGTGACTATGAACAAGTCTTGCTCGGACAATACTAGAATTGCAAATAAGATGGAAGAACAGTTGATGAGTACACACAAGAGTTTTACCGGTTGTCCTCCCGCAATATTTGAACGAGAACAAAGCCCAACAGGTGTCTCATTATATCGGGGGATTGAGAATGGCGATTCAGGACCGTGTGTCTTTACAATAGACATATACTTTGACAGACACAGTTAGTATATCCGAAAAGGTGGATCGACAACTTGCACCGAACAATCAAGAATCATGGGTAGCTTCAGAGGGTTCGCGATCGAATTATAATCATGGTGGGAACAAGCAGTCCCAATTCGTCCCTAATCAAGATTTTGCAGCTGAGAAGGGTACAGGACCTACAAAAATAGCAGCAAAGAAGGCTGTACTAGCAAATTCATATGCGAAATCAGATCCAATAAAGTGCTATAGATATGGTCAACCTGGTCATCGATCCAATCAGTGCTTTAAAAGAAATACAGTGAATATGGTGGATCTTGGTGAGGAGGATGTGGACCACGATGATGCTGAAGGCTATGGCGATGAGGAGATTGAGTATCCTGATAATGAGGATCAACTTTCATGTATTGTGCGATGATTATTACTGGCTCCAAAGACAGAAGAACCACCCTAGAGGCATAATATCTTCCGCACGAGATGCACTGTGAAGCAGAAGACTTGTGATGTTATCATTAATAGTGATAGTAGCGAGAATATTATCTCTCAATGTATGGTGGAGAAATTAGATTTAAAGACAGAAATCACCCTGCTCCCTACAATATCGGTTGGATTCGTAAGGGTAATAACATGGAGGTAGATGAGGTGTGTCGGATGTCATTTTCCATTAGCCATAATTATGTTGATGAGGTGTTGTCTGATATGATTGAGATGGATACTTATCATATGCTGTTAGGCAGACTATGACAGTTCGATATTGATGCCACGCACAGAGGAATGGATAATGTTTATATCTTTAAGAGGGATGGACGCCGAGTTGTGCTCATGCCTCTTATAGAGAAGGGGCCAACCAAGATAGATGTTGCTGAAAAGAAGATTTTTTTGGTTGTTGACAATAAAGATTTTATAAAAGATTTGAAACAGTCTGAAGAGATTTATGCTCTTGTTGTATTAGAAAAAGAGGATTCTATCCGCCCTAAAATTTCACCTGAAGTGCAGACCCTCTTGCAACAGTTTGATACAGTTATGCTTGAAGAACTTCCTGGCGAGTTACTGATGATTCGAGACGTTTAACATTAGATCGACTTCATCCCTGGATCACACTTACCAAATTTACCACACTATCGGATGAGCCCGAAGGTAGGAGAGATCTTGCAGAAACTAGTGAACGATCTCACCAGAAAGGCCTTATACGAGCTAGTATGAGTCCGTGTGACATGCCGACATTACTTGTTTCAAAGAAGAACGGAGAGTGGCATAAGTGTGTGAATAGTAGCGCTATCAATAAGATTACCGTGAAGTATTAATTTCCAATCCCTCGCCTAAAAGACATGCTGGATATGTTGTCGGTATAAAAAGTATTCTCTAAAATTGACCTCATGAGTGGTTATTATTGTTCGCGGTAAAAGTTGGGATGATTGTCATTGATTTGAACTTTGCTTACAGCTTCTTTGGCCTACAACGAAATTCAAAAAGAAATGCCTTTTATTTTAAGGCGTACAATGAAAATCAAAAAAGATTACAACTTTTATCCTTAGTGAACAAACACGAGGATCTCGTTATATCGGATCACCGGCTTGCGTGGGTTCTTTGCTGTCTTGGGGACTTATTGTGTCCGTGGACCACCGCAATTCCAATCCGTGGAGACCCGGTTCGAACTACAGATGTAAAGGGGCTCGTTCCGCGAGAAGCGAAGCGCTGAGGATCACACTCACGAAGGAGAGGATCGCCTGAGCGGGTGAGATCTACTAGGAGAAATCACAGCGCTATCCCTGAGATTAAGACGAAGCTTAATCTAGAGGGTATCTGTAGTTCGACCCGAATTCGTTTACCTTCCGCCTATAGATCTGCGTCGACTGGACTTGAGCTCGCCGATGCTCGGAACCGTGCGTCGTAGATCTCGCGAGGGCTCTTCAGAAGTCCGCCGAAATCCAAGCCCAAATCCCAAAAAATCCGACGTCCGAACCTAAACTCCAGCTCCGTCCAAAGTCCCCCTCGAAGATGACACCCCCCCTATTTATACAATGGAAGGGGGGGGTGCCCGGCCACCTTGGTGGCTCGGCCATGGTGGCCGAGCCACCTCGGCCAGTTGGCGAGGTGGCTCGGCCATGGTGGCCGAGCCACCTCGGCCACTGGCCGAGCCACCTCGGCCACTTGGCGAGGCACCTCGGCAAAGTGGCCGAGCCTCCTCGACCACTTGGCCGAGCCACCTTGGCCACTTTGGCCGAGGTTTACTGGCCGTCTTGCGGTGTTTTCCGTCGTTTTGCGTCGTTTCTCCGTCGATTCTTTTGGTCTTCCGGGCTTGGTTTTGCCCTGGTGATGTTGCCGTTGTGTTTGAGTCCGTGCCCGATCAACTTTCAGAGCTCAAACAGTTCGTTTGCATCGACGGACTAAGTATGGTTGATTCCGTCTCATCGACGTTTGAGTTTAATCAACTCGGCACGTCGTTTCATTGGCTCGTACGTCTTGCCGACTCACTTCATGTGCTCGTCGACTCGCTCTACGCGTTTTGCGGTGTTCGCGGTAAAAGTTGGTTTGTTATTCATTGCTCGTTTGAACTTGTTTACAGCTTCGTTGGCCTACAACAAAATTCAAACAAAAGAAAATGCCTTTTATTTTAAAGTACAATGAAAACAAAATTACAACTTCTTCCTTTTATGAACAAACACGAGGATCTCTATTTTACGGGATCACCGGCTTGCGTGGGTTCTTTGCCCGTGGGGACTTTTATTCGTCCGTGGACTACCGCAATTCGATCCGTGGAAACCGGGTTACGGAACTACAGATGTAAAGGGGCTCGTTCCGCGAGAAGCGAAGCGCTGAGGATCACACTCACGAAGGAGAGGATCGCCGGGGATCACACTCACGAAGGAGAGGATCGCTGGCGGGTGAGATCTACTAGGAGAAATCCTGGCGCTATCCACGAGATTAAGGCGAAGCTTAATCTAGAGGGTATCTGTAGTTCGACCGAATTCGTTTACCTTCCGCCTATAGATCGGCGTCGGTGGACTTGAGCTCGCCGATGCTCGGAACCGTGCGTCGTAGATCTCGCGAGGGCTCTTCGAAGTCCGCCAAATCCAAGCCCAAATCCCAAAAATCCGGCGTCAGAACCTAAACTCGGCTCCGTCCAAAGTCCCCTCGAAGATGACACCCCTATTTATACAATGGAAGGGGGTGCCCGGCCACCTTGGTGGCTCGGCCATGGTGGCCGAGCCACCTCGGCCACTTGGCCGAGGCACCTCGGCCACTTGGCCGAGGCACCTCGGCCACTTGGCCGAGCCACCTCGGCCACTTGGCGAGGCACCTCGGCCACTTGGCCGAGCCACCTCGCCACTTGGCCGAGCCACCTTGGCCACTTTGGCCGAGGTTTGGCCGCGGCGCCGTCTTGCGGTGTTTTCCGTCGTTTTGCGTCGTTTCTCCGTCGATTCTTTTGGTCTTCCGGGCTTGGTTTTGCCCCGGTGATGTTGCCGTTGTGTTTGAGTCCGTGCCCGATCAACTTTGAGCTCAAGCGGTTCGTTTGCATCGGCCGGACTAAGTATGGTTGATTCCGTCTCATCGGCGTTTGAGTTTAATCAACTTCGGCGCGTCGTTTCATTGGCTCGACGCCTTGCCGACTCACTTCATGTGCTCGTCGACTAAGCTCTGGCGTTTTCGCGGTGTTAGCGGTAAAAGTTGGTTTGTTATTCATTGCTCGCTTGAACTTGTTTACGGCCGTTGGCCTACAACAAAATTCAAACAAAGAAAATGCCTTTTATTTGGTACAATGAAAACAAAATTACAACTTCTTCCTTTTATGAACAAACACGAGGATCTCTATTTTACGGGATCACCGGCTTGCGTCGAGTTCTTTGCTGTGCGGGGACTTTTATTCGTCCGTGGACTACCGCAATTCGATCCGTGGAAACCGGGTTACGGAACTTCTGAGGCAGCGAGGGCTCGTTCCGCGAGAAGCGAAGCGCTGAGGATCGCACTCACGAAGGAGAGGATCGCCGGGGATCACACTCACGAAGGAGAGGATCGCGGGCGGGTGAGATCTACTAGGAGAAATCCGGCGCTGATACGTAGCCGACCGAGTTAAACACCTCGCGGTTTGTAGATCGGACGTGCTCGTCGGTTTTCGGGATTGTCGTCGGCGGCTCGTGGATCTCGCGAGGGCTCTCTCAAGAATATCGAAAATCCAACTCTCCAAAATCCAGCCCAAAATCCAACCCTCTGAATCGAGCACACCCCCTATTTATAGGAGACAAGGGGGGGGGTTTGAGGTCACGGACACCAAAGGGTGTCCGGCCTTGGCCGGACACCATTTGGTGTCCGGCCAATTGGCCGGACACCAAACGGTGTCCGGGTTTCGGCCGGACGCCGTTTTGGCTTCGGTTTGGTTTTCGGACTTTTCCGTGGCGTTTATTCCGATCTTGTCGCCGCCGCTCTAAGTCCGTGCTTGGTTCACTTGATGGGTTTCATCCGTCAGCGATTTAGGTGACGATCGGTCGATGTTCAAATCCGATCTCGTTGATGTTTGGACCCGATCAATCTCGTTGAAGCTTTGCTTGTTGGATTCATTCCATAACACGTAGCCTCGTTGATTAAATGCGCCTTGTTGACCCATTTCGTGTGTTCGCGGACCCGCTTTACGCGTTTGCGGCATAGTCAATCGGCGTCGGTTTGTCGAATGGGTTGTTGGTTGTTAACCCACCGCCACGAAGTTTCGCTCGCACCGATAAGCAATTTTAACGCCGGATACCCCTCCAAAGCGTCTCGGTCGATTCTTGCGAGTGCGGGATGCTTTGGACATGATGAGCCCTTCACCCTTCGATCGGCGTGTTGGGACTTGTGAATGACCTTGGCTTTTGATCTCTCCACTCCTTTCAGTCTTTCCAGTGCCTTGTAGGATTGCTGAAGGTATTACGGTACTGCATTTTTTGTCTGACCGTTGTTGAGATCTTGACCAGAAGTCGGTAGATAAATTTCTTTCGAGGTTAACTCCGGTATTTGATTCCTCCAATTCTCTCAGGTTCTCCAGTGCTTTGTAGGATACCTGGGGGTGTTCTTGATCTTTGCATTTATTGCTTGACCGTTGTTGGAATTTCGAACTGTAGCTAATTGAGTTTATTTGTTGTTGACTCGTGTCGGTGGATTGTAATCCAATTGACCATCGAGATTCCTCCGTTGATCGGGGAATTCTTCAGTGGATCCGAACCGTTGATCGGTGAATCCTTCGTTGACGACTCGTTGGTTGGCGTCGCTCTTGCGTACTTCGTTGCGGTGTGTTCATCCACGGTGGGAGGTGTTCTTCCCAATTGTTGATTGGTAGGCCCTCGGGCGGGGATGCATGAATCGGCACTGATACAGTGGGAGGAGTCCTTTCGAGGTAGAGCGCGTTGTCCGGCGTTGTTATAAGCCTCGTCAGAATTTTATCCCTCCTTGAGGTCCCACAACGGGAGGAAATTGAGGGTTACCGAGTTATCCTTAAGAATATGGTAATATTCTCCAGGAACTTCTCGTTAAATTGGGGCATAGTTTATACTCATAATCCTAGTTGGAGTAGGATTAGGCGTAGCGTTGATTGGCGTCGATGCAATCTATGCGATCGAGTTATCCCTAAGAATATTTTTGTGAAAATATTCTTAGAACTTCTCGACAAATTAGGAAATAGTTTATACTCGTAATCCTAGTTGGAGTAGGATTAGGCGACGCGTTGATTGGCGTCGATGCAATCTATGCGATCGAGTTATCCCTAAGAATATATATATATATATTTTTTTGTGAAAATATTCTTCCTGAACTTCTCGACAAATTAGGAAATAGTTTATACTCGTAATCCTAGTTGGGTAGGATTAGGCGTAGCGTTGATTGGCGTCGATGCAATCTATGCGATCGAGTTATCCCTAAGAATATTTTTGTGAAAATATTCTTAGAACTTCTCGACAAATTAGGAAATAGTTTATACTCGTAATCCTAGTTGGGTAGGATTAGGCGTTGATTGGCGTCGATGCAATCCATTACAATCGAGTTATCCACGAGAATATTTTTGTGAAAATATTCTTAGGAACTTCTCGACAAATTAGGAAATAGTTTATACTCGTAATCCTAGTTGGAGTAGGATTAGGCGTAGCGTTGATTGGCGTCGGCTATCCATGAGGTATTATTACGCGAATAAATCTTCAGAATCTTTCCAAATATAGCGGAGGGGGTAAGAGCCAATCAACGAACTAATTTGGCACTTATTTTGACATCCGGATAAGGTTCCAATTAGGACTCCTAATTAGGGGCTGATTAGAGTTCTAATTAGAATTGGTTTGGGCCCATTAGGAGTTGTTATAAATACCCATACCCCTCCTATTCTTCTGACCTAGGCCGGCCCCCCCTCATATATATAGACAGAGACGGAGGCTCGCCTGAAAGCTTGGCGTGATGCTCGCGTCATTACTGGACTTGAAGTTCAGATGCAGCAAGATCGGGTGCGTCTTTTGGAGACTGCTGTCACCGAAGCTTCGTCTTCCGTGGAGCATTTTCAATCTTGTGTTCTTCTTTGGAAGCGAGAATAGTAGAGCTCGAGCAGGAACCGGCGAGGAGAGTCGATCATCTTGAAGTCGAAGGCCAACAAGGAAGAGACTCTTGCGGTTATGTCAGAAGCTTGAGTTTTCAAAGCGAAGCCGGTCAAGTCGAGGAGGAAACCGCAAAGACCCTTAATAGCGGCGAGGAGACTTCGGGACCGAGCCGGGGAAGAACCGGCAAGCTTTCCTCAATAAAGCATCGAGTTAAAGCGGCAAATTCTTTGTCACAAATTTGGCGTTTAGAAAACTTGTGTAACTTCAGCCTTTATCAATAAAACATATTTACGTCCTCTTTTATGCTTTATTATGATTCTTTTATTTCACGTAAATAATTAACCATAATACTTATAGGATTTTGGCAAACCCTCGGTAGTCAGCAGTTTGATTAGCCTTTACCAACTACCGTTTGAATTGGGCTAGCATGTAGATTATCTAAATCCGTTCCACACACAACGTTGTGCTAAAAGAATGAAACTCTTCTAGTCTTATTGCTATGATATTGAATACATAGACTTGGTACTCTTTTACGGGCAAGAGACCACCCGGCAACGCGTGTAAGGCGTTGACTTTAGGGTTATTGGCCAACCCCCAGCCTTCAACGGGTTTGATGAGCCTTTACCAACTACCGTTTGAGTTGGGCTAGCATGTAGATTATCTAAATCCGTTCCACACACAACGTTGTGCTAAAAGAATGAAACTCTTCTAGACTTAATGCTACGATGTTGAATACGTAGGCTTCGTCTTTTATTACGGGAATAGACTACCCGGCAACGCGTGTAAGGTGTTGACTTTATCCCTTCTTAGGCTTCGGGATAAAATGCCCCAGAATCGAACTCTGGTGTCTTCTTCAATCGGAGAAAGACTAAACCGGCAACGCGTGTGAGGCGTTGGCTTTATCCCTTCTTAGGCTTCGGGATAAAATGCCCCAGAATCGAACTCTGGTGTCTTCTTCAATCGGAGAAAGACTAAACCGGCAACGCGTGTGAGGCGTTGGCTTTATCCCTTCTTAGGCTTCGGGATAAGATGCCCCAAGATGAATCTTGGTGTCTTCTTTTGACCGGAGAACGACTGAACCGGTTTAAGATTGATTGAGGTGGGAAAGGAAGAAGGTATTCTATTTCCCGAAGGTGGAGAGGAAGGAGGATCTTGTCTCCTATCTCCGGGGTGAAATGATGAACAAGAGAGGAAGGTTTTGTATCCTATCTCTTGAAAGTGGAGAGGAAGGTTTTGTGTCCTATCTCCAGGTGCTCACGAATAAGAGAGGAAGGTTTTGTATCCTATCTCTTACTGATGGAGAGGAAGGAGGATCTTGTCTCCTATCTCCGGATGCTGGAAAGGAAGGATTTTTGTCCTGTTTCCAGTGAAAGAGACTAAAAATGGGATTTCCATTTTGAGAATCTTGAAGGATGAAACTAAGAGTGGTATCTCCACTCCGAGAATCTAAGACAAGAGAGGAAGAATGTATTCTATCTCTTGCTTCTGAAGAGGAAGGATGTGTCCTATCTCCAGGTGAATGTGGGAAAGGAAGAATGTATTCTATTTCCCGAAAGTGGAGAGGAAGGTTTTGTGTCCTATCTCCAGGTGCTCACGAATAAGAGAGGAAGGTTTTGTATCCTATCTCTTACTGATGGAGAGGAAGGAGGATCTTGTCTCCTATCTCCGGATGCTGGAAAGGAAGGATTTTTGTCCTGTTTCCAGTGAAAGAGACTAAAAATGGGATTTCCATTTTGAGAATCTTGAAGGATGAAACTAAGAGTGGTATCTCCACTCCGAGAATCTAAGACAAGAGAGGAAGAATGTATTCTATCTCTTGCTTCTGAAGAGGAAGGATGTGTCCTATCTCCAGGTGAATGTGGGAAAGGAAGAATGTATTCTATTTCCCGATGAGAAACTAAGAGTGGGGTCTCCACTCCGAGAATCTAGGAAGGGTATGGATAGCTTTCTCTTTTGTAGGATTGCTAACCAGAATTTGAAAGTGGACCTCTCGTTCGTGGAAGGAATCGAGAGGAATTCTTGGTGGTTGGACGGGGAGATTTTAGTGGGCCCACCGTCAATGAGTTTGATCGGTGAGAGAGTTTTGGAGGAAAACACAATAATTTAGGGTTATCCTCATGAAAATGAGTGAGATATTCTCTGAGGAACTTCCCATCAAAATGGGTTATCCTGAATGTATTAAGGATAATACTTTTTCAGAAACTTCCCATTTATCGGCATTAATTGCGGTCGCCATCTGTGTGATAAGGCGATATGCACCGCTTGAATAGATCAGGTCTATTATGAACGGTCCTTCCCATTGGGTTCGAATTTACCTTTTTCTTGGAGGTGAGGATTATCGGCCGTCGGCGGCGAGGGCGAGATCTCCCTCCTTAAAGGTTCTGTCGAACTTTCTTGTTGAAAGCCCTTGACATTCTAGCTTGATAGAACTCAATGCATTGTTGAGCCTCAAGCTTCTCATCTAACATCTCAAGCTCTTGAGGCGTTTTGATGTTGTTCTTGATCGTCATCTACATTTGCAAGGCGGCGAAGTGGCGGAATCTGGATTTCTAACGGAGAATTGCTTCACGTAGCGAAGTCTGAGAATTGGCTCGGTTGGCGTCGCGTCTGGTTGTCGCGATAAGCCCGAGTGCTTCTCGAGTTTATCATTCGGTCGCTTGTTATTCTTCACAAGCTTTGACAAAATCTTGATAATCGTCTTGTTGAGCATACTCGGCTAATCCATTTCTTCTTTGGATTATAAGAACGTCGGCGAGGCGTCTTGTATCTTGAACTTTTCACAAAACGATGAAGGAATTGCTAATGAATTGGGGACCGTTGTCATGCACGATCCGTCTTGGAACACCGTGTCGGTAGATGACATGGTGTTTGATAAATTGGCAGCGGTACTTCGCCTTCACTTCTTTTAGCGGGATTGCTTGACCCACTTGGAGAAGTAGTCGGTGATCGCTAGAATAAACCGATCACCTTTAGCGGCGGAGGAAAAATGGGACCTACAACATCCATTCCCCATGTCTCGAATGGCGGGATGTGGCGAAGGATGCAAGCTTTCGGGAGGTGATGCATATAATTGGCGTGAATTTGACCGCAGCGTGGCATTTCGGCGTGCTCATTGCGTCATTAATCATTGTTGGCGAAGTAGCCCATTCTCCTAATTCGATCGTAGAGTTTGGGACGGTAGTGCGCACCACACTCACCTTCGTGTGCTTCGAAGGACCTCTTACGCCTCTTTGTTTGAAAGGCATCGGAGTAAAGACCATCGTACCCTCGGCGATATAACATCACGGGTCTACGTGGCGTAAAAGAATCTTGGAGCTCTTAGCGGATTGACTCTCTCTCCTTCCGTTTTACGGCGAGAATACCGTGTAAGGCGTGTCGATGATAGGAAAGCCAATCTCGGGGCTCCAACTTGGTTTGGGTTGCATTTGCCTCTTTGGTAACTATCCCTTTGTCTTCTTGTACCCCATCATATATTGAGTGCGAAGAGTTGATGAGTCCCGACCGTAACTAGTTGCTCGATCTCGGAAGGTTGTGCTAACGACATTGCGCCGCCCGGTGCATCGCGCAAAGCGTTTTGGAAGCGGGATATATTCAATGAAGAACTCTTGAGCGAGCTCGCCATTTCAACGGCTATCGATGATAGGGGATCAGATCAGTTCACGACCGTAGTCACCACGAACCCGCTTAACTATCGGGCCATTAATCGCCAGACGCTGAGATACTCGACCCCAGCTCTTTGGCAAAGCTAAGTCCGATAAGTAGCGTTGTATTGACTCGTTATTGGAGCGAGGTTGGTGAGTGAATAAGCACGGGCATGACATGATTCCCGGAAATCAAGACAACTCCGACTCGGAGATTTTAGAACGTCCGGGTACTTGCTACATTAGTGGCCGAAGCTCCATCAAAATACAATCGCCATATTTGTTGGTGCGGCGTAGTGTTGACTTCACGGACTTCATCAGGAAGATCATCATATACCTCAAGCTGCGTCCGTTGTCGGGTTGGCGACCAAGAGATCGCAAATCGCTTGCCCTTTGGTGACTTACGTTGTTTGAAGTGCAGGTCATTATTGGGACAAGAGCAAGGCCCATTTTGCCAAACGCCAACTCATTGAAGCCGGTGGGTCATAAAGATTCGGACCGGTTCGTTAGAGATAACATAAATCGTCTGTCAGGCTAAATAGTGTCGCATTTTGAATCGCGAACACTAATGCAAGGCACCGCTTCGACCATTGGGTATCGAGACTTCGGCGCCGACCAATGTTCGCCGTAATACATCACTGCTCGGGCCATTGTCGCCGCCCCGCAGTAAGGCGCTTAACGAGTGATCCGTTGCCTTGGCGTAGATCGAGCGGTTTCCCAATGCGGTGCAACAAGAACAGAGGTTTAGCGAGATCGACTTGATCTCTTCAAGCGGCTTTCGGCGGCGTCGTCCCAAATAAGCGACCGCCCTTCTTGTTTAACTTAGAAAATGGTTGGCACTTCGGATAGGTTCGATATGAACCGTCGGATGTATGTCGCCCTTGTAACCCGAGTTCTCTCGATTTCTCGGAGGTTGCAACTCTTGAATGCCTTCACTTTGTCGGGATCGGCGTGGATTCCTTTGTCGGTGGCGACAAAGCGAGGAACTTGCCACCGACATCCCAAGGAAGGATTTGGCGGGGTTCATCTTTAATTGATGAGTCGCATGAGTTGAATACCGTTCTAAGATCTTTAATGTGATCTCCTTTGTCACGGCTTTTCACCACCAAGTCGTCGGCGTAGCATTCGACCGTTTTCGTAGATGATCTGGAAAATTTTAGTCATTGCTTTCGTGATATGTGGCCGGCATTTTGAGGCGAGCGGCATGACCGTGTAGCAATATATAGGCGTTGAACTTGTGTGTTTGGCGTCATCGGGGTGCATCTTGATTTGGTTGTACCGAAAAACCATCCATAAAGGACATCCTCTCGAATCCACATGTATTGTCAACTATGGCGTCGGTGATTGGCGAGGGAAATCATCCTTTGGGCAGCGGCGTTTAGGACTCTGTAGTCGACACAGATCCTAATCGAACCATTCTTCTTCATGACCGGGACTATATTCGCCACCCAATCCGGATGTTGAATTTCCTCGATGAATCCCGATTCTATGAGTTTCTTTACTTCATCAACGATGCTTTGTAAGATTTGTGGTGAAACCGTCTTTGCGATTGCTTGGCGGGTTTGACATCCACGTTGATGTTGAGGCGATGTGTCGCCACATTAGGGTCGAGTCTGGCATATCCTTGTAGCTCCAGCGAATACATCGATATACTTCCTGATCAAGGCAATTAACTCTTCCTTCTCTTCTGAGGGAAGAGTATTGCTGATGTTTATGAGCTTAGGATGCTCTTCATCACCCATATTAACCTGGACTACCTCGTCCTTAGTGGGGGGTTCTCTTTGCTCGAATCTATCCCCAAACTGCTCTTTGAGTTGATGGATCCATGGGTCTTCCCATGTTGGCATATCTTCATCATCCTCAATAGTAGCAGGATCGACCGTAGCCATATTCGACATCAAAGCCTTGAAAGCTTCTCCGAGGCTGGTGTCGGAATCCCAAGCCGAAGAATCAGACGAATGTCCGTCCCTCTCATCGGGTGGATTATCATCAATCATCCATGAGCATTCATCTTCTGAGGAGGATTCGTACCCCAATCCCCTTCTAAATGCATAGTAGTTATCCGGCTTCCCCCTTGGGACATATGCCGCTTTAGGAGGGACTCGAGGACCTCGCCCGAAACATAGGCCTTCTCCTTGTGTCAAGTTGTACCCCCACTTCTTCATGATACCCAGTGTTTCTGGACTATATCTGAATGTGTGGAAGATAGGCCCATCGTTATCCTCATCTTCTTCTAAGAAGTGATTGGCGTTAACCTTTGCATCTCCTTTTAGTAAACCAAGTCTTTTTCAATACTCGATCTTTGCGGGATGACGAGTGTTGTCCCAAAGGAGTCTCGGAATTGCTTTTGTATAAAGCAAGATGACCGAGTTGGTAGATGCAACTCTGGATTGTTATATAAACCTGTCATCGCATCGTTCAAAGACAGAGGGTACTCTAAATCGTCATTTATTGCTTTATCGGCAATTTGCCAATTACAATGTTCATCTAACGATTCTTCATCGTCAAGATTGATTACAAGGGGTACAATGTTATTTAAAACAAATCCTCCGCTATAATCAAGCCCGGCTTCGGAATCAGCTTCTTCACATGGTGCCTTGGGCGATGATTGATTTGGACTCATTACCGTAAAGGAGGGAATCAGTGAAATAATTCTCCATCCCCTTAAACGGCTGTTTGTCCGCGACCACCGTCTTGACCTCATTATTTGTGTCTACATACTTGAGACACTGATGAAGAGTGGATGGGACTATAACGTTATTGTGAATCCAGGGCCGACCCAACAATAAGTTATAGGAAGTCTCTGCGTCAATTACATAGCAGGTGACTTCGGACTTTAAGTCCCCCATTTGGCATTTAATCCGGATTTTACCAAGTGGGCGGACCCACCGGTGTTAAATCCGTAGATCGTCAATGGCCTTGACTTCGAGGGATTCAAGATGATACATGAGGCTAAGGGCATGATGCTCCTGTGGAACCGGATCGACTTGGATCGGTTAACCGCTAGAACCAATATACGGTGAAGTATAGCGGCCTATCGTGCTTGGAATTCTTGAGTGCATATCCTCCTTTGTAAAGGTGATACAGGTAAGTGTTTAGTCGCAAGGTTGCATTGTTGGGCGATTCTTCGGACTTGGCTTGATCGAGTGAAACACCTCGAATCGGCCGAGCTTCTTGTAGAGCTTCGGGTTTCCTTTGATAATCGAACCTTCGTAAAGACTTATCTGGCGGGATGTTTGCCAACCGGGTCATAACATCGGCGGTGCGGAGAGTTCGGCGTTCGGTCTATCCCTCTGTCAGGCGATTGAATCGGATCGCCGGAATTGAGCTTCTGGACTGTGGTTGTTTCTCTTTTGCTTGGTGCTTTTTCTTTAGCGATCGTTTCTTTGTGCCCTTTCTGCATGAGTGAGAGGATTAGTGGCCACCCGGTTCGGATAGCGTCTTAGCATTGGGTTTGGAATCTCCTGATACTTGTAGTTGTATTAGTGCCCACTCCTTGTGGCAAAGACTTCATGCTCGTCCTCACGAAAATTGGAAGGCGCTACTTCTTCATCATCCTTCTGGAATTCTGAAGCGGCTTGGCATAATTTGCCTTTTCCTTGGACTTCTTTTTGGCGAAGGCGGTCAGCGATCGTCTTCAATAAGTCGAGGTGGACCCAAAGGATTTCTCCGCTTGTCGTGGTGTGTGGTGCGAGTCCCTTCTCCGTCGCGTGAGGATCCTCATTCACCATTTTCATTCCTACTTTTACGGTGGCGTCGGTTGAAACCAATCAAAGGCGATCCGAAATTTATAGAGACTACATTCGCCCCCACCTTCTTCTCTTTAGAAGGTTTTGGAGTGATGACTCCAACATCGATCAAGGCTTGAATCTTGTCCCCGAGATGATAGCGAACCGTGTAGGATGATGTCATGTGATAAGCGCGATGCCAGGATCTGAAATTTTGTTTGCCTCCTCTTGGTTTACAATTGGAGGCAAGCTGGATTTTATTGTTCTCCAGAAGGTACTTGAAGATGCCCGGAACTTCCTCATCTTTGAATGAGTAAGTTTTGGGAAATCTCGAACCAGAATGTTTTTGATTACGAGCTTCTTGGCATGCGAAATTTGTGATTGGCGTGGCGCCTTTATTCTTCTTCTTTGTTGGTTGCGATTCGAAGGTTTGATTAAGCGTCTGAGACTTTCTTTGGCGCTTTACCTTTGCAGCGTGGCACAAAATTACGTTTGTTAGGTGTTTGTGGCGGTGACCTCTTTACGCTTTCTTCCTTTTAAGGAATCTTTCGACTTGCTCTCCACGAACTTTCAAGTCCTTCCATGTTACGGATGGTGCTGTCCCCATTGCTTCAAGCACATCTATCGACAAATTACTATGGCAGTGCGGAGGATGAACTCCTCGTTATTGGATCTCGGCGGTTCATCGGCTTTGTTGCGAATCGTTTGACAAAGGTATCCACCGTTTCTCCATTCTTACGCTTCGTCGAGTAATGTTCCAATAGATACCTCGGTATCGTCATCAAAAGTTGGCGAGAAACAAGGACTCCATATCATCGGTGTTGATGCTCCCCTGTTTAAGGCGGTACCAATCGGCGGCTCCACGAAGGGTGCCAGCGAATGGCCGAACCATCGAGGGCTCATTGCGAAATAACCCGAGGTGTGACTTGAAGTAAATCAAGTGTTGCGTCGGGGAACCCTTACCGTCAAGCGGTGTAAAGTTTATTAAGTTAAACTTTGAAGGGTATGGAATTGATTCCCACCCCTCGGGTATGGGCAAGGGATACCGTCTTCTTCACCTCTTGGTGGAAATCAGCGAGTTGATTTTGCTCTCGAGTCTTTAATCTTCGTTCTCATGAGCAGCAGCGTCCGTGGTTGGGAGGGTTGTCATCTTCGGTGCTTCCTCGATGCAGTCATTGTCATCTTGATCAACATCGATGTGTTGACTTGATTCCCCTCGATGCTTTGTTAGAGCTTGGATCTGTTGGTCATGCATTTCTCTCATTATGCATGGCCAACTCCATCTCTAATTTAAAGTTTTCCGTTGTTTATTTAGCGCTTCATCCGGCATCTTGGCCACGATGCATGCTTGATCATAAGCTTTCGGGGTTGTCGTCACTAGAAGGCTGTATTGTCGGATGCCATTGCCGACCCGTCGATACTTCATCCTCGAAGGTAGCCCTCTCAAGAGTTTGTCGTAATTGGACCGTCGAATAGTCGGGACCTTAAGCGAGTTAATCGTTGCGTCTTGTTGGGAATAGCCCTTGGCGATGGTTCTTTGCCGATCATATTATTAGTGACCTCCGACGCTTCGTCCTCTCGGGATGCCATCCTTACGTGGAATCGCCTTGACCTAGGTCTCGGCGTGTTGGTGCTAAGTCTCGAAAGACCGAGACTCTTTACGGAGTTCCTCGACAACAATTACACTCAGAAACCTTGTCTTGATGAGCTTAGAGCACAAACATGGCTGTGGCGATTTAGGGAATCCTTCGAGATTTTCGCACTTTGCACGGTAGTACAACTTCGTCGGTGGGTGAACGAAGCAATCTGCCGTGTGTTGGTGCGATTTCACCGGGTATAGCGTCGTCGTCGTCGGGCAGGCGTCTCCTTCGAGAATGACCAAAACTCTGAAAGTAACTCTCCTTGACTTCGTCTTATGTTAGCGTGAAGTTTGGGGACTCTCGGACTTCGACTTTCAATCCGGTATGCAAAGCGGGAATCTTCTTATCTTTGTGGAGTGCGACCCCTATCGGGAGTGACCAGCGATTCCTTTAGCGGACCAGGCGATCCTTAATGATAACTGCTGTGCGTGGCGAGAGTTGGCCAGCCAGGAAGTTTGGAGTCTGAGCGGGAGGTAACCGGCGTCACTTTGTTGAAGTGCTCACAATTTTGATTTGAGCACGGGTAGAAGTTAGCTGCTTGGCGGTGGGCTTGGATCGCGGGTTAAAGTCGGTTTGAAGTGTCGGCGGACTTGGGCTTCAAACTAAGCCGGCTTCGTTGGCGACTTCTTAGCCGTCTCCTTCTTTAACTTCAGCGGGCTTGTTGCACCAAAGCCCTTGCTTGTCGCGAGGAGTCGCGATGCTTCGGATACGCTCACGGCGTAGAAGCGGTTCCGTTTGACTTCGGACCCATTCGTTTGTCGCCCGGCTGTAGAAGTCGGCTACAATCTCAATTTCAACCTCACGAGTTAACACGGATCTTAGATCCGCTTCATAGCGAACCCCATCCATTGATTCTTTTGCACAGGCTAATTGTTTAGCCGGTGGCGTCGCCTCGGCGGGCTCTCTTGGAGAGTCCGCGGCGCCATTGGCGAGAATCGACCCACATGGCAGGGATTCTAAAGGTTTGGCGTTGCTAGGGCGGGGAACCACCGTTGTCTGCGGTCTTGGCGGCGGTGGTGGTGTATTTTCTCTCCTCCGCGCTCCCGGGCGATTGGGTCTTCCTTGCGGCGGAGACCATCTTGGACTTGCGGAGGCGGATGCGGGCGAGGAGGAGAGGTACTCCTCGTACTTCTTTTAGTCGAACTTCGAACTTCGACCTCCTCGATGGCAGGGATCGAATCGCGATTGCGACGGCGGCTTCTTTGTTGAAGCCGTTGGCTCTTGTGGTCGCCCAGTTGTTGGCGGTAAAAGTTGGTTTGTTATTCATTGCTCGTTTGAACTTGTTTTACGGCCGTTGGCCTACAACAAAATTCAAACAAAGAAAATGCCTTTTATTTGGTACAATGAAAACAAAATTACAACTTCTTCCTTTTATGAACAAACACGAGGATCTCTATTTTCACGGGATCACCGGCTTGCGTGGTTCTTTGCATCTTGGGGACTTTTGTTAGTCCATGGACTACCGCGCAATTCGATCGGTGGAAACCGGGTTACGGAACTTCTGAGCAGGAGGGCTCGTTTCACGAGGAAGCGGCGCTGAGGATCGCACTCACGAAGGAGAGGATGGCGCCGGGGATCACACTCACGAAGGAGAGGATGCGCGGGCGAGTGAGATCTACTAGGAGAAATCCTGGCTGTGCCGACCGAGTTAAACACCTCGCGGTTTGTAGATCGGACGTGCTCGTCGGTGCTTTCGGGATTGTCGTCGGCGGCTCGTGGATCTCGCGAGGGCTCTCTCAAGAATATCGAGAAAATCCAACTCTCCAAAATCCGGCCCAAAATCCAACCCTCTGAGCACACCCTATTTATAGGAGACAAGGGGGTTTGAGAACGGCCGGACACCATTGGTGTCGGACTAACGGACACCAAATGGTGTCGGTTGGCTGAACACTGCTTTGTGTCGACCAATTGGCCGGACCAAGCGGTGTCGGGTTTTGACGCCGTTTTGGCTTCTCGGTTTGGTTTCGGACTTTTCGTGGCGTTTATTCGATCTTGTCGCCGCCGCTCTAAGTCCGTGCTTGGTTCACTTGATGGGTTTCATCCGTCAGCGATTTAGGTGACGATCGATTCGATGTTCAAATCGATCTCGTTGATGTTTGGACCCGATCAATCTCGTTGAAGCTTTGCTTGTTGGATTCATTCCATAACCGTAGCCTCGTTGATTAAATGCGCCTTGTTGACCCATTTCGTGTGTTAGCGGACCCGCTTTGGCGTTTGCGGCATAGTCAATCGGCGTCGGTTTGTCGAATGGGTTGTTGGTTGTTAACCCACCGCCACGAAGTTTCGCTCGCACCGATAAGCAATTTTTAACGCCTACATGCGGCGTGATGCGTTTTGCGACGTCGGTTTGTCGAATGGATGCGTCGGTTGTCAACCCATCGTCACAAGTTTCATTGAATGCGATAAGCAATTTTTATGCCTACAGATACCCCTCCAAAGCGTCTCGGTCTCGATTCTTGATGAGTCCGATGCTTTGGACATGATAGTTCGGCCTTGATCGGTGAGGGTCCCAAAGATAGCTTCAAATCTTGATTCTTCGAGATCATCCAGTTCTTTGTAGGATTCACGATAAGATCACGGTGCTGCATTTATTGTCGACGCTTGTTATCTTGACTAAGCCGGTGGGTGAGTTTTGTTTGTAACTTCGTGTCGGTTGGTGGTTGTTTGACTAACCATCAGATTTTGGACTTCCCGTATCGGCGAACTCCTTGTTGGCGGCAGCGTTGGTGTGTCGAATACATGGAACTTCATAACCTTCACTTTCGGCTAATTCCTCCATCATGGCGTGTGTTGTTGGTTTAAGCTGCGGAGGATATGATTATCCGATGTCAACATGACCTTCACTCCTCGTCGATTATTCCTCTCTTGGAGATTATGGTGGGAGGAAATTAAGGGTTACGAGTTATCCCTAAGAATATTTTTTATGGAAATATTCTTAGGGAACTTCTCGACAAATTAGGAAGCGGTTTATACTCGTAATCCTAGTTGGAGTAGGATTGGGTGGCGTTGATCGTCGATGCCATCCATACGATCGAGTTATCCTAAGAATATTTTTTGTGAAAATATTCTTAGGGAACTTCTCGACAAATTAGGAAGCGGTTTATACTCGTAATCCTAGTTGGAGTAGGATTGGGTGGCGTTGATGTCGATGCCATCCGCGACGATCGAAGTTATCCCTAAGAATATTTTTTATGGAAATATTCTTAGGGAACTTCTCGACAAATTAGGAAGCGGTTTATACTCGTAATCCTAGTTGGAGTAGGATTGGGTGGCGTTGATGTCGATGCCATCCATACGATCGAGTTATCCTAAGAATATTTTTTATGGAAATATTCTTAGGGAACTTCTCGACAAATTAGGAAGCGGTTTATACTCGTAATCCTAGTTGGAGTAGGATTGGGTGGCGTTGATGCGTCGATGCAATCCGCGGGGTGTTATCCTGCCGAATAAATCTTCAGAATTTTTCCAAATATAGCGGAGGGAGTAGGGGTCAATCAACGGACTGATTTGACGCCATCTTGACATCCAAACAAGATTCCAATTAGGACTCCTAATTAGGGGCTGATTAGAGTCCTAATTAGAATTGATTTGGACTCAATTAAATTCCTACTTCTTGCCAAATAGGAGTCCTTGTTCCAAGAGGATTGGGTGCATATGGGGATGTTATAAATACCCACAAGGCCTCTTTCTTCTGACCTAGGCCGGCCCCCCTGCTCTCTCTCCCTCTTGTTTTCATCTCGCTTCTTGCCGTCTTTTCTTCCTCGATCAACAAGGTATGCATACGAGAGCTTTACAAGTCCTTTTTCTTTTTTTTTTCTTCTTTTTTTCTTGTCGCGTCTGGTGCAAAATCAATCGAGGAGGCAGGCGTTGTGGCGATGGCGGCTTGTCCGGGCCAGCCGTGACGCGAATGGTGGCGGTCGGGATTTGGCGCCGCTGGCGCAGCCGTGACTGGGCATCCAGCGGCGCTGGTAGACTGGTGGCAGCCAGGGCACTGAAGCGGTGCTGAAGTGCTGGCGCTGGAGCCGGCTGGTATTTACTGGGCAGCGCTGGAGCACGGTAGGCGCCAGCACCGCTGGCAGCGCTAGGCCGCGACTTTGGCGCTTTGGTAGATGCTGAGTGGGTGTTCGGTAGCGTCGGTTGTTGCCTTGATCGTCTTTGATGCCTTTTCGTTAATTTTTGACCGCATATCGACTTTATTTGTCTTCTTTTGCGGTTTCGATGTCGAGCCGGGAGATCGCAGCTCGAGGCGGTGAGCTTCGCCAGCGTGAATGCGCCTCCTTCTTTCGGTGGTGCGCCAACTTATTATCTTCGGCGTATATCGTCATGTCCCGCTTAGCTCTCCTTTGTGGCGATTGGGAAGAGCCAAATCCTCCTTTGTGGGGATTGGCCTTCTGGTGTGTACACCGTTATGACCCAGCCGTTCTCCTTTGTGGCGATTGGGAAGAGCCGTGATTCTCCTTCGTGAGGATTGAGGCTTCAAAGATCGCTTCGTCTCGATGTTTTTAGCGGGGCGATTTCACCGTACTCTGCATACGTAGAGCGGAATATATTGCGCTTGGATTCAGCGGCTATATTTTCGTCCTCGGGTATTTATCTGGATGAAATTGTCATACCGTTATAAGGTCGTGACTCAATCTATGTAAGATGAATTCAACGCCATTTACTAGCGAATATTTTCGATTTGGTTGATTATTCCTCGGGAGCTTTTCCGACCCTCTGGCGGTCGATGGGCGTCATAGTGATTATTATTCCATGTGTGATGATCGCGATTTTTATCTACGCCTCGATTTGCGCTGGCACATCGTGAGCGATCGGTATTTGAGGAGTTCGCGTTCTCCGACGATTGGTCACCGATGCGCTCTTAAGGGGCCTTGACTCTCGAACCTTCGAAAACCAGTTATCTATTGGCTTCGGTTAAGGATCGGATCTGACTCTTATCAAGAGTGAGAGGTGGTTGAACAAAGGCGGCGGAGGCCTTGTATATTCCCGGATACCTCGTCGGCTCTCATTGACCGACCTTAGACACCATCTTTGTGACCGCATTATGTCATGGCGTCGACCGAGGAGCATGATCATATTCATTGTGGGTTTATTACCCGGCGGCGGTTCGGGTTCCAGCGAGGAATCGCGTCGTCGGCCTTCACCACAGGGTTGTAGAGTGGACACACCGCCCGTGATGAGCTTTTGTTCTGCCTCGACTTTGAGGAATCGCCTTGCTAAATTGGGCGAGATGCCATCGTCGATCATAGATTCTTGGTGGGTACACTTTCGTCAAGTAAGCACCGATGGGATGGAGAACCGTGCTTGCGGTGCGTATATTGATTCGTGCCACTATGTATGGCCTTCCAATCGGTGCCAACCATTTCTTTACCTTATTCGAGCTTTATAATCCAGTTAGTCGTTTTCACCAAACATGGCGAGTTGGGGTTGGCTTTGCATGAGATGTACCAGATTTCGTGTCTACCCATGGGGAAGATGCTATATCGAGTACTTTCCCTCAATCGAGGCCCGAGCGGTGAAGAGCATACGCCCGTCGTTATAAGACTTTATGGGATCTCACTTGTCATTACCATATAGCTCGCCCAATCTGAACCTTAGCTAAGAGGAAATCGCGGTGAGTGAAGCGATTCGCCAATTACTTGTTCCGGCATTTGGAGGACAAATCGGCGAGGAAATATGTGAACTATCACCGCTCACTCCTTGAAGGTTAATGAAGCGTCCGAAGTCGAGGCTAACTCTTATACACTCGGCTTCGCCAAAGAAGGCTTTCCTTCGGGGACCAAGTTCGCGACTTTTACGTGGCATGCGGTGAAGCCTATCCGGTGACAACTCTTCTAGCGGGCTATCTTGCAATCGGCTCAAGAAGTGTGTGGTTCCATATCAATCGATGATGCTTTACCTTTGGAGGTCCTTTATCCTGCGGTTCAACTTCGCCCACAAGAAGGAACTCTCTCTCCTTCGGTGATGGTGGCGGTATTCACCGTGGATTGCGGCATATAGTTCGGCGTTTACCCGAGAAAGGGCGAGCCATCATCACGCATCCCTTCCGTCCGGTAGAGCTCCCATATACCTATTTGATGACACGGTTGGTCCTTCATCGTCGACATGATGTCGGCACGGGTTCCACCGGTCGTCTACTCCTTTCTTACGGTTGGTAGAGGATTGCGGATGGAAGGCGTGGTTTTGCGAGATCAAGAAACGTATGCATTCACAAAGGGTGGATCTTTTCGGATGTTTTCCTCGATTCTCGGTCAATATGGTGAGTCCTTGGTCGACGAGGAGGTGCCAAGACACGCCAGACTTCACTTAACATTGGCTATTTCAAGCGGTTAGTGAATATCGGGCGGTATCTCACCTTCGAGTAAGTGAGGAATGCTTCATTGAGCCTTATTTTCCTGTCGTTTTGCTCGCCCGATTCGGTTACGACCAACTTTATGTTGGGAACCCGAACCGGCGACTCGGACTTCGAGGTGGACTTGTGGATGGCCTTGAGCATGGTTGTGGGCGTCATGGGATGTACCGGTGCTAGATTGATCTCGAGCTCGGACCGTCGGTGGAGTCGACATTCCTCCATTGTAGTTGGCTATTAGTAGCTAGCGAGTCGAGTCCTGTGAGGGCCATCTCGGATCTGGTAGCGAAGCATCGTTGCGAGCGGCATTGAACACTGCGATCGGTCAAGCTCGGAGGAAGCCAATCTTATCGGCCGGGTGAGGTGAGGAGGAGTTCCACAACTCGGCTGCTACTTTAGGAAGGACCAGCGGAGGCTGCGGCTCATGAGAAGGATCTCGGTACTTTCTCCTTTTCCCTTCGTTTTCTCATCCTTTCCATTGGAGTTCTCATCCAATTGAATTTTCGTGAAAATCTATTGAAGAGGAAGAATTTGACCCTCTCAAGGGTTAAGCGAAAGAGGCTAGCCCACAAGAATCCGTGAATCCTCGGTCCTTTGATATAGACTTGACCAAGAATGTTCTAGTCGGTGGCGGAGGTAATAATTCACCGTGATGAAATCTGAAATTCGACTTTTGAAGGCTGACATTTCTCGGATTCATGAGGGGTTTCTAGGGATTATGATCACGGCTTTGATTTTGCTCACCACAATTACTGAGCCGGTTACGCTCGTCTTGAGCCGGTTTTACTCAACAAATGTATGGAGCTATGGCGGAAGAGGCGATGTAGGACCTGATCCGGCGGACCAGTACATCTAACATCGATAATTCCTCCTCACGGGTGGCGAATCACGAGAATGGAATGACTTCGGGATTTGTACCCCACTAATTGCCTCTTTGCTTTTTGTTCTTTTAGAGATTGCGGAGACAAATGCACAAACCGAGACTAGGCGACTAATCACACCGTAGGAGGTAAGTAACTTTACCTATTGTTAGTCTTAATTGCATTCACTTTCCTAATGCCTTCTTTTTCGGACTTCTCAATGGAAGATCTCGTGGCGGTGGTTTATCTGGTAGTACTTCCATGGATGACTTGTTACGACTTGGTCACAAGGCGACAGCGCGTGGTGAAGATTTCCACGAAACTACCATCCCAGAAGAAGGTATGAATTTTCTCTTAATTATAGGACCGGTAGTTTGGCCAATACCACTATAATTAAAAGAGGTGAGGCAGCTCCCCTTGTGTAGTGGTAGGGACTCCTCTTTCATTGCTTTCGAGAATCGGCTCTGACGGCCGTTGAGATAGATGAGCACATTGAGGGCTCGGCCGCGGTTAATGACATCAGTGATAGATCGCCTCGGTAGACTCACTAGCCTCTGAAACTACAGAAGGAAGCGGGTAAGGGTCTTTTAGCCAAATAAGCTTTAAGCCCATTTTTCTTGAAAATTCTAAAGTCCTCTTTTCTTACGTGCGAGCCTACATCTCGACTCCATGATGCGGCGAGGCGTTGATCTTTGGATGAAGATCCATCCCATCTTATTATCTGTTTGGAAATCGCTCATTCTTTTCTTTGGTGAACCTTGTGATCGAAAAGGTCCTTCATGGCGGGCTTTCTCTTCATCGATTCAGTTTGCTTGATCCCGGATGGCTTTGAGTGCGGGATATGGGTTACCAGGTAGCTCGAGCCATTGTTGATGATCTCGCCCATCACGGAGGGGCGGCTCGAGGCTGCAAGGCTGCGGGCAGGCTGGGGCTTCCTCATACATAGCGCTCATACCGACTTCGCGTTTAGAGGCATGGCCTTCGTGTTTTCTTGGGCTCGAAGTCGGATCTGAGAAAAACAGCGCCGATCATTTCGGAACATTGTTCTTGAGACATACTCTTCCTTAAGCCACATCGGTGATATTGTGGCGAGTCGCGGAGAGGATATCTTGCTTTCGGGGAGAGCTCCATGCTGAGGAAGATAGGATGGGCAATTTGGAGCTGGCCAAGGCCAACAAGGAAGAAGCCCTCACCGTTGCGTCTAGGGAGCTTGATCTGTCGAGCGGCGGTGAGCTTCGAGGAAGCAACCACGAAGACGAACACCGATGAGGGTCCTTGAGCGAGTTGCGGGAAGAACTCCACGGGCTTACAATGATGAAGTGTCTCATTTCGAACAACAAATCCTTTGTCATAGACTTGATGCTTAAGCGGTTGTAGCCCCTTCTATATTTGCTTGAATGAATAAGATCCATCCCTTTCATTGTTTATTATGATTCTTTTACGCCGTCGAAATAATTAACCATAATACTTATAGGATTTTGGCAAACCCTCGACCATCAGCGGGTTTGATTAGCCTTTACCAACCACCGTTTGAGTTGGGCTAGCGTGAGAATTATCGGGATCCGTTCCGCGCGTGGCGTTGTGCTAAAAGAATGAAACTCTTCTAGACTTGTTGCTATGATATTGAATACATAGGCCATTACTCTTTTACGGGCAAGAGACCACCGACAGCAGCGTGTGGCGTTGGCTTTATCCCTTCTTAGGCTTAGGGATAAAATGCCCCAAGATGACTCTTGGTGTCTTCTTCAATCGGAAAAAGACTAAACCGACAGCGTGTGGCGTTGGCTTTAGGGTTATTAGCCAACCCGACCTTCAGCGGGTTTGATGAGCCTTTACCAACCACCGTTTGAGTTGGGCTAGCATGTAGATTATCTAAATCCGTTCTACACAGCGTTGTGCTAAAAGAATGAAACTCTCTCGGACTTAATGCTACGATGTTGAATCGTGAAGCCGTCTTTTAGGTGGGAAGACTAACCCGGCGACCGTGTTGGCGTTGGCTTTATCCCTTCTTAGGCTTAGGGATAAAATGCCCCAAGATGACTCTTGGTGTCTTCTTTTGGCGGAGAAAAGGATTGAACGGATGAAGATGGAACTAAGAGTGGGATCTCCACTCCGAGAACGAAAAGACTTCGAGGCGACCTTGATCGGACAACACAGTGCGAAAATCGGCGCATACCTTGATCGGCTACCTAAGATGAAGATGGAACTAAGAGTGGGATCTCCACTCCGAGAACGAAAAGACTTCGAGGCGACCTTGATCGGACAACACAGTGCGAAAATCGGCGCATACCTTGATCGGCTACCTAAGATGAAGATGGAACTAAGAGTGGGATCTCCACTCCGAGAACGAAAAGACTTCGAGGCGACCTTGATCGGACAACACAGTGCGAAAATCGGCGCATACCTTGATCGGCTACCTAAGATGAAGATGGAACTAAGAGTGGGATCTCCACTCCGAGAACGAAAAGACTTCGAGGCGACCTTGATCGGACAACACAGTGCGAAAATCGGCGCATACCTTGATCGGCTACCTAAGATGAAGATGGAACTAAGAGTGGGATCTCCACTCCGAGAACGAAAAGACTTCGAGGCGACCTTGATCGGACAACACAGTGCGAAAATCGGCGCATACCTTGATCGGCTACCTAAGATGAAGATGGAACTAAGAGTGGGATCTCCACTCCGAGAACGAAAAGACTTCGAGGCGACCTTGATCGGACAACACAGTGCGAAAATCGGCGCATACCTTGATCGGCTACCTAAGATGAAGATGGAACTAAGAGTGGGATCTCCACTCCGAGAACGAAAAGACTTCGAGGCGACCTTGATCGGACAACACAGTGCGAAAATCGGCGCATACCTTGATCGGCTACCTAAGATGAAGATGGAACTAAGAGTGGGATCTCCACTCCGAGAACGAAAAGACTTCGAGGCGACCTTGATCGGACAACACAGTGCGAAAATCGGCGCATACCTTGATCGGCTACCTAAGATGAAGATGGAACTAAGAGTGGGATCTCCACTCCGAGAACGAAAAGACTTCGAGGCGACCTTGATCGGACAACACAGTGCGAAAATCGGCGCATACCTTGATCGGCTACCTAAGATGAAGATGGAACTAAGAGTGGGATCTCCACTCCGAGAACGAAAAGACTTCGAGGCGACCTTGATCGGACAACACAGTGCGAAAATCGGCGCATACCTTGATCGGCTACCTAAGATGAAGATGGAACTAAGAGTGGGATCTCCACTCCGAGAACGAAAAGACTTCGAGGCGACCTTGATCGGACAACACAGTGCGAAAATCGGCGCATACCTTGATCGGCTACCTAAGATAAGAGGGGAACTAAGAGTGGGATCTCCACTCCGAGAACGAAAAGACTTCGAGGCGACCTTGATCGGACAACACAGTGCGAAAATCGGCGCATACCTTGATCGGCTACCTAAGATGAAGATGGAACTAAGAGTGGGATCTCCACTCCGAGAACGAAAAGACTTCGAGGCGACCTTGATCGGACAACACAGTGCGAAAATCGGCGCATACCTTGATCGGCTACCTAAGATGAAGATGGAACTAAGAGTGGGATCTCCACTCCGAGAACGAAAAGACTTCGAGGCGACCTTGATCGGACAACACAGTGCGAAAATCGGCGCATACCTTGGTCGGTAGCTACCTAAGATGAAGATGGAACTAAGAGTGGGATCTCCACTCCGAGAACGAAAAGACTTCGAGGCGACCTTGATCGGACAACACAGTGCGAAAATCGGCGCATACCTTGATCGGCTACCTAAGATGAAGATGGAACTAAGAGTGGGATCTCCACTCCGAGAACGAAAAGACTTCGAGGCGACCTTGATCGGACAACACAGTGCGAAAATCGGCGCATACCTTGATCGGCTACCTAAGATGAAGATGGAACTAAGAGTGGGATCTCCACTCCGAGAACGAAAAGACTTCGAGGCGACCTTGATCGGACAACACAGTGCGAAAATCGGCGCATACCTTGGTCGGTAGCTACCTAAGATGAAGGATGAAACCCTTCCGTTTGACACGAAAAGTTTCGGCTTGGAGAGGAAGGATTTTATATTCTCTCTCGGCGTGAAAGGAATTTTGAGTGGGCCTCTTGTTCATAGAAGGAATCAAGAGGGATTTTGGTAATGTACGAGAAAATTTGTAGACCCAGTCAAGGAATTTGATCGGTGGGGAAATTGTGATGGAGGATAAATCTAGGGTTATCCTCGCGAAAAGTGGGTGAAACATCCCACGAGGAACTTCCGTCGAAGCGGGTTATCGAAGATACTATGGGTAGTATTTCTTCAGAACTTCCCATTTATCGGCATTAATTGCGGTCGCCATTTTGGGTAATGAGGCGATATGCACCATTGGAGTAAACCGTTTCTATTACAAGCGGACCCTCCCATTTAGGTTGAATTTACCTTTCTTTTGGAAGTGAGGATTATCGGTCGGCGGCGAGGACCAAATCTCCTTCTCTAAAGGTTCTCTGTCGAACTTTCTTGTTGAAAGCCGACATCCTAGCTTGGTAGAACTCAATGCATTGTTGAGCCTCGAGCTTCTCATCTAACATCTCAAGCTCTTGAGGCGTTTTGATGTTGTTCTTGGTCGTCATCTGTTGAAAGGCGTCTGAAGTGGCGGATCTGGATCTCCAGCAGAAGCTGCTTCACCGTAAACCGAGGATGCGGGGTCTCTCGGTTGGCGTCGCGTCTGATCGTGCGATCGCCGAGAGGCTTCTCGAGTTTATCATCGGTCTAAGCTTGTTACTCTTTACAAGCTTGTGAATTTTGATAATCGTCTTGTTGAATGCTTGGCTAATCCATTTCTTCTTTGGATTATAAAACATTGTGAGACATCTTGTATCTTGAATTTCTCACAAAACGATGAAGGAATTGGCGATAAATTGGGGACCGTTGTCATGCGATCCGTCTTGGGACACCGTGTCGATAGATGACATGGTGTTTGATAAACTTGATGGCGGTACTTCGCCTTTACTTCCTTTAGCGGATTGCTTCGCCCACTTGGAGAAGTAGTCGGTGATCGCTAGAATAAACCGATCTCCTTTAGCGGCGGAGGAAAAATGGGACCTACAGCGTCGATTCCCCATGTCTCGAATGGCGAGGATGTGGCGAAGGATGCAAGCTCGGGGAGGTGATGCATATAATTGGTGACCACGTGGCATTTCGGCGTGCTTCATTGCGTCATTAACCATTGTTGGCCAAAGTAGCCCATTCTCTTGATTCGATCGTAGAGCTTGGGACCGGTAGTCGCACCACATTCACCTTCGTGTGCTTCGAAGGACCTCTTACGCCTCTTTGTTTGAGAGGCATCGAGTAAAGACCATCGTACCCGGCGATATAGCATCACGGGTTTACGTGTCGTAAAGAATCTTGGAGCTCTTAGCGGATTGACTCTCTCTCCTTCCGTCTTACGGTAGAATACCATGTAAGACGAATCGATGATAGAAAAGCGTAATCTCGGGGCTCCAACTTGGTTTGGGTTGCATGTACTTCTTTGGTAACTACCCCTTACCTTCTTGTGCCTCATCGTATAATGGTGCGAAGAGTTGGTGAGTCTGGCCGTAACTAGTTGCTCGGTCTCCGGAAGGTTGTGCTAACGACATTCGCGCCCGGTGCATCTGCGTGGCGTTTGGGCGTGGGATATATTCGATGAAGAATTCTTGAATGAGTCCGCCATTTCAGCGGCTACGATGATAGGGGACGGATCGGGGTTCACTTCGTCACCACGGACACCTTAACTATCGGTTGTGAATCTCCATGCGGCGAGATATTGACCCCGGCTCCTTGGCGAAGCTAAGTCCGATAAGTAGCGTTGTATTGACTCGTTATTGGAACAGGGTTGGTGAGTGAATAAGCACGAGGCATAACATGATTCCGGGAAACTAAGACAACCCGACTCGTGGAAATCTTAGAACATCAGGGGCACTTGCCACATTGGTAGCTCGAGAGGCTCGTCAAAATACAATCGCCATATTTGTTGGTGCGATGTAGTGTTGACTTCTTGAACTTCATCAGGAAGATCATCATATAGCTCAAGCGCATCCGTTGTGGTGGCGAGAGATCACAAATCGCTTGTCCTTTGGTGACTTACGTTGTTTGAAGTGCAAGTCATATTGGGACAAGAGTAAGGCCCATTTCGCCAGACGCCAACTCATTGAGGCGGTGGGTCATAAATATTCGGACCAGATTTACATTAGAGATAACATAAATCGTCATCAGGCTAAATAGTGCCGCATTTTGAATCGCGAATACTAATGCAAGGCAGCGCTTCTCGACCATTGGATATCGAGACTTCGGCCCGACTAATGTTAAACTCGGGTAATACTGCGCACGTTAAGTGACGCCATTGTCGTCTTGCGAGTAAAGCGCAGTGATCCGTTGCCTTGGCGTAGATCAAAAGCGGTTTTCGACCGCGGTGCAACAAGAGCGGAGGTTTAGCGAGATACGACTTGATCTCTTGAATGCCTTACGGCGTCGTCCCAAATATATGACCGCCCTTCTTGTTCAACTTGGAGAGCGGTGGCACTTCAGGATAGGTTCGATATGAGCCGTCGGATGTCATGTCGTCCTTGTAACCCCGAGTTCTCTCGGATTTCGGAGGTTGCAACTCTTGAATTGCCTTCAATTTGTCGGGATCGGCGTGGATTCCTTTGTCGGTGGCAGCCGAGGAACTTCCCTGGACATCCCAAGGAAGGATTTGGCGGGGTTCATCTTTAGGCGATGAGTCGCATGAGTTCAAATACCGTTCTAAGATCTTTGATGTGATCTCCTTTGTCCGCGGCTTTTCACGACCAAATCGTCGGCGTAGCATTCGACCGTTTTCGAAGATGATCTGGAAAATCTCCGTCATTGCTCTACGGTATGTTCTTGTAGGCATTTTGAGGCGAGCGGCATGACCGTGTAGCAATATATGCCGATGGGCGTTGAGCTATTGTGTGTTTGGCGTCATCGGGGTACATCTTGATTTGATTATACCGAAAAGCCATCCATAAAGGACATTCTTTCAAATCCACCGTGTTGTCAACTATGACATCGGTGATTGGAAGAGGAAAGTCATCTTCGGGCAAGCGGCGTTGAGGTCTCGTAGTCGACCACAGATCCTAATCGACCCATTTTTCTTCATGGCCAGGGACTATATTAGCCACCCAATCCGGATGTTGAATTTCCTTGATGAATCCGATTCTATGAGTTTCTTCGCCGTCAACAATTGCCTCCAATATTTGTGGGCCAGCGTCTTCTTTGTTGCTTGGCGGGTTTGACATCGCCTTGATGTTGGCGATGTGTTGCCACATTAGAATTCGAGTCGACATGTCCTCGTAACTCGGTGAATACATCGATAAACTCCACGATTAGGGCAATCAACTCTTCCTTTTCTTCCAAGGGAGAGTATTGCTGATGTTTATGAGTTTAGGATGCTCTTCATCACCCATATTAACTTTGGACTACCTCGTCCTTAGTGGGGGTTCTCTTTGTTGAACCTATCCCCAAAGCTGCTCTTGGAGTTGATGGATCCATGGGTCTTCCCATGTTGGCATGTCTTCATCACTCTCAGCGATGGCGGGGATCAGCGTAGCCATATTTGACATTAAAGCCTTGAAAGCTTCTCAGAACGGTGTCGAATCCCAAGCGAAGAGTCGGGCGAATGTCCGTCTCCCTCACGGGTGGATTATTATCAATCGACCCACGAGCATTCATCTTCGAGGAGGATTCAGATCCCAATCCCTTCTAAATGCATAGTAATTATCGGCTTTCCTCTTGGGACATATGCGCTTTAGGAGGGACTCGAGGACCTCGCCGAAACATAGACCTTCCCTCGTGTCAAGTCATACCCCATCTCTTCATGATACCCGGTGTTTGGACTATATCGAATGTGTGGAGGATAGGCCCATTGTCATCTTCATCTTTTCGAAGAAGTGATTATTTGGAGCGCATCTCCTTTTAGTAAACCAAGTCTTTTCACTACTTGATCTTAGGTGGGATGGCGAGTCTTTGTCCCAAAGGAGTCTGGGCTGCTTTTGTGTAAAGCAAGATGGCCAGAGTTGGCGAGGTGCAACTACGGATCATTGTATAAACTGTCATCACATCATTCAAAACAGAGGATACTCTAAATCGTCATTTATTGATTCATCGGCAATTTGCCAATTACAATGTTCATCGGCGATTCTTCATCGTCAAGATTGATTACAAGGGGTACAATGTCATTTAAAACAAAACCTCCACTATAACCAAGCCGGTTTGGTGTCGGCTTCTTCACATTGTCAGTACCTTGGTAGATGATTGATTTGGACTCATTACAGTAGAGGAGAGAATCGATGAAATAATTCTCCATCCTTAAGCGGTTGTTTGTCGCGACCACCGTCTTGACCTCATTATTAGTGTCTACATATTTGAGACGATGAAGAGTAGGCGGGACTATAACGTTATTGTGGATCCAAGGTCGACCCAACAATAAGTTATAGGAAGTCTGCGTCAATCACATAGCAAGTGACTTGGACTTTAAGTCCCCATTTGGCACTTAATCCGGATTTTACCAAGTGGGCGGGACCGGTGTTAAATCCGTAGATCATGTGCCGATTGATGCTAACTGGCGGCGGGGATTCCAAGATGATACATGAGGCGCAGGGCATGATGCTCCTGTGGAACCGGATCGACTTGGATCGGTTAACTTCACTAGAGCCAATATACGGTGAAGTATAGCGGCCTATCGTGTTTGGAATTCCTCGTCGCATATCCTCCTTTGTAAAAGTGATGCAAGGGAAGTGTTTAGTCACGAGGTTGCATTCTTTGGCCGACTCTTACGGACTCGGCCTAATCAGGTGAGGAAGACTTACGAATCGTGAGGGCTTCTTGAAGAGCTTCTCGTCTCTTTTGATAAGCGCAAAGAACTCATAGAGAGTGATCCTTGCGGGGATATTGGCTAATTGGGCCATGGCGTCGGCGGTATGGAAGTTGAAGTTCGGTTTATCTCTTCCAATCGGTGAATCGAGGCTGCCGGAGTTGAACTTCATCGGTACTTCTTTGTAGCTTCTTTGGCGACCACTGGCATTGCGCTTTCTGCGTGCGGTGAGGGATTTGTTGGTACCCCAGCTCGAGGCGTTTTGGCATTAGGGTGGGGACTTACGGGTACTTGTATTTATACTCGTGTCCACTCACGGTGGCGTGGGCTTGAGTTCCCCTTTGGACGGTGGAATGTTACCACGTTCATCGTTTCCCTCGAGTGCGGAGTAGCATGGCATGCCTTTCCCTTACGCCCGGCTTATTCTTGAAGAAGAGGCTACCCATTGCTCATCTTCCGGTAAGTGCGGGTGGACCCACAAGACTTAGCCATTGGTATTATCACGATACAAGTCCTTTACGGCGTTGCTTGTGTGGGTCGCCATTTACCGCCTTCACCGCAACTTTGACCAGCTCGGGTTCAAACCATGTTAATGGCACCGACCGAAACTTATGGATACGCATTAGCTCCGACCTTCTTTTCTTTGGGCGGCTTCATAGTAATGACCCTACGTCAATTAAAGCACGGATTTTGTCCTTAAAGGAAGCGAGTTTAGTGGGGTGATGAGCGCCCTATGGTGCATACGGTATCTTGGGTCATTCGTCTTCATCGCCTCCTCTTGATTTTGAATCGGAGGGAGCTTGATCTTGTTATTTTCCACAAGATATTTGAAGAGACCGGGAATCTCGTCGTCCCTAAAGGAATAGGACTTGGAATCTCGGCTCTAAGGCCTTCGCTTTTGTGGCCCGGGTTGCCCGTTGATTGTGCTGTTCGCGGCCCGTTCTTCTTCTTCTTCTTTGTTGGGGTTGGAGTTGGAGCGTTTGGTTATAACCGCCGTCTTGGCTTGCTCTTTCCCTTTGCGGGACAAAGTTAAGCGGAGCTTCCGTTGTCGGTGACCTCTCTCGCCTTTTTCCTTTTGAGGAACCTCTCGGCTTGCTCTCCACGAACCTTCAGTCCTTCCATGTTATCGATGGTCTGTACCCATTGCTTCAAGCACATCTATCGATAAGTTCTTGTGGCGAGTTTGGAGGATGAACTCCTCCGTTATTGGATCCGACAGTTCATTGCCTTGTTAGAATCGTTTGACAAAGATATCCACGGTTTCTCCGTCTTTACGCTTCTCGTCGAGCAATGTCGATCGATACCTCGGTATCGTCATCAAAGAAATTGGTAAGGAAGCTAGACTCCATGTCGTCCCGGTGTGAATGCTCCGGCTTGAGGCGGTACCATTC
Organism: Asparagus setaceus; assembly: GCA_012295165.1. Classification (NCBI taxonomy): domain Eukaryota; kingdom Viridiplantae; phylum Streptophyta; class Magnoliopsida; order Asparagales; family Asparagaceae; genus Asparagus; species Asparagus setaceus. The sequence goes on along the minus strand of CM022706.1, from coordinate 54,800,257 downwards.
GAAGCGACCCACGAAGGGTGCCAGCGAATGACCGAACCATCGGGGTTAGTTGCGGAAACTCCGAGGTGTGACTTGAAATAAATCAAGTCTTTGCGTCGGGGAACCCTTCTGTCAAATGGTGTGAAGTTTATTAAGTTAAACTTCGACGGTACGGATTGATTCCCATTCCCTCGGGTATGGGCAAGGAATACTGTCTTCTTTACTTCTTGGCGGAAATCAATGAATTGATTTTGCTCTCCAAGTCTTTGATCTTCTCGCCTCATGAGCAACAGGCGTCGCGTGGTTGGGGGTTATCATCTTCTTGTGCTTCCTCCTGATCCGAGTCGCTATCATCTTCATCGGCGTTGGCGTTGACTTCGATTCACCTTGATGTTTTGTCGGGGCTTGGATGCGTTGGTGGTGCATTTCTCTCATCGTCTGCATGGCCAACTCCATTTCTAACTTGAAGTTTTCCGTTGTTTATTCAGCGCCGTCTAGCATTTTGGCCACTTGATGCATGCGATCATAAGTGTTTCTTGGGGCTCCCTTAGCTAGATCGGTATGATCGGATGCGATTGCGGAGCCAATATCGGCGCATCATCCTCAGCGGGTAACCCTTGAAGCTTATCGTATGCGGACCGTCGGATAGTCGGACCCATAAGCGAGTTAGCGTTGCGATCTTGAGAATAGCGTGGCGATGATTCTTCTTTGGTCATATTATTAGTGACCTCGGCAGCTCACCCTCTCGGGAGATCATCCTTTTGCGGAATCGCCTTGTCCTAGGTCTCGGCATCTCCGTGGTGAGCCTCTGGAAGACTGACACCCTTTCTGGAGCTTCTTGATGGCAATTGCACTCAGAGCATCGTCTTAATGAGCTTGGAGCACAAGCATGGCTGCGTCAATTTGGGGAATCCCTTGAGATTTTCGTACCTCTTACTGCGGTAGTGCGGCTCATCGGTGTGTAATGGGAGCAACTGCCGTATGTCGGCGTGATCTTTCGGTATAGCGTCTTCATCGTCGGATAAGCGTCTCCTTCGAGGGCGGGTCAATCCATGAAACTTCGAAAGTGACTTCGCCTAGACTTTCGCCGATGTGGTAGCGAAGTCTCGGCGGACTCTCGGACCGATTTTCAATCCGATAGGAGAGGCCGCAGAATCTTCTTGTCCTTGTTGGAGCAGTGCGACCTCACATGAGGAGTGACCCGTGATTCTCTTCGAGGACCGAGGCGATCCTTGATAGTCGGTTTGGTGGTGGTGGCGGGAGTTGGCTTCACCAGCGATTGAATCTGAGCGCCTTTGGCGTCGTCGATCTTGGACTTTGGCGTTGGATTTACCGCGCTGTATCCTTCGGCTTAAAGGCGAGTGTAGGCGGCGAGGTTGGGGCACCATTAGACTTGGGCCTCCAAACACGGCGATGCGTTGGTGGCTTCTTTGCCACTTCCTTCTTTAACTCACGAGCTGTTGCACCAAAGCTTCGTGCTTGCGCAGGAAGTGTGGCGCTTCGGATCGCTCACGAAGTGTGGGCGGTTTCGTTTGACACGGACCCACTTTCGTCGGTTGGCGGCTTGGATAAACCGTCGATCACTTGAGGTCAAGCCTCTGCGTGAGTTGGATCTTAGATCCGCCGTAGCGGACCCCATCCATGGATTGCATGGCCTTGGCAAGCTTGCGCCATGCTTTGTCGTCGCCTTTGGCGAGCTCGCTTGAAGTGCAGGGCGCATCGTCGGCGTTCATCTCGGGCACCATTTGGACTTGAGCGAAGGGATTTCGCTACTGCGGCGGGTTGGACTCGGCCCCGGGCTCTACATCGGAGGCCCATCGGGTTCTCCTTGCGGCGGAGACCTTCTTGGAGTGGCGGGGAACCGGATCTCGAAGAGGGTGAGGACAAGTACTCCTCGAACTTCTCTTGGTCGAACTTCGAACTTCGACCTCTTCCTCCAGGGATAAGGATCAGCGGTTGCGTACGGCGACCTCCGATCGAGGCGGTGGCTCCCTAATGGTCGCCCGGCTTGTTGGCGGTAAAAGTTGGGATGATTGTCATTGATTTGAACTTTGCTTACGGCTTCTTTGGCCTACAACGAAATTCAAAAGAAATGCCTTTTATTTTAAAGTACAATGAAAATCAAAAAGATTACAACTTTTATCCTTAGTGAACAAACACGAGGATCTGTTATATCGGATCCTCGCTTGCGTGGAGTTCTTTGCTGTCTTAGGGGACTTATTGTGTCCGTGGACCACCGCAATTCAATCAGTGGGGCAGGGTTACGGAACTACAGATGTAAAGGGGCTCGTTTCCGCGAAGGAAGCGGCGCTGAGGATCACACTCACGAAGGAGAGGATGCTGGCGGGTGAGATCTACTAGGAGAAATCCTGGCTATCCACGAGATTAAGGCGAAGCTTAATCTAGAGGGTATCTGTAGTTCGACCGAATTCGTTTACCTTCGCCTATAGATCGATGTCATTTGGACTTGAGCTCGCCGATGCTCGGAACCGTGCGTCGTAGATCTCATGAGGAGCTCTTGAAGTCATGAAATCCAAGCCCAAATCCCAAAAATCCGACGTCCGAACCTAAACTCCAGCCCGTCCAAGTCCCCTCGAAGATGACACCCCCTATTTATACAATGGAAGGGGTGCGACCCTTGGTGGCTCGGCCACTGTAGAGCCACCTCGACCAAGTTGGTAGAGGTGGCTCGGCCATGGTGGCCGAGCCACCTCATTAGCCCGAGTGGCACGACAAATGGCCGAGCCTCCTCGACCACTTGGTAGAGCACCTCGACCAAGTTGGTAGAGGTGGCTCGGCCATGGTGGCCGAGCCACCTTGGCCACTTTGGCCGAGGTTTGGCAGCTGCGCCCGTCTTGCGGTGTTTTCCGTGGTTTTCGTCGTTTCTCCGTCGATTCTTTTGGTCTTAGGGCTTGGTTTTGCCACGGTGATGTTGCCGTTGTGTTTGAGTCCGTGCCGATCAACTTTGGAGCTCAAGCGGTTCGTTTGCATCGGCCGGACTAAGTATGGTTGATTCCGTCTCATCGGCGTTTGAGTATAATCAACTTCGACGTCGTTTCATTGGCTCAGACGCCTTGCCGACTCACTTCATGTGCTCGTCGACTTCGCTCTGGCGTTTTCGCGGCGTGATGCGTTTTGCGACGTCGGTTTGTCGAATGGATCGTCGGTTGTCAACCCATCGTCACAAGTTTCATTCGGGTACTGATAAGCAATTTTTTATGCCTACAATTATCAGATTCGCATTAGAGAAGGAGATGAGTGGAAGACTGCCTTCAAGACAAAAGAAGGCTTGTATGAGTGGTTGGTCATGCCTTTCGGTCTTTCCAATGCTCCTAGCACTTTCATGCAGTTGATGAATCAGGCATTAAAACTCTTTATTAACAAGTTCATTGTAGTTTATTTTGATGATATCCTGATTTATAGCCAAAATGAGTTCGTGCATCTAGACTACTAGAGGGAGGTACTAATGGCTTTGCAGGAGAGCAAGTTGTATATCAATCTGAAAAAGTACAACTTTATGACCAGTATCGTATTATTCTTGGGCTTTGCAGTCAGTGTAGAGCGCATCCGTGTTGAGGAGGAAAATGTGCATGCTATTCAAGATTGGCCCAAATCGAAGACTGTCAGCAAAGTTCGTAGCTTTCACGGTCTAGTGACCTTCTATAGGAGATTTATCAGAAAATTCAGCAGCATCATTGCGCCTATCACTGAGTTCATGAAAAAAAGGCAAGTTTAACTGGGGAGAAGATGCAAATCGTAGCATTACACTAATCAAGGAGAAGTTCTCCACAGCACTAGTGCTCGCACTTTTAGATTTTTAAAAGGTGTTTGAGGTTGATTGTGATGCGTCCATCGTAGGTATTGGTGGTGTCATATCCCAAGAAGGGCGTCCAGTTGCTTTCTATAGGGAGAAACTCAGTAAAGCTCGACAGAATGGACCACATATGAGCTAGAGTTGTATGCCATAGTCCAGTCTTTGAAGTATTGGGAGCACTATTTAATCTTGCGAGAGTTTTTGCTTAACACCGACCATCAGGCCTTGAAGTCCATCAACAGTCAGACTACCATCAATCGTGTGCATGATCGTTGGATCGCGTTTCTACAGTGTTTCACCTTTGTTTTGAAGCACAAGTCTGTTGAGAGTTGTTTATTTATGTTGTTTAGTCCCACATTGGTTAGGGACAAGCCTATTTATAGTTGTGATATTATAAATAACATCTAAGAGAGGGAACTAAATATCCTCTCTGATTATTTCTTTCAACATGGTATCAGAGCCACAATAACCCTAGCCGTCATTCCTTTGGCGATTATTTCCTTCGTGAAATAATCCCCTAACCCTAGCCGTCATTCCTTTGGCGATTATTTCCTCCATAAAATAATCCCCTAACCCTAGCCGTCATTTCTCACAAAACCCAAGATCCAAAATCCTAGAGTTCGAGAGATCTAAGGATCAGATCTATACTTGACCCCTCTGGATCAAACCTTGTTTTGATCCTGAGAAGAGTGGTGATTTCGCTTGGTCGATTTCACTCACTATGGCGATTATTTTCTTCGTGAAATAATCCCCTTGATCGTGTAGCCCCCCCTCGTGTTGAGAAGATGAGATGAATGGGAGGCAAGGTGGATGATGAGAAGAGGGTAATGTTTGGAGACGAGGAAAGTTGAAGGCCGGGTGTGGGATCTAGATTTGTGGGATCGGTGTGAGGGAACCGAACACAAATTAGATCGATGGAGACCGGCACAAACCCGAAGGCGGAACTCATCAAGAAGTTGAACCCAAAGGATGTTTCAACTTTGATGCAGTCCATGAGGATGACAGCGGGAGAGGGCTCAACAAAGCCACCGCCCAAGAAGGTGGAGCTTCCACCTGTCGACGTGAAGCTCGAAGGGCCAGCGACATATCTGAGTTGGTCGCGCCGGGTGAGATATACCATTGTAGGGAGGATTCTGGAGGGATATCTGACGGGGGAGAAGACTGAGCCGGCTGAGGGCTCCGCAGGAAGACATGAGTGATAGTCCACTCATATGTTGGTGTATATCTGGCTTCTCAATTCTATAGTCCAGCCAATTGCAGCCACGGTAGATTGCCTTGGGAAGGTGCAGGATGTCTAGGAGAAGCTGAGGAGGACCTATGATGGGGTGAGGAATAACCTGAGGGTATTCCAGATCGAAAAGGTGATCGCCACTGATCCGTGGAGAGAGGATCAGACAGAGTATGCCACGAGCCGAGCTTGTGGATGGATCACGATCACTTCTCGCCCCTAGCAAGCTGTAAGGATCCTAAGTGCAAGGAGCGCGAGGCCTCTTTGCAGAAGAGGACCATGCTATTCCTCCGAGGCTTGGCTCCATCATTTGAGCAGAGGACGACGATGCTACTAGTCCAGACGAAGATTCTATCTCTGGAGGAGGCAGTTTCGATCATGATACATGAGGAGAGCCGTATCAGGCTACAGGCTGGGACATGTGGACTTTCAGGAGAGAAGTCAGCACTGGTGGTCTCAAACCCATATAACATTGAATTCAGAGGGGAGACTAGGCAATACTTCAACTGCGGAGAGGTAGGGCATCTGAGACAAATGTGCTCTAAGCCACCCAAGGAGAGGGACTGGGGTTGACGTGGACAGGCCGGAGGCCGTGGCCATGGCCGTGGAGGCCGGCGAGGTGAAAGAGGAGGCTATCGCAAGGACCGTTTCGTGAGAGGGGAGGAAGAAGCCGAGATGACTTTTACTGAGGAGGATCGAGCTCTCTTGGCGGCACTGAGGAGGAAATAGAGAGCGAGCGACGCGGTCCGAGGGTGCATCTACCGCCTGGAGGAGACTATGCTGCCACGCCTTCGCCCACCCAAACAAAGATATGGACGACACACATGCCCTTGCATCCATGGCTGTCACTAGATCCACAGACTGGATAATAGATTCTGGAGCATCGAGACATGTAACTGGCAATGCCGGTGAGTTCTCGTCTTATACTCACCGCGAGCCGAGAGTATCCGATTATGATGGTACAAAGATAGGCCGTAGTCAGTAAGGGTACTGTTAATTGTACAGGTTCTGTAACACTATCTAATATTTTGCATGCTCCTTCATTTCCTGTTAGCCTGTTATCCATTAGTGCCATTATCCTTCAACTAAAATGTGTTGTTTCTTTCGATATTTCTAAGGTGATCTTTCAGGAGAAGGGAACAGGACGAAAACTTGGGACTGGCACATGGCGTAGCCGGCTGTGGTACCTAGACCGTGAAGAGATGGACTCAGCGCTGATATCTATGGTTGAGAGGACGGGAACAGGATGAACTGAGGTGTGCGCAGAGGATGAGTTGATGCTACATCATCAACGGATGAGACACCATTCATTTAGTAGTCTGGGTAAAATGTATCCAACCTTATTTCAGAAAGTAAATCAACAGAAGCTTCAGTATGATACTTGTGAGTTTGGGAAGCTTACTAGAAGCTCTTATGTTAGTTCGGGTAATAGGAATTCCAGTAAATTTGAGGTGATACATTCTGACGTAAGGGGACCTTGTCCAATAAATTCTATAAATGGATGCAAATATTTTGTTACATTTATTGATTATTTTTTTAGAGTCACTTAGGTGTACTTGATGAAAAATAAGAATGATGTAGTTGGTTGTTTTAAAGACTTTCATAGGCACATCTAGACTCAGTATGGTGCAGTGGTAAAGGTGTTGACGTCAAATAATGGGACATAATACACCAACAGAATATTTAGGGAGTATCTGTCAGCTCAAGTGATACAACACCAGACTACATGCACATACACTCCAGCTCAGAATGGGATAGCAGAGAGGAAGAATAGACATCTCCTAGAAGTTGTTAGGAGTATGATGATGGCAATGAATGTTCCAAAGACGTTGTGGGGACAAGCAGTTTTGACGGCTGCTCACTTAATCAATATGACGTCTTCGAGTGTATTGAAATGATAATCTCCGCGTGAGACACTGAAGGGAGACAGCGGGGGGATCCCACCATTGAAGGTGTTTAGATATATGTGCTTTGTGAAGGACAACAGACCATCTGTTGTGAAACTGGACCCTAGTACTGTGAAGTGCATGTTCGTGAGATACTCTGACACACAGAAAGGATATGTCTGTTGGAGCCTAGTGAAAAAAAGGCTGTTTGTCAGCATGGATGTGCAGTTTTGAGAGCTCGAGCCATACTACACATTGGGGGTAACTTCACCCTTTGGAGACTCGCCCGATACTGGAGGTATGAGGCGAAAGGGGGAGAATGGTGAGAGCTCAAGGGGGTCAATCCCAATTTCGGTCCCTTACTCAGAGGAGCAGGAGGATGAAGACGAAGGGGAGGAGGAGACAAGGGGTGCTAGGCCTACAGCTCAGGGGGAGTTGTCTACAGCTCAGGAGGAGTTGCGTACATATAGAAGGAGGCGGAAGTAGTCAGAGGTGCCTACAGTGCCAGAGGTGCCTACAGTATCAGTGCCCAGTTCCTCATCCCGCTCTGCTCCAACTCTTGAAATACCTACACCATCCTCCACTTCAGGTGATATCATTCCTTCTACTCCTACCCCTCTACTCACACGATTAATGCGTAAGGAGGACTACTCATGATATCACGGGTAATCCTCCTGACAGATATGGTTGGGATCTTACTCAATTTGTTTCCTATTCTAACATATCCCCTTCACATGGAGCATTCATTGCATCATTAGATTCTGTTACTATACCTAACAACTAGCAGGCTGCTAAGAAGGACCCAAAGTGGAAGGCAGCCATGCACGAGGAGCTAGGGGCTCTCGAGAAGAACCGCACATGGGAGTTGGTGATACTGCCAGCAGGGAAAAGAGCAGTGAGATGCAAATAGGTGTTTACTGTGAAGCAGAATCCAGAAGGGCAGGTTGAACGCTACAAGGCACGACTGGTGGCAAAAGGGTACAGCCAGACATACGGCATTGACTACGATGAGACTTTTACACCAGTGGCGAAGATGAGTACTGTTCTGACACTGATCTCTCTGGCAGCAAATGGTGGATGGGAACTACACCAACTAGACGTGAAGAATGCGTTTCTTCATGGGGATCTAGTGGAGGAGGTGTATATGGAGATACCACCAGGATTTGGCACATGACAGACAGTGGGTAAGGTCTGCAGGCTGAAGAAGTCTCTATATGGGCTAAAGCAGTCTCCCCGAGCATGCTTCGACAGGTTCAGAAAGGCTATGGTTGGTATGGGATACAAGCAGATCAATGCCGACCATACTGTGCTCTTTCAAAAAAGTGGGGGCCACATGACTATGCTTGCAGTGTATATAGATGACATGATCATCACAGGGGATGATGAGAAAGAGATTGCCAAGCTCAAGGTGAGATTGAGTAAAGAATTTGAAGTGAAGGATCTAGGTCAGCTTCGATACTTTATTGGAATAGAGATAGCTCATGGAGCGGAGGGGATTATTCTCTCCTAGATGAAGTATGCACTGGATCTTCTTGCAGAGACAGGAATATTTGGGTGCAAACCTGCTACTACACCGATCGATCAGAAGTTCAAGCTGAGTGCTGAGGCAGGAGAACCAGTTGATCGTGAGAGATATCAGAGGCTGGTTGGTAGGTTGATCTACCTGAGTCACACACGTCCAGACATTTTATTTGCAGTGAGCGTGGTGAGCCGTTACATGCATGACCCAAGGAAGGGTCATATGGACGCAGTATATCAGATCCTGAAGTATCTGAAGGGTGCCCCTGACAAAGGGCTGATATTCAGGAGGAGTGGCCATGTGAATATTGTGGGCTACTGTGACTCAGATTGGGCTAGCTACGGAGATGATAGGTGGTCTACCTCAGGGTACTGCATATTTATAGGAGGCAACTTAGTCTCCTGGAAAAGCAAGAAGAAATCTGTGGTGGCAAGATCAACAGCTAAAGCAGAGTACAGAGCAATGGCCGTGGGGGTTGCGGAGTTGATGTGGCTGAAAAGCATGCTGGTGGAGCTAAAGCTTGATCAAGGGGCCAAGATTAAGTTGTGGTGCGACAACAAGTCAGCTATCAGCATTGCCAACAATCCAGTGCAACATGACAGAACCAAGCACATCGAGATTGACATGTTCTTACTCAAAGAAAAGTTGAACAGTGGACTACTGGGGTTATGCCATGTTCCAACTAAGAATCAGGCTGCAGACTGCTTGACTAAATGACTTAGCTCAGTAGACCTAGCTAGAGGGTGTGACAAGATGGGCTTAATAGATATCTTTCGTCCATCTTGAGGAGGAGTGTTGAGAGTTATTTCTTTATGTTGTTTAGTCCCACATTGGTTAGGGACAAGCCTATTTATAGTTGTGATATTATAAATAACATTTAAGAGAGAGAACTAAATATCCTCTCTGATTATTTCTTTCAACAAGTCTGGGCAGCATTATAAGGTTGCGGATGCACTCAGTCGGAGAGCTGCTTTGTTGGTAACTTTGCAGGCAGAAGTGACTGGATTTGAATACCTAAAAGAGCTCTATGCAGAAGACGAAGACTTCAAGGAAGCTTGGAACAACTGTCTAAAGAAACAGTCGGCCTGAGAATTTTATATCCAAGATGGTTATTTATTTTGTGGAGATCAGTTGTGCATACCCCAGAATTCACTAAGAGAGCAGATTATATGGGGCCTTCATGCTGGCGGGTTAGGAGGGTATCTGGGGCGTGATAAGACAATTATTTCTATTAATGAGAGATACTACTGGCTTCAGCTGAAGAAGAAGATAGAAAAATACGTGCGGCATTGTCCAGTATATCAAGGTGCCAAGGGACAATCCCAAAACACGAGATTGTACATACGTTTACCTGTTCCTGATAAGCCATGACATGATATCTCGATGGATTTTGTGTTGGGACTCCCTAGAACCCGAGGTACAGATTCTATTTTTGTTGTGGTTGATAGATTTTCAAAGATGGCACACTTTATTCCATGCAAGAAGACAGCAGATGCTAGCAACATTGCCAACCTTTTCTTTTGAGAGATAGTACGCCTTCATGGAGTGCCAAAGTCCATCAATTTTTTGTAGGATCGTTGATCTAACTCAATGAAACACACTAAACACTAGAAGGGGGGTGAATAGTGTTTTATAAAAATTGCAAAGTAGATTATAAATTGCAAGGAAAGAATAGCAACAATCTCAGAAATTGAACATCACAAACACAAGAGATTTATACTGGTTCCACCTCCCTGTACATCCAAATTCCCAAGCAAATCCCGCTTGAGAGTTTCCACTATGATTTTGAAACCTTACAAAATCAAAGGCAAACTGTCCAATTTGCAAGCCCATGCAATTGCAACACCAATTGACAAGACCATGCCAATTGTAAATAATCTCTTCACCAAGAGATCGCACCTCTCAAACCCGAGAGAAACTTCCTTTAAATAAAAGTACAAAACTCCTATAAGCCTTGAAGTGGATGTGAATGTGATTCTCACTATGGCTATAGGTTTTACTCTGAAATATGCCTAAATAATTAGTAGGAAATGATCAAGAACATAGGCTATTTGAACTCTAACTCTTAGGCAAAATCTGAATTTTTGGCCTCTTGAATTTGTACAAAGTTTGATCTTATAAGTGCAAAACTTCTTTTTGTTTTCGACGCTTTTCTCTATTTATAGCTCTTGAAAAGACAAGTTTTCAAACCCTAAAAACATACACAACAGCTATAAAACTGTCAAGTATTCAAATTTCAAACAGTCAGAAAAACTGTCTTTGTAGTCGACTATAACTCATAGTAGTCGACTACTCTGAGTCAAAACAGATTCTGTGAAGTCAGATAATTTCTTAGTAGTCGACTACTTTGATCATTAGTCGACTACTATGACTATTAGTCTACTACTCTGACTATTAGTCTACTACTCTGTAAAATCTGAAACTTATATTTTTGACTCAGGTGCATGTAGTCGACTATAAAACCTATTGGTCGACTACTAAGGGGTCAATATGAGATATATGAACTATTTAAGACTTATTCTTTATCTATAAACTTTAATGGTTAACATAGGGATTTATATTGTTAAACTCTAATGTGTGTGAATGTGTTGTGAGTGATCAAGGCTTGTACAATAATTCTAAGCAAAGAAAATGTAAAATTACATTTTGACAATTACGTATATCTTCTTCTTTGCTTCATATTGCCTTGAACTCATCTTATGTCTTGAGTATCTCTTTGAATATTATTGTTGATTTAGCTCTAATCTTGCAAAACAAATGTTAGCACATAATACACACAATATGTAATATTTGTTATCATCAAAACAATCATATCTTGGGGTCAAGATTCCTAACATTCTCCCCTTTTGATGATGACAAATATATTTTGTTAATATATATATGAAAAACTTTTAATCCCCTGTATGAAATTATTAATTAAAAATCTTTTACTCAATCTTTTACTCCCCACATCAAAGCATTAGTAAAATTTAAATTTAAAATTTTTCTATATATCTCCCCTTTGTCATTAGCAAAAATAATATATGCATATCTTGTATCCTTTCCATTTTAGAGTACCTGAAAAATAATCATGTAAGTATAGGTACCCTTTTATTTATATTCAAAAGATTAGCCTTTAGGAATCCAAATCCACGAGGAATTTGGTTTCCATCTATTAATATAAACATAATTTTTAGAATTGCATATGTTTTTCTTAAAATTTGTAATATACACATTTCTATCATGTAAGCAAGTATCTTTAGGTACCCAAATGAACATAGATTTCATATGTAAAGATATTTTATGACATGATGCATAATGTGTCCTATTATCATATTCATTTTTCTTATGAACATATCCTAATCCAAACTTTTGATTAGAAGACTTTTGAAAATATAATAAATTAGTCAAGTCTTCTTTACCTTTGTTAAATTTGTTAATATTTAAAGATAACTCTTCATTTTTAACTTTAAATGAACCTATTTCTTTATCTAAATCTGAAATACGAGTTATCAAATTATTACATTCAGATTTTAGATAAATACTAGTCAATGATTTATTTTCAGAAAATAAATTATTATTTAGTTCATTTAAATTTTCAACTTGTGAATAATTTGAAGTCACTAATTCTAAGTTTAATTTTTCATTTTCATTTTTCAATAACTTATAATTAGACTTCAAATCCTTAAATTTAACATAAAATTCATTGAATGCTTCTAATAATTCTTCATTATTAATATTATTGCATACCTCATCTTCTTGTTCCATGAAGCACATGTGAGCTGATTCCTCTTTTGTTCTTCTTCTTCTTCAAAGAGGATGCATCGCTATCATCCCATGTCATTGCCAAAGCCTTCTTCTTCTTATCTTTTAACTTGTTGAACTTTGACTTTGACTTTAGAAGAGGACAATCCTTTTCATGTGTCTGGCTTATTACATTCATAACATATAAAATTATTGTTAGTATCTTTAATCTTTTTATACTTACTTTGTATGAGGAACTTTTGAATTTTCTTGAGAGCATCAATGTCTTCATCATCTCCATCTGATTCTTCATTGTCGGAAGATGTATTGAAGACACGAATTTTCTTCTCTGGTTGTTCTATTTCTCTTCTATCTTGAAGTTGTACTTCATATGCCATTAGATTCCCAACAAGATCTTCTAGAGTAAGTGTTGAGAGATCATTGGCTTCTTCAATTGCGGTCATCTTTTTCTCCCATTCCGGTGTGAGTGCACGAAGAACTTTTCTCACCATCTCCAATTGTGTATATTTTTTTTTCATGTCCAATTAATGAGTTGGTGATGTCAGTGAATCTTGTGATCATTTCAGTGATCGTCTCATGTTCTTTCATTTTGAATAACTCAAACCTGTGCACAAGAACAGAGATTTTAGATTCTTTAACTTTATTTTTACCTTCGTGTGTTACCTCTAATGTATGCCAAATTTGATGTGCTGATGTAGCGGTAGACACTCGATTGAATTCGTTCTTGTCCAAGGCACAAAATAAAGCATTCATGGCCTTTGAGTTGAGATTCACATTTGCCTTTTCAACAATTGTCCATTCAGAGTATGGAGTGGTTGGTCTAGGAATTTCAGACTCGACTACATTCCATAATTCATATCCAAGAGATTGAAGGTAGATCTTCATTCGGCACTTCCAGTAATTGTAATTCGTGCCATCGAATAGTGGTAGTCGTTGTGTGGAATGTCCTTCCTTGAATTGTGATGTATTTAAAGATGCCATCTTTCAACCTTGCTCTGATACCAAATGTAGGATCGTTGATCTAACTCAATGAAACACACTAAACACTAGAAGGGGGGTGAATAGTGTTTTATAAAAATTGCAAAGTAGATTATAAATTGCAAGGAAAGAATAGCAACAATCTCAGAAATTGAACATCACAAACACAAGAGATTTATACTGGTTCCACCTCCCCGGTGTACATCCAGTCCCCAAGCAAATCCCGCTTGAGAGTTTCCACTATGATTTTGAAACCTTACAAAATCAAAGGCAAACCTGTCCAATTTGCAAGCCCATGCAAATTGCAACACCAATTGACAAGACCATGCCAATTGTAAATAATCTCTTCACCAAGAGATCGCACCTCTCAAACCCGAGAGAAACTTCCTTTAAATAAAAGTACAAAACTCCTATAAGCCTTGAAGTGGATGTGAATGTGATTCTCACTATGGCTATAGGTTTTACTCTCTGAAATATGCCTAAATAATTAGTAGGAAATGATCAAGAACATAGGCTATTTCAGAACTCTAACTCTTAGGCAAAATCTGAATTTTGGCCTCTTGAATTTGTACAAAGTTTGATCTTATAAGTGCAAAACTTCTTTTTGTTTTCTCGACGTTTTTCTCTATTTATAGCTCTTGAAAAGACAAGTTTTCAAACCCTAAAACATACACAACAGACTATAAAGCTGTCAAGTATTCAAATTTCAAGCGATCGGAAAAGCTGTTTTTGTAGTCGACTATAACTCATAGTAGTCGACTACTCTGAGTCAAAACAGATTCTGTGAAGTCAGATAATTTCTTAGTAGTCGACTACTTTGATCATTAGTCGACTACTATGACTATTAGTCTACTACTCTGACTATTAGTCTACTACTCGTAAAATCTGAAACTTATATTTTTGACTTTGTGTGCATGTAGTCGACTATAAAACCTATTGGTCGACTACTAAGGGGTCAATATGAGATATATGAACTATTTAAGACTTATTCTTTATCTATAAACTTTAATGGTTAACATAGGGATTTATATTGTTAAACTCTAATGTGTGTGAATGTGTTGTGAGTGATCAAGGCTTGTACAATAATTCTAAGCAAAGAAAATGTAAAATTACATTTTGACAATTACGTATATCTTCTTCTTTGCTTCATATTGCCTTGAACTCATCTTATGTTTTGAGTATCTCTTTGAATATTATTGTTGATTTAGCTCTATCTTGCAAAACAAAATGTTAGCACATAATACACACAATATGTAATATTTGTTATCATCAAAACAATCATATCTTGGGGTCAAGATTCCTAACGTAATCTACTTTTAAATTCTTCGCTCACTTACTCCAAAATGGGAAAAGAAAATTACAGCGATTGAAGAAGCAAATGATTTATCAACATTGTCGATGGAGAATTTAATTGGAAATTTAATGGCGACAACTTGGGATGGCAGTGATGATTCTTCATCGATGAAGAAAATGAAGAAAATGAAAGTGCTCATATGTGTTTCATGGCCCAAGATGAGGTAAATGATAATGATGATCTTTTAGATGGATTTAATGAATTATATGAAACTTTTGTAAGATTGAAAGTCTCACATAATTTTCTTAAAAATGAAAATAAGAGATTATTAGAGGAAATTTCGATTTAAATTCTTCTTATGTTAATTCACTAGAAATTAAATTAAAAGAAGAAAATGAAAATTTACTCAAAGAAAATTATTTTTAACTAATGAAAATTTGTATCTAAAATCAGAATGTAATAATTTAAAGACTCATTATTAGTATTTTAGATAAAGATATTTCTTTGATTAAATCAAAATATGATGACATATATTTAAATGTTAGTAAGTTTAATAAAGGTAAAGAAAATTTAAAAACTTTACTTTCTTATCAAAAGAAACTCAAAAGACAAAAGGATTGGGTTTTCAAGTTGAAAAAGTTATTCATAAGAAAACCACTTTTGTAAAATCATCTTCATTAGTATATAAACAAAATGTTAAAAATAATATTTTAAATAAAAGAAAACCAAAATATTTATCTATTTGGTTTCCTAAAGTTTTAAATTATAATAAGAAAAAGTCTTATATTTTTAGCTTTATTAAAGATATTTGCTTATCATCTAATTACATAGGAAAATCAAACTCTTCATGGGTTTGGTTTCCTAGAACTAATTTTAAGGACCCAAAGTAAAATGGGTACCAAGATTATAAATATTTATCTTTTCGGTACCAAAGAAAGATAGATGGATTTTAGATAGTGGTTGTTCAAAACATATGACAGGGAACATTCAATTATTGTCATCAATTCAAGACAAAGATGGTGGTACAGTCACCTTTGGAGACAATAACAAAGGAAAGATGATTGGTATTGGCACCGTTGGTAATTCTAATAAACCTATTATTAATAATGTTTTATTAGTCGAAGGTCTTAAACATAATGCTTAGTATAAGTCAACTATGTGATAAAGGTTTTAAAGTTGTCTTGAAAAAGATTCTTGCTTAATTTATGATCTTGATTGGTCTACAATTTTATATAAAGGTCATAGAAAGAATAATATATATGTTTTATCTTTAAATAATATTTCAAATGAACACCGCCTTATTACATCTTCACATGATTCTATATTATGGCATAAACGTTTTGGTCATGTTAATTTTAAACATATTTCTAAAATTTCTAAATATGATTTAGTAAATGGTTTACCTAAGCTTTCTTATAAAAATAATTTTTGTGATGCATGTCAACAAAGTAAAATGCATAAATCTTCTTTTAAATCTAAAAATATTATTTCTACTAGTAAACCACTTGAATTACTTCATATTGATCTTTTGGTCCTTCTAGGATAGCGCCTTTAAATGGAAGTAAATATGCATTTGTAATTGTTGATGATTTTTCAAGATTTACTTGGGTAATATTTCTTAAAAATAAAAATGATGCTTTTCATGAGTTTTCTATATTTTGTAAAAGAATTCAAAATCAAAAATCTCTTTCTATAGTTACTATAATGTAGTGATCATGGAGGAGAATTTGAAAATGAACTTTTGCAAATTTTTGTGATAAAATGGTATTTCACATACATTTTCTTTTCCTAGAGCAGCTCCACAAAATGGAGTTGTAGAAAGAAAGAATAGGACATTACAAGAATGTGCTAGAACAATGTTATGTGATAGTAATTTACCAAAATATTTTTGGTGAAGCTATCTCAACAAAGATGCTATGTTTTAAATAGAGTTTTATTAAGACCTATTTTAAACAAAACATCATATGAATTATTTTATAATAAAATTCCTAACGTTTCATATTTTAAAGTTTTTGGTTGTAAGTGTTTTATATTAAATACAAAAGATAATTTAGATAAATTTGATTCTAAATCGATGAAGGAATTTTTGTCGGATATTCTAATCATAGTAAAGCATATAGAATATATAATAAAAGAACCTTAGTCATTGAAGAATCTATGCATGTTTCTTTTGATGAAAATTTTATAAAAACACCTTCTATTTTAAATAATGATGATGATTTAATTGATACTATTAATGATACTCCTATGTTAGATATTTCAAAAGATGAAAATTTACAAAATGAATTACCAAAGAGTTTTGTAGAAGTTAAAATCATCCACATGATTTGATTATTGGAAATATATCCGATAAAGTATCTACTAGATCTCATTTTAATTTAATAGTTCATGTTGCATTTGTTTCGAAGTAGAACCTAAAAATGTTAAAGAAGCTTTACTTGATAATTTTGGATAGAAGCTATGCAAGATGAATTAAATCAATTTATAAGAAATAATGTTTGGGATCTTGTACCTAGACCACAAAATAAATCCATTATAGGAACAAAATGGATTTTTAGGAATAAATTAGATGAATCGGGACAAGTTGTTAGAAATAAAGCTAGATTAGTTGCACAAGGTTATAATCAAGAAGAAGGAATTGATTATGATGAAACTTATGCTCTGTTGCGTTTAGAATCTATTAGAATTTTACTTGCATTTGCATGCTTTATGAATTTTAAACTTTATCAAATGGATGTTAAAAGTGCATTTTAAATGGTTTTATTAAAGAAGAAGTTTTTGTAGAACAACCTCCGGTTTTGAACATGAAAAATTTTCTCGATCATGTTTATAAACTTAAAAGGCTTTATATGGTCTTAAACAAGCACCTCGTGCATGGTATGATAGATTAAAATCTTTTCTTTTAACATCCGGTTTTGAAATTGAAAAGTTGATTCTACTTTATTTATTAAGAAAATAAATAAAGATATATTATTAATACAAATATATGTAGATGATATAATATTTGGTTCTACTAACAATGATCTTTGTCAAGAGTTTGCTAAGACTATGCAGAAGAATTTGAAATGAGTCACATGGGTGAACTAAACTTCTTTCTTGGACTTCAAATCAAACAAATGAAGGAAGGAATTTTATCAATCAAAATAAATATGCAAAAGAACTACTTAAACGTTTTGGGATGGACAATACAACTAGCAAACCAACACCAATGAGTACTACAACATCACTTGACAAAGATGAAAGTGGTAAGAATGTTGATCAAAAGCTATATCGAGGTATGATTGGATCACTTCTTTACATTACAGCCTAGTAGACCCGATATTATGTTTAGTGTTTGTTTATGTGCTAGATTTCAATCTAATCCTAAAGAATCACATCTTAAAGCTGTTAAAAGAATTTTTAGATATCTTAAAGGTACTTCAGATTTTGGTTTATTTTATCCAAAGAATAGCACATTTGATTTATTATCATATAGTGATCTTGATTTTCTTTGGATGTAAATCGATAGAAAAAGTACAAGTGGTACATGTCATTTTTAGGACATTCACTTGTATCATGGTTTAGTAAAAGCAAAATTGGTATCATTATCAACAACTCAAGGTAATACATTGTCGCTAGTTTAGCATGTGCACAAATTTTATGGATGAAACAAACACTATCGATTATGGCATAGTTTGTTCCACATCTTCTATAATGTGTGACAATTCTAGTGCAATTAATTTATCTAAAAATCCCATTCAACAATCACGCACAAAACATATTGATATTAGACATCATTTCTTACGTGATCATGTTCTTAAGGGAGATATTATATTAGAATTTTTATCTACTAATAAAAAATAGCGATATTTTAACGAAACCTTTAAAAGAAGATATTTATGTTAAATTAAGAAGAGAATTAGGTATATGTTCAATTACTGATTTAAATTAATTATTAAATAAGTACATATGTTTATTAGTCGACTAACAACTTCACTAGTCGACTACATGCACAATTATTCATATAATTTTTATTCTCTCAATATCTTATTAGTCGACTAACAACTTCACTAGTCGACTACATGCACAATTATTCATATAATTTTTATTCTCTCAATATCTTATTAGTCGACTAACAACTTCACTAGTCGACTACATGCACAATTATTCATATAATTTTTATTCTCTCAATATCTTATTAGTCGACTACACCTCGATTAGTCGACTACTCACTCTTTCGAAAATATTGTTATTGGATCCTGTTTCTTTTTAACCCAAACCCACTATCCAATAACATAAGTTACTTTAGATCTCAACCATACATCCAACCATATTTAATCCTAGCCCTAGATTTATTTTCTTATGATTTAAATCTCAACCTTTCATTCAATTTTAACTTTTAATCCAAGCCCTTCATTTAATTTTAACCCTAACAAAACTACTCCCACTTATTCTTACCCATTTTCTCCGTTCCCACTCTTCTAAAACCGAGATCTCGTTAGGGTATTCTCTCCTCAACTTAGGGCATCATCCAACTCCATTTCCTCCTTCAAATCTTCAATTTTTCTTCACTTTTACCAGTTCCAGGCATCATTAGTCGACTACTAGAGAATTTAGTCGACTACTCAGACCCGACAGCCGTTTTTTTTTTAGTGTCTTGATCAATTTCATCTCTTGGTAAGTCTTCTCCAACATCTTCTTCCTTTCAATTATGTCTAGATCAAAGCGCTTCGCCAGACCTTCTCCACCAGAAGATTACACTATTTATCTTAAAGATCCTTTAGATACTTTTAAGGAAATGCAATCTTATGATATACTTCCCGGTCGATTTATTAAATATGAAGATTTTGCACTTCATAATTTACAAGGATATTTTGCTAATGTTGGATTAGCTCAACTTTTTTCTTCTGAAAATCAACAACCATATTATCCACTTCTTGTCAAACTTTTCTATACAAATCTCACTCATAAAAACTTGATGATGGAGAACGCCAAATAGACACTCTAGTTAAAGGAAAAGAAATTTCCTTTTCTCCTAGACTTCTAGGAAAAATATTGAAAATTCCTAATAGAGGAATTAGTCTTGAAGATGTTTCCATGGATGATGAAGATATCATGCAAAACTTAATTTTCCTACCGGTCAAGGAGGAATTTTGAATCACTCTCAAAACTTGACCCCTTCCTCGCTTTATTACTCGAATTTTAGCTTATAATTTGTTTCCAAAATCGAAGCTTTCATTTCATTTCTTTGAATTGGCTAAAGCCCTATATGCTATTATGGCTAATATTCAAGTCAATTGGGTGAAGTTTATTTCAAAATTTTATTCACATTCCTTATAGAGGATTTCTACCTTTTGGAGCCTTTTTGACTACCATTTTCAAAGCTTTTCGTAGATTTAGCTTCAAACATTCATCCTTCGATCAGTTGAGTTCTTTGATTCCAATGCCCTAACTAGGATGAAAATACCCAATTCGAACTTCCGAACAACAACAAACCGAAGATGAATCGCCCAAACTCACACTCAAGATATTCCTCGGTCTTCACAACAAGGTGAACCTTCTTCCACCATATTCCACCACCGTGCAATCGAACCATCACGCTTCTGGATGCACAATACAACACCTTATCGGCTCGCATCACGAACTTAGAAACGAAGTCAAAACATGATCTTCGATCAAAACATCAACATTATGAACAACCAACGTGAAATGATGGAGAACCAACAAATGATGATGCGTATGTTTGAAGACTTCAACAGAAAACTTGAGTCAACCTTTCCACCACCAGGACCTACTGACACTTAGGATTATGTTATTTAGCTTAACTAGATTTCCTTAGCTTAATGTTTGAAGACTATGTGTTTTAACACTATGTGTTTATTACTATGTGTATGTTTAAAGACTATGTGTTTTCCATATGTTTGCATTTATATTATAGACATGCATGTTTCTATTAAGTTAGTAAGTATTTGTTTGTGTTATAACCCAGATTATGCCGATGGAGGTTATCAACATTTTGATTTTCATGGCAAGTCTTTGCTTACCTATTTGGATGGGTGAAGTCTTGGACTATGTTCATAATCTGGATGATCTATTTGAAGTTTTAGCTCATACTGATGAAATATTCAATTGCCTATCTTATATGTTTCCTTCTTTTGTTGATAACAAAGGGGAGTAAAATCTGTTATTATGTATGCTTATATACAAGATGCTTCTATGTGGGGAGTAATTTTAATTTAATTTTATATTATTGATTGTTATCATCAAAAGGGGAGAATGTTGATTTATATATTCTCAAGATTATATTTTGATGATAACAATATATGTTCTATATATATATATATGTTTTGTGTGGTATAACTTGTTGATGCAGATATCATATATATATCAAATTTGGACTCAAGGCATTATGGAGTATTGAAGATGAAAAGCAAGATGAAATACAAAGAACAATGTAATTTTTCTCTTCTTTACTTAGAATATATTGTACAAGCCTTGATCACACACACACATGCATATTTAGAACACACTAACACATGCTTAGTGTGTTGGTTAATTATAGAAATCCCCTATATTAACCATTAGATTTTTTAAAGTTTAAAACAATTCATTTATAAACTTTTTAAGTCCAGAGTAGTCGACCAATTCAAACTATAGTCGACTAATTACTTAACTTAATGAATATATAAGTTTCTGTAAGTTTACAGATTAGTCGACCAATGCTGTTAATAGTCGACTAATGAAAACTTAAACAATTTTCCAGAATCTGTAAGTTTACAGATTAGTCGACTACTGTGCATATATAGTCGACTACCCAGATTTAAAACATACACCCAGACTTTCTGTCATTGCAGATTAGTCGACTAATAAAAATAGTAGTCGACTACTAATGCTTGAATTGCATTTACGTAACTGTAAACACGCATTAGTCGACTAATCTTATATAGTAGTCGACTATAATACAGTTTTATGACTGTTCAGAATTTGAATCTTTAAACGTTTTTTAACAGTTTTTCTTTGTTTTGAATGGGTGTCTTTCAAGACATATAAATAGTAAAAACTGCAGAAAAAGACCCACGAAATTCTCATATACATCAACTTGGATTTTTGAAAAGAAAAGGGTGTGTTCAAAGATTCAAAAGCAAAACTGTTCTTGACATTCAAAAGAGAAAATATTTTTGAGATTAAAGAAATTCCTAAGCCACTAATGCATATCATCTACACATCAAGGCTTATAGGATCTTATGCGTTGTTGTTTTCAAAGGAGATTCTCGTGTGAGAATTGTGAATCTCGTGTTTGAGATTGTTGCAATTTGCATGGTCTTGCAAATTGGTCGTTTGATTCTTTGATTTTGTAAGGGTATTTCAAAATCATAGTGGAAACTCTCAAGCGGGATTTGCTTGGGGACTGGATGTACACCGGGGAGGTGGAACCAGTATAAATATCTGTGTTTGCGATTGTGAATTTTCTGTATTTGTGCTATCTTTTTACAATTTATAATCTATCTTGCATAAAATTTTATAAAACACTATTCACCCCCCCTCTAGTGTTTCATTGAGTTAGATCAACGATCCTACATTTTTATCGTGATTCCAAGTTCTTATCTATTTCTGGAGGACATTATGGCAGTGATTCAATACTTTACTCAAATTCAGTACTGCTTACCACCCTCAAACGGACGGCCAAACTGAAGTGGTAAATCGCACTCTCGATAACTTTCTCAGATCCATCTCTGGTAACCATCCAAAATAGTGGGATCTTGCTTTGGCACATGCTAAATTTGTTTACAAATGTATGGAGAGTCGAGCTACAGGCAGGGCTCCCTTTGTGATTGTGTATGGGAGGATTCAGAACCATTATCTTGATCTAGTTCCACTGTCTAAACTTTTGGGACAGAGTATTGCTGCAGATCATATGGCTAAAAAGATATGAGCTATCCAATAGGAAGTGAAGGAGCTGATAGAGAAGTCTAATGCTAAATACAAGGCGGATGCTGATCAACACAGGAGGAAGAAGGTGTTTGAGGAAGGAGAAGTGGTGATGGTGTTTCTGCGAAAAGAGCGCTTCCTAGTGGGAACCTACAACAAGCTGAAGAATAAAAAGTATGGCCCAGACAAAATACTGAAAAAAATTAGCGACAATGGTTATGTCGTTGACCTTCCTGTAGATTTGGCTATTTCTCCTAGTTTCAACATTGCAGATTTGTTCGAGTATTACCCGCAAGAAGGAACAACTCTTCATGCGAATATAAGCTCGAGGTCGAGCTCTTTTCAAGTAGGGGAGACTGATGTAGAACGCACCACGGATATATTCATGGAGAAACCGGACCGTCAGAAGCCCAAACGCGGGCCTGGCAGAGGAAAATAATTTACAACGAAAAACGGGTCATATCTCCCAAACCCTACATCGGAATTGGACAAATTATATATGAAAATCGCGTATTTTTTTGAGACGGAGTCAAACAAACTGACCGTTGTTCTGTTTTCCACCATCTATTTTGTAAAATTCCCTACGGATTGAGCGATATCAGAGTTTTGGTCAATTTTTTACTTTTTTAGGTAATATTTTAGGAGTCTGTTTTGATTAGGAAACAAATCCGATTTGATTGTAAATTTGACCGATTTTTTTCCCCAATCATAGAAAATTTTTTAAGGAGAGTTTTGTTATTTCTATTTATGGTAAAATTCGGGTCCTAGTAGGAGTCTTGTTTGTTTTCTATTTAAGCAGAGAATTGTAAGATCTAGAGGCATAGCTTTTCATCAATAAAATTTCTCTTTTAATATTTTCTTCATGGATTTGAAGTTCTTCTTGGATTTGAAAATCGTTCTTTGTGGATTCAAAGAGCAGCCCCTTGATGTATTCCGAGGTTTATCACTTCCGAGCTACGTTACAAACTTTCCAATAGCAGAAACAATTTCAGCTATTGCCCTTGTTTAGTAATTGAGAAAAGGAGATAATAGATCAAACATAACTAGTGAACAAAACCCGACATCCTCAGCGATACTGATCACCAAATCAGGTGACAAATTTGATGTGTATTTGGTATTTATGAATGCAGCCGAACTGACTCCTATCAATTTATTCCCCAACTATCTTTAGTATCAGGTTGTCTGGTGGAAACTTACACGGTATTTATGAATGCAGCCGAACTGACTCCTATCAATTTATTCCCCAACTATTTTTAGTATCAGGTTGTCTGGTGGAAATACTTACACGGAGGAATGAGAAGGAGAATCCTATCAATTTATCCCTCAACTATTTTTAGTATCAGGTTGTCTGGTGGAAATACTTACACGGAGGAATGAGAAGGAGAAAGAAATTTGTCTATACAAAAATATATCTTTCCATTAAACACTGCTGCTAGAAATGATGTGAGAACATTCAAAGCTTGCTCCCAGTTACAGGAGCAATGGAGTCTCTATTCATGGAAAATAACAAAGATATACTTTTGCCGTTGTGTTATCTCTTATGATTGTTGTCTTCTAGCTTACTTTGAAGAATAAAACAAAGCTACTTGAACTTTCTATTTTCTTAAAATGTATTGTTTCTTCTTTTTATGCAACAGAAAATCGGGCACCACTATACCCAGATACAAGCACAACAAAATGTTTTACTAGTTCATTAGTTTAAATTTGGTCAATTGCTGATAGGCCCCCATGTAGTACTATTGTTTTGAACTTACTATGTTTTACTAGTTCATTAGTTTAAATATGATTAATTGCAGATAGACACCCCCCACCTAGTATTGTTGTTTTGAACTTAATTACTTGCCCTATAAATTTATTTTTATAGGCAGACCGTCTAATTAATATCTTTTTGACTCTTTTACCCTCAGAGATAAGAAAATTATTTTTTGACAAATAGGTCCCTTGAGGGTAAAAGAGTAAAAAATTTCACTCAGAGGGTCTATATGCAAACTAGAGAGATAGGATATGATAGGGGGTCTATCCGCAATTAACCTTCCTAATTGGGACTTACTTGTTCACTCGTGGATGAAGAGTAAACCTTTAACTATCAGAGAAAGCAAATCCGAGTATCAACCCGGTTTTAGTTTAGTTTGGGACCACCTCTTTCCAGTTCAGAACTAAACTGGTTTAAGGGCCAAATTTTGAACTAAAAAAGACCGTTTCACTTCTGCCTTAGTTTTTGCAAAGCAGAATTTTAGCCCTTAACTAGATTAGTTTCACTAACCTGGTTAATTAGTCGGAGAGTTGCCAAACAAACCCTAGAGCTTAAAGATAAGGAATGCAATATTTTGGTCATTAATAGGACTCAGAAGGTCACATGATTCATGAGTCTCATAGTAACAGGTAGATAAGTTCTAGCGAAGAGATGGTAAGCTAATTAAGAGGTGTTTGTGTCTGCACATGGGTGAGGTTAGAGCTAACCCAAACCCATCCTCTTGAGTCAAACCGCCCAAACTCAGTTGCCACTAGGATTTAAAACCCCCAAAGGTTTCCAAAACAAATTGAATTAGAGGTAGTATTTGGTTAAGGCAGTAACCGTCCCAATCCTCGGCTGGTCTTAAGCTGTACCAAAATCCCTTCTGATGCAATCACAACATCCACACTCCCATGGATATTTTCTCCCTCCTATAAAAACCCCCACACCTCATAATCTCAGTATGCCCTTCCATTGAAACACAAATTAAGGCGTCACCTTCATCATCATGGCCTACAGAAAAACCATAGCTAACCGCTTCTTCAACATGGCCAAATCATCCTTCTCTTTCTCTTCTCGAACCACCACCACAATGACTTTTCCTCCCTTCATCAAGAACGAGTCTAATGGTAGCGAAGAACACAAAGGATTTCTCCGAGGGCTCCATCCTTATCTGCCGTCAGGTGACAAGCTTGTGGACAGAATCCGAGCTCCGTCGAAGAGAGTGGAATTGAGAGAGGGGGTGAATTATATATCGATAACGGATACAAAGAAGGTGCTGAGAGCTTCGCAGATGGAGGCAGTGAGAGAAAAGCTGAGGGGGATAAACAAGAGTCAGGTGTCCTACTCGGAGTTTGTGGAGATATGCAGTGATGTTGGTAGGGGTTTTGAGCAGGGGATGAGTGTTGCCAAGCTTCTTGATGATTCGGGTGCTGTTATCGTTTTGGGGAATGTCGTCTTTCTTCGCCCTGATCAGGTGATAATTTTTTCTTAATTTTCAGTCCAACTCCAAATCATTATTTGAATGCTAATAAACTGTGTTCTTTTTAAATGGGTTAATTGAGGATAGACCCCTTGCTCAATCATGGATAGATCCTATGTAGTTCTATTGTTGTTGATAGACTCCTGAGTGAAAATGTTTTGACTCTTTTACCCTCAGAGAGGGAATTTTTTTCACTTTGTGACACAGATTCTGAGGATAACAGGGTCAAAAGAATTTTAATCGAGGTCTATCTCCGACAATGGAACTACATGGGTTAATAAAAGGGGGCCTATGTGCAATTAACCTTTTGTTTAATTTTACTTGTTAATAAGCCAAATTTGATTACAAGAGATGGTGAAGTCGTATGCTTAATGTTTTTCTTCAAATTTGAAGGTAGCAAGAGCAATCGAGAGCGTGATCCCCCTATCAACTCCGAAACAGAACAAGAACGACCCAAGAACAGACGAGCTCAGGGCAATGGAAGAGAAAAAAGCCGAGATAGACATAAAGGCAGAGACACTAGTGAAGAGAGAGCTGTGGTGTGGGCTGGCATTGCTACTTCTGCAAACAACAGGATTCATGCGTCTGACTTTCTGGGAATTGTCGTGGGACGTGATGGAGCCTATCTGTTTCTATGTCACTTCCGTCTATTTCATGGCGAGTTACGCCTTTTTTCTGAGGACGTCGAGGGAACCTTCTTTCGAGGGGTTCTTCAAGAGTCGGTTCTCTGCAAAGCAGAAGCAGCTCCTGAAGGCGCAAAATTTTGACATGGAGAGG
This sequence comes from Asparagus setaceus, assembly GCA_012295165.1. Lineage (NCBI taxonomy): Eukaryota > Viridiplantae > Streptophyta > Magnoliopsida > Asparagales > Asparagaceae > Asparagus > Asparagus setaceus. The sequence continues at coordinate 54,773,915 of CM022706.1, read as the reverse complement.
TTCAATGAGCTCAGGAAAGCTTGCCATGGTCGACACAAGGATAAGAACTTGCTGAGTGTTAGTAATTGGTAGAAGAATTGGAGCAGAGTAGTAGATATAGTTATCAAACTAATTGAAAAAGAGGGTGAGAGAGAATTTGTCGATAGTTTATAGAAGTAGCATATACAGAGCCTTTTTCGTGATCGAGAACAGAGTCGCAGCAACTCTATAGACTATTTCAGTAAACAGGGAGTGACATAACTAATTATAAGCAGCAAAATCCCTTGAACGTAAACAAGTGAACCAGAGGGAAAAAATTTCCCAAATCACTTCGATATAAAAGAAAATAAAGAAAAGATAACCAGATGCGGAAGGTCAGCAGAAACTAATAATTGAAGTTCTAATACAAATTTTTAAGGAAAGAAAATTCTCTCTTTTTTTAGCAGAATGAAGAAGTTTTTTACGATGATAAAAATATGTGATACTTGTTGAGTTGTTGTCGACAAATCACCAAAGCGTTAGAACACTTAATGAGTAGAACATAAAGTCAACTTATAATTGAAATTCTAATACAATATAACTTGCTGTAATCAGAGCCAACTGAACTCAATTTTGCATCGACCAGTGAAATGAATGTGCCGAATATGTTAGGTTGCCATTTGAATACGATTGACATTTTAAATGAAATAAAACCCAAATATAGTGAGGAGTGTGTGATGCTGTTCCATTAATAAGAAAAAAAAATAATGAAACAAAACACAAAGATAGTGAGGAGAACCTCTCAAGGTACAGAAAGCAACCATATTAATAAAATTAAAAAAAAAAAAAGGAATATATTAAACAAGAAACAGAGCTGATATCATCCAACAAAATGTTCCTCAGTGGAAGTCAGGGTCACTAGCACCTTACAGGACAAGATTGACGTCTCCAGATTTACTTACAATCAATGTCTAGTCTTAATCATTTTAGTCTTGCGCTATTTGCATGCCCCATGTGAAATTGGAATTGGATTCCAAACCTTCAAATGTCAAGAGGAAAAAAACCCTATATCTGCGAATCACACAATTTTGTTTTCACAAAATCAGGGAATGGTACTTAATTCAGGAAACATTGCAACTCTGGTGCAACCGCACCATAATTGGATTAAATTTGGTTTCTATGGAAGGGTATACAGAATCAACGCTCATGCATATAACCATTCTTTTCATCCCTTTGAACAAATTCAGTAGTACTAGAGGAATTCATGGGTTATTTGACATATTTGATTGATGAGGAAAAGGAAAAAATTGTTCAGAAGAGATCTAACTTTATGTCTGTCACAACATTTTCACCTTTTAACAGCATTTATAAAGCAAGAATATTGAGGAGAAAATAACACTCATGGATTAATGTATATTTTGTTCAATAAGCATATCTAAACAAAATCCAAAAGAATAAAAAAGATATGATAGGCATTATTTAGGTAAGAAAAATGTAAAAATAGTTATGCGTAAATCCAAGAGGAAAAAAAGAAAAGAAATACACTATTATATGATGGAAATTAGTACTGCATGCATACCTTACTAACCATAAGATCAACATTCTGTTCCTGAGAAATGTCCTAAATAATACCTATTAGTCCAAGAGAAGAAAAACATAAAGAAGATTAACATAGAAGTCAAATGATATACAAAATATTAGTCTACATTATAATTGAAAAAATTGAAAAATCTAAAATGCAAAGAACGAATGGAACATCAGATGTTGAAATGAACAACATGAAAACAAAAATTGATCTAATACATCAAAAAATTGTCATATAGAATATGTAAGAATCAAGCTATATATTTATATACATATACATACAAGAGCAGATCTAGAAACTTCTGACAAGAGGGGCAATACTACAAATCTACAAATAGAGTTAGCAAATGATATTTTTATCTTAATATGAATAATTCAAATATCAAATAAGCATACATATGTAAAAACAACATATAGTCAATAAAGTAACATATTAAATTCATTACAATTTCTCTCTCCATATTTTCATATTATGATAATGTTGTGCGATTTTCTCGTTATCTGTGCAATCAAAGATGTCTCTTTTGATATTAAGTGAACACGCAATTATTAAGCTAGTATCCTCCCATGCACTTGCGCATTCAATTCTTCACTATGTTCATTGGTTGAAGTTGAACTTGTCTCAGGGCAGTGGTTCGATGGAAGGCAGTAGTCCGGCGGGAGACAGTAATTTAGTGAGAGGCTGGTCAACATGAGAAAACTCAAGAGTTTGCCTTTTCTAGCAATGTAACAAAGACGGGAGAAGGGATTTCAGAATTAAGGGAATCAGGCTTTCCGATATTAGTTCCCTAAATCTTTTATATTTTGAAATTACTCCCTCAAGTCTTCATATTTTGAAATTAGTCCCCCAAATTTTTAAGTATTTTGAAATTAGTCTCTAACATATTTTGAAATTAATCCCCCAAATTCTTAAAGAGTTTGGAAACTAGCCTCCCAAATCTTTCAACCTGGGGCTAACTAGAGGGACTAATTTCAAAACACTGAAGAAATTTAGGGGGCTGATTTTAAAGTATGAAGATTTTGGAACTAATTTCAAAACACTTAAAGATTTGGGTGACCAATTTCAAAATATGAAGACATGGGGACTAATTTCAAATTATGAAAGATTAGGGGGACTCATATTGAAAAATCCTTTTAGATTTTGGAATAACAGATCGGGTTTTACCCTATTCAGGTGTTTATACTGAAATAATCTAAGGGGCATGGGGTCAATTTGTCAAACAGTGGGAGAGGTGTCAAACTGCAAAATTGCTTAACAACCAACATAGATATTTGTGAGGGGTTCAGTAGGTGCAATTACCCCACTACCCCCACCTTAGATCCGCCAATGTATACATACATAGAGAGAGAGAGAGAGAGACACACACACACACACACATATATATATATATATATATATATATATATATATATATATATATATATATATATATATATATATATATATATATATATATATATATATATATATGTATATATATATATATATAGAGCAAGGCTCCTATGAACTTAAGTTCATAATGAATAGTGGTACACCAACTTTTTATCCACTCATCTTGCCTTGAGATTTGTGATGCACAAATCTCAAAGTGGCCTTTATATCTTTCACGATCCCAAAGCAAGATGAGTGGCTAGAAAAGTTGGTGCATCACTATTCATTATGAACTTTAGTTCATAGGAGCTCTATATATATATATATATATATATATATATATATAGAGCAAGGCTCCTATGAACTTAAGTTCATAATGAATAGTGGTGCACCAACTTTTTATCCACTTATCTTGTCTTGAGATTTGTGATGCACAAATCTCAAAGTGGCTTTATATCTTTCACGGATCCCAAAGCAAGATGAGTGGTTAGAAAAGTTGGTGCACCACTATTCATTATAAACTTAAGTTCATAGGAGCTCTATATATATATATATATATATATATATATATATATATATATATATATATATATATATATATATATATATATATATATATATATATATATATATAAATACCATAAAGTTTTAAAAAGTAGCACGTTACTCTATATATATATATATATATATATATATATATATATATATATATATATATATATATATATATAAATACCATAAAGTTTTAAAAAGTAGCACGTTACTACTTTCGTTAACAAAATAGGGAATATTCTAAAAAATATTCCCATACGATTATCATCTGGGATTTTTGAATAGCATTTAATCCTATACATTGCAGTATGTACTATTCTACCTACCCTTCTCTAATTTAAAATTTCTCTTTCATTTTTGAAACCAAAATCCCAATTCCTCTCTTGTTCTCCCCCAATTAGCTGCAGAATCCTAATTCCCCAAATTCGTTTTTGTTCTTCCCCAATTTCTTGCTCTCGTCCTCAATTCCTTGCTCTCGTCCCGAAATTTGATCGGGTTCCTCCCTAAATTTCAAATCTTAGGTTGAAATTAGGACAATTCCCCTCTAAGTTCTCAAATTAGGGCACGGTTAAGATTTATTAAAAAGTAACGTAACAAAAAAAGGGGATTGGGGTTTATACCATTGGCGGGATTAATTACACCAAGGACATTTTAATTTCAGCACTATTTTTTAACACCATTAGGATGGAGGAAACTTTGTGATAATTTTTTTATGCAAAATATAACTTGTGGTATGTACTTGACTGGATCTTTCATAAGTAGTCAGTGTTGTTAGTAAGCATATGGTAAATCCTAAAAAAATCACTGGCAAGCGGTAAAATGGGCCCTTATATAGTTGAAGGGAACTTCAGGTGTTAGCTTGGTATTTGATGGAGATAGTGGCATAGATTGCATTGTTACCAGATATGTTGATTTAGATTTTGTGGGTGATTTGGATTAGCGTAGATCTACAACATGTTATGTTTTACTTTTGGGAGACGTTCTATCTGTTGGAGGTCAATGCTACAACCTATTGCTTTGTCTACTATAGAGGTGGAGTTCATGGCAGCTATCGAAGCTGTGAAGGAAGCGATATGGTTGAGAGTTTTTCTTGGTGAATTGGGAGTTGAGTAGGAAATTACTCTTGTTCATTGTGATAATCAAAGTCCGATTTATTTGTCTAAGCATCCAGTCTTCAATTCAAAATTGAAGCATATCGAGGTTCATTATCACTTTATCAGAGAAATTGCTGAGGATGGTAAAGTAGTCCTAAAGAAGATTGAAACCAAGAATAATCCGACAGATATGTTGATGAAGCCATTACCGATAGTCAAGTGCAAGCTTTGCTTGGACTTGCTTCATGTCCAAGAACGTTGAGGCTGTCACAGGGTACATTTATAGGGACGTCAACAAAACACTATTGAGAAAATCGCGAACTCATTCTGGTTGTTGAGTCAAGGTGGAGATTTGTTGAAATTATGCCTCAAAACCGTTTTGATAGAATTTCTACTATCTATGAATTCTATTGGGTTTTTATTAGACTTTGGATCCTTGTCTAATTCATCTCAACTTGATCATTGAAGCCCATGTGCGCGTGTCTGCACAGCAACTCTCTTCCGATTCGGACTCGGATAAAAAATAAAAAAAGAGGGCTAGCAGCCTTGTATATTTGAACTGTGAGATTGACTCATGATTAAGGGTGATTAAGAGTTCTCATATCCTTTGAGTTCAGTTTTTGCCGTCAGAAAATAATAGAGAGTTTTTAGGGTTCTTTGAGAGTTAGGTTTTTCACCTTTTAAGATCTTGTACTACTTTCTCTTTTGATAGTGAAATTTCTCTGACACGTCTCCCGTGGACATAGCCCAAATTGAGTGAAACACGTGGTTTTGATCTCATACCACGCATGTTCATTGCTTGGATGAGAGACAGAAAGATGGATGCCCATGTAGCATCTGTGGTCTGTCCATAAATAGCACGTGCATTACATGTCCGAAACATTTCCTCAATGAGCAAAATATGTTTTCTGCATTTGAGGTAGCAGGTACAGTACAATCTTCAGAAAAGGAAATACATGGGAGGTTATATCTCAGAGCTGTCCTAGAGATCAGAAATATTTCAAATAAAATAAGTATCATTACCATTTAGATTATGTTGTTAATTGTGGTTAAATTTTGCTTCCAATGTTCAAGTTTCCTTTACGCTAGTATAATCGAAAATCACCATTCTAAAAATTTGAGAGCCTCATCTCAATCATAAGTTTGCTCTATCGTGATGACAAAGTATGTGCTGCTCTTGAGCATACATAAAGGTAAATAAGGGCAGTTATGATAGGAAAATGAAAAGGATGAATAATTCCAATATAGAGTTTAGGATAATATACACAATAGGTTATGTATACTGGTTTGTAACCCAATACAGGTTTGATTCAATACCTAAATAACTCAATAGATCTAACGAGGCTCATATTGCTCTCACCTATCTGGAAACACGACCTTATGTTCATAGAGTATATATTTTCTTAGGGTGATCTAGATTCTAATTGCAGAAGCAATTTCCCAAACCCTCACCATATATGCAACGATGTCGACTAGTGCGCTTGGCTGTTACTCTTGTTTAGTAATAGAGACAAAGGGTATAAACCCGACATAACTAATGAACAAAACCAGATGCTCAGTCCTGCTCACCAAATTTGATGACAATTTTGATGTCTATTTGATATTTTTGACTACTGCCAAACTAAATCCTATCAATTCACCTCCAGCTTTTTTTAGTATCCAATTGTCTGGTTACTGGAGATAATCTCTTTCGACTGAGGAATGAGAAGGAGAAAGAACTTTGTCTACACAAAAAAAAAAAAAAAAAAAAAAAATCCATTAAACACTGCTGCTAGAAATGATGTGAGAACATAAAAAGCTTGCTCCCAGTTACAGGAGCAATGGAGGCTCTAATCATGAAACTAACCAAGAGATACTTTTGCCATTGTGTTATCTCTGATGATTGTTGTCTTCTAGCTTAGTTTGAAAAATAAAACAAAGCAACCTGAACTATCTATGTCTCTTAAAATGTATGGTTTCTTCTTTTTATGCAATAGAAAATTAGACAGCCGTTCAGGTTCTGGCTGCCGTTATAGACCCAGATGCAAGCACAACACAATGTTCTACTAGTTCATTTTCATAAATTTTCGTAATTGCGATATAGACTCCCTCTCTAGTATTGTTGTTTTGAACTTAGTTTGCCCTCTAAATTTATTTTACAGATAAGTCTGTCTAGGTGATAATTTTTTACTCTTTTACCCTCAAGGGAAAAGAAAGTTGTTTTTTAGGCCGCTGAGGGTGAAGAGCCAAAAAAAATTCACTCAGAGGGTCTATATGTGAAATAAACTAGAGAGATAGTAAGTTCAAAACAACCTCCACAATGACTAATAACAGAGTCAAACAAAGGTTTTCTTCTCTGATATCTAACAACAGGCGACAAGCTTGTTGATCCGAGCTCCTTCGAAGAGAGAGGAATTGAGGGAAGGGATGGATTATATATCAATAATGAATACAAAGATGGTGCTGAGAGCCTCGCAGATGGAGACAGTGAGGGCAAGATTGAGGGGGATAAACAAGAGTCAGGTTTCACACTCAGAGTTTGTAGAGATATGTTGTGATGTTGGTGGGGGTTTTGAGCAGGGGACGGGTGTTTCTAAGCTTCTTGACGACTCGGATGCTGTTATCATTTTAGGGAATGTTGTGTTTCTTCACCCTGATCAGGTGATAATTTTTCTTAATATTTAGTCCAACTCCAAATCATCATTTGGATATTGATGATACCAAACTTTGTTTTTCTTAAATGGGTAAATTGAGGATAGACCCCTCAACCAGCCATAGAGAAAGACCCTCTGTAGGTGGATAGCTGCTGATATACCTCTAGAGTGAAAATGTTTTTACTCTTTTTACCCTCGGATAAAGAGAAAATTGTTTTTTTTTCCTGACACATAGAGCTTCTGAGGATAACAGGGTCAAAAAAAATAAAAAAATGCACCCTGAGGTCCGTCTGCAGCAATAGAGGTCTATCCACATTGGGCAATAGTATAAGAGGGGTTGATTCGCAATTAACACTTTTTTAATTGACCTATAAATAAGCTAAATTAAATTATAAAAGATGGAAAACTTGTATGCTAATCATTTTATTCGGATTTGAAGGTAGCAAGAGCAATCGAGAGCGTAACGCCCCTATCAACGCCAAAAGGGAACAAGAACGATCCAAGAACAGACGAACTCAAGGCAATGGAAGAGAAAAAAGCTGAGATAGACATAAAGGCAGAGACGCTAATGAAGAAAGAGCTATGGGGTGGTCTGGGATTGCTACTGCTTCAAACGACGGGATTCATGCATCTAACATTCTGGGAGTTGTCGTGGGATGTCATGGAGCCTATTTACTTCTATGTTACTTCTGTTCATTTCATGGCGAGTTATGCCTTTTTCCTAAGGACTTCGAGGGAACCTTCTTTTGAGGAATTCTTCAAGAGTCGGTTCTCTGCGAAGCAGAAGCGGCTCATGAAGATGCACAATTTTGATATGGACAGGTTCAACGAGCTCAGAAAAGCTTGCCGTGGTCAACACAAGGACAAGAACTTGTTAAGTGTTAGTGATTTGTAGAAGAATTGGAGTGGGATTGTAGATATAATTATCGAACGAATCGAGAGAAGAGAGCAAGAGAGAAGTTGTTCATAGTTAATAGAAGTAGCATATATAGTACCTTTTTTGCGATCAAGAACTGACTTGCAGAAACTATAAGACTATTTCAGTAAACAGGGATTGGACTAACTGACATAAGCAGATGACAAAATCCTAAATCCCTTTGCTGTAAACAAATCAAGGCAATCTAACCAAACAATAAAGGTCAAGGGATCTATTTTAGACAGCTACTTGGATCTAGGAAGGGACGGTAAAAAAAACTAAAGGAAGAGAAAACTTCTCTTTTCTCTGAATGAAGGAATTTCCTCGATCACAAAAATAGAAAATATTTCCTATGGACGAGCATCAAGGATTAGGACCTTGGATGATCCAAAAAATTTACTTGGACATTAAATTCCACCGCAGTTGCTGGAAATTGATAAGATTGAACCCATTTTTGCATCTACCTTATAGGAACCCCACCCAAACTCCACCAGTGAAATGAACGCGCACAATATGCTGAGCTTGCTACTAAATACTAAACAATGGACATTTAACATGAAACTTTGGTCAGCATTGCATAATGTTTTTTCATTAACGAAATAAAAATCCCAAGAAGAGTGAGAACAACCTCTCATCAGTGTACATCAAGCGACTATATGAAAAGGAAAATCTTATAAAGTAGGAAAAGAGCTGATATCATCCAACAAAATGTTCCCTAGTGGAAGTGGGGGTCACTAGCACCTTACGGGCAAGATCAATGTCTCCAGATATACTCACCATCGATCTCCTAGTCTCAACTTGGATTAGAAATCCGTTATTGGAATTTTTCTCCCACTTTAATCACTCCCAGCATCTAAACGTAGTCTTTCAAATGTACAAATTTTTTGTTTATCTTTTGCTACTTGCGTGTTCAAATTGAAATAGTATATTGATTCTAAATTTAGAATGTCAGAGTAAAAACACACCGCCGAACTTAACTCCATTTTATATATGTGAATCAAACAATTTTGTATTCCTTACGGTTATGACAAAACCCCAGGATAAACTAATATCAATCCCACGAAAGCACGAAAAATATCGAGAACACAAGAACACTCAGATATACGTGGCGTCCACGCGCTAAGGAGGAGAATAGCTTTACTAACAATTGTGAGGAATATAATGTGGATATCTCTCAATCACTAATCCCTAACACACCCCCAAAAAGCCTAATACAATCTCTCTCAAACAAAGGAACAGAAGAGAGCCGAAAAAGGATGACAATAGGCTTCACGAGAGAACCCTAGATTCTCTGTTTCAGATTAGTGCTTTGCCCTGCAGGATTTTTCGATTGATATTTGCTGCTGCCGACCCCAATGCAATCCTCATCTAATGGCATATTTAAAGGCAACCATCCCTAACAATTCTTATCACGATAGGAGACCTCTAGCTAATAAGAATTATATTACAAAAGCAACTCCACCACAAGTTGGATTGCTGCTTGCCACGAGCCTGAAGTCCATGTGACATTGGACTTTATTAACTTAAGTAAATCAGACTTGAAGTCCCTGGGCCATAATCAATGGGAAAGCTCTCCTGTTAGAATTAGGATTTGAATTATTCATAGCAAATCTCCACCTTCATTCAAATACGTACAAAACTCCTTACTCTGAAAAGCTAACTGATGCCACCTTCTCCAATAGCCCAACAAGGCATCAAGTGCGGGACATATCGATCAAGTCCAAGCCCGGCTTGAACTTTCCAACTAAAAGCGGCCTTATCAACAAATCGACTGAATTGTCCGTACAATGACCGTAACACTTAAAAAGGCATCACCTGAGTAGCTACTGAATAGCTGAAGGGCACAAAATTGTCTACCGCTAATGCATAAGCTACTGTATCTGCATATCTTTTCGGTGGTCAAATATCTCGTCTAAACCGATCTCTAGCAATAGTGTATTCCCGCTCTTCCTGCAACTGCTGAGCTATTTCGTCTACTTGAACAAGATCTGGCTACTAAACTCCCATAGTCTTATCCTGCTGGAGAGCTAAGTCACGAATTTTTAACTCCACCTTTTATCCTATAGTGTGCGCCTTATTTTCATCAACTGAAACTGGTGACCATTTCTTGTGGAACATAGCAAACTCATCAAAGTGACATCACGGCTGATAATAATCTTAGGGGACTTCGGATCAGGACTGTTGAGAGTTATTTCTTTATGTTAGATAGGAATGGATCCCTTTTGTTTAGTCCCACATCGGATAGAGTAGAAGAATGAGACCACTCCTCTTGTATATATAGACTCCAATACTAATGAATAAAATTGCACATTTCTCTTGATTTGTCCTATTTTTAACATGGTATCAGAGTCTCCAAAACCCTAGCCACCAAAATCCTAGACGTCAAAAAAAAAGCCGCCACTGTTCATCGCCGCCGTCACTTCGTCGTCTTCATCCTTTGGCGATTATTTCCTTCGTGAAATAATCCCCTTTGGCGATTATTTCCTTCGTGAAATAATCCCCTCTGAACTTGACCCCTCTGGATCAAACCTTGCTTTGATCCTGAAAAGAGTGGTGATTTCGCTTAGTCGATTTCACTCACTTTGATGATTATTTTCTTCGTGAAATAATCCCCTTGATCGTGTAGCCCCCCCCTCGTGTTGAGGAGATGAGATGAACGGGGGGCAAGGTGGATGATGAGAAAGGGTGATGGTTGGAGACGAGAAAAGTTGAAGGCCGGGTGTGGGATCTAGATTTGTAGGATCGGTGTGAGGGAACCGAACACAAATTAGATCGATGGAGACCGGCACAAACCCGATGGCGGAACTCATCAAGAAGTTGAACCCGGAGGATGTTTCAACTATGATGCACTTCATGAGGATGACAACGGGAGAGGGCTCAACAAAGCCACCACCCAAGAAGATGGAGCTTCCACCTATCGACGTGAAGCTCGAAGGGCCAGCGACATATCTGAGTTGGTCACGCCGGGTGAGATATACCCTTGCAGGGAGGAACCTGGAGGGATATCTGACAGGAGAGAAGACTGAACCGGCTGAGGGCTCCGCAGGAAGAGATGAGTGGAAGTCCACTCATATGTTGGTGTATATCTGGCTTCTCAATTCTGTAGTCCAGCCAATTACAGCCACGATAGATGGCCTTGGGAAGGTGCATGATGTCTGGGAGAAGCTGAGAAGGACCTATGATGGGGTGGGGAATAACCTGAGGGTATTCCAAATCGAAAAGGAGATCGGCCTTCTGATCGAGAGAGAGGCTGTAAAAAACATCTGCCCCAGGCTTGTTCTTTGGATCATGATCACTTCTCGTCCCTAGCAAGTTGTAAGGACCCTGAGTGCAAGGAGCGCGAGGCCTCTTTGCAGAAGAGGACCATGCTATTTCTCCGAGGATTGGCTCCATCATTTGAGCAGAGGACGGCAATGCTACTAGTCCAGACAAAGATTCCATCTCTGGAGGAGGCAGTCTCAGCCATGATACAGGAAGAGAGCCGTATCAGGCTACAGGCTGGGACAGGTAGACTTTCGGGGGAGAAGTCAGCACTGGTGGTCTCAAACCCAAGTAACACTAGATTCAGAGGGGAGACTAGGCAGTGCTTTAACTGCGGAGAGGTAGGGCATCTGAGGCAGATGTGCTCTAAGCCATCTAAGGAGAGGAACTTGGGTGGACGTGGACAGGCCGGAGGCCGTGGCCGCGACCGTGAAGGCCGGCGAGGTGGAAGAGGAGGCCATCGGGTGAATCTGTCGGTGACAGAGGTGGAGGAAGAAGCTGAGGTGATTTTTACTGAGGAGGATCGAGCTCTCTTAGCGACACTGAGAAGGAAAAAGAAAGCAGTAGACGACGTGTCCGAGGATACATCTACTGCTTTCTCTAGGGGAGACTATGTCAGTTACGCTCTTCGCGCACACCCAAATAAAGGTATGAACGACACACATGCCCTTGCATCCATGGCTGTCACTAGATTCACAGACTGGATAATGGATTCTGGAGCATCCAAACATGTAACTGGCAATACCAGTGAGTTCTCGTCTTATACTCACTGGCGAGCGAGAGTATCAGTGCGGATGGTACAACACGTGCCGTGGTCGGTAAGGGCACCGTTAATTGTACGCATTCTCGTAACACTATCTAATATTTTGCATGCTCCTTCATTTTACGTTGCTTTGTTATCCATTAGTGTCATTATCCTTCAAGCGAAATGTGTTGTTTCTTTCGATATTCCTAAGGTAATCTTCGGAGGGCAGGCGAAGACTTGGGGCCGGCACATGGCGTAGCGGTACGTGGTACTGGACCGTGAAGGGATAGACTCAGCGCTGACATCTATGGTTGAGAGGACGGGAACAGGAGGAACTGAGGTGTGCGCAGAGGATGAGTTGATGCTACATTATAAACGGATGGGACATTCTTCATTTAGTATTCTGGGTAAAATATATCCAACCTTATTTCTGAAAGCAAATCAACAGAAGCTTCAGTGTGATGCTTGTGAGTTTGGAAAGCTTACTAGAAGCTCTTATGTCAGTTCGGATAATAGGAGTTCCTGTAGTTTTGAGGTGATACATTCTGACGTATGGGGACCTTGTCCAATAAATTCTATAAGTGGATGCAAGTATTTTGTTACATTTATTGATTATTTTTCTAGAATCACTTGGGTGTACCTGATGAAAAATAAGAATGATGTAGTTGGTTGTTTCAAAGACTTTCATAGGCACATCCAGACTCAGTATGGTGCAGTGGTAAAAGTGTTAAGGTCAGATAATGGGACAGAGTACACCAATAAAATATTTGGGGAGTATCTGTCAGCTCAAGGGATACAATATCAGACTACATGCACATACACCTCAGTTCAGAATGGGGTAGCAGAGAGAAAGAATAGACATCTCCTAAAAGTTGCTAGGAGTATGATGATGGCAATGAATGTCCCAAAAACATTGTGGGGACAAGCAGTTTTGACGGCTGCTCACTTAATCAATAGGATGCCTTCGAGTGTATTGAAATGGAAATCTCCGCGTGAGATACTGAAGGGAGACAACGGGGGGACCTTACCATTGAAGGTGTTTGGCTGTGTATGTTTTGTGAAGGACAATGCACCATCCGTTGGGAACCGACCCCGGATCGTGAAGTGTATGTTCGTGGGATACTCTGGCATACAGAAAGGGTATGTCTGTTGGAGCCCAGTGAAAAAAAGATTGTTTGTCAGTATGGATGTGCGGTTTCGAGAGCTCGAGCCATACTACACATTGGGGGTAACTTCACCCTTTGGAGACTCGTCCGATACTGGAGGTATGAGGCGAGAGGGGGAGAATGGTGAGAGCTCAAGGGGGTCAATCCCAATTTCGGTCCCTTACTCAGAGGAGCAGGAGGATGAAGACGAAGGGAAGGAGGAGGAGACAAGGGGTGCTAAGCCTACAGTTCAGGGGGAGTTGCCTACAGCTCAGGGAAAGTTACGTACATACAGAAGGAGGGGGAAACAGCCAGAGGTGCCTACAGTGCCAGATGTGCCTACAGTGCCAGTGCCCAGTCCCTCGTCCCTCTCCGCTCCAACTCTTGAAAAATCTACACCATCCTCCACTTCATGTGATATCATTCCTTCTACTGCTACCCCTCTGCCCACACCAGTGTCTGTAAGGAGGACTACTCGCAGTAATGCGGGTAATCCTCCTGACAGATATGGTTGGGATCTTGCTTAATTTGTTTCCTATTCTAATATATCCCCTTCACATGGAGCATTCATTGCATCATTAGATTCTGTTACTATACCTAACAACTGGCAGGCTGCTAAGAAGGACTCAAAGTGGAAGGCAGCCATGCACGAGGAGCTGGGGGCTCTCGAGAAGAACCACACATGGGAGTTGGTGACACTGCCAGCAGGAAAAAGAATAGTGGGATGTAAATGGGTGTTTACCGTGAAGCAAAATCCAGAAGGACATGTTGAACGCTACAAGGCACGACTGGTGGCAAAAGGGTACAGCCAGACATACGGCATTGACCACGATAAGACTTTTGCACCAGTGCGAAGATGAGCACTGTTCGGACACTGATCTCTCTCGCAGTAAATAGTGGATGGAAACTACACCAACTAGACGTGAAGAATGCGTTTCTTCATGGAGATCTAGTGGAGGAGGTGTATATGGAGATACCACCGTGATTTGGCACGGGAGCAGTGGGTAAAGTCTGCAGGCTGAAGAAGTCTCTGTATGGGCTAAAGCAGTCTCCCCGAGCATGGTTCGACAGGTTCAGGAGGGCTATGGTTGGTATGGGATACAAGCAGATCAATGCCGACCATACTGTGTTCTTTCGAAGAAGTGGGGGCCACATCACTATGCTTGCAGTGTATGTAGATGATATGATCATCACAAGGGATGATGAGAAAGAGATTGCCCAGCTCAAGGTGAGATTGAGCAAAGAATTTGAAGTGAAGGATCTGGGTCAGCTTTGATACTTTCTTGGAATAGAGATAGCTCATAGAGCGGAGGGGATTGTTCTCTCCCAGAGGAAGTATGCACTGGATCTTCTTGTAGAGACAGGAATATTGGGGTGTAAACCTGCTACTACACCCATCGATCAGAGGTTCAAGCTGATTGCTGAGGCAGGAGAACCAGTTGATCGTGAGAGATATCAGAGGCTGGTTGGTAGGTTGATCTATCTGAGTCACACACGTCCAGACATTTCATTTGCGGTGAGCGTGGTGAGCCGCTACATACATGACTCGAGGAAGGGTCATATGAATACAGTATATCAGATCCTGAAGTATCTGAAGGGTGTCCTTGGCAAAAGGCTGATATTCAGGAGGAGTGACCATGTGAACATTGAGGGCTACTGTGACTCAGATTGGGCTAGCTGTGGAGATAATAGGAGGTCTACCTCAGGGTACTGTATATTTATAGAAGGCAACTTAGTCTCTTAGAAAAGCAAGAAGCAATCTGTGGTGGCAAGATCAACAGCTAAAGCAGAGTACAGAGCAATGGCCGTGGGGGTTGCGGAGTTGATGTGGCTGAAGAGCATGTTGGTGGAGCTAAAGCTAGATCAAGGGGCCAAGATTAGGTTGTGGTGCGACAACAAGTCAGCTATCAGTATTGCCAACAACCCAGTGCAGCATGACAGAACCAAGCACATCGAGATTGACAGGTTCTTCATCAAAGAGAAGCTGAACAGTGGGCTACTAGAGGTAGGTCATGTTCCAACTAAGGATCAGGCTGCAGACTGCTTGACTAAAGGACTTAGCTCAGTAGACCTAGCTAGAGGGTGTGACAAGATGGGCTTAATAGATATCTTTCGCCCATCTTGAGGAGGAGTATTGAGAGTTATTTCTTTATGTTAGATAGGAATAGACCCCTTTTATTTAGTCCCACATCGGATAGAGTAAAAGAATGAGACCACTCCTCTTGTATATATAGACCCAATACTAATGAATAAAATTGCACATTTCTCTTGATTTGCCCTGTTTTTAACAACACCACAGCCTAAAACTCTTAGCACCCGATGCATAACCTAGGAATATGCACTTCTTTACTCGAGGCTCAAATTTTCCTTGACTAATAAGCACATATGCAGGGCAACCAAATATTCTAAGATTAGAATACTCCGTAGGTTTATTGAACCAAACCTCCTCTGGAGTTTGACAACCGATAGCAGTAGATGGTGACCGATTCACTAAGTAACAAGCCGTGTTCACCGCTTCCACCTAGTATTCCTTGCTTAAAACTACATTGAACAATATACAACGAGCTTTCTCTAAAAAAATTTTGTTCTTATGTTCTACTACTTCATTCTATTGTGGTGTACAAGGGACTGTGTGATGTCTGATAATTTCCTCATTCTTACAGAACTCATTAAATTCTCCTCCACAAAACTCAAAACTATTACCTATTCTAAGCCTCTTAATCAGCCTCCCAGTCTGCTTCTCAATCAAAGACTTTCACTACTTGATAGCCACAAACACTTCATCTTTATATCTCAAAAAGTAGACCCAAACCTTCCTAGAGTAGTCATCAATGAAAGTCAACAAATATCTTGAACTACCACCCTTCGAGACAACTTGAGAAGGTCCCCAAAGATCTGAATGAATATAATTCAAAGTACGTTTAGTCTAATGCACTGCAGTTCTGAAGCTGATACTTTTCTGCTTTCCAAAGATACAATGCTCACAGAACCGTAATTTTCCTGTGCTATGTCTGTATAAAAGACTCTTCTTGCTTAACTCGGCCAATCAGCGCTCACTCATATAACCAAGCCTCATATGCCATAATCTGGTAGTATTTGCTCCTCATATCGATGACACCACTGTAGCTGAACCGGTAACGGTAGAACCCCGTAAAACATTCAAATTGTCGATTTTCTTTCTCTTCATAATCATAAGAGAGCCTTTTGTAGCCCCAAGAACTTCACCTTTACCTGAAAAATTACACCCAAGACTATCAAGAGTGCCCAAAGAGATGAGATTCTTCGTTAAATCTGAAACATGTCTAACATCAGTCAAGGTCCTGATGACTCCATCATGCATTTTAATTCGAATTATCCCTTTCCCAGCAGTCTTACATGAGACGTTATTCCACATGAGAATAACTCTACCATCAACAGCTTCATAAGTGGTGAATCGGTCCCGATTAGGACACATATGATAGGAACAACCAGAATTCAAAATCCAATCATGCTCCTATTTTTCTCATCGATAACTAATAAAATCACATCTTCAGCAACACCAACTTTAGCGGAATCCTCCTTTGGTGTCTCTTCATACTCTTCTTGTTTCTTCTTATTCTTCAACCTGTAACAATCGGCCTTGATGTGCCCTTTTTTCTTGCAATATCTGCAGGTCAGATTTCTATGCTTCGACTTATACCTGTTACATCCAAAGCCCATTTCTTTCGATTTTCCTCGAACAAATAAGCTATAAGCTTTTTCACCACTTTCACTTGTGGTTAACTCTTTGTCAATTTTCTCCTTATTCAACAAGTTCTCTTTAACGTCCTTAATGCCAATAGAATCTCGACTGTAAATCATAGTATCCCTGAAGTGCTTGTAGGAAGGCAGGCAAAGAACACAATAACAATAGGACTTAGTCTTCATCATCGATCTTAACATCAATCTTGCTCAAATTTGTAATCACAGAATTAAATTCATCAATATGAGATTTAATGGTTGTACTTTTTGACATTTGAAGTGTGTACAAACGCTGCTTTAAGAGGAGGCGATTAGTGAGTGACTTCGTCAAATACAAATCCTCCAACTTAGATCATAGATTAGCAGTTGTCTTCTCCATAAGAACTTCCTGCAAAACTTCATTTGTTAAACATAACTGGATTGCTGTGAGAGCTTTATCATCCAACTCATTCCAGCCTTCCTCTGTCATGGTAGCCGGTTTATTTGACTTTCTGAATAAAGCCTTCTTCAATCCGCTCTATGTCAATACGGCGATCATCCTAACTTGCCAAAGCCTAAAACTATTATTGCCGTCAAACTTCTCAATATTCCATTTCATAGTGGTTGTCGTCATCTTCTAGTCTGATCGATAGCTAAGGGCTCTGATACTAATTTGTTATGACAAAACTCCATGATAAACTAATATCAATCTCGCAAAAGCACGAAAAATATGGAGAACACAAGAACACACAAATATACGTGGTTCGGCTTATAGCCTACATCTACGCGCTAAGGAGGAGAATAGTTTTACTAACAATTGTGAGGAATACAATGTGAAGATCTCTCAATCAGTAATCCCTAACACACACCTAAAAGGCCTAATACAATCTCACTCAAACAAAGAAATAGAAGAGAGCGGAAAAAGTGTGACAAATAGACTTCACGAGAGAACCCTAGATTCTCTGTTTCAGATTGGTGCTTTGGCCTGCAGAATTTTTCGATTGATACTTGCTGCCACCGACCCCAATGCAATCCTCATCTAATGGCATATTTAAAGGCAACCATCCCTAACAATTATTGTCATAATAGAAGTCCTCTAGCTACTAAGAATTATATTACAAAAGCAACTCCATCACAAGTTGGATTGCTGCTTGCCACAAGCCTAAAGTCCATGTAACGTTGGACTTTATTAACTTAAGTAAATCAGACTTGAAGTCCCTGGGCCATAATCAATGGGAAAGCTCCCCTATTAGAATTAGGATTTGAATCATCCATAACATTTACTTTTGATCCATAAATGGTGTCTAGAAGAGCATATTATGCACAATAGCACATGTTGAATAATTTCTCTAAGCAAGTGATATGCATTCTATTCAACCTCATACATCTGAACTTTATGCGCCATTGCCATGACATGTTCTTAAAACAAAGGGAATAGTACTTACTTCAGGAAATATTGCGATGCAACTGCAAATAATGGGATAAATTTTGGCTTCTGCAGAAAGGCATATGTAACAGAATCAATGCTCATGCATACGACCATTCTTTTCACCACTTCGAACAAATTCAGTGATGCTGTGATGCTAGAAGATTTCATGGCCTTTGACAATTGATTGACGAGGAAAGGGAAATTTTGTTCAAAAGAGATCTAAGTTGTATGGGTGTCACAACATTTTTCACCTTTTTAATAAATTCTTGATCTTAGTTCCTTCGGACCTTCGGAAGTGCTCGCCCTTATTAACACTTGATTCTTTGGAGGAAAAAAATTATGCAGTCAAATATTTGATGAGTAGACATCTTTTTCCAAGGCATCTTTTTGATGAGAATTCCCTTGTACATGCAAGGTAAAGAAAATCCTCTACAATTAGCTTATTTGTTTTCTTACTTCAAATGAAGGATGAATTGCCAATGAATTGATAAGATAGACCCATAGTGTTGGAAGAAGATGCCAGTTACTATTAAGGTTCCTCTTTTTGCAGATAACAGTGAGTTTCTTTGATAGGGAAGTTGATCACAGTGACTTCGCTCCATATGATATGAGATTTCTACACATTTATACTTCATTGAAAAGTGACTTTTAAGGTGATTTGAGCGAACTAGTAGACAAAGGAAGCCTTCATGGATTAAAGTTGAATTAAACACACATCAGGTTGGCATAGTCATGGCAAGTTTAACAAAATTAATCACCACGATATGAGACATTCAACATGCAGTTTGCACGACCATGCCAAGGCCGAATAAAACAGCAGAACATGAGACCAAGTAATAGTATGGGCTTAGCACTATTAAGTCATAGGGAAGGATATCATTATCAAACCAGTCAAGAAAAAAGAGAGAATAGATAAACAGATAGAATTGCTTAAAAAAAATCATTACCAGGAAAACGTCTGTCAAGAACTCAAACTTCACATAAGCAATCAAACGTATTTACTGCAAGAAAAAATAGGTGGCATTAGCATAACTTAAAAATTAAATTCTTAACAAACTGCAGAAGAAATTCAGCATAATCACACCTAGAAACCGGCTGCAGGAATATCACTATGCTGACACCACTTCAAAAACTGTATATAAAAGGGTAAAAACAAAATTTTAGTTCAATTGAAAATACAGATGTGTCAGCCTGAAGAACATTGGTGAGATCTGAGTCTGTTCACCTCATTCAGAATACTTTCAGATTGTTGTTACACTGTTGTGGTTGTTATAGTGTATTTTCAGATTGCAATAATTATGCTTTGGTGGGATTTTTTACAAGAGTGTAGATGAAGTTGAGAACAGATGACTGATTGTTTACCTTATTTATTTTACGATTAGTTCACACTGTATATTTGATTTCATACCACAGTTATCTAATTTTTGTGCAAAGCCAAATTCATATTTCTCTTCATCTACTTTGGTTCCACACTACAACCTGGCGTACTTCTGCTGAGACCAAGTCAGGAGCATGAAAGCCTATGTCTCTGAGAACTAGCACTAAAGAATATTATCTAAAATAATTTTCCATCCAGCTGAGTCACCAATCCTACTTGAGCACATGAACTAATGTGATCATCATCGTGAAGGAACACGGAAAAATCAAAAGAAAAATCGAATACAAACAACGACAACAACAACCGATTTTTTATGCCAAATTTAAACAATAAAAATTGATTCACAATAATCTCTATTTAGGTAAAAAAAAAACAATATACAAACGCATGGGTGAAAAGTATATATAATATCATTGTTTATATCTATAAGGTTAAATGGGTAAATAGGGAGGAAATAAACATCTCCATTTAACCACCATTTAGATTATGCGTGTTGATTATGGTTAAATGTTTACTTTACGTTACCATAATGTTAATGTTTCCTTTATGTTACCATAACTGAAACTCACTTAACATTTTAGAAATTTTGAGAGCCTCAGCCCAATCATAAATTTGTTCTATCGTGATGTCAAAGTATTTGTTACTCTTAGAGCACGAGTGTGCTCCATAGGAGAATACATGAGACCAGTATTCTGTGAGAGCTTTCCAAATTAAGCTCCTTCACTATCTCTCACCTGTCGTGAAACATCACCTTATGTCCTCCATGAATATAGTATACTTTCTTAGAATGATCTGTATCCAAATTGCTGAAAAAGTGGTTCCTTATAATTCCCCAGCCATTAAAGAAAATGCGAAGATGTCACCTAGTGCACTTGGCTGTTACTCTTGTTTAGTAATGGAGACAAAGGAGATAGACCCAACATGACTAATCAACAAAACCAGACAATCTCAGTGATCCTGCTCACCAAAACAAATTACAACTTTGATGGCTATTTGGTATTTGTGACTGATGCCAAACTTAATCCTATCAAGTCATCTTCGATTCTTTTGAATATCATGTTGTCTGTCTGGTGAGTGGAGATATTTACACAGAGGAATAAGAAGGAGAAATAAATTTGTCTATGTCTGTCTGGTGAGTGGAGATATTTACACAGAGGAATAAGAAGGAGAAATAAATTTGTCTATGCAAAGTAACTTTTCATTAGAGACTTATATACACAGACTGGCAATCAAGACACTGCTGCCAGAAATGATGTGAGAACATTAAAGGTTGCTCACAGTTGCAGGAGCGAATGGAGGCTGTAATCGTGAAACGTTATCTCTGATGATTGTCATGTCTCCTTGCCTAGTTTGAAAAAGAAAACAATGCGACTTCAACTATTGATGTCTCTCAAAATATATTGCTTCTTCTTTTAATGGAACAAAAATTAGCTGCCGGTTCAGGTTGAGGGTGCCACTATGGACCCGGATACAAGCATGGCAAAATGTTCTACTAGTTCATTATTTTTAAATTGGGGCTCTTTGCTAATCATTGGTCTAACACCTCGTTGGCCTTATCAGATATATCACACTAGTAAGATTTTTTTTTTTTAATGTAAATTTCACAAACCCTTGTGAACTTTCAGCTTTTCTCACCAGACTCCCTACGTATAATTGGAAAATAACCGTAAAACAAATTTAAAAAAACCATGAATTGGGGTGAAGAGGGGGTACACTGAATGGAAAATGCTTAAATTTGGAATTTTTTCTCTCGAGGACATTAGTTATTTACCAATTACAGGTAGGGGATCTGGTGAGAAAAGTTCAAAGTGTAGGGGGATTTTGTGAAACACCTCAAAGTTTAGATGAGTTTTGTGACATAGAAAAAAAATTCAGGGGGTTATGCAAAACTAACCAAAGTTCAAGGGGGTTTTGTGAAATTAAAGCTTCAAAAAGAAGAAGATGATGATTATATGATATTCCAACATTTACCTAAGGAGGAAGTTCTTATATGATAATCAAAAAGTCCATTATCATCCTTCGATTGGACTATCAAAATTATTTCTATCGATCTGCTTGACAGAGCATGTAAATACACCCAAGCTCCCAGCCTCCTACGGTCAGCCAGATTTAACTCTTCATTCAATGATTAAAAAGTTAATGTTGTTGCGGTATAACTGCAGATCAGTTGAAAATAACAAGATCATTGATGTAATAGTATTTAGACAACAAAGATCAGCGTAAACAGCTTGTCAATTATCCAATCAAATAGCAGAGAGCTCGCTCTTCTATATCCGGTAAGAAAATTTGACATTTGAAATATTTTTCATCCGGGCAAATGCTAGAACTATGAGAGAGAGAAAATGTAGAGCTTAAAGATATGAGGATATTGCAGTTCTAATAAATTTACATAAACGAATGCAACATTTTTGTTATAAATGAGACTCAACATCACATGATTCATGAGCCTCATAGTAACAGAAAGGTTAATTTAGTGAAGAGATAAGAAAGCTAATGAAGAGGCGCTTATGAATGTGAGTAAGGTTACAGCTAACCCAAAACCCAACCTCTTTAGTCAAACCATCCAAACTCAGTTGCCACATGGATGCAGAACCCGAAAGTCTTTCCAAAACAAATTGAATTGAAGCCGTATGTGGTTAAAGTAGTTACTGTCTCAATCCTTGGCTGGGCTTAAGCTGTACCAAAATCTATTCCTGATAATAATCACAACAAGCCCACACATAGATATTTTCTCCTCTCCTATAAAAAACCCTTCATCCTCTTCTACCAGTATGCCCTTCCATTGAAACACAAACTGAGGCATCACCATCATCATCATTATGGCCAACAGAAAAACCATAGCTAATCACGCCTTCAACATGGCCAAATCCTCCTCCTCCTCTTCTCGCACAACCACCACAATAACTAGTAATGGCGAAGCATGCAAAGGTCATCTTTGCCGATTCTTCTTTAAGTCCGCTGCGCCTGCTGAAGGGCTGTATCCATATTTACGAACAGGCGACAAGCTTGTGGATGTTGGGATAGTGACAGCCATCACTATCAAATAGTGTGTTAGGCACCGAATTCGATTTTTTAGGCACCGCTTTGTTGAAAACGAAAAGAAAACAGCCGCATTGTTTGAAAAAATTAAGCGAAGTTTGCCTATAAATAGAAATGATCAAAAGAACAACATCCATCCTAAAAACAATTCCAATTTCCACATATAGAAGAGTGAGAGAAAAATAGAGAGAGTTTCTCCTTGTAAAGAGAGATCGTAACTCCTAAATTTTTCTCAAAGTGGATTCTTCTATTCTTGCCCGTGGTTTTTCCCCAAATTTGTTTAGGGGGTTTTCCACGTAAATCTATGTGTTCAACTTTATTATTTCTGCACTACTTTAGCTGCGACCTGCTCTATCGGGCCCGGATTTGTCCCAACAAGTGATATCAGAGCCTGACTTAGGGTGCGTGTATCTGCTTATCGTATGCTTTGTGGCTGCCACCAAAGGTGGATCCTCCACATCAGAAAATAAGCTAGATTATTATTTACCTTATAAAAGGCACAGGGTATTGTTCACAAATACGGTACTATTCACAAGTACGGCACTATTCACCGATAAGGTTACTGTTCATAAATATAGTTAATATTTACGTGAGATAGTAAGAAGTTACTGTTCGTGGTAGAAGCAATGGCGGCGAAGTTCGAGATCGAGAAATTCAACGGGAGTAATTTCTCACTGTGGAAGTTAAAGATAAAGACTATTTTGAGAAAAGATAATTGTCTAGCGGCCATTGGTGTAAGGCCGGAGGACATCACAGATGACAAGAAGTGGAACGAGATGGACAAAAATGCTATTGCTAATCTCCATCTAGCACTAGTAGATGGGGTGCTGTCAAGCATAGAGGAGAAGAAAACAACAAAGGAGATCTGGGATACTCTAACAAAACTATATGAGGCAAAATCCCTGCACAATAAAAATTTTTTAAAAAGGAGACTTTACACTCTAAGGATGGCGAAATCTACATCGATGATCGACCACATCAACACCCTAAATACACTGTTCTCCCAACTCACAACGTTGGGGCATACAATCGGTGTGAATGAACGTGCAGAACTTCTACTTCAAAGTCTACCGGACTCGTATGATCAGCTCATCATTAACCTAACAAACAACGTTCTTACGAACAATCTAGTCTTCGACAATGTTGCAGCCGCTGTTCTGGAGGAAGAAAATCGAAGCAAAAATAAGGAAGACAGGCAGACAAGTTCGCAACAAGCGGAGGCCTTATTGGTGACAAGAGGAAGATCAATGGAACGTGGCTCCAGTGGGAGTCATACCCATGGTAGATTAAAATCAAGAAGTAAGAAGAATATCAAATGCTACAACTATGACAAAATGGGGCACGTGAAATCGGAGTGTTGGCACAATAAGACGAGTGGTGATAAAAAGTCTTCAGAGCCATCAACCTCTTAAGGATGCGCTGTCAGCACATCAGATGATGGTGAAATTTTATACAGTGGATTAACCACTGTTAATGAAGAAAGAAAAAGGTATACTGATATCTGGCATTTAGATTCAGCAGCCTCCTGGCACATGACCTCCCAGAGAGAATGGTTTCACAAATATGAATCTATCTCAGGGGGATCTGTATTCATGGGCAATAATCATGCCTTAAAAATTTTTGGTATTAGCACTATCAAAATTAAAATGTTTGATAGTACAATACGCACCATTCAAGATTTACGGCATGTGAAGGGCTTGAAGAAGAATCTATTGTCTTTAGGACAATTGGATGAGCTCGGATGCAAGACTCATATAAAAAATGGGATCGTGAAGATTGTTGGAGAGGCGCTTATTATGATAAAAGGAGAAAACATAGCTGCAAATCTATAGATGCTCAAAGGAGAAACCCTGCAGGAGGCTGATTCATGTGGCATCAACTAGCCGTGGAGAAGAACAAATCATGATGTGGCACCGTAAACTATGCCACATGTCAGAACGAGGCTTGAAGATTCTCTCCCATCTGAAGCTGCTTCCTGTGCTCAAATCGGTAGCTCTTCCTTTCTGTGAGCATTGTGTTACAAGTAAGCAGCATCGAACATCGAGTTCTGGAAGTAATGCTACTCTGGAACTGGTTCATTCTGATGTATAGCACCAATTAGATCCATGGGAGGAGCAAAATACTTTGTGTCCTTTATTAATGATTATTCGAGGAGATGTTGGGTGTACCCTATTAAAAAGAACGCAGATGTGTTCTCAGTCTTTAAGGCTTACAAAGCGCGAGTCGAGCTTGAATCTGAAAAGAAGATCAAGTGCTTAAGATCAGATAATGGAGGAGAATACACAGACGGTAAATTTCTTACATTCTGCAAGCAAGAAGGCATCAAAAGATAATTCAATACTGCATATACTCCTCAACAAAATAAAGTAGCGGAGCGGATGAACAGAACTCTGTTGGAAAGAACAAGAGCAATGTTGCAACTTTAAATCTGGATAAAGTCTTTAGGGCGGAAGCAGTAAAAATCGTCTGTTATGTGGTGAATCGATCTCCATCAACCACGATACAATTAAAGACGCCGATGGAGATGTGGACTGGCAAGCCAACTGATTATTCAAACCTCCATATATTTAAAAGTTCAGTGTACTTAATGTACAATGCCCAAGAAATTACAAAGCTGGATTCAAAATCTAGAAAATATATATTCTTGGGGTATGCTGATGGAGTAAAAGGGTATCACTTGGGGATCCCACTATTCGCAAGGTTATCGTCAGCAGAGATGTTATCTTTGTAGAGAACCAACTACAAAGAGAAGAGAAAGAAAGCAATTCAAGGAAGGACTCAGAGACTGTAGCTGTTCAGGTAGAAGATGATCCAAATTCTTCTGAAGCAACACCAGAGCATGATGTACAAGAACTAGTCCAGTCCGAGGCTCCAGAAGTTCGAAAGTCAACTCGTGAGATAAGACCACCGACTTGATACTCGGAGTATATTACGGAGAGCAATGTTGCATACTATCTTCTAACAGAGGATGAAGAGCCATCAACTTTTCATGAAGCTATAAATAGCACAGATGCATCTTTGTGGATGGCAACAATGCAGGAAGAAATTGAAGCTCTCCATAAGAATAAGACTTGAAAATTTATATCACTACCACAAGGAAGAAAGACCATTGAAAACAAATGGGTCTATAAGATCAAGCGAAATGGCGATGATCAAGTGGAGCGATATCGTGCTAGATTGGTGGTAAAAGGATATGCTCAGAAAGAAGGTATTGATTTTAATGAAATATTTTCTCCTATAGTTCGACTAACAACAGTTCGGATAGTTCTTGCTATGAGTACTATATTTGACTTACATCTAGAGCAGCTAGATGTGAAAACAGCATTTCTTCATGGAGGTCTTGAAGAAAAAATTTATATGTTCCAACCAGAACGTTTTGAAGAAAAAAGAAAAGAGAACTTGATTTGCATGTTAAACAAATCTCTGTACGGTCTAAAACAGGCGCCGAGGTGTTGGTACAAGAGATTTGATTCATTCATCATGAGCCTTGGATACAACAGACTTAACTCAGACCCCTGTGCATATTTCAAGAGGTTTGGTGAAAATAACTTTGTTATTTTATTATTGTATGTTGACGACATGTTGGTTGCAGGCCCCAACAAAGATCGTATCAAAGAATTGAAGGCACAATTGGTTAGGAAATTTAAAATGAAGGATTTAGGATCCGCAAACAAGATTCTAGGGATGCAAATTTACCGAGACAGAATTAATAGGAAGATTTGGCTTTCTCAAAAGAATTATTAGAAGAAAATCTTGCGGCGCTTCAACATACAAGATTGTAAGTCAATTTCTACCCCACTTCCTGTTAATTTCAACTTATCCTCCAGTATGAGTCCTAGCAGTGAAGAAGAGAGGATGGAGATGTCTCGAGTACCATATGTATTAGCAGTGGGAAGTTTATTGTTCGCTATAATTTGTACAAGACCAAACATTGCACAAGCAGCGGGAGTGGTTAGTCGATACATGACAAATCCTGGTAAAGAGGATTGGAATGCTGTAAAGAGGATCCTAAGATACATCAAGGGGACTTCAGATGTTGCATTATGTTACGGGGGATCAAATTTTATTGTCAATGGATATGTTGATTTTGATTATGCGGGTGATCGTGATAATAGCAAATCCACCACAGGCTATGTGTTTGCACTTGCTGGTGGAGCTGTAAGCTGGGTTTCAAAACTGCAGTCAGTTGTGACCACATCAACAACAGAAGCAGAATATGTGGCAGCTACACAAGCTAGTAAAGAGGCAATATGGTTGAAAATGGTGCTGGAGGAACTCAGGCATGAACAAAAGAAGATTTCTCTGTTTTGTGACAGCTAGAGTGCTTTGCATTTGGCAAGAAATCTAGCCTTTCATTCAAAGACAAAACACATTCGAGTTCAATACCACTTCGTTCGTGAGAAAGTGGAAGAAGGAATAGTAGATATGCAGAAAATTCACACCAAAGACAACCTAGCAGATTTTCTAACAAAAGCAGTCAATATTGACAAGTTTGTTTGGTGTCGATCCTCCTGTGGCCTGATGGAGACGTGAGCAACATGAAGATGGCAAGATAGAAAGAATGGTATGAAGATATGATTGATTTTCAATCAAATCTTCAAGTGGGAGATTAATGGGATAGTGACAGCCATCACTATCAAATAGTGTGTTAGGCACCGAATTCGGTTTTTTAGGCACAGCTTTGTAGAAAACTAAAAGAAAACAGCCACATTGTTTGAAAAAATTAAGCGAAGTTTGCCTATAAATAGAAATGATCAGAAGAACAATATCCATCCCAAAAACAGTTCCAATTTCCACATATAGAAGAGTGAGAGAAAAATAGAGAGAGTTTCTTCTTGTAAAGAGAGATTGTAACTCCTAAATTTTTCTCATAGTGGATTCTTCTATTCTTGCTCATGGTTTTTACCCCAAATTTATTTAGGAGATTTTCCATATAAATCTGTGTGTTCAACTTTATTTTTTCTGCACTACTTTAGCTGCGACCCTGCTCTATCGGGCCCGGGCTTGTCCCAACAGTGGACAGAATCCGAACTCCATCGAAGAGAGAGGAATTGAGAGAAGGGGTGAATTATATATCGATAACGGATACAAAGAAGGTGCTGAGAGCTTCACATATGGAGGCAGTGCGGGCAAAGCTGAGGGGATTAAACAAGAGTCAGGTGTCATACTCGGAGTTTGTAGATATATGTTGTGGTGTTGCTGGGGGTTTTGAGCAAGGGATGGGTGTTGCTAAGCTTCTTGATGACTCGGGTGCTGTTATTGCTTTGGGGAATGTCGCCTTTCTTCGCCCTGATCTGGTAATAATTTTTTCTTAATATTTAGTTTATAATATTAATATTGATTTTTTCTACAAATTATGAGTTAGTTTTGTGATCCTTTCGCTGGGGATTGGACTTGAACTAATGGACAAATTTGAATAGCCGTAACATTAGGAACCACCATTTTTCAGCTCACAGTCGCAGTCACTCACAATCACAGCATGTTGGGTCTCATAACAAACAGCCTTTAATGCCTTAGCCAATATTGATACCGAACTTGATTTTTTTTCCCCTCATACTTGTATATGCTTAGTCATTTTCTTTGAATTTGAAGGTAGCAAGAGCGATCGAGAGTGTGATGCCCCTCTCAACAACGAAAGACAACAAGAACGATCCAAGAACAGACGAGCTCAAAGCAATGGAAGAGAAGAAAGCTGAGATAGATGAAAAGGCAGAGGCACTAGTGAAGAGAGAGCTATGGTCTGTGTTGGGATTGCTGCTACTACAAACAACTGGATTTATGCGCCTAACTTTTTGGGAGTTGTCGTGGGATATTATGGAGCCTATTTGTTTTTACATCACTTCTTTTTATTTCATGGTGAGCTGTGCTTTTTTTTCTGAGGACGTCGAGGGAACCTTCGTTTGAGGGATTCTTCAAGAGTTGGTTCTCTGCGAAGCAGAAGCGGCTCATGAAGACGTACAATTTTGACATGGAAAAGTACAACAAGCTCAGGAGAGCTTTTCATGGTCCCATTCCGCAACCCATATCAAACTCAGGTTGCAATTGCCAACACAAGGAGAAGAGCTTGCTAGGTTTTGGTAATTTGTAGAAGAACAGGAGCAGGGTTGTAGATATAATTTTCAAACTAATCGAGAAAAGAGAGTGAGAGAAAAGTTGGGAATAGTTACTAGAAGTAGTGTCTACAGTGTCTTCTATTGAGATCAATGACGGACTCGCAGCAATTCTCTTTAGACTATTTCAGTAAACAAGGACTGGAGTAACTAAGGGTCTGTTTGGCTCTTTTTTTTTAACCCATGTGAATGCTACAGTAATACGAAATGCGTGGTCCACTTAAGCCTGACAGCTACAGTAAAACATCCCTAAAACTGCTCCTCCTGTTGGGAATTGACAAGAGGCTGTTAACTCAGTTTTTTATTTGCCACATCAGATCCCAGTTTGGCCAAACAAACACCGTTTTTTACGTAATACTGTAGAAGCATGATAGCTACAGTATTACACCACCCAAAACAGCCTCAACCAAGCAGACCCTAATATAAGCAGTAAAATCCCTTAAACACAAACAATTGAAGCAGGGGAATAAAATCTTAAATCCCTTTGCTTTAAACAAATCTAGACAACATAACCAAACAAGGAAGGTCAGGAAACTAATCTGATCAGCTAGTTGGAAGGAGTTGGTGATGGACTATAAACTTTCAAAAGGGAAGAAAAACTCTCTCCTTTTATGTTGAACGGAGGAATTTCCTTGATCATACAAATATAAGATATTTCTTATGGACAAGCATCAAGGATTAGAACCTTGGATGATAAATAAAACTAAAGTTGGAATTGAAATTCCACCAGAATTGCTAGCAATTGATATGATTGAACCGACTTTTGCATCTACCTTATAGGAATCCCAATCAACTTGAACTCTACCAGTGAAATGAACGTGCCCAATATGTTGAGCTTGGCACTAAATACTAAACTATGGACATCTAACATGAAACTCTGGTCAGAATTGTATGATACTTTTCATTAACTAAACAAAATCCCAACAAGAGTGAGGAGAACTTCTCAGAGAGTACATAAAAAAAAACTATATCAAAAGAAAAATACTAGGAATAGAGCTGATATCATCCAACAAAATGTTCCTCAGCGGAAGTCGGGGTCACTAGCGCCTTATAGAACGAGATCAATGTCTCCAGATTTACTCACAACAATGCCTTAGACTCAACTTCGATTAGAAATCCATTATTGGGATTTCATTTACTCCCACTTTATTCGTTCCCAGCATCTGAACAAGGTCTTACAAATGTACAATTTTTTTATCTTCTGCTACTTGCATGCTCCAATTGAATTTGGAATTGGATTCTAAACTTAGAATGTCAGAGTAAAAACACGCCTTTGACAATCAGACAATTTTGTAATCCCTACTTTAGATCCGTAAATGGTGTCTAAAAGAGCATATAATGCACAGTGACCAAAGATTTAGTGGGGCTTCATGAGAGAGTGTTAATGATTTCTCTAAGGCAAGTTATATGACAAAATCAGGGAACAGTTCTTAATTGAGGAAACGTTGCAACTCTGGTGCAAAAATTTGGTTTCCACGGAAAGGCATATGTACCAGAATCAATGCTCATGCATAAAATCATTCTTTGCACCCCTTTGAACAAATTCAGTTATGCTAGAAGATTTCATGGATTGTTGACATAGTTGATTGATGAGGAAAAGGCAAATATTGTTCAGAACAGAGATCTAACAGAGTGTCACAACATTCTCACCTTTTAACAGCATAGTTCTTGATCTTAGTTCCTTCTGAACGTGCTCTCCCTTATTCAGCTTGATTCTGGAAGAAACCAATTATGCATTGTCAAATGAATGATGGGTGTCTACCAAAGCACTACTTTATTTCACAATAGACAGTGTAGCCAACAATTCTATAGTCATGCATGCTATTAAAAAAAAAAGTTATACAAGGAGGTTAATTGGTTCCTAACTTCTAATGCAGGATGAAATACCATGTGGACTGGTAAGATAGACCCATACTGTTGGAAGAAGACGCCAGTTAAGATTATGGTTCTTCTTTTTCTAGATAACACTGAGTTCATTGCATAGGGAATTTTATCATGGTGAATTCACTCCATAAATGCGACTAGTAGAAAAAGGAAACTTGCATGGACAGGAAGCTGTACTGTACATAGCCGAGGCTAAAGTTGAACTAAACACACACCAGGTTGGTATAATCCTGACATAGTTGCACTAAACACAGCACAATATGAAATTTTCGACATGCAGTTGGAAAAATCATGACAAGGTCAAATACGACAAGAAAATGCGACAAGTAATAGGATGGGCTTAGCACTCTTAAGTCACAGGGAAAGATATCATTGCCAAACCAGTCAAGAAGAAGGAGAACTGGGATAAACAGCTAAATTGCTATAAACCTACCAGAAAAACGTCTGTCAAGAACTTTAGACTGCAAATGAGAAATCAAACGTATTTACTGCAAGGGAAAAAAAAAGGTTGAATTAGCATAACTAAAGATTAAATCCTAAACAAATTGCAGAAAAACCCAGCATAATCACACCTAGCATCTGACTGCAGGATTATCAGTATGCTGACACCACTTTAGAAACTACATAAGGATATAAACAAAAAATTAAGTTGAACTGAAGAGCATTGCTGAGATCCGAGTCTTTTCGACTCATTCAGAGTACAGATTGTTGCCGTGCTGCTGTGGTTGTTATAGAGTACTTTTAGATTGCATTGATTAATTGCTTTGGTGGGATTTCTTTACAAGAGCATAGATAAAGTTGATAATAGATGACTGATAGATTATCTTATTTGTTTTACGTTAAATTTCACATTATATTTTGATTTCATATCACGGTTATCTAATTTTTGTGTAATGCCAAATTCATATTTAACTTCTTCTACTTTGGTACCACGCTAAAACCTGACATTATTCTTGTGAGACCAAATGTCTAAGCAAAATCAATGGAATCAAAAAGTCAGCGGACAAGAGCTTCTACCCACTTAAGTTTACAAGAGCTCTAGTCCTGTGAACAAGAGCTCATATCTACTTAAGTGGATTGTGGCTCAACTCCAAAGTTTACCCCTTTTCGACTTTGATACCATGGCTATAATATTTTAGGCAGATTGATACCCTAAGGTTTCACTGCCATTTCACTTTAGTATCCATTTAATGTTAACAGAAATACCTTGAGAAGATATAAACTGTCCCCCACCGAATCCGTTCTCTCTCTTCCAAAGCACTCAGAAACCAGAGTTATTTTCCCCTTGCTCCATCTCCAAAAGTGAAATGACAATGAAACATTGGGGTATCAGGCTTTCAAAAATACAAATTCAGATTATCAAATTTAGAAGAGATTGACTTTGGGGAACAAAAGTGCAAATAACCCTATATATTCTATAAATATTCGACAAATATTCAAAGGAGATTCGTATATGAATTCTGATTCAAAGAAATTTCGAGAAGGAAATTCAAATTAGGATTCTAACTCGAACATTTTAAAAATTTCGTCCTGCTTAGTATTCGATTTAATTTGATTTGTTTCCAGCCCTACACACAAAATCCACTGCAAAAACCTGCAAACCAATTACAAGAATTTCACAAACAAGCAATGAGATCAACCAACCGACTAGCAACTCCACACAACCTATTCTAATGGAATCCTGCAGACATATTGAGCTAGTAGTACTCTTGAAATACACCGAAAATAAATAAAAAGCTGATCTTTATAACAAGTTCGTAGTACAAGCGAGAATTTAAAAGAAATTAAAATTGCAGAAAATTTCAAACTTGACATTGAAAGAACAACCAGTGGTTACTGATTCAAGCAATCCTAAAGGTTAAAAAAAATCGTTCTAAATTGTTCAACTCTCCCAGAAACAACTAAAATACAGTACCGTGGGAAAAAAAAGAATCAAGAGCTAGGGTTTTTTGCCCCCTAGGGTAAGAGTCTGTTTTAAAATTTGGGTGAAGCGGGGTCAACTATAGAAATGAAGACGGACGCGGATGGGCTTTAGTGAGTGGGCTTTTACGAGTTGTGTTTCCATTTACCTGCTTCTTAGAACTCACCTATGTCTATGCGTTCACATGCGTTGTTGTAAATATTCTGACGTGGCCCGATATTACAGTAGGGATTGTATCAGAACCATCCCATAGGATTGGGGTGATCTACACCATTAATAGCAGAGTTATAATTACCAAACTAACCCTGTAACCACCCGTGAATGGTATAAATCACCCCTTTCTATGGGGGTGTTTTGATAGAATCCTTACTCCCGATATTATCTCTTTACAAGGGTTGCCGCAAAATTATGATCTAAATATCCCTAATCATTTTCTAATCAATTTTAGGCAATATGTCCCCGACATGGCCGATATTTCTACTGATATGATGCCCGATATGTCTTTTTATATGGCTTTTCGTAAAACATTCTACCACTTTTGAAAATTTTTGGGTGGCATATCATGATTTTCCCCATATAAGATGTGACATTTGGCCTCAAAAAAAATAAGATGACATGTTGTAATATCGAGTTGGATTTATATTTGTTCTGAAAGGTTAATTAGTGATTTTAAACATATATTATTTATATTTTGTATGTTTAGTATATTATTTTAGAATATCATATTATATATTCACATCACCCAATATAGCATCCCGACATTTACTGCATATCCCCGATATTTCCCTGATATCCGCAATCTGATATGAATTTTATTCATCCGATATTTTTTCGATATCCAATATTTAAAATCTTGTTCACATGGGTCTGGAAAATTTAGAGGGTGTTTGGAGGAATTTGGATCCTCTCTACTACAAAAAAAAAAGTAGTAGAGAGGCCACTACTTTTAATCCCAACAGTTGAGTATCTAGTGGGTAACTATGATGCATTCTAAATCTGACACTCACCAGCCCCCTATATTGCACTCATTCTTAATTTGTACTCAAAAAAAATTATAACCACCTACTAGATAATCAATGGTTGTAATTAAGTAGTAGTCCCCTGACTATCTTTTGATAGCAGAGAGGATCCAAATCCATTTGGAGGGATTTATTTTAGATGTTTTAAGTTATATTAGCTTTGCTACTTTTTGTTTTTGTCATAAAAATTTATAAAACTTATTTGGATATAATCGCTTTGTTAGGTTAAGCCTAGTTTATTTAGGTGAGGTTATCGTTAATTTTTAAATGATGCGGTATACTAGCTTTTAAAAGGTATTTATAAGCCAACTTATTTGGCATTCTACAAATAGATAATACTCCTTATGAAAGTGTGAGTTTGGTAAAACCTTTCTATGGACAAAATATCCTTGAATCTTTTAGATATTACATTGCTATCATATCCTAATTAATATAAATAACAATAATGAGAAATTATAGTAAACATATTTAAATATATAGTAATTTTAGATAAAAGATAAAATTTTGATAAGAGTTGGTTTTATCTTTATATTTAACTATTTATGTAATTCTTAAAGAGATAAATAGTTGCTATCTAATCTGATATCTTAAAATTAGGAGATAAGAAATTGATAATAATGAGTTATCTTTTATCTTTAAATTTAATTATCTAAAATAATTAGTAAAGACGTGAAAAATTATTATCCTATCCTAATATTTTTAAATTACAACATCATGATAAAATATAAGGATTTAATAATTAGAAATTGCTTTTATCTTTAAATTTTATTCTTTATAATAATTAGTGAAAAGACAAAAGTTTGCAAATATTAAAGGTTTGAGGTATGTATGTTAAAACCCAACTTCTTTTTTTTAGCCCAACTTATTTTTAATTGAAAAAACTCTCTTATGGGTATGCACAAACTAGACTTTAAATTGAACAAAATATCCATCATGGTCCAACATTGAATTACATTTAGGCCGATCTAGAGTTATAAACCTTTACAGACATCCCATTTAATACCTACTGTTATCAAACTCAAATTGCATCAATCAATTATACAAGAATCATACCCGTGCTGGCACGTGGTTGTTTATAATTTTTAGGGTTTTGTATGTAATTTTTAGACTTTTAAGGTGGTTGTTTGTATTTTTCAAATTTTAAAAGACGTTGTTTGTATTTTTTGGCTTTTGCATGAGTTGCTTGCAACATTCAAATTTTTTGGATCATTGTTTGTAATTTTCAAAATTTCATGGTCTGCAAGCAATTTTAGATTTTCATAGGCCTTTTTGGCAATTTTAGATTTTAAGGAGGTTGTTTGTAAATTTCATATTTTCAAGGACTTGTTTATAGTTTTTATTTTTATTTTTTGGGTTTGTCTCTAGTTTCATGGATTAATCTACAAATATGTATGATTTTATAGATATATATCATATCATACACTTAAAAGTGTAAGTTTGAGAAAAAAATTCATGATCAATACTACCCTTAACGATTTTAGATATTATATTTTATAATGCTATCTATCCTAATTATTTTAATCCCATATAAACTATAACTTTAAATATTCAAATTACTCCCACATGAGCAGCTTCAAACTTCAAATATAATTATCCTAATCTTATGTGAACAAAAATTCAAAATTACAAAAACACCTAAAAATTTAAAATTTATAAAACTTCCTAAAAATTACAAACCTACAAACAATACACTAAAATCTCTGAATTACAAATAGTCTCCTGAAAAATTATAGAATTTGCAGAAAACACCCTTATATAGGCGATCAAAAAGTAAGCAATTGTTATCTTTAAATATATCAATAAATTTTAAACTTTTGACCTGAAAACACCTAAAAGTTTTGTAAATTGCAAAAACCTCAAATATTCAAAATTAAAAATATATATCTTGAAAGTTTCTAATTATAAACAATTTCTAATTTGTAAAAAATACCTTGAAAGTTTCAAAATTATAAAACACCTAAAATTAAAATTGATAACACCTTTAGAATTTCAAACCTAACAGTACATTGAAAATATAGGAATTCTAAATAGCCCTAAATAATTTACAATCTACAAAAACACTCTAAAAGTTTTAAAATTACAAAAAATCCAGAACTCAAAATTTATAAAGAAACACCTGATAATTTTAAACCTACTACAAGTCGCTGAAAAATTTAAAATTTGTAGAAAATATCCTGAAAGTTTCAAAACTTACAAAAAGGCCTAAAAATTCAAAATTACAAAAAGCCCTCTAAAATCAAAGATACAAACAAAACATTGAAAATCAATAAATTTAAAATTTTTTAAAAAATCTAAAAGTTTAGCAAATTGCAAAGAAGTCCCTAAGAATAAAAATTTATTGGGATTTCTACAATTATTTGATTTTCAATATAATGTTTGAAAGTTTTGAAATTTTTAGCGTATATTTGTAATTTTTGAATTTGTAGGCGTTATCTTCAATTTTGAAACTTTTGAGGGTGTCTTTTTATATAGTTTTCTAAACTTTCAGGATATTTTCAATGTAATGCATTGGTATGTCAAGCAATGATGAAGATCTTTAAGAGGACGTGATTTTTAAGAGGCCATGGTTGTAGAAGTATGCACATCAATTATTATATGCAGTAGTTTATGTATGCAAAAAGTTTTAGACAATATATATAGTAATTTGGTCTTATATGGAGAAGGATTCCGTTAACATGTTTAGAGAAGTAAACCAGTTGAACAATTTACAATATGTAGAAAACACCATGAAAGTTTTAAAATTATAAAAGAACACTCAAAACTCAAAATTCACAAAAAAAATATTCTGAGAATTTCAAACCAACAAACATTACACTAAAAATATACGAATTACAAACAACCTCCTGAAAAATTTAGAATTTATAGAAAACATCCTGAAAGTTTCAAAATTACAAAAACACCATAAAAATTTTAAAATTAATAAAAATATTAAGGACACAAAAGGTATATTGAAAATCTATAAATTTGAAATTAGTAAAAACACTGTGAAAGTTTAGAAAATTATAAAACACCCTAAAATTTTTAGGGGTATTTTTGTAATTCCTTGATTTTCATTGTAATGTTTGAAAGTTTTAAAATTTTCAGTGTGTACTTATAATTTTTGAATTTCTAGGGTATTTTTGCAATTTTCAAAACTCTTGAGTGTTTTCTTTATATATTATTGTACTATAATATAATACATTTTAGATATTCTGTATATATTACAGTAATTATCATATAATATTATATTATATTTAATTATAATATAGTATTTTAAATAATATTATACTAAATAAAAGAAAATATTATAATATTTTATGCAGTAAATTATAACCTATGATACTATATTCTAATATATTAAATTAAATATTATATTATTGAAATATTATATTACATATTTCATATATTCTATCAATTATTATATAATATGGCATCCTATTATAATATAATATAATAAATAATTAATAATATTAATTATATTATATTTTAGCATAAAGTAAAATAATGTATTATATTTTAATAACATACTAAATGATATATTAAATCTATTGGATAAATAAATTATAGTAATTATCATAAAATATAATATTATATAATAATAATAATATAATATTTTTAATAATCTTATTTTGAATAAAATAAAATATTATAATATTTATATTTATATTAAATTAAATATTACATTATTGAAATATTATATTAAATATATTGTTCGTATATTATATCAATTATTATATAATATATCATATTATTATAATATAATATAAAATATTAATTGATAACATTAAACATAGTTATAATTAATTAGTAATTATAATATAACATATTATATTTTTAGTGTAAAGTAAAATAATGTATTATATTATAATAACATATTAAATAATATACTAAACCAATTGGATAAATTAATTTAGACTTAATTAATAAATAAATATTATATTTTAATAAGGTGCCACATCATCAATTGTCCCACATGAATTGTCAAATCAAAGCTTCAAATTATCCCATTATCCCAACTTATCCCACTTTATCCCACTCAAAATATCCCTAAGGGATAGAATTATCTCATTGGAATAATTTTCCCACTTAGCCCCAATTTGTCCCAACCAGGATATGATTTTTTAGATGTATTAGGCCATGGTTAAGAAAGTATGCACATCGGGAACCATGTCGAGCTCATCATCGATATATTATCTAGCAACCGAGTTAAAATAAACACAAACTCAAAGGAAATAATCAAGCTATTTGACCACGTGCAACGCACGTGCATCCCAACTTGTAGATATGAAAAAGCTAACTTCAAAGCTAGTTTGACAAAAAATCTTAAGCTTCTCCAGACACCCTCTTAGTATAGACTAATAGACAAGTACAGAAATTAGTTTATATATTAATGTTTTGAGCTAAGTTATTTAGAGGGAAGTTTAGAAAATAATCGAGTTTTCATTCAGGACCAATACTTGTCAAGTTGAATATATAGATAAAGATAATATATCTGTGGTTTTCATAGACAACACATGTATAGTTTATATTCATGTGTTCAGCTCCTCTAAATGAGCTAACAAGTCATTTCGTTAAATGAATCACCTTCTCATATTCATTATTTTATATATTTATATATATCAGACACATGCTTGACCTAAGCTGCTATCATTGATACTGAGATTATTTACACTAATTTAAGGGTTTCAAAAGTCTTTCGAAGTAAAATTCATGTTCACTAGAAACAAACTATC
Source organism: Asparagus setaceus (assembly GCA_012295165.1). Classification (NCBI taxonomy): domain Eukaryota; kingdom Viridiplantae; phylum Streptophyta; class Magnoliopsida; order Asparagales; family Asparagaceae; genus Asparagus; species Asparagus setaceus. The sequence goes on along the minus strand of CM022706.1, from coordinate 54,735,464 downwards.
CATAAATAAAAATCAAATTGTTTCGAGATGATTTACTTGTGCATCAAGTGAGCGTAAGTCATTCAAATTTGTTTTTGTATGCATGTATGAATAATCAAAATCATTTTTATTTTCTAGGTAGTTCATATTTATTATATTATCATATCAATCAGATATACATTTAGACTCAAAAGGTAAATCCTAAATTTTGTAGGGTTTTTCATCCAACCATCTTTAAAATAGGGTGGTTACACGAGAATTACCTTCAAATTTTAATTTATTTAGAAACACCTTTAAATGGGTTTACCTTCGATTTCTAATATAAATTTTACTCTCAATACCTATAATACCCTCTTTAATCATATTGTGTTAAGCACATGCTTCCCACTTAACCCACTATTCACACTATCCTCTCTCTATTCAATCAAGTCCTAATCCTAATCTCCATTCTCAACCTTGGTCAAATTTTAGAAATGAAACTCCCCAACAGCTAATCGACTCTCTCACTTCACACATACCCCTCTTCCACTGTTATTCGCCCAACCTTCTTGGAGGATGGAGGATCTAGGGTTAGTGTTTGGGGAATTAGAGTGGAAGAGGGCGATGTGGGAGGTGAGAGAGTAAATTAGTTAACAAGAAGATTTCATTTCTAGAATTTGATTGTGGCTGGAAATGGAGATTAGGATTAGAGTCTGATTAAATAGACGGAGGAGTGAGGTTAAGGGGAAACATGTGCTTAGCGCTTGTTTTTAATGACGATATTATGAGGATTGAGGGTAAATTTAGACTAGAAATTAGCCAAAGTATTTGATTAAAAGTTAAACCCCAAATAAAGGTGGTTTCTGTATAAAATAAACTTTGGAAGTGATTTCCGTATAACCACTCTATCAATTGGTACTATCTATATTTTGTATGTTTTAAATATGATAACCTCATGATCTGTAGCAACTTGGTCTGGGTGGTGTAGTTGGTCATCACGCTAGTCTCACACACTAGAGGTCCCCGGTTCGAGCCCGGGCTCAGACATAAAATTTACAATTTTTTCATGTCACCAAATAAATATATAGTTTTTTTTTCCGGTTTTTTCACCTAATCCAATTCCTACTTAAGGATCCATAGTCAAAACTATGGATATTTTCTTTTTATCGGAGAGCGGGAGGGTGAATTCTTGTTTTCACTCAGAACATGTAATCCTTTTTTTTTCACCTAATCCAATTCCTGCGTACTTAAGGATCCGTAGTCAAAACTATGGATATTTTTGGTGCGAGGAATCTTAGCTTAGTACCGGCCAAGTAAGCCTCAGATAAATAGCACAACTGTTGCAATGTCTGATAATTAGAAATTGGAGATAGACATGTCATAGACACGAATCAAACCTTGACCTATTGAGGCAAGGCCCCAAACCCAACCGCTAGGCCACTTGCGACAAGTTTATTCAAGGTTGCTAATGTACTGCATTAGTATTTTGCTTATAGGAGAAGGATGAGTGAAACAGAGGGCTCCACCTCCTTAATTTACCAATATAATTTTACAAATTTAGGCATTTTGGCTTCGTTATATTATACTATCTACTAAAAGAATTGGAGTTTTCCACTATAGACAGCGCCTAGTCAGTCAGAGGGAATATTTAAATAATTTAATAAAGTTGGTTTGCCATTTTACTTGGGGCTTGTTTGGATTGAGGGGGTAGTGTGAGGTAAGAGAAGTTAGGGGACGCATTAATTTTGTTTGAAAATTCATTTGAGGTAGATAATGAGGGAGAAGTTAATGTAATGGAGGGAGAAAACTTGAGATTCAGTCCCCAACAAAAAAAAGGAGGGTGTTGTAATGGAGGGGAAGAGAAGTCTCGAAAAAAGAGAATATTATATAAAGATAATTTTACCTTTCTATCAAGATGAAATTTAAAAGAGTGGAATAACATGTAAAGTTATTTATATAAATTTATATATATTTCATTACACTTTATCAAACTTTTTAAACTGGGTGAAATAAGTTCCCCTTTGGTTCTCCTTAATAAATTCCCAAATAAGCTTTATATATTACCTTAACTTTTGTTAGTTTAGTTTATCTTATGTTCACTTAACTTCCTTCATTGGGGACAAATCCAAAGAGGCCCTTAATAGTCTTGTAGCTCACTTGGTAATAGACTTGACTTTAAAAAGTCTAAGATTGCATCACGTTAGAAGTTTGATACATGCATTGGCCAAATAATATTTTTTGCAACCCGAAAGATAGGCCTCAATTTTTCTACATAATAAAAAGGGGGGTTTTGCTTATAAACCCAAAGTTTACCATTTACCAAGGAACTAGGATTTTTTTTTCTACAAACCTAATGCTTAACCCCATTTATATAAAATAAGACCATTCTATGGAAGCCACCTTTTAATTTCAATTTATACATAAACATCTTTAAATGGTTTTTATTGCAATCAACCACATGCATCACTTTTAATATTTTCTTTTTCTTTTCATTTTTGACCTCACTTAACCTCTATTCAGGGTCATCTCTCTAACATACTTGGTATTTGACAACTAATAATTACAATAAAACTGAAAAAAATTGACTTAAAAGCCTTTAAAGTGGTTTATATATAAATAAAAATAAAATGTGATTTCTATAAAATGACCCTATTTTAAAGGTGGCTTCTAAAAACATATATTTAAACCGACCAACTTTCAAGATCACGCTTATGTCCAAGAAATTTCACTAAATTATTTTTAACCTCGCTTTGTATTTAGGCAGTTTGTATAAGGTGTAAGTTATTATATTTTAAAATAACTTTCTATATTTTTGTTCTAAGTGGTTACGCGTACAATTTATTTTTAAACCAAATATAAACGACTATTTTTTTAGATTTTTCCACACTAATTTTGCTGCATCGCGAATTGTAGATGAGTTTCTCGCTATAAACACAATGTTTTATCATCCCCATTGTTTTTATAGTCACCCTTTTGAAAAGTATATTTTGCCAATAAACCCAAAATTTTAACACCATGTAGTAACTTTCTATATTTTTGTTCTTAGAGCAAGGGCAGCAAGCTCCCACCGCCCGCTCTCAATGCCCACGTGGCGGTGGGAGCTTGTGATTGCGGTCCAAAGAAGCTCCCAAGGAGCTCCTGGCTGGCGTGGCGGTTGCTTGGGAGCTCGTGCCGGAGCTCCCAAGCTCCACAAATTTGTGGAGCACTTGGGAGCTCCCATTTATTAAAAAAATTATTTTTTTTCAAAAAAACCCCTATACTTAAACCCATAATTCAGTACCCCATCGGGTTGGTGAACGAAGGTATTCCTTCCCAAAGATGTTGATAATCGATCGAACGAACCTCTTCACGCTCTCAAGCGGCGTACTTTTACCGATCCGAACGTAGTCGCTCACGAGTCACGGATGCTCCATATGCCGACATCCGCATAGCCGCAGTAATCTTTTGAAGGCTAGATAGTCCCAACCGCCCAAAGACCATTCCTCTTTTGGACGAAGTACTTGTCATGTTCGACGATCGCTGGCTGGATTCAAGGAATAACAAGCGTCATTCTGAATCTTCGACGAAAATAATGAAGAGGATAGGTTGGTGCGTCAGCAAAATAATCTTGGAACAAACGGTTGTGACCTTCCAGTCGGTTTCGATGGAGCACGATACGTCTTTTGTGTTGAACTGAAGTTGAACCTTTCTCTTGTTCTTCTTCCTCGACGACAGCAGTTCCCATAAGAAAGAATGTCTTCATCATTTCATCATCGCTAGAGCTAGATGAGCTAGACATTTTGTTTTGGGAGATGATGGGTTGAGGTGAGAAGGTATCGAATTTTATAGGAATCAGTCGGTGAACGGTCAATGTTTGCGATACCTCGAACTTGGTGCCCAACCTCGAATACCGCGGGTTATCTCGAAGACCGTGGGTTACCTCGAAGACCGTGTGCGTTCCCTCGAAGACCGCGGGTTACCTCGAAGACCGTGTGCATTCCCTCGAAGACCGTGTGCACTCCCTCGAAGGCCGTATCCAACGGTTAGAAATGAAATAAAAGATGTTTAAATATTATTGAAAGTAATGGGTAAAAAAATAATAATAGAAGAGGGGTTTTCTTGATATTGTTGGAGCTCCTAACTAGGAGCTTGTTGGAGCTCCATAAAATAAGGAGGGCCCCCCAAGGCTTATTTTTTTAATTTTTTATTCCAAAATGCTTGAGAGCTCTTGAGAGCTTGCTGACTAGGACTCTCAACTGGGAGCTTGCTGCCCTTGCTCTTAGTGTTACCGCTTTATATGTATTTTTAAGGCAATTGTTTAATTAAACTTTTTTAATTTTCTCACACTATTGTTTTAGCCTCATTTGTTTTTATACCCACTCACTTTCAAAAGTCCCCAAAAACCCAAAAAATTTAAAAAAAACAGCAAAATGTGTATTCTGAAAAGTGCACCCGTGGCCCAACTTGTCTAAAGCACTCAACAAATGAGTAATAAAATTCGGATTAGCCCATTTAAATTTCCAGCAATAAAGTCATATGGGCCTAAATAAAACTAGAACAATATGAACCCAAACATAATACTAAAATCCAAATGCATGTCTATGATCAATGGTCCGAAGAAAACACCAACAATAGTAGTGTACAGGAATATATAATTCAGAGCATAATAATCATTTCCTTAAACTATTGATGAACTTTCAAGATGTCCTTTAAAATATTAATTTATCTATTTTGTCCTTTAAACTATGTTTATGATTTCAATATTGTTATCTTGTGAGTATACAATTAAATATTTATCAGACTAATGATGTACCAGTGTTTTTCTATATTTCTTCATGAGTTTTTAAAATCAATTTATCACCTTTTTCTCCAAACTAAAAATATATATTTAAACTACTTTCTCCTGGAGTTTTTATTACTCTTTAACCCTTTTATGAATTAAAAATTATTTTTAGATTGTAAAAGATACAAGAAATAGAAAACAAAACACTAACACGTCATTAATTTGTTGAGCATTTGATTGTAAGCTCACAAAATGATCACTTTGAATACATACACATAGTTTAAGGGGGAAACTGGTAAATTGATATTTTAGGGGACAACTTTAGAGTTCACCAATACTTTAAGAGGGGGTTATTAATTGGGACATTTGGGGGATAATGGGGTAAATTTGGGGGACTTTACTCTAGAGTGTTACTCATTGGTGTAATGGGATTGAGACTTTACCTTTGGTGTTATTGGTTGTTTGTAACAATTGTGGGACAATTATCTCACTTGAGATAAAATTGTCCCTCCCATGTATACCCATGTGAAAAATTTGCCCCCTTCTCTACACTAGGACATTGATATCACACTTTGAGAGCAAATGGGATAATTTTGGGAACCTTCATATATTTAATGACTAATATATATATATATATATATATATATATATATATATATATATATATATATATATATATATATATATATATATATATATATATATATATATATATAGAAGAGCTCCTATGAACATAAGTTCACAATGAATAGTGGTGCACCAACTTTTTTATCCACTCATCTTGTCTTGAGATTTGTGATGCACAAATCTCAAAATGGACTTCATATCTTTCATGGATCCCAAAGCAAGATGAGTGGTTAGAAAAGTTGGTGTACCACTATTCATTATGAACTTAAGTTCATAGGAGTCTTATATATATATATATATATATATATATATATATATATATATATATATATATATATATATATATATATATATATATATATATATATATATATAACAAAACTCTATAAACTTAAGTTGATAGGGAATAGTCATCCACCAACTTTTCTATCCATTGATGTTGCCTTGGGATCCGTGAAAGATATAACGCCTACTTTGAGATTTGTGTGCATCTTGATTTCACGGATCTCAAGGCAAGATCAATGGCTATAAAAGTTGGTGGACACTTCTCCCTATCAACTTAAGTTTATAGGAGTCTTGCTATGTGTGTGTGTGTGTATATATATATATATATATATATATATATATATATATATATATATATATATATATATATATATATATATAATGGTATATTTAATTTATTATATTATTATGATAAAATATAAATATAATTAATTCTCTTATATTTTTATATTATATTATAGGAAATTATAAAGTAATATAAAATAATATTATACTAATATATATTATATTATATTGTGAAATTATAATAAAATATAATAACTATAATAGAATATGTGATAATATAATGTAATATATTAAAGTATATTTATTAATAATTTTAAAGACATCATTAGTATATTATTGTTAATATAATATAATATAGTATAGTATAGTATAGTATATTGTAATAAGTTATAATAAAATATCTTCAATTATATTTTAATATAATGTAATTTAGTATAATGTACTATATTATATTAAATATAATGTAATATATTTTAAGATATAATGTTTTAATATACTATATTATATTAATTAATAGTATTGATGATATTGTTAGCATAGTATGATAATTACAATTATAAATATTATATTGTAATATAATATAATTAATATAACATTATAATGTAATATAATATTATTATGGTATAATATTATATTATATTATATTATATTGTATTAAATTGCAAATATAATATATTCAATTATATAATGTAATATAGTATAATATATATTTTAATATAATATATAATATATTATATGATATTCAATACAATATAATATAATATATTAGATTAATTAATGATTTAAAGGTATTGTTAGCATATTATTATAATTATAATATAATACAATATAAATTTATAATGTCTTATATTGTTAACATGTATCGTAATATACTATATTATATCATATCTTAATATAATATAGTAATTTATTATATATACTAATATATTAAACAAATTGTATAAGTTGATTTAGACTTAAATGATACAAAAATATTATATTTTAATAAATTGTAATGTCATTAATTGTCGATCCTAACTTCAAATTGTCTCATTATCCCAACATATCTCACTTTGTCCCATTTAAATTGTCTTATTAATGGATTAAAATTGTTCTACGAACAATTATCCCACTTGGCCCTAAATTGTGCCAATGAATAAGCCTCCCAAGTGGGAATTTGTCATTTTGTTCCATAATTAATGGATTTTTCTTTTGATAATATGAGTCATGTTATATAGAAATTAGACATCATAGAAAGGAAATTTGTGATTTGTGACATACAGTAACTAAATATAAGTAAAAAATTTATTGATAATTAGAATAATAGTTTGATATTGATTATTTTGCTAAACTTTTTCTAATTTGGATAAATTTCTCAAGCGAAAATCATCAATGGAGCAACCATCAACTAGCAACGCTATGTAGTACACTTGAAAGTTCTTCTAGCAGATCTGGGGTTTCGACCAAATATCTTAGATTATCATCCCAATGATTGAGATGATATTCGAAGAGCTTATTGACAATAAAGGCCATTGTCAACCACAGCAATACAAATTTCTGCAAATGATTGTTTTATAATATTAAACTGATAGAGTGAAATTTCCCATTAGGTACTGTTATTTTATTATATTACTTTTTAATTTTTAGATAAATAGATACTTGTTGCCCCCCTTCCACCGAACACACAAAACAAAACAAAACAAAACAAAACAAAAGAAAAAAAACCCAAAAAAGGTGAAATTTCCTGGATTTGCCAATGCATATACAATGTATTTCTAAATTAAATGCTTAAACCATTTATTATTTATCATTTTGTTTTTTCCATAGTAATGGCGAGGTATCACGAACTATATATATATATTTTTTGCCTATATCCCCCATTTATTTTTAAACCCCGATCACTTCAAAAATTAATTTTAGATTCAAAATATTTCAGCGAGCACTTTGTATTTCAGCAGTTAGTATAAGACATAAGTTCTATATTTTGTTATAGCTTGCTATATTTTATTTTTAAATCAAATATTTGAACCATTATTTCTTTGATTTTTTTCGCACTAACACCGCAGCATTGCAATGATCAATTTTGCTTGATTCTGAACTAAGATTTTTGAAGCCTGCTTTAGGATTGTCAGGTGTAGCAAGATGACAGCCGCCCAGGGATGGTCACCAGTGAAAAAAGTAAAACCTTGCCACGCTGAAGTTTCTGGTTATGTCCAAGTCAGTCTGTAATAGAAGCATGTGCTTTTGCTAAACCATAGATAAAGACAAGTCAAGTCACATGCCAACAATCTTAAATTATCGACAAGTATTATCCCATAGTTGCTTTCTTGTCTATTTACCAACAGTAATATTACAGAGAAACAACACAAAAAAAAAGAACAACAACCCACATTTAACACAAATATACAAGTATAATTAGAGTACAGATTTGTCAGAACATCATACATACAAATGTGGTAATCTATACCATTTATAGGTGCTAGTTTGAAAATTTTAACTATTATGTTCCTGGTGCAAACCAACCTACTCCTACAGGAATGGATCTGATAGGATTCGTGTTCGTGTAATTAGGGTGAAGACGTAGAAGGGCAAAAAGTAACAAGGTAATCAACCCCATCACCACAACTAAAAGTATTGCTCTCACCATCATACAAGTACGTATACGCACTGGGACACGCAGCCTTAAACAACTCCGAGTACCTCGTCTTCTTGCATGTCTCCGGTGTTGAGTGTGTCCCCGTGCAACAGTACTCGTCGCCCCCAAGAGCCTCACACGGCGTCTTGCACGCGACTGTCGTCTCCCCGTCCGGCCCCACCACCCTCAGCTCCGCCGGACATTTCATATTCAGATCGACCGTGCATCCCGCGTACTTGCATCCATCTCCAGACGCGCTCACTCCGATCCCTACGTTGTACCTGTCGAAATAAAAGAAAGAGAGAAAAAGTTCTATATGTTTCTTATTCATTATAAAGAAGAGGCTATTATCCCGTATTTATACATCTTATAGAATCTCTATATTAGAGGAAAACTATAAATAAGAAAAGAGAACACAGAAAAAGGAAGAACACTCCTAAGTAACAAGAAAATCTACAGTAAACAAGAATAGTAAATAAGAAAATAATATCTTCTAATAATACCCTTGCACTAAAGTAACGTCGTAGGAGTCTTTGGGTTGGTTGAGGTTGAATTCGGCGATGGTGAAGGGGGGCGACTCGCCGGTGGTGCACGTGGTTTGGGAGGTCGATAGAAGGCAACCGGTGCGGGCCCATATGCGGCCGGACCACTCTGGCGGGGCTGGGAGGGAGGCGGTGGAGTTGGAGGGGAGTTCGGAGAATCCGGCGATGGACGACGAAGAATTGGATGTAGATAATGTCACTGGCCAGATTGTATACGAGCAGTTGTTCTTGAGTGTGAAGATGGCAGCTGAGGAGAAGGAGATTACTGTATTTCCAAAAATTGATGAAATTAATATATGTTGAATGAAATGTAGATAATTGTTGATTGTGGGATTTACCTTGAGAGAAGAAGAGTAGAGCTGGAATTATCAGGAGGACCCTCTTCATTTTGGTAGCACTTCTGCTGGATGATAATTCAAGATGAGGAGGTAGCAATTATTGATCACACATCACAACACAAGACAAATGGATATATACCTAGTAGATTGATTGATTAACTATAGGACAATCATGTTAGGTACTAATGGACGGAATTGAGGATTAATTTAAAGAGTAAAATATTTAAAATGTCTAACCTAAATAATTCAAATTTCGTGAAGGGTTATAGATGAGTGTGAAAGGAACGAACATTATTGCTGCATACATAAATAATATTTCTTGCTACTAAAAGAGGGAAATACTAATGTACGTATGCATTTGATCCTTCCGTTTTCATAGTTTCCAAGTGACAAGGATGGCTGATGTTAACAAGGTCACGGATGTGCAGTAACTTGAAATTAATCAAAGATAATAGCCGATTTTTAGGTTGTCTTGCAATATTGATGATGAATAAACTGAAGATTTTTTCGCCAAGATTATAAGTTACTTTATTTGAAGTAAAAAAAAAAAAATCCTTAACGTGATGATTGCAGCTTCTGTGGACTGAAAGGTGCAAATTTATATGAAAAGTAACATTATATGCTATCAAATTACTCGATCCACTCCGTCATTTTGATTTATATGTTTTGGGCTGCATACAAATAAAAAATTAGTCATATTGGGTTATAGTTACTCATGCATCAAGTAATTGTAAAATTAACGGTTTTACGATAATATAACTAAAGAGACAATGAAAAATATCTGTTAGAAGCATTTAATCATCATGATTTTTATTTTATAAATGTTTTGAGACATTTAGATCATGATGAATGGAGCGGATAATCAATTGGAATAGTCTAATTCATGAATCAAGAGGTCTTTGCCTTAGATTAAATCAAATGTGCCACCTTATGAACACTTTTCTCATATATATATATATATATATATATATATATATATATATATATATATATATATATATATATATATATATATATATATATATATATATATATTGTTATGGTCATAACCACTAATCAGTGATTAAAGAGAAAAACCAAGCGCTGATCTGAACGAACGCTTGTTTACCAATGAGGACCGACAAGAACCTCCACACTCAACCCACCGACCGGCCTGCATGTACCGACCCAGTCCCGGTCCATCGGACGGCCATCGCCATGACCGACGCTGAAGGCGGCGAAGCCTACCATCGACAGCTTCTGACGACGCGAAGGCGGTGTCGGTCGTCCTTCCGACCACCGCTACGATCCCTTCCTACAAGTTGTCGACTTCTCCAAACAATGTGGAACAAATCGGGCATACCCTTCTCGGCCACTCGTCCTCTAGGGCGACGCATAAGGCGCTCCCAATCGTCCCCCTCAGCAAATCATCCCAAGAGACGCCCTAAGAGGCCGTGCGAGTCGGCCACCCGACCTCAACTCCCCTCTCTCTCATCCTATGTGGTTCCCTCCACCGAGCAGCGGTTATCACGATTTTCGAGCCCATCAACATCGCATTAAATGCACCGACACCCTTAATTCCCCATCCCTCCACGATATTTAAGGCACCTCGGACCCATGCAGCTACAGGCGCCGCCAATCCCATCCCATTAATAGCGAATAGACCACACCAACCCTCGAATCACCGCGATTGGACACTGTAAAGGCCGACCACTCTAGCGAGGCCGAGCGTTGACCAATCGGCTGACTCACCGTGGAGAGAGGAGGGTCGACTCACCGCTGGTTCCCAAACCAATGGAAAGACGGAAATACCCCTCAACCCTAACTATAAAGAGCAGCGTGAGCGACTAACAAGGTAAGCAATCTCTTAGAGTGAATTCTGCTCTATTAGACTATCCCCACTCCACTAACTTGACCGTCGGAGGAACCACCGGAGATCCCAACTCCGCCTCTTCCGAGTCCTTCTTTCTGTTGTGGCCGAATTCTTTGGTCAGGAGTCGGCCAGGCTTTAGGAGAAAGCGGACTCAGCTCTCTTTAAAGCTAAACTCATCCGAGGTTAGTGACTGTGATTATATACATCAACATATATATATATATATATATATATATATATATATATATATATATATATATATATATATATATATATATATATATATATATATATATATATATATAAAGACTCACAGCAATAAAATTGCAAACCATATGACAAACAAACTATCCTGCAGATGGTGTGATTTAATAAACTAAAACAAACACAATGAACAAATAATACATTTCTTTGAACAGTTTCAAGACAGCAAACTAAAAAAATTCACAAAGAGAATACCAATTTATCAATTGCTAAACATATATATTCCGAAGGCGATGAACAACCTATACATTTATGAAAGCAGTCTCCTGAGAATCACCAATCAAAAATGGTCATATAAAAATAAGTGTTAACTGCACATAGACTTTTTATGGTATCGATGTAGTTTCATTTTGGCAGATAGACCCCTTGGATGATATTTATTGTTTTATTCATTTTGATTCTTTTATCCTCAGATAGACTCAGTAATTTCTCAGAGACAATGTCTGCCAAAATTTCACCCCGGGAAAAAAAGAAACAAATTCAAACTAAGAGGGTCTATTCGGCAAAATGAGACTACAAGGGTAGTAAGATCAAAACAACAATACTATAGGGTCTTTGTGAAATTAACCCTAAAAGGAATAGGCGCACGTGTCTGAGTGGGAAGCCGCAGCATAAGTAGCCAGACCTTCGTTTAGTTTGCGGTTACTCCCTTAGGCGACTTGTTAGCAACGCCGCATCATGGGTAGTTTATACATGCAAGTACCTTGTCAAATGTTTCCTTGACAAAATAAATACAGAAATGACGTGAAACTAAACGACTGAAACATGGTCACCAAACTCATTAAACCATCATATGTTTCATCATCCATCTAAAGAGACATCAAAGCTACAGGCTGATAGCCTAAAAAAGATGTCATGCAACTGTTATGTGATGGGACAAATTCCACTGAATCTCGAGTTCAGAAGTATACCAGGTGGAGCCTTCATCAAATTCAGATGCACATTCTAGATCCTCCAAAATCGGGCAAGTCCCGATAACAGCAATGCTTCCATTATAGATGTCCTCATTGGTTTGCTTGCTTGTGATTGATTCAGACAACGTTGCTCAACTATTGTTCGGACAACTGTGGTTATAGTATGAGAGAATAGAAGGTCCAGGGCTGGAGGTCTTCAGAGACACACTTCCAGTGGATGAAAGAAGCACCCCCCGTTAGGTTAATACAGCCTAGGATCTGTCATCTCAGTTTCTCGCAATATCCCTGAAAATGGAAATTAACTAGATCAATAGTTAGTATAGCAGAAGACACTCTTAAATCAAGAAAGGATATATTTTAACAAAGAATTGGATGCACTAAATAGGAGAACTACATATGGACAGCATTTTCCCCCTCCAATCACCACACTGTAGAAGAATGGTAGCTACTACATTTTGGACCTGATTAGCTGAAAATGTCACAACTAATTGTGTACATGCATGTGTATGTTCTTTTTTTTTTTCTTTTTTTCTTTTTTTGGTGGGTGGTTTTTTTTTTTTTTGGGAATGCGCGCCGGGTGGCGGTGGTGGTGGGGTAAATCAGAAAAGCAAGTTCCATGAGCCAGCTTATAATGCAAGAGTTCTTTCATGAAAAAGAACTCTTGCATTATCGACTTAGCATGAAAGAACTCTTGCATTATCAATCTCGTCATTGCTGAATTTATCACACCCAATGCCCCTGGATTTCTACCCTACATCCTCGATCTTGTTGCTGCAGAGTTTTTCTCCATCAGTACCCTTGGATTCATATCCTACCGCATCTATCTCGATGCGACCAAGTTTTACTCCATTGATATACGTGGATTCTTAATCTACGGTGAGGTGTTCACAACTAATGTCCTTAGATTCCTATTCTTGTTTCCTGAGACTTTCTCCATCTAGCTCATGAGCTCCAACTCATTCATTAAGGCTCATAAAATTTTCAATTCTGGTAATCCTTATCCAAACTCTCGGCTACCAACCCACCATCAATTTGACAGGATACTAAATATAATATTTATTTTTCTAAGACCTTCCTTTATTATAATTCTCATTTATTACGACTTACGAGAGTTTCTCTTTAGTAGGACTTTCTATAGACCTAGATTATTGGTATATAATACATATCTGATCAATAAGAAGAGAATTTTTTTTCACAGCTATCGGTAGAAACCAAAGGAGATGGTGGAATGAGCAAAAGTTTTCTGCTGTAACCCTGCAATGAACCATTCTAACAACATGGAAGAGGGAACAACAAGGTATTGTTAAAATTAATTAGATGCTTGGGACAATTTTAATATGGTACTAAATAGATATCACTCGAGGCCCAACAACAGTAATCCTTATAACCTTTCTTTGAGAGAGATCCCAATTTTAATGCATTTCGCCTTAGTCTTTAAATTTTTCTCAGGAATTCAATTGCAATAGATGGTTCATCGAAGCCACCTAAACAGCCATGGGCTCTGAAGTTATTTGCAAATATCTAGAAGTTACTGATAGAATATAAATTAGTTGAATTAGAATATGTTAGTTTAGGATATAAGAATTTGAGTTTGCTTACAACTTTTTTCCTTTGTAATAGGAACTTAGGTTGATTAGCATTCTATCACTGTCTTCAAGTTCAAGACAAGGTTTAGCTGGAATAGAATTAACATGGGCCATATATATGACAACTCTTATCCTATGTTTTTTAGACTTTGATTAATAAAAGATTGAATATGGATAATCTTTATTACTAGTGAGTTAAGGATGCTGCTTGCTGATTGCTGCTGTTTTCCTATGTTTTTCTCCTTCCTATTCTTTCTCCCTTCTCCAAAGCATCCTGCATTGCCTTCTTCAACTTATTTGCAGTTTTTGAGACTTGGACTATTGGCTTTCAGGATTCTAGACCTTGCGAATATTTTCTAAGCAGGAATAGGATAGATGTCATGTATTTTGTTATTTATAAGAGAAGTTCTTCATGTTCTTGAATATGCATGAGGTTAGGGCTTTATACACATTGAATAATCTTTAACTTTCGAGCATTACATGCAGAATTATCAAAATGACGAGGAAAAATCATCGAAACTGGATTTGGAAAGACTACCAATTATATGCTGATCCAAAATACCAATCTACTATGCTTACCCATTCTTACCATATACAAATCAAAGAAATGCACCCAAGGATGGCCAAATAACAGGAATCAAAGCACATCACAAGTCACCTGACACCGGAGACATAATATTATAGATGTCTTTACAACCCATGCCGGACACTCGACCCATCAAACTGTACAAAAATTTTTGGAAGGAGATAGTCATCATCTTAAGATGTTCCAAGACCCAGTGGCTCTCCTTAATTGATCAAGACTTGAAATTTCTCTTAAGATTCCACCGAGGTCTCGAATTTTCTTTTTCTTTTTGTTGTACAGATCATCAAATTATTGATGCCTTCAGCTATCAAAATAGATTGAGAAAACCTGATAGAACTTTCTTAAACTAGTGTCAAATTCCTAGTAGAAAACTATGAACAAGGGAGGCTGGGAGGGGCTTTCATAAACCTGCAAAGGACAGGCATTTAAAGATCTACCTTACTGGCATTTATAATTTGTGCTCGTGACACAAGAAAGGATCTAGGAAAATAATGATAAATAATTTTATAACCATTTTTCCATACTTGCATCATAGGGATGAACCACATAATATCAAGGTTAAAACTTGTCCATTTGTTGAAAGTTAATAGATTGGCACGATTAGAATAAGGTTAACATAATGTAAATGAGGAGAGAAGCCTTTAACACATCTTAATGAACTGAAAATTTCAACGGAAACTTTCTCACATCCAACAAAATCCTCGAGATAAGATAAGACATTCAACTATAAAGAAACATAAATTCATTATTTGGACATACCTCAAATGAAGATATTATGCAGATCGCAGTACACAAATCATAATCCAAATGACGAAGATTTCCCCTAGCTGGCTCTATTAATCTTCACTACCATCTGCTCAGCAGCAAGCCAGCGACGCCAACAGGGAATGCAGGCTAAACTAGAAGTTCTAACACATACTACTGCATCATGAATTCCATAGCAACCTGTAGCTGAATCACACTTAGCAATTAAAAATGTGACATGCTTACCAAAGCAAACTTCCATGTATCAAAGAAAAAGCATCCACCTGTAAAACTTTACCTGCTGCTGGAACTTGGAAGCAAGACTTTAGGGGTGAACATCTTCATATCCATGTTAAAATAACTATTAAGGAAGAAAAAAACCATTGTATTATCAGAATAAGTAAACTGGCCAAAAAAAAAGACAAAACCAAAGTAGCGCGGACAATAAGTTAATACCTTGCTTCCTTGAATTGATCAGAAAATATAACGTTCAGTCTCTGAGCTCCAGGACAAGCAATCAGCTTCTTTTTACATTTCTCCAGCTGACCTCTCAATACCGTGAATGCTAATAGGAGCACAGAAATTGAGAGTGTCCAGCTAATGATCCTGGTTTATACCTCATAGCTCAGATATCTGCATAACTTCTTAACATGGATCAAAATATTCTGTCATTTTGATAGTGACACCCTAAACTTCTTTGCTAGTCTCAGTTCTGCTGAACCAAGAGGTCTTCTCAAACCCACTTCTGGAAGAAGCCCACGGATATGCATCTGATCATAGAGCCTTGAGACCTGCTGCAAGTTCCCACACCTTATATAGCTGTGGACCAGCGTACTATAGGTCACATAATTTGGGTCCACACCACCCTCAATCATCTGATCCAGAAGCTTCATTGATTCCTCTGTTTCCCCTTGCATACACAAACCATTGATCAGTGTAGAATATGTGACAACATTAGGAATGACCCCTTCTTCTATCATCTTTTGTTTGAACTTAAATGCTTCAGTGAGATTACCAGCCTTGCAATACCCATCTATTATTGTATTGAATGTAATCACATTAGGAGTTAGACCTTTCATACTCAGTTTATTAAAAAGTTTGGCTGCTCTATCCAAATTCCCGGACTTGCACAAGCCATCAAGAAGAGAATTGTATGCTATAATATCTGGAATCAGACCCTTCTTAAGCATCTCATCCCGAAACTCGAAAGCTTCATCATTTTTGCCAGATACTGAATACCCATGAATAAGGGAACAGTAAGTAAACTTGTCAGCGACAATTCCCCTATGCAACATTTCTGAGTAAAATAGTTTTGCATCTGGAATTCTTCCACCCTTACAAAGTCCAGACAATACAACATTACATATGATGTTATTTGGCAGAAACTTTCCATTTGTAGTTACATCAAAGAGATCTAAAATTTTATCCATTTCAAGATTATTTTGGTTATAGGTAAAAAACTTCAAAAAACTTTCAAGATGGGGAAACATTTTAGTGTCCATTGTTCTCCTCAGCAACAAGTTTGCCTCATCCATCTTACCTTGTCTATAGAAACAACTAATTAGAGCACTACATATGTACAAATTTGGAGAAAACCCCTTATCGACCATTTGAAAATATGTATCAAAAGCTTTATCTGTACATCCTTCTCTACACAAACCAGCTATTAGAGCTCCATAAGTCACTATGTTGGGAGCCAATCCCTTAGTATGCATGTCAACTAGAAGATTGTTCACATTTCCACTTTTCCCAGACTTAAAAAGCCCAGTAATGAGCGAGTTAAACACTTCAATGGAAGGTGAAATTCCAATATTTTGCATCTCATCCCTAATTTTAAAAGCTTTATCCATGTCATCAACTTTACAGTATCCATCTATAAGAGTTCTATATGTCAAGCTGTCAGGACAACAACCCCATTCTTTCATCTTACAAAAAATCTTCTCTGCATCATCCATTCTTTTCATTTTACATAACCCACTGATCATCGTATTAAATGTTACATGGCTTTTTGCAAATCCCCGAGCAAGAATATCATACCAAAGCCTGAATGCCCGTTTAGAATCATTCATTTTGAAAAACCCATCCAGTAGAGTGCTACAAGTAATCTCATTAGGCATGATACCCCTTTTCAGCATTGAAAACCACAAGCCAAGAGCATCATCGATATTACCCCACATACAAAGGCCTTTTAGAAGGGTATTATATGTTAAAACTGACAACACAGTGCCTTTCTCAGCCATTCTACTGCAAATTGAAAATGCCTCACTGATGAGACCTTCCTTGCAATATCCATCTAACAGTGTATTGTAACTGTACGAATCCGGTTTCACATAACCCGCTTCCATCTCACTCACCAATTTCTCTGCTCCTCCAATATTTCCTACCTTGCAGTAACCCTTAATCATAGCATTAAATATGAATAAGTTCATCTTAAGTCCAATTGTCAACATCTCATCGCGAATCCTGATGGCATCATCCATCTTTCCTAACTCGCAATATGCATTTATCAGCACACCATGAGAAACTTCATCGGGCTCTAAGCCCGTCATCTCTTTCATGTTGTTTAGAAGTTTTTCAGCTTCTTTGAAAACCCCTTTGATGCAGAAACCCTTAATCAACAATGTATAAGTCCTGACATCCGGTACTATCCCTCTCGCGGACATCAACTCAACAACCCCGGATGCCTCTTCCGTCTGCCCCAAACTACAGTATCCATCGATCAGAGAATGGAAGGCGACACGGTTCACCTGAAAACCATTCCTCTCCATTTTCTCGATAAAATCCCGAGCTCTGCTAACCTGCCCATCCCTACAACAAGCATTAACCATTATCGACACAGTAAAAACATCAGGCGAAATCCCAATCCGGGTCATCTGCTCATACACCAGAATGGCAGTCCGACTCTCCCCAACTCTAACCAACCTACTCAAAAGCCCGTTACAAGACCTCAAGCTCGGGACTCTCCCGAACTTACCCATATTATCAAACACAAAAAGAGCCTCCTTCACCAACCCAACCTCAACATAAGCTTTCAAAAGCATATCGAAAACAGTAGGAGAAAATTCAAACTCCTTATAAACCCTAACAACTTCATCGAAAACAAGAGGGTTAGAAAATCTGACCAAATGCTTCAAGTACTTTCGCGCGGCATCGAACATGCGGGCATTGGACAAGATGTGTATGATCTTGCAGTAGGAATTGAGGCTGGGTTTGAAATTTTGGTGGGTTAGAGAGAGGTTGAAGAAGTGCAAGGAGGCGCTAGGGTTCAGGCGGAGGTTGGAGAGGACGGAGTCGAGGAGTTCGTCGGAGAAGGTGAAGGGGAGGCTGGAAATGGCGTCGAAGCGCTCTAGGGTTAGGATTAGGGAGAGGCGATCGATGAGCTGGGATTGGGGGAGGCTGGGGATTCGATTGGAGAAGAATCGTCGGCAAAAGGGAAGAGATTTTACAGGAGAAGAGCAGTACCTGAGCATTTGAGACGGATTGGCAAATTTTTGGTGAGAATTATTTTTAGGGTTTAGGGTTTTGATTTCTCTCGTTCAGCTGCTCCGGCACAACACTGAGGGGAACAGCAGCGTTACGGCCCCGCCTTTTGGGTTTAGGATTATATTTTTTGTTACTTCGATGTATAGTTTGAGATGTTCTCAGATTATTGAAATGTTTCCATGGACATGTTAAAAACCTAAGGAATATATGGGACCTATCAACTTTTTCGATATTAGTCCGTAAATTATCAGTTCTGTGATATCCGTCCCCTCCCAAATTTTTAAATTTTGATATTAATCTGCTAATGCATAAATATGTTGATATTAGTCCCTCTGTTAGGTTTTCTGTTCGAAATGCTCCACTCTGGTTAGGTTTAGACTAGCAATGGGTGTTTAGTTACCAAAGTACCCACTACTCATTTAATTCACTCAACCAATAGTTATTCCTCCCTTTCTTTGTTTCTATCTACATTTTCCGCTCTCTTCTGCAGAAAAGAAGGCGAATGCCCTAATCTTGATCTCAACCGTTGGAGAAGATGATATGTGAAACAGGGTCAGTTTGGGATCTTATCGGGTTTCTTAAGTTTCAGTTTCATGGGTATGTGAGTTTGGATATTAAGAGTGAGGGTATAAATGTCCATTTCATAAAAAGTGGAATTAGTTGGGTAAAATAGTATGTGTATGAATTTGGGGGACTAATGTCACAATATGAAGATTTGGGGGACATACAAAATACTGATGATATAAGGGACTAATATCAAAAAAAGGAAAAAAAAAATCATATTTTCTATTTGTTTGTGCGGGTAACAAAATGTGAATTCGGGTTGGATTTGGTTTTCAGCTCAGCTAATTAGTTGTGAGATAATTCGTTCCACTAATCTTTGGTTTTGCTAAGAAAATGGGTAAAAGATTGGAGTAGTGATAACTGACTATATATACTAGCTTTAGCCCAATGCAGGAATTTATGCATTATTGAACCTGTATTTCCCCTCCCCTCCAACCCCCCTCCTCCCAAAATATACTAATTCCAAAAAGTTCAAAGATTTTATGTACCAAAAGAGAATTGATCATTTATTATAGACTGTGCAAGTCAAAAATGAAGTTTCTAAAACTCATATATGCTCATATATGTTTCAATGTTTTACCCGTGAATGCATACGGCCTAATATTACAATGTTGTTGTAATTGTAATATTATAAAAATTATAATTTTCACGGTCATTTTTTGAACACTCGAGACTTGTTTAATTGTCGGGGCCTGATAAAACTTCAGACACATGAAAAGAAAAGATCAAGCAGATAATAAACTACTACGACTTAGCTGGATTAACAATACTAGTTTATTATCTAAAAGTTGGTATCCATACTCATGATGATAAAACAAGGAAACAATTAAATCTATGCATATTTAGTATCACAAGTCTTTGTTCTTTTTCATCCGTAGAAATAAAAACATTGGCTCAAAATTGACAATAAGAGAACATTCTAAACTGAATAAACAAATCTCTACATATTGTCAAATATTATTAATAATTAGCTGCGCAAAATTTAACAACAATATGTATATATGGTGGGAAAAAATGAAAGATTAATTTTAAAACAAAATAAATAGAAGAATGTGGGGAAAAAAGTAATTGTGATTAACGAGTCTCATCATTTTAAGATATCAACCTGATAATAGAATCAATTTATTAGCTATAGAGAGAGGAATACCTCCTTAAGTTTGTCCTGAATCTCGACCCTCGAGGTTGTCCCCATGGGCACGGAGTTACTACTGACTCGTCTCACCATCCTCTTCTTAGCGAAAGAAAAAAAATTCATTTACTTTCATGATTAAAAGTTCCTTTAAGAAATATAGAAAAATATGAAGGGGTTTTTCGATATTAGTCCCTTAAATCTTCCATATTTTGACTTAGTCCCTCAAATCATGTAAATTGCTATTAAGTTCCTCAATTTATAAAGCACTCTGAAATTAGTCCCTCAAATTGGTTTGGTGTATCAGTTAAAGTTCTATGGACTATGGGCCACTAGTTAAATTTCTATGGCGACACTTCATAGAGTTGTAGAGAATCCCTAAAAAAGTTTCTAGCTTGTGTGGGACAACGTGCTCCCGGTGCCTCCCAAGCTTATCCGTGTTCTTTCGGAACTGAATTCAGCTGGAGAGCAAATAAATAGATTTTTCAAAGTTTTACCTCCATGATTGCCCTCTGGTGAGTATCATATTGAAACCATGTACTAAAGGTTAAAGCTGAAAATGGTAACTTTACATAAATAGAGATAGGAGACTTATACTCGTACCGAAAATGCTTAAAATCATAGAAATTTATTACATTCTTGATATGCACAGGAACTGTCGTGGAGAAGAAAGTATCTCATCATACAGAATTTGATGTCTTCCTGAACGCTAATCCTGAGATACTGGTAAAGACTATTATTTGTTGGTTCTCATTTAGATTCTACTGACTAATTACTGAACTTGGTTAAATCTGTTTAGGGTACTTCTGTTGCTATTAGTTGGCCCATGAACTGCTGGCCCATTTTGATGGAGTGGCCCAGCTCACTTACTACTTACCCGACCCTCGGTTTTCTTTCCTCTTTTGGTCCGCTGCCTTCGAAACCCTAGTTTCCTCTCCTCCCCCTCTCGACGGCTGCTTTCGAAAACCCTAGAAATCTCTCTCGTGTCGGCTGCCCTCTTCTATATATAGAAGGGTTGGTAGTAGCTCGAGGATGAGGAGATCGAGAGGGACTTTGTGCGATCCTCTCCCCGTTTCTCTGTGAGGCTTTTCTCCGTCCATTGCTTTGTGCGATCCCCCCTTTCTTTGTGAGAGACTGTGTGGCTTTGTCCCCTTGTATCCTTGGTGGTGCACTTGAGAAGGATCAATCGAGACTGATTGAAGCAGGCTTCTGAGCCAAACGACGACATCGATCCTCAACAGTGGTATCGAGACTTCGTTGAGTCGTCGCCGTTCAAAACCGCCGGCCGCTGTCGCTGGATCTCGCTGAGCCACCGTTCAGCCGAATCGGTGAGCCGAATCAGCGACGAACCGCCGAGCAGCGCGGGACCACGCCCGACCAGCGCGGGAACCGCCGGACCGCCGCGTGGGTAAGGTCGAAACCCTCTCATAGGGTTTCGCTCAGGTATATTACAGTATTCAGTGATTGTGGTTATCAATTTTTCCCTTTTCACTGCATTTAAATCTCTGGTTTTATTTCGCTGCGTTTAACTGCTGAAGTGGAAATTTGTTTGTGCTCGTGCGAAAGCACAAAGGGTTTTGAACCCGAGCTTCGTGCTCATCGTTTATTTTTCCTGTGTGAAGAATGTTAGCTACTAATCACTATGGTATGGTTCAATATGGTTTGGTTCCGTTTAACGGAAAATCTGATTTTAGCATTTGGAAATAAAAAATAAAATGTATTTTAATTCAACAGAAGTCTGTTAGGGCTATTGGTCAGACTTATTTGGCTTCTGACACTGAAGAAAAAAAGGCTGAAATGAACGAAAATGCATGTTCCACAATTTATTTGAACTTATCTGACTCTGTGCT
The DNA here is from genome assembly GCA_012295165.1 of Asparagus setaceus. NCBI lineage: Eukaryota > Viridiplantae > Streptophyta > Magnoliopsida > Asparagales > Asparagaceae > Asparagus > Asparagus setaceus. The sequence continues at coordinate 54,713,081 of CM022706.1, read as the reverse complement.
TAGAAAAGTTGGAATTTTGGAATCTGCTAAAACCCTTTGGGATAAACTTGAAGAACTATATACAGAAACCTCTTTACCCAGTAAAATGTTTTTGCTTGAAATTTTTTTTAAATTTAGATTGGATATGTCTAAGGACATTGAGGAGAACCTAGATGTTTTCATAAAACTTATTTCGGACATTAAGTTAGCGGTGATAAACATATAGACTAATATACTCCTATTGCACTTCTAAATGCTATTCCTGACTCATATAGTGATGTAAAATCTGCTATTAAATATGGTAGAGATGAAGTTACCCTTGATATTGTGATCAATGGTCTTAAGAGTAAGGAATTAGATTTAAAACATTCTGGGAAAATAAAAATTCGGTGAGGTTATGCATGTGAGGGTAGGCCTCGAATAGGTCTAATAACCAAAAGAATGCAAGTAATGGGGAATCAAGTAAGAAAAAATTTGAAAATGGAAGGGGTAGATCTAAGTCCAGGTTTAAAGTTAAAAAATGCTATAATTGTCATGAAACTGGTCACTTTATTAAAGATTGTCCTAAACCTAAGAAATATCGACAAAATGATCATGCTAATATGGTATGCGTGAGGGCAAAATGGGTGAAATTTTCATGATTAATAATCTTTGTGATTATGCATATTTGAACTCTGTGTTGTCTGATTCTTTGTGTAAATCAGATTGGTTATTAGACTCTGGTTGTACTTTTCATATGACTCCTTTTAAAAACATGTTTTCAAACTACAAGAAAATAGAGAATGGCTTTGTGTCAATGGCAAATGAAAAGAAAAGCAATGTTTTAGAACTGGTGATGTATGCCTTAGGTTTTCTTCGTGTTCGAAGTTTACTTTGAAGAATGTTAGGCATGTTCCTGATTTAAGTTATAACTTGATTTCTTGTGCATCTCTAGAAAATGATGGTTTGGAGGGAAAATGGGGTAAAGGGGTTATGAAAATTCTGAAAGGGTCTCTTGTTATTTTTACTGCTGAAAAACAAAATAACTTGTATGTTTGTCATGCTGAACCTGTGCTTGATTCTGTTAACTCTGTGATAGGTGATAAATCTGTTTTATGGCATAATAGATTAGGTCACATGAGTAATAAAGGATTAGAAATTTTGCATAAAGGAGGTCACTTTGGTAGTGATAAAATATCCACCATCCCTTTCTGTGAATCTTGTGTGCTAGGAAAACAACATAGGGTTAGTTTTCCCGTTTCTTCTTTTCCTAATCAGTCTAAGTGTACTGATGTACTTGAATATTTGCATGCTGATGTGTGGGGTCCCTCTAGTGTTTCTACGCATGGAGGGAACCAATATTTTCTTTCCATAATTGATGATTACTCTAGGAAAGTTAGGGTTTTACTCATGAAACAAAAATCAAGTTTTGATAAATTTAAAAACTGGAAAATTATGATTGAAAACCAAACGGGAAAGAAAATTAAAACTCTTAGGACAGATAATGGTCTTGAGTTTTGTAACAAACAATTGAATGACTTGTGTGCTACTTGGGGTATTAAAAGACATAAAACTGTTCCCTACACACCACAAAGAAATGGGGTTCTTTGAAAGGATGAATAGAACTCTCTTAGAGAGGGTGAGGATTATGTTGGCCACATCCGGGCTCTCCAAGAAGTTCTGGGGAGAAGCTGCTTGTACTGCGGCTTATTTGATTAATAGGTCTCCTTCTGTTCCCTTAGGAGGGAAATGCCCTGAATTTGTGTTCACGGGCAAACCTCTTGATTTAAATAACTTGAGAATTTTCGGGAGTGCTGGCTATGTGCATCAAAGGATTGATAAGTTAGAACCTAGATCTAAGAAATGTGTTTTCTTAGGATACCCTGAAGGGGTAAAAGGTTATAGGCTTTGGAATAAGAGTGAACCGGGTTTAAGATAGTAATAAGTAGAGATGTTGTTTTTAATGAAAATGAATTTCCTTGTTTATCTTTACTGCTCCTATTTCGAAAATGATGCTCCAAATGAGGTGGAGCAAATGCCTATTATTAATCAATCAATTACCTCCTAAGAGAAATTGAATGATATAATTATTGAAAATCAAGATGAGATTATTCCTAATGAGGTGGAGCATAATATGCGTGAAATAGATAACATGCATGATTTGAATGATTATCAACTCACTAGGGATAGAAATAAAAGAACCATTAGGAAACCCGATAGATATAGAGATTGCAATTTGGTGATTGTAATATGTCCGAGTTTGCCTTTAATGTGTTTGAATCCCTTGAGTGCAATGAACCTAAGACTTATAGTGAAGCATTAAGGTCAAAATATTCTAAAGAATGGATTAGTGCTATGAAGAGTGAGATGGAATCCCGAGAATTAACCAAACATGGAAACTTGTTCCTAAACCCGCTAGTTGTTCTCAGAGTGGACTGTAAGTGGTCATTTAAGGTGAAACAAGAATCAAGGTGTTAGGTTTAAGGCTAGGTTAGTAGCTAAGGGATTTACTCAAAAGGAGGGAATTGATTATCTTTGAAATTTTTGCTCTGTTGTCAAATTCACTCTTGTTAGAATTATGCTTGCTTTAGTTGCTCATTTTAATTGGGAATTAAAACAAATGGATGTAACTCTTGCTTTCTTACGGTGACCTTGACAAAAATATTTATATGCACCAACCCGAGGGCTTTGTGGACCCTAAATTGCCCGATCATGTGTGTTTGTTAAAAAGGCTTTGTATGGTTTAAAACAATCACCTAGGCAATGGAATATAAGATTTGATAAATGCATGCAATCTTTAAAGTTTAAAAGGAGTTCTCACGATCATTGCACGTATTATAAGAATATAGACTCGTACTGTATTTCTTTTAATTTATGTGGATGACATGTTGATTGTTAGCCCTTGTTTGAAGTCCATTGAGCATGTTCAAAAATGTCTTTGTGAAAATTTTGACATGAAAGACTTAGGCGATGCAAAAAGAATTCTAGGCATGAATATTATTAGAGACAAAAACAAATCTACGCTAGTTTTAAACCAAAGTTCATACGTCGAAAAACTTTTGAGTAAATTTGCTATGTCTGATGCCAAATCTGTGAATGTGCCTCTTGCTTCCCATTTTGTGTTGAGTAAGGATCAGTCCCCCAAAACTGAAACTGAAATAAATGATATGAAGAAGGTGCCATATTCGAATGCTATAGGATCGGTCATGTATCTCATGGTTAGCACTAGACCTGACATTGCATATGCAGTTAGTTGCTTGAGTAGATATATGTCAAATCCTGGTATGCCTCATTGGAATGCCTTGAAATGGCTTTTAAGATATTTAAAATCCTCGTGAATGTAGGATTAACCTTCTCTAAGTGTTCAAGGTGTTAAACTACTTGGCTATGTAGATTCCAATTATGCAAATGATAGAGATAATAGAAAATCTACTACTTCCTATGTGTTCACTTTGTGTGGCTCTTGCATAAGTTGGAAATCTCAACTACAACCCATTGTTGCTTTATCTACTCTTGAATCTGGTATGTTCTTCCTTTGAAGCTTTTAAAGAAGCTATTTGGCTTAGGGGCCTTATATCTGAAATTGGTTTTCTTGATAAAAATGTGGTTGTATTTTCGATAGTCAATCGCTATTCAACTTTGCAAAATCACGTTTTCATGATAGAACTAAACATATTGATGTCGATTTCATTACATTCGGGATATAGTTGAAAAGAGCATTGTGAAGTTGGAGAAAATTCCCTCGAATTTAATCCGGTGACATGGGTACTAAGTGTTTGCTGTGAAAAATTTATCTCGTGTCAAAGAATTTTGAACTTTGACATTGGGTAATTTTTCCCTTGCTTTGTATGTTGCCTTTGTGGCCTATTAACTTACTTTGTGTTTGTTAGTAGCGTTGTGATTTTTCCCTTTGAACTCGATGACCGTTTGGTAGAGTTCGGTCCTTTGTGGACTTGGCATGCTTGGTGATCTTGCCCCGATCTTTGTGATCCGAGTTTACTTTGTGTATTCTCTTCCATTGCTTGTATCCTCTTTGTGATCATACAGGTAATGGTAATGTTATGGCGATGATGAGTCCTGCAGTTCCGTATTCCTTTCTTCAGTGCACTACCTTGGGCCAAAGGTGGAGATTGTTGCTATTAGTTGGCCCATGAACTGCTGGCCCATTTTGATGGAGTGGCCCAGCTCACTTACTACTTACCCGACCCTCGGTTTTCTTTCCTCTTTTGGTCCGCTGCCTTCGAAACCCTAGTTTCCTCTCCTCCCCCTCTCGACGGCTGCTTTCGAAAACCCTAGAAATCTCTCTCGTGTCGGCTGCCCTCTTCTATATATAGAAGGGTTGGTAGTAGCTCGAGGATGAGGAGATCGAGAGGGACTTTGTGCGATCCTCTCCCCGTTTCTCTGTGAGGCTTTTCTCCGTCCATTGCTTTGTGCGATCCCCCCTTTCTTTGTGAGAGACTGTGTGGCTTTGTCCCCTTGTATCCTTGGTGGTGCACTTGAGAAGGATCAATCGAGACTGATTGAAGCAGGCTTCTGAGCCAAACGACGACATCGATCCTCAACAACTTCCAATGACGCGTATTATCACGTGCTATTGGATGGGAACAAGTTCTTGGCTATGAGCTTCTAGAGCTGACTTTACAGTTTGTGCTGCTGGTATGTCATATTTTCCTTGGTTCTTTGTTTAATTTGTTTAACTTAGTTTTTTTTACCTTTTAGTTTCTTTGTTTTGATCGTGTCTACAGTTATGCTTAGTATACATTTTCAGCAGCAGCTGGTAATTATCTCTTTTTTCACTTCACTTTCAATCGAATGACTTGTTTTTATACTGCTTTTCTTTTCCTTTGTATTGTCTACATGGTGCTCAGATTTGCTGCCTTAAAAAGCGAGGTACCAAATGGAGAGGGATTCTGACTGCGGGTCAGCTGCGGTGGGTGGGCGGTACTGTTAGAATTACAAAAGAAACTCAACAACTGAAGAACTTAGTGGAAACACACACACACACGAGGGAGAGGAAGCTCTCTGTTTTTTATTATTGAAGGAGCTTGCTTCAATTAAAACCAGCGTACAACCTATGCTTAAATAGCTAACAAGAGTAACAACTCAAATCAACAACCTAACAAACTCCTAACAATGCTCCACTAACTTAAACAAACTAACAAACCCACAAGAAACGCTCAACTCACTAACAAACCACTAGACTCAGTCCTCTCTCTAACAAACTCACAAACACACACTTACACGTGCAACAAGTTTAACCCAACAGGTACACGTCTCATAAAGGCTGACGAGCGTCCTCTGTATCAATGGATTACTTCAAGAAGTTATGTTCTGTTGCGAAAGAAGGGGATACTCGTTTCTTCTTTGTTATTGTGCTAAAGTTCATGAACAGTTCGTATTGTCTGTTTTCATGTGCCGTTGTGTTTTTGCCAGGTTTTACCGACTTGTTATGTATTAACCATTGCTCCGTGTAGTATACTCTGGCCAATTTCGCCTATATAACTTGCATTTATACATAACAACTGAACACCCTTCTAACTTAATACAGTTTATACCAAAACACAGACTATCTACACCTCTGCTATTGATATCAAAAGAAACAAGAGAACCCATCTCCTACGACTTCATCAACTAAACCGTCCATGAGCGTTGCAATTCCAAGCTCGTTTGCTGTCCTGTTGATTTTTTTCCCCAACATCTTACGTATGCCTGCATTTTTCTTAACAGTATCTGTTATTCTATTTACTAGTTTGGCCTGGTAACTTTTTGTAAATGTTTTATTAGTTTATACAAAGCAGAAATTTAAGTAGTTGTCAAAATGGACAAACTCAAGCGATATAAACGAGCGGACATGGAAATATGACCTGCGTACTATTCATTTCAATGTATTATATTTCTGCACATAACAAAATCATGCATACATCAATTACAATCTGTTTTGTGTTAATATAACACAGAGATAACATTTTATCTACAAAGAAAAAGAAAAATAATATACAATATGTAAAATAAAAAGAAATAAGAGTATTATTTATAATTTGATCCATATCATTGACTTCAACGTCTTTATTGTTACTCCAACCGTGGGGAAAAAAAACTTCATTGCCTTTTATCCTATAATAATATCAAACGAGTATAAAAGCTAATAAATCCTTCAATGGGCCAAGTCAAAACTGTATGATTTCCTAAAATTATTGGCCAACTAATAATTCAGATTCAACCCCACCCGGCCACCCCAAAATTCTAGTTATATTGCAGCACACCCAATGAGACGAGGTTACTCAAATCTGTGTGCATCTTTGACTCAGAATTAACGATCTCACCCAAATTCAAATCTACGCTACATACTCACCACGCATCATCAATGCTAGTTCCTTTTTATGGTCTCAACGTCAGGTCTCCGTAGAACAGCAAGAGACTGCTCCTTCCTACTAAACAATTATTTTTAGGTTTTCTAATATATACCTCTTAAATCCTCCATATTTGCAATAATATCTCCAAATTTCGGTAGTTACAAAATTATCTTTTAATCATCGCAATTGGAAAAAATTACACCCATATCAACTGTGTTACTTATCAAACAGTTTAGGGTATTTTTTTTTCCCGCTTTACCCCTTGTCAACTTAGCAATCTAACCCTGAAAGGCTGAAACCATCCACTGAGTAGAAACGATCAAATGAATTAGGGATAGTTTCGCAAATACTAAGCTTTGGGAGGTAATTTTGCAAATACAAATGATTTAAGGAGTACGTATACAACTAGCACTACATTTTATAAGATGCGTTGACTTGTTCCTTCATCATCATGCAAAGTGCAAACAAAATCGATAGACTTTCACTCCATTGGACAGAAGAAGCAGGATTTGATCAAACAACTAACAACCCCTTCAATTAAAGCCCAGCCAACAATTTACAGGAACGCATACTATTTTTTCCATTGATGGAGTCCAGACATCATGCAATTTCCCTGTTCTTCATCTTCTTCTTAATCTCACTCCCATCATTTCTCCAATCTCAGCAGCCATATGAAGGCTTGGGCACCTCAGACTGCACCAACCAACACAACTCAACCTCTCTCCTTGGTTACTTCTGCAACGGCCACTCCAAATCCTGCCAATCTTTCCTCACTTTCAATTCTAGACCCCCATATCAATCAGTCTCAGCCATCTCAACCCTCCTCAATTCAAACCCCTCTCAGATCTCTCAACTCAACTCCGTCGCCCTTGACTTCTCCTTCCCTACAAGCACGAAGGTGATCGTCCCCGTCGCTTGCTCTTGCTCCGGTGCACACTACCAGGCCAACTCCTCCTATGTTGTCAAGCATCTCGATACGGTTTTCACTATTGCAAACAATACTCTTCAAGGTCTCTCTACATGTCAAGCTCTTCATCAACGGAATAATTACACTTCTTCTCCGTATTTGTTTTCGGGTAACGAGATCACTGTTCCTTTGAGGTGTGCATGCCCAACTCCTGCACAGAGAGACAATGGTGTTAAGTACCTCTTGAGCTATTTGGTGGATGCAGAGGACACTGTGTTTCAAATCGGGCAAAAGTTTGGTGTCAATTTTACTTCCATTCTTGATGCTAATGGTCTCTCTCAAACAACCGCTAACATATATCCCTTCACAACTCTTCTCATTCCCTTGAAACTTCTGCCTAATGCTTCTCAGGTCTCAAAGCCTTCAACTCCTCCTCCTCCTCTGATACCCTCTCCTTCTCCTTCAAATGGAAAGAAATCAAATCAAACAGTGGTGTATGTGGGTGTCGGAATTGCAATTGTTTTGTCTCTCTTGATTCTCACTCTGATTGCTTTCTACGTTCTCCGCAAGGCCGAGAAGAAGAAGAAGGCCAGAAAAATCAGTCTTGCCAATGGCGCAGAAGTAATACATGGAAAACCATCAGAAAAATCCTCATCAGAATTGTTCATAGATGTTGGTCTGTCCGAAAATTTCTTTTCGAGCATTTCAGATATTGGACAATCTCTCAAAGTTTATAACTTTGTGGAGCTTCAGTTGGCAACTAAGAATTTTAGTAAGGACTGTAAGATCGACGGATCAGTTTATCGAGGAGTCTTCAATGGAGACTTTGCTGCTGTAAAGTTGATGAACAGAGACATATCAACAGAAATTGAAATACTAAAAAAGATCAACCATTTTAATCTGATTAGGCTTTCTGGAATATGTTCAAGTCACGGTCGCTGGTACTTTGTATATGAGTACACTCAGAATGGATCGTTGAGCAATTGGATATTTGATAGAAGCGGTACAATGGTATTGAGTTGGATAAGGAGAGTACAAATAGCTCTAGATGTTGCTAATGGCCTCAATTATCTCCACAGTTACACCGACCCTCCTTATGTACACAAGGATGTCAAAAGCAGTAATATTCTTTTGGATGGGAATTTCAGAGCCAAGGTTGCTAATTTTGGCCGCGCAAGAGCAGCAGAAGGGAAAGAAGGCGAGTTTGAGCTCACGAGGCATATAATCGGGACTAAAGGATATATGGCCCCCGAGTATCTGGAGCACGGTTTGGTGTCTCCAAAGCTTGATGTATATTCCTTTGGTGTTGTCATGTTGGAGCTTTTCACAGGGAGAGATGCTTCAAGCTTGCAGAACGGAGAGGATAGTTTCTCAGTAAAAGACTTTATTGCAGTACTGACAGAGGAAGAAGAAGAAGAAAGGGTAACAGAAAAGATTGGGAGTTTTATTGATCCACTAATGGAAAGGGAGTTTCCATTGGAGTCGGCGGTTTTTGTAGCTAGATTGATCGAAGGTTGCTTGAGAAAGGAGGCTGCAAGCAGGCTGAACATGGGAGAGATTGTACAGTCTCTGTTGAAATTGTTTGCTTCTTAACTGGGCAATTCTTCTTCAAGAAGTGCGTCAATGAGCGCAAGCTTCAGTATTGGGAGCCATCTTCAGAATTGAGAATCATCTTCAAGTAACTGATAAAACTCTCAACATGTAAAACAACATTAGATCCTTGTTACAACCAAAACTTCTGAAAACTAAATCTTTACTCTTCCACTTTAGATGTAGGCTAAAACTATGTCATTCTTTTTCTTGTTCATTGTAGCTAATTTGATTATATGCTTATGGATTGTCATTCTATTATTGCACTGGTTCTTGTGTCCTACAACTGATTTATGATTCTACTGGCAGTGGCTTTTGCTTGTATCAGGCTAAACTTACAAATTTCTTTAAAAAAAACCAAATCCGGAGTTTTTTTCTCCTCATTTATTGAGCCCTTGCTTAGGATCTGAATTGAAATGCATTTATGGTTCAAATGCTATGAGGCATAGTGGATTACTAGCTACATCCTCACTGGCTTTTTCCAAGTAGAAGGAGAAAAAAAACTAGCTGTAACCTAGTTACAGTAGCATCCAAGTAGAATGTAATATGAAAATGACACAGGTTTCTTAATTTTATGTATTTTGACAGTAACTACTAGAGGATTCAGCTTATTTGCAGAATTCTGCACTAGCTTCCTGTAACATATTTGAATGAACGAGGTTCCACTGACAGGGAAGAATGATCTCAGCAGAAATTGGTGAAATCATAAAGAAAAATATAGCTTAATCTATATGATTCTCCTAATCTAATTCCTAACAAAACAGTTTTCCTAATCTCAGTATTATTTGGTGGGTGTCTATTCATTTCAATATTGTACTTAACCAAAGATACTTATGACTACGAGTTGATGACTAAATCATACACAAGATAAATGCTGAATGTTTGATTAAAGGAAAAAAAAAAACATGACGGCTGAAGTACAGGAAGTTGTTACGGTACAAGGCCAGATGGAAGCAAGAAGCAGTGAAGATATGCAGGCTCCAACATGGCAGCCACCTTCAGGAGATACACCATGGTGTTTATTGTATCATTAGAAAGGCTAAAATATCATTCAATTCTAATGAATCCAATAGGGTAAAGGCTGCATATTTGGATCATTCCATTGGCCACATGGGAATAAAGCTGATATGGATATGAAGCTAATGACAAATTTTATGAAATTATCTACTAATCATACAAGTATATACCTGTATTAATATGCAAGGGAAACAATTATCAGTGTTACAAACTTCATGAAATTATATCCTAATGATGCAAGTCTATAACCACACTAACAAGCAAGGAAGCTGCTGGTGATTCTGCTTTGCCCTAGTCTATGGCCGCAACTGAAATAGTATTATACATGGGCTATTAAAACATGCAAATGTTCTCTCTATAATTTGCTCCAAAACAGACAAAAGAAAAGAAAATCCCAAACTAAATTAATTAAAAGTGTTTTACTCAGTTACACATGATCGCAATTTGTTTTCAAAAATAATGTACATGACTGTATCTTTATTTAAAAAACATCCCTGAGATTGATATGCTCTGCAGTGAGAAAGTCACTTAGATAATATTTGCTTCTTAATTTGCTTGCATCGCTATACAAAACCAGGCACAGAATACTATCTTATTTTTTCGTTTCACAATTTTACTCGTAAAATAAACAATTCACTGAAAAATAAAGAAATCATTAATGGTGATAAGTTATAACACATTAATGTAATTCAACACTCAACTTCACTTGTAAGCTTCTAGGTACAAGTAAATGTGAAAGCATCATTAATTGTTAAATGAGAAAGAAATCTTTATGCTTCTCTTTGAGGGAAAGGAGGAAAAAAAAATCTTTCTACCTTGTAACTTTCACAAAATCTCGTCTCCAGTTGTAAATTTGTTTGAATGACCTTCCCATGTTAACATATATGTATATGCATCTTCCCTGTGATGATGAGTTCAGTAATATATATATATATATATATATATATATATATATATATATATATATATATATATATATATATATATATATATATATATATATATATATATATATATATATATACACACACACACACACACACACATCTGTGTAATTGCTCTGAAAGACTGAACAAATATTAAAAGATAGCTGAAGACATTAGCCACTCCCTATGACATCCTACAATGAACGTATTATGCATAAAGTAATAGTCGCGATGATAGACTAAGTTATAATCTGATGCAGATAGCCATAGAGGTCAACAAAATCCAACAATATATAATCATCTTGCATATAGTAATTAATCCATCACTTTTATTTTTTCAAATATAAGAAGATAAAACATGTCAACTATATGATCTGGACTTGTCATGAAACATCTTTAATTGGTTCATTTAGCCCAGCCTGACTATATTTTGGTGCAGAAAAGAAGGAAAAGCTACGCCAGGCTGACTTCTATATGAAGCAGCGAACTTTCTGCGAATTTCTATACCTCCTTAGACCTTATACCACTTCCGTCCAAGTTTTACATCAAAAAATTAATTGAGGTTTGCACCTAATTAAAGATATGGGTTAAGGATATACAATATAATATTATGCCTTAAACTACTGAAGTATAGTTTATTTAAATAAATTCTACATCAACCGTAAATCACAATACAATCCCATCTAGTTTTGGTTCGAAACCTCTGGTTGCCTTTCCTATCAAGACTTATATTAGTAGTGGAATGAAGGATATGTGAAATCTTTTGACCAAGTTTACATATATAATGTTTCTTGGTTAATGACCATTTCAAATGAAGACTTGTCCTTATTTCTTGCATTAGTCATATGGTGTTGCAACTTGCAAACGTAACCTAGTCAAATTAAACTACTTAAAAATCAAGTCCGAGGAGAACATTGGTTAAAGAAATAAAGTTGGGGGAAGAAGGTGAGAAAAGCTCTACCAATAATGTCCTGAAAATGCCAACTGTCTGGGAACTGATTTCTCAAACTATTCAATAACCGAACTTAAAGAGTCGAAAAGCCGAGTGCTCTCAGAGGAACTTTGGGAAAGCTAGTAAGTAACGTAACATGCGACGAAAAGGTCACAAATTCAAGGCAAACTTTTAAATAACCGGACCTGAAGAGTCAAAACTGTTCTCTCAGTTAGATGATAGGCATCACTTTTAATATCTGAATGCCTTATAAAAAAGCAACACTCATGATTATCAATTTAGCTTAAGCAATCAAGATAAAGTTAAGACACTAGTTTTGGCTCAAGGACCAGGGAAGAAGAACTACATTTTGCATCCAGTGTTCTTTTTCCATTTTTCGAGCCTCATTCTTCACCTGTTGTTTATCGTTGTCATGTTTGAATTATAAGATGGATAACCCCCATCTTCTCTCAGGAATTTTCCATCGTCATGTTTAAGCCTTTGAGACCCAAAAGCATCCAAACTACCCCTCACATCAAGTTGCTTCACGACTTTGTGAGTTCCCCTTCTTTTTCTTTTCTTCAGACTGTTACATGGAATATTATCTCTATTTAACACTTCATTGCGTGAATCACTGGTTATCTGTTTTACATTTATCTGCACTTTTTAATGGAAGAATTAATGGGTACAATTTTTTTTTGTTGATAAAGTACCTTTAAGCTGCAGACATGGGTGCATCGTCCCGTGCACAAGTATTGATCCTGTCTATAATCTGTAAGCAGAAAAGGGAATATAGTAAATTTTTCTAAAATTTAACAATCAAATGACTGGGCCAGCAGGAAGAACTCCTAAGTGAATTGAAAGGAGTTGGAAATAAAGTGGAAAATTGGTTGAGCAGGGATAAACAGAGAGGACAAGAGTTGCATTATTTCAGAGCAGCACAAGAAAAGAAAAAAAAAGCCCATCTTTGTATTTACAACACAAGATAACGAAAGATAATAAAGGGAAAAAAGATAAAAGGGGGATTTAATGGTTGCAGTCCCAATTCCATATGGGTAATGAATTATATATAAAATGAAGTTAATTAGTATGTTGGGCAATACTTATTAGCTAATGATCTTGATTAATTATCTCTGTGACATAGGAGAACATTTTATCCCAGCATAGGTGCTATGTTCCAGGTACTTGACATCTCACTACCAAAAAAAGAGAATTATCAACCTCAAAATTCAGTTAAAGTACCAGTCAGTTAAAGAATTTATTGCTAAGTTGTTGACTCTTAATGACACTAATCAAGCAGGACATATATGACTTCAGTTTGTTCTGATGGGTTTTATAAGTCTAAATTGAAAGAGAAACATGGCAAAAGTAGGATACAAGTCTCTTTTCTATGGACCAACACCAACTGTGAAGATGTAAAGCAAGTTAAAGTGAAAAGTAATAAAGTTAAAAAGCTGTCTAATGAGCATTCAATTATGAAAACCCCCATGTAATTTTTTTTTTCAAAAAAATTGGATGCTTTTATAAAGAAACATGGTGATGTTGAAACATTACTTGAATCTGCTCTACGATAGAACCACAATAGACAATGATGGGTTTGGATTAGGTAAACTTTGCTCGCAAATAACCACGGTTCCTTATAGGTAGCAAAATCTGAATGCAAATGAAATTAAACTCAACAGCTTATGTATACAAGGTAACATCTGATAAGTAGTTAGGTTAGCAAGTTGACCTATCAACAACCACCAAACATATCTTCACTCGTTTTACACAAACTCTACTGTGTAGTTTTCCAAGGGAAAATGCATTTTAAAGCAAAATCAGACAAAAGAATAATGGTTTTTGTGAGTAAAACCCACCCCAGAAGAACTTTTCCTTTGTCTTAAAGACAAAGGCCCATCCTTATGCTACTAAACTTGGCTTAACATACCTTTCAAGCATGCACAAAGCAATATCCTTTCCTCTATGGTCAATACTTTTCCTTGATATTGCTCTCAAATGTTACAGTCCATATTCGCTTCCAAGTATGAAACCCTTGCAAATTCAACCACATTGCAAGTTCACCAACACTAACAAACTGATGTATGAATGTCACATATATAAGAAGAAGAATGTAAAGCTTATCCTCTCATCTCACAAATATTCATTTCTAAGAAATAAAGGCCAAAAAGATGGTCTCTTCTGTGTGTTCTTATCTCTTGTTTGCCTCTTTCTGTGCAACACTTCACTTCTTTACTGCTGAAGCTGCAATTAAGAAGTACCAGTTTGATGTGAGTAGCTTAATGGATGTCTGGCATCAAACAATATTCTTTGTGCTGATCAATTCTTGATTCCTTAATCTTTTTCTTTTTTTTCTGAAACTGATCAGGTTGTAGTGAAGAATGTAAGTAGACTGTGCCATCCCAAACCAATCGTCACAGTTAACGGTAGGTTCCCTGGGCCAACCATTTATGCCCGAGAAGGAGATCGAGTCATCATCAATGTTACAAACCATGCCCAATATAATGTGTCCATACATTGGTATATAAAACACAACAGTCAAATTATGTCGATCAATAAGTACTCCTCTAAGTGCAAATGAGTAATTGTTCTACTGTACAAACATAGGCATGGATTGAAGCAATTTCGCAATGGATGGGCTGATGGTCCAGCCTACATAACACAGTGCCCGATCCAGAGTGGTACATCATACAACTACGATTTCACTGTAACAGGACAGAGAGGGACTTTGTGGTGGCATGCACACATATTGTGGCTTCGTGCGACTGTTTATGGTGCGATTGTGATCATGCCTAAACAAGGAGTTCTATTTCCGTTCCTTCAACCACATGGAGAAACCGTTCTCGTCTTAGGTGAGAAAGAATATCATTGATGAATAATCCAATAATTCGCGAAAAAATTGTATGTATTTGGTTTTAGCTTGTGTTTTTCAGGAGAATGGTGGAACTCTGATGTTGAGGAATTGGTGAAGCAAGGAAATGCACTTGGGTTGCCACCTAACATGTCCGATGCTCACACGATCAATGGGAAGCCCGGGCCTCTCTTCCCCTGTTCAGATAAATGTAAGTTATCGATACCAACTAAAATTTTTATGCCTTGTTGCATGTTAAAAGAAATCAACACTAGATATGTGTGGTTATCAGATACATTCGTCACAGAAGTCGAATGGGGAAAAACTTACCTTCTGAGAATCGTCAACGCTGCACTCAATGACGAGCTCTTCTTTGCCATTGCCGGACATAACATGACAGTGGTGGAGATCGATGGAGTTTACTGCAAGCCATTCATTACTGATGCTATCCTTGTCACCCCTGGTCAGACAACGAATGTTCTTGTCACGGCTAACCAAGCCCCCGGCCGATACTTCATGGCTGCCAGGGATTTCAATGATGCTCCTGTTCCTGTTGACAACAAAACTGCGACGGCCATACTCCAATACAAAGGCATACCAAATACTGTCATTCCGACATTGCCTCGACTTCCGGCACAGAACGACACTAAATTCGTCGACACGTATTATGACAGTCTCCGGAGTCTAAACACACCGGAGTTCCCTGCGAATGTTCCTCAAAGCATTGACAGACATTTGTTTTACACAGTCGGGCTAGGAATGGACCCGTGCACGACTTGCCTCAATGGGACCCGGCTCACGGCATCGATCAACAACGTGACCTTTGTGATGCCGAAGATTGGACTGCTTCAAGCTCATTATTTTGATATTAACGGGGTTTTCAAACTAGATTTTCCAGATAAACCACCAAAGCCCTTCAACTACACTGGTGCACCATTGACGGCTAATTTGGGCACTTCGCTGGGGACAAGACTTAGCAAGTTGGCATTCAATTCGACTGTCGAGTTGGTGCTTCAAGATACAAATCTCCTGACGGTCGAGTCGCATCCCTTCCACCTCCATGGATACAATTTCTTCGTTGTGGGGAGGGGAGTAGGAAACTTTGATCCTGCAAAAGATCCAGCAATGTTTAACTTGGTTGATCCACCAGAGAGGAACACTGTCGGAGTTCCTGCAGGAGGTTGGACAGCTATAAGGTTTCGAGCTGATAATCCAGGTGAAATGTTCACTTACGTAATAACACAACAACTACTATTACTTGTTGCATTGCTAAATATTTTGTTGATTCCAGGTGTTTGGTTCATGCATTGTCATCTGGAGCTGCACACAATGTGGGGGCTGAAGATGGCGTTCGTGGTCGAGAATGGGAAAGGGCCGGAAGAGTCCATATTACCTCCTCCCAAAGATCTTCCACCATGCTAGTTGCAGAATCGAGGTTCATTGAGTAGTACGATGATGAGGTTCGAAGGTGAACTCAGTCATCTTACTGTCAAATTCATTTGTTTTGAGATTGGGTTGAGGTTCTGTTGTAGAAACCGCCTCTGGTTTGAATAATATGTTGCACTCACAATGATTATGCATTTTTCTTTCTTCCTAAGTGTCCATTAACTATTGTTATGAGAGTTATGACTTCAACTGTAGGAAGATAACATGTCAAAAAGCATTACATAATAAGTAGAATCAACATATACATATCGGAAATAACAACTGTTTGAGTTGGTAAGTATTGTATAGCAATCAAGAAATAAACATCGTCGTCATCTAACAAAATCAAGGAGTAATGACGAGAAATCCAATGGAATTTTCAAGCTTCTGTAGCTAGAGTGAGAAACCGAAGTAAATTGACCTAAAAGATTAATGCATTTTGACTACACCACAGTAAATTTGCCCCAAAAAAATTAAAAATAAATAAATAAATAAAATAAAAATAAATGGCAACTCACAAAGACTACCGATTTCTTTTGGGGTTCCCTCTGATGGATCGCTTGGGAATCTAGCGGTCCTCTTTGTTCGAGGTTGTGATCTTCTTCTTTAGGATGCTTAATTTCAGAAGGAGATCGCTAAAATTAGGGTTTAGGGTTGGTTAACGAGAGGAAGCAGAGAGTATCGTACTACATTTGCTGACGTGTTCAGTTCCTTTTGTCCCACATCGGCTGGATTGAAGGATTAAAGGCAGTTAATCTACCATCGCTAAACAGCATTCATCGCCGAGCTCAGAAGAGCGATGAAGTAAAAGGTCAGGTGCTCGCTTAGATTGGGTGACTGTTGTTGAGGAGGTTTGAAGACTTCTACATACGGAAAACTATACA
Source organism: Asparagus setaceus (assembly GCA_012295165.1). Taxonomy (NCBI): domain Eukaryota; kingdom Viridiplantae; phylum Streptophyta; class Magnoliopsida; order Asparagales; family Asparagaceae; genus Asparagus; species Asparagus setaceus. Next base: position 54,696,239 of record CM022706.1, on the reverse strand, counting down.
TACATACACGACCAATGGAACTATATATGGAAAACTATATGCATATTTGGAATTATATACTCCGACTGATCCCTTGGCATATATAATACATAGATGAACAAAAACTACATGGCCACATACATACATGAACTCCAAGAAAAACTAAATGGACCAAATATGCATACTCTGACATGGCCACATACATACATGAACTCCAAGAAAAACTAAATGGACCAAATATGCATACTCTGACATATATACATACATACATGAACAAAGTCCAGCTCCAACTGATCCCTCTCTAATCGCACACCCAACCTTTTTTGATTTGTTGTGCATATTTTTCACATCATCTCCATCTGGCACCCTCTAACTATTTAAGATCATTTTCTAATATTTATTTTACTTTAAATATCTAATAATCAAATATCTAGTAATCCTAATCAAATTATGACATATATACATACATACATGAACAAAGTCCAGCTCCAACTGATCCCTCTCTAATCGCACACCCAACCTTTTTTGATTTGTTGTGCATATTTTTCACATCATCTCCATCTGGCACCCTCCAACTATTTAAGATCATTTTCTAATATTTATTTTACTTTAAATATCTAATAATCAAATATCTAGTAATCCTAATCAAATTATAACTATCCATGATTAAAAAAATCTCATAATCATATCCCTCCTTTATATAAAAATTACTTCCAAAGGTTATCCAAATAGAACTTGACAAGTCAACTTCTAATTCTAAATCCTAATAAATTAAAATTATCCATAATTAAAAATTCTAATAATCAAAACCCTACTTTCTTATCCTTTTACCTAAGAATCCTTATCGAACTAAAACTAACTACAATTGGAAAATTTTATCAATCAAAGACCTTCTTTATATAAAAGGGTTTTTCAAAATTAGAAAATTATTAATTGCCCTATTGAAAATCTAAAAATTACAAACAATCCTATAAAAATCCAAAAATTATAAACTGTGCTCTAAAATTCAAAAATTAAAAATAGCCTCCTAATTAATTTAAATTTTCAAAAATCCAGTAAAAGATTAGACATTGGCAATTAATATTTAAAACTACAAATAAACCCTAAAAATCTACAAATTATAAATTGCATCATAAAATAGAGAAAATTATAAATTGCCCCTTTTAAAATCTATATATGTAAACAATCCCTAGAAAGTACAAACAAAAACGAAAAAGCCGAAAGTAGAAAAGTACAAATGGCACCCTTCAACTATTTAAGATCATCTTCTAATATTTATTATATTTTAAATTTCTAATAATTAAATATTTGATATTCCTAATCAAATTATAACTATCCATAATTATAAAAAATCTCATTATCATATCCATCCTTTGTATATAAATTGTTGCTTCTAAAGGTTATTCTATTAGAAATTGAGAAGTTAACATCTAATCCTAAGATCCTAATAAAATTGAAATTATCCATAATTCAAAAATTTAATAATTAAAATCCTCCTTTCTAATCCTCTTTACCTAATGTTGATGTATATAATCACAGTCACTAACCTCGTTGTGAGTTTAGCTTTTAAGAGAGCGGAGTCCGCCTCCTCTCCTAATATCTGGTGACGTTGCTCCGGTCAGGGGGTTCACCTACGAGAAAATACCTGTGGAAGGGGCGGAGTTGGGATCTCCAGTGGTCCCTCCGACGGTCAAGTTAGTAAGGATGATGAAAAATCTTCTGTAGAGAGAATCCACTGAGAGAAGATAGCTTACCTGGTTCACTGTTCTTATTGCTATTTATACCTAGGGTTTTTTGGGGGCATTCTCGTCTTTCCGCTCGACAAGAGACAAGAATTGAAGCCTCTCTTCACGCTGGCTAGCAATTGGTCGAGCCTTTGTCCGCTACGATGGCTTGCCTTTACAAGTGTCAAGTTATGGGTAAATTGAGGGTTAGTGTGGTCTATTCGCCATTAATGAGATGGGATTGGCGGCGCCTGTAGCCGTATGGGTCCGAGGTGCCTTAAATACCGTGAGAGATGGAGGAGTTAAGGGGCTGTCAGTGCATTTAATGTGATGTTGATGGATTGTTGGGCCCAAGTTTTGTATAACCGTCATTTAGGTAGGGGGAACCACATAGGATGAGAGAGAGGGGAGCCGAGGCCGGGCGGCCGACTTGCGTGGCCTCTTGAGGTGTCCATTAGAATAATCAGTTGAAGGGGATGATTAGTACCGCCCTTTGCGTCGTCCAGGAGGACGGATAGCTAAGAAAGGGGAGTTAGGTTTGCTTCGCATTGTTTGGAGAGGCAGACGACTGGTTGGAAGGGGTTATGGTAGATAACTGGTTGGGGAGGACGACTAGTACCACCTTTCGCGTTGTCCGGGGGGACTAGCGGTTAGAAGGCGATGGCTGGTCGTCCCCCATGTCGCTCGGGGGGACAAGCAACTTGGAAGGATAGCTTCGAGGTAATCAATTGATTGGGCGGACGACTGGTACCACCTTTCGCGTCGTTCACGGGAGAGAGTTGTTGATAGGCCGACCCACACCGCCTTTCGCGTCGGCTATGGCGATAGTCGTTTAACAGACCGTGGCGAGAACGATAAGCGTAGGCCGCCCCGTGGGTCGGGTGTGGAGGCTCATGTCGCTCCAGGTTGACAAGCAAAAATATTTATCCATGTTAACACTTGGTTTTCCTCTTTAATCACTAGTTAGTGGTTATGACCATAACACCTAAGGATCCTTATCAAATTAAAATTATTTTACAAACAACCCGTTGAATATTTTTCAAGTTACGAACACCCTTAAAGAATTTATAAAAAGCCTCCTGCAAATTGTGTAAATTACAAATAACTTCATAAAAACTTTACAAAATAGCCCCCTTAAAAACTTTACAACCACCCCTTGAAAGTTACAAAAATTACAAAACAACCCTCAAGATCTTACAAACATAAAATCCAAAAAAATTTCAGATTTACAAATGACCCCCTAATATATGATATTATATTATAATATTATAATACTTTAGTGTTGGAAATATGTAAGGTGAGAGGGTATAATGATAATGAGAAGTCCTATGTGCTGAATACTAGGGGATAGTGAAACTCTTTACTACCCATTTTGGGGATTAGAGAAAATTCCTAATAGCATTCATGTTCTAATCCCGAGGGAAGCAAATGTAATGCTCAACAAAATCGTATCCTATTTTTATACGGATATGGATACCTTTGACCAAATTGACCAAAAGTCTCGAAATCAACTACCCCATATCTAGGCTAGGCCAAACCATTTTTAAGGTTTTAGACTTGAGTTAGGAAGGCAAGAGGGTCAACTCGAGAGTTAGAGAGGTTAGATTAGAGTATAAGTGCAAGATTAGCCATGAATTGTATTGTCGTAAATATTGAGAAGTATAGGATGAGTGTATTAGACTATAACAGAAAGAGATAGTTCTCTCCTAAAATCCTAGTTCAATTTTAAGGTAGCCTCTACACACACACACACACACAGAGTGGAAACTTTTGATGAAGAATGAGATCAAGAGAGGGAGGAGAGAGTCTATCAACCATCCAAGTCATAGATCCAAGCTAAGATAAGTCTTCTTTTCATACTCAATCTCTTTGTTTGAATCCCAGATCTGAGTTAGCATCTAGAATTATTTATGTTAGATAAAGATGCGAGTTTTTATTCGATCCATGGCAAGAAAGGCGAGTTTTCAACCGATCTCACCCAAGGTAAGCATCTCTACCTCTTCTTGTTAGATTGGTAACCTAGGGCATTTGTTTTAAGCATATTTAGTTATCAATTATATGTTTTAATTTGTGGGTTTGCTCAGATCTAAATAATTTCCTGATAAAAGTTATATTTTTGGATAATATCAAAATCTTGAGATTTCTCTTAGGATTCCTGATGAATTGAGCTCAAACTAATTACAAATGATTCCTGCTATGAATCTAAGAAATGAGTAATCATTTGAATGAGGTTTGATTGGAGTATGCAATAGTAGAATTTAATAAATTGCAAAAAAATGACAATCTGCCAGGTCATGCACTTGCGCTCACTCGTGGCCTGCGCGGCCCGGCTTTCGGTTCGAAGTCAATCAGCTTCTTATCTATTGTGGGGTGCCACTAAGCCCGTGCGCCCAACAACCGAGGGCTTGCAGTCAACCTGCAAATCGTCAAATTCTTATCATGTGCATATTTTGAGATTCTGACTTCCTATTTTACTTCCTTTTACTTTGTTAGCTTTCTTGAAGTGAAGATTATTCATGACAAGGGATATTTGTATATAGTTTGATGTTTTCAAAAGTTTTGGGTATTTTTCCTGAAACCTCCAAAAACTAATTCTCCAAAGAACATGTGTGTTTGCTTTCCGTTATGTTCGAATTAAGTTTTATGAGCTTTTGTATGTATTGTGATGCTAGGAATGTGTTGAGATAGTTGATATCAGAGATTTAGAAGATTTTAGGTGGTTATCCCTGATCTCGCTGTACACAAAGGATGCAACCCGTATATTATGTATTTTGAGCAGATTATGTTAGACAATGATTTTTGGCTCAGTAATGTGCGAGTCGAGACCTAGCCTATATTATAATATTGCTCGGATGGAATATTACTAGTTAGTATACTCGTTCATGGAATTTTTCTGTTTAATATTGTTTGGATATCAAATTAGTTTGACCTTGTGATATATCTGTGGTATCTCCTCGCGAAAATCTAATTTCGTTCAGAATTCCTCATTTACATGAGTTACGAGAAGAGATAATGTCTTTGGATTCATAATTAAGAATTTCCTCTTCTTTGAGCTTCCTTACGCAGTGGGCACTCTGATTCAACACCTTATTGATATCATCTAGATGGGTAGCAAGTGTCATGAAAATATATTTTCTATGAGCTAAGATTCTCAGGACTAGTGCATAAAATTTCACTTACATCAAACTAAGAAAAAAATAGCCTGTTGGGTTTAATTTCACGGGACTAAACCTTTGGAGATATGTGTGGCCGTGGTCGTGCATGTTAGACCCGTTGTTCTGTAAGGGAATCTTGATTGGGTGGAGGAAGTGGTACATGACATGAATTCTATCTAGTTGAGATTCAGACGAGTTGTTTTGCATGCGTAGTTCCAGGTAGTTGGTGAATGGATGTTTTTATGGTTTTGCCCTTGTGTTTGAGTTTCTAGCTTAGAAGTCCCACCATGCTAAGTTTTGTTTAGTCGTATCACCCGGAAAAAAGATAGCTTGACCAAAAGTTGACTTTTGTCAACTTCGCCAACCTTAGCTGCTTAATTATAGTTTTACCTTGTTTTGCAGCGATTTAGACAGATGAGGCTTATGTATGTGCATGAGGACCTGTCGGACTCGGTTCTCATGTACAAACTGCTGGTTGAGTTGCATGCTCGTATCTATGTTTGAGACATGGGCTGTGACACCAAACATGAGCACTGGTTTAAATCTTGGGACATTGAAATCCAGTCATTTTTAGTATTTAAAAAATCATAAATTTTTATTTAGATTTGTAAGGGAGAGAGTGATGGTTAAGCATCTAATTTTGAATTTCAAATATATAAATTTTAATTTATCCGAGAAAAATCATATCACTCAAGCTATCTACTTTAACTATTAAAAACTATATTCACTACGCTCATAACATATAGCAAAAATTACTCATTATTTCTTCCTTCGTAAGCATGTAAATTATTAGTTAAAAGATGATTTGTAAGTTATAATCTACAAAAAATACAATCAAATCATCTCTTTTATTACCCTAGCATAGCTCAACATATTTGAAGGGAGTATAAACCAACATATATAAACCAAAGAAATCAAAACAATCCGTGCAAGCACAGGCTTAATCGTTGCATGGAACTATATCGAAAGAAAACAAAACTCCGGTTCCAATTAAAAACATATATAAACCACCAAAAATTAGGATTGTACTTATTATTATAAAATTGGGATTAGTTATATTTAAACTGCAGAGATGGTTAGAAATTAGGATCTATAAAATGTATTGGGATTGTACTTATTATTATCTAAGAGCTTATTTGGATAGGGGGTAATGTGAGTAAAGGGAAGGTAGGGGACACATTACCCTTGTTTGGGAAGTCATTTGAGGGTAGTTAATGAGGGGGAAGTTAAGGTAATGGAGGGGAAAAAACTTAAGATTTTGTTCCCCTCTATATTGGAGTGTAATGGAGGGGAAGGTAGGGGAATATAACTCTTAAAATAAGAGAATATTATACAAAGATAATTTTGCCCCCTATATCAAGATGAGATTCAAAGAAATGAAATAACATGTAAGGTATTCATGTAAATTTACATATATTAGCTTACCTTCTCTTCATTTTATTAGACTTCCCAAACGGGGTGAAATAAGTTTCCCTTGATTCCCCTTACTAATTTCCCAAACAAGTTTTACATAGGGGTGCATTCGGTTTGGATACGGCTCAGATATGATACTTATCATATCCATATCCTCCTGCCCATCACGGATACAGATATGGATACGGTTATAGACGTATTCCCTTACCTTCCCTTAACTTAACTTATCCTATATTCCCTTAACTTCCCTTCATTAGGTGCAAATCCAAACAAGCCCCAAGTGATTGATGAATACAATCTCTCTTTTAGTCTCCTACTATTATCTCTGGTTCTAGTTCTTTCTCTTCTTATTCTTCTTCCTGCTTCTAATCCTTCCTCTTACTTAGTTATCATGTTTTCTATCTAAAATTTTCTACGGCGAATCATGGAAGATATCCTGATCAGATTTTGGCCCCTAATAGTTTTGGTTTTTGAGGAAATTAGAAGTTAGAGTTTTGTTGTTGTTCTTGTTGGGGGTATACCGGTAGTTGAGATCAACACTCTATCAATCTGTAAGTAATCATGAAAAAAAATTAAAATAAAAAAAGAGGGATAAAGTTTCAGAAACTAAGGTCTATAATAATATAACAACACAGAGAAATTTCACCCAAAAAATCAATGAGAACTCACAATTTTCTTTTGATTCTCTCTCATCGAGCGCTTGGGGATCTCGCTGTCCTATTAGTTCGAGGTCGACAAAGGCGAGGCGACTTCTTGGGATGCCTGATTAAGAATGAGATACTAAAATTAGGGTTAGTTTTAGGTTTGAGATTTGTTAAAGAGAGGAAGAAGAGAGTATCGTACTATATTTATTGACTTGTTTAGTTGTTTTTTTGTCCCACATCGGTTGGGTTCAAGCGTTAAAGGCAGTTAATCTACCATCGCTTCGTACCACTCATCGTCGAGCTCAAAAGAGCGATGAAGCAAAAGGTTCAATGTATGGTTAGATTGGGTGACTATTGTTGAGGAGGTTGAAGACTTATATATACGGAAAACTATATGGAGCCAATGACACGCATTACACACACATGAAAATGGAAGACTATATGGAACAACATCTTTGGCTCATTGACCTCGGCAGGACATGTATACATGTATACAAGAACTATGGAACAAGCATACTTCCGGCTCCAACACATTAACTAAGTCATGCTACAGCCTAGATCCAGCTGATCCCTCTCTAACCGTACACCCAACTTTTTCCGTATTGTGCAAGGGTTTCACATTCTCTCCATCTGATCACCCTCCAATTATTTACAATCAACTCCTAATATTTATTATGTTTTAAATGTATTTAAATATCTCATAGCATCGGTTTTGAAATAAAAATTAGTTTTACCTTTTAATTTTTATTTTTATGGGGCGCAAATTAATATTATTTAAATATCTCATAGATCATGTGTATTTTCATAGAGCAATCGACTAACTACTGATCGAATCATGTCTCCAATCACAATTATTTGTTAATATTTATACAGTTGTTATTTATTTTAACTCTAGCACTTTCCAAATCCTCAGCAGATTGAATTCACTTCTACTTTTCACTCGGGATATGAATTATAATTGTCTGCTAAACAACTAAAAGTGCGAGCATGTTCTTTTTTTTACTTCTTTATCCTCTGTCAAAATAGCCTAAATCTCATCTCAAACCATTCGATAAATAGAAATGTCATATCTGGAGGGTAAATTTCCAATGCTGATGAATTGGGTATAGTTTTACAGATACTCAGATTTGGGGGTTAATTTTACAAGCATTAACGATTTTGTCATGTAAAGTGCAACAAAGACAACATTGTTTGCACATTTTCCATATTGGTCCCTTACATCTTTAACATTTTTAAAGTACTCTCCCAAACCATTGAATTGCTATTAGGTCCCAAATTTTAAAGTTATTCTAAAATTAGTTCCTTTTTTAGAATTCCGGTCCTATGTGCTAAACAGGTTTCGTTGAAACAACGGTAGGTAACATACGGATACAACTAACATTTCATGTCAAAAAGTTAACATGATTACTATCCCGTCAAACAATATCAATATTTTTCTTAGTCATTGTGGATAATTTGATTACATGCTTATCCACTGTCATTCTGTTATTGCACTGGTCCTATTATCCTACAACTGATTTGTCATTCTACAGTCAGTGCCTTTTGCTTGTATCAGCTTAAACTTCGAGATGTCTAGAAAACACAAAATCCAGCGTTTTTCTTCTATTATATTGAGCCCTTGCTCAGGAGCTCAACGCATATGCATTCGTGATTCAAATTCTATGAGATTGTTCACAAAACAAATTGTAAACACATATCAAAGTAAGTCTAATGATATTAAATTATCATCATAATGCATCACTAGCTACATCCCCACTTTCCAAGGAGTTGGAGACAACAAACTAGCTGTAAGCTAGTTGCAGTAGCAACTAATTAGAATGTAATATGAAGATGATATAGGTTTCTTAAGTTTATGTGTTATTACAGTAAATGCTACAGGATTCATCTTATTTGCAGAATTCTCAGCAGAAATTTGGTGAAATCATAAAGAAAACATTTTAAGTGTATATAATTTTCATAAACTAATTCCCACTAAAAAATTACTAATATCAGTATTATTTGGTGGGTGTATCAGTTTATTTCGACATAATTTATTCAATAAAGCATTCATATCATGACTATTTGAGGACTAAATTATACACTAATCAATACTGAATGGTAGATTAAAGAAAAATAATGACAACAGAACTACAGCAAATTGCTATGACAAAAGCCAAATGGAAGCAAGAAACAGTGAAGAATGTAGTATCCAACGTGGCATCTCCTTCAGGTGATGTAACAGTGTGTTTATTGGCTAATTGGAAGCACAAAGATATTATTTAGTTCTATTGAATGTAACAGGGCACAACAGGCCGCATATTTGAATCATACCGTTAGTGACATTGGAATAAAGCTGTGATGGATATGAAGCTAATGACAAATTTCATGAAATTGTCCATACTAAGGATGTAAGTATACATTAATGATGCTAGTGATTCTGTTTTGCCATTGTCTAAGACCACAAAGGAAATAATAATGAACATAGGCTAGCGCAACATGCAGATAACCCCTCTACAATTTGTTCCCAAACTAGCATTACAATTTACTCACACAAAAGAAAATATATATTATATAATTTTTTTCCTGAGATTATGAACACCATTAGATCTATATAAAAACATCCCCGAACTTGATATGCTTTGAATTGAGAAATCCACTTCGACAAGCTTTTCAGGTTCTTTATAAGCCTGGCATCACTATACAAAACACGCACAAAAGACTGTTTGGTCTTCCCATTTCATGATATATGTCAGAGAATAAAGAAATCATTTTGTTTAATAATGGTTATAATACATTAACATAATTCAACACTTAACTTTGCTGTAATTTTCTAGGAGCAGGTAAATGTGGAGACATCATTAATGGTTAAATTTAGGGAAATCTTGAGGGAAATCTTTATACTTTTGTTTAATAATCTTTCAACCTTGTTAACTTTTCACAAAACTCATCTTCAAGTCTTAATTTATGACCTTTCCCTATTAACATATATGTCTGTGTGTAATTGCACTGATGCCCTCAACTGAAAGACTGTATATAACCGCAGACATTAACTACCTCCTAAGATATCATACAGTGAAAGGATTAAGCACAAATTAATAGTCGCAGTGATATACTAGGTTATAACCTAATGCAATAGCCATAGGAAGTAAACAAAAGCCAACAATTTATAATCATCTTGCATACAGTAATTAATCTAGCACTTAGTTTTTCCCCCCAAATATAAGAATATAAAACATGTTAGCTATATGATTTCGACTTGTCATGATACATCTTTAAATAGTTCAGTTAGCCAAGCCTGACTATATTTTTGGGGCAGAAAAGAAGCAAATTAAGCTATGCCAGGCCGATTTCTATATCTCCTTGGACCTTATACCACTTTCTTCCAAGTTGCATATCATAAATTAATTGATTTCTGTGTCTAATTATGTCTTAAACTTTTTGACAAATATTTTACTAAAATAATTCTACAATAACTGTAAATCATAATGCAATCCTATCTTATTGCGGTTGGATTTGTGAAACCTCTGTTCTGATTTTCTATCAAAGGCTTAATTTAGTAGCAGAATAAAGGACACGGTGAAATCTTTTTGATCAAGATTACATGTATAAAGTTTCCACATCAATGACCATTTCAAACAAAGACTTGTCCTTATTTCTTGCAGTAGTAATATGATGTTGCAACTTGCAAATGAAACCTAGTTAAATTAAATTGCTAAAAGATCAAGTCCAAGGGGCTCAGCTTGTCAAAGCAATATAAGTTAGGGACAAAGGGGAGAAAAGGTCAGTGCTTCAAGTCCTCAAGATGCCAACTGTCTAGGTGAACCTATTTCTCAAATTATTAGATGACCGAACATAAGAACTGAAAAGCCTAGTGATTTCGGAGGAACTTTAGGAAAGCCAGTAAGTTATGCAACTTGTGACAGAAAGGGCACAAGATTAAGGCAATGCCTCAACCTCTTACTGAGAGAATTTTCAAGGTCTGAGTGGCACCAAATGTAAATTGAAGGGAAAAAAAAAAGTTCGGGAACCATGTGCAACAAACTTAATTCATCAGCTTTCAAGATACGCATGCACAATGCAAAAGTTTTCAACTACTCCGAATTTACAGTTGTGTCAACCCAAGAAGGACCTTAACCTGCCTTTGTTTACCAGCATTTTGTCCGACATGGTCCCATTATTTGAAGCACTCAACTTAAAGGGTATAACCTAATTGCATGGAGAGTGAAAACTTTTGGAGGTTTTGAAAGAAAAGGGTAAATTACACTAAACCCCCATGAACTTTTAGCCTTTTGCACTAAACCCCAATGAACTTTCAAAATCACACTAAACCCCCATGAACTTTTAGCTTTTTGCATTAAACCCCAACGAACTTTTGCACTAAACCCCTATACTTAACACTGTTCATTAGGGTGTAGTGCAAAAAGCTGAATACAAGGCACAAGCAAAATGATTTCAATATTAACCTTTGTGGCATAGGCGACGCATATTGATTTCAATATTAACCTTTTTGACATCAAGAAGATAAGTAGCAACGAATCTCCGGAAGTTAATATAAGGCACAAGCAAAATGATTTCAATATTAACCTTTGTGGCATAGGCGACGCATATTCACTATTATTTAGCCTGTGAATACATGCTAACGGATCTCTCAAGGATTAGCTCCAGGGTTCTCGTCAGTCTGGTTTCTTGAATTGGACACTGAGGTCTCATAACGTTAGAGGCTTTTTGTCTTGGAATAAGTTGACATTATACTATTAGTTTTCTTCTACCGTAAAGATATCTCGAGTTATGTCCTAGTTCCCTTTCAGCTCAGATGAGTCTACATGAATTGGTTAGACCATATATTAATACTTAGATACTGCAAGCAAAAGGTACAAAAATGTAGGGCATGCTGGTATATTGAAAAATTCTAACAAGAAAGAGAAACCTGTTCCTGTAACCCATTTGACTGATTAATGCTTAGATGTTGCCTTACTAGCGGTGAATATAGAAGGCTTCATCTTCCAGCTAAAATAATAAATTGCAGCGAATACCAATAAGCCTACGAATAATAGCAATGACAGCATATTCCAGAAGTTCGGAGCTGTCTCCCCAATGGCAGAATGAAATGCTTCATGTGAACGTAGCCTTACATGTGTGGGGATTCCATTTTCTCCAATCTTGCCATTAAACATATAGCTCTCCTATAATTGAATGAGTTTGACATGATAGCTGAGCCATAAATTTTGTCGATAAATATGGCACCCTGGTCACTTTGCAGAAAGGAAAGCTCCCACTCAATCTGATGAGGTCCAGGATACGCCTGAGACCGTATGGAAGGACTGCCTGGTTATCAGCTTGGGAACATCTCCATATGCTGATGAAGTATCTGATTTGATCTGGTGCCTGAAAAAGTCCCCCGCTTCCTCTCGAATTCTGATCCGTTCCTTTCTTGAATGTTCTGGATGATGACGAAGTGGAAGCAACATTGCTATCAGACACAGACGTGATCTCTGAATCTAGCCACATATATGACTTCATCTCAAGTTTTTTTCTGATGGGTTTTACACGTCTAAGTTGAAAGAGGAACATGAAAAAATTGGATACAAGTCTCTTTTGCATGAACCAACTGGACAATGTAAAGGAGGTTATAGTGAAAAGCAAGAATGCCAAGAAGCTGTCTAATGTGCGGTCAATGATGAAAACCCCTCATGTAATTTTTTTCCGTAAATTGTTGGATGCTTTTATACAAAAACAAGAAAAAAAAATAATCTCTTCTAGGATAGAACTACATTAGACAATGATTGCTTTGGAGGCAAACTCTGATCTCCTGATAGTCTTAATTCCTTATAGCTGCCAGATTCGGCATTGCATGCAATTTATGCAAATGCAAATTAAACTCAATACTTTATGCAAACAAGATGACAACTGATAAGTAGTTAGGTTAGCAAGTTGACCTATCACCAACAACCAAACATAACTTTACTCCTTCAACAGAACTCTACACAGTGTAGTTTTCCAGGGAAAATTCATTTTAAAGCAAAGTCAAACAAAAGAATAATGGTTTCTATGAGTAAAACCCATCCCAAAAGAACTTTTTCTTTGTCTTAAAGACAAAGGTCCCTCCTTATGCTACTAAACTTGGCTTAACATACCTTTCAAGCATGCACTCAGCAATATCCTTTCCTCTGTAGTCAATACTTATTCCTCAATATCACTCTCAAATGTCTCGGTCCATATACGCTTCCAAGCATCAGTATGCAACCCTTGCAAATTCAACCACATTGCAAGCTCACCAACAGTAACAAACTGATGTATGAATGTCACAAATATAAGAAGAATAATGTAAAGTTTATTTTCTCATCTCACAAATATTCATCTAAATTTCTAAGAAGACAAGGCTGAAAAATGGCCTTATCTGTGTGTTCATACCTCTTGCTTGCTTCTTTATGTGCAACACTCCTTTTGTTTACTGCTGAAGCTGCAATTAAGAAGTATCAGTTTGACGTGGGTAGCTTAATGGATGTTTTGCATCAAACAAAATCCTTTGTCCTGGTCAATTTTTATTCTTACTCTTGTTTATCAGGTTGTAGTGAAGAATGTAAGTAGATTATGCCATCCCAAACCAATCATCACAGTTAACGGTAAGTACCCTGGGCCAACCATTTATGCTCGAGAAGGAGATCGAGTCATCATCAATGTAACAAACCATGCCCAATATAATGTGTCCATACATTGATATATAACAACACAATAGTCAAATTATGTCAATTCATATATACTCCTCTACGTGCAAATGAGTAATGTTATCTTATATCAATATAGGCATGGATTGAAGCAATTTCGCAATGGATGGGCCGATGGATGGTCCAGCCTACATAACACAATGCCCAATCCAGAGTGGTAACTCATACAGCTATGATTTCAATGTAACGGGACAAAGGGGGACTTTGTGGTGGCATGCTCACATATTGTGGCTTCGAGCAACTGTTTATGGTGCAATTGTGATCATGCCTAAGCAAGGAATTCCGTTCATGTTCCCGTTCCCTCAACCCCATGGAGAAACCGTACTCGTCTTAGGTGAGAAAGAATATATTTGAAAAAAAATAACACATTTCTAGTGAAAAAAATATATGTATTTATTTTTAGCTTTTCTTTTTCAGGAGAATGGCGGAACTCTGATGTTGAGGAATTGGTGAAGCAAGGAAATGCAGTTGGGCTTCCACCCAACATGTCTGATGTCCACACGATCAATGGGAAGCTTGGGCCTCTCTTCTCCTGTTCAGATAAACGTAAGTAATCGATACCAACTAAAATTTTTATGCCTTGTTGCATGTTAAAGAGAGATTAACACTGCATCTGTGTGCTTATCAGATACATTCGTCACAGAAGTCGAATGGGGGAAAACTTACCTCCTGAGAATTGTTAACGCTGCACTCAATGACGAGCTATTCTTTGCCATCGCCGAACATTCCATGACTGTGGTCGAGATCGATGGAGTTTACTGCAACCCATTCATTACCGACGCTATCCTTGTCATGGCCGGTCAGATAACAAATGTTCTTGTCACGGCTAACCAAGCCCCCGGCCGATACTTCATGGCCACCAGGGATTTCAACGATGCACCTGTTCCTGTTGACAACACAACTGCAACGGCCATACTCCAATACAAAGCCATACCCACTACTGTCATTCCGACATTGCCTCGACTTCCGGCACAGAACGAAACTAAATTCGTCGACACATACTATGACAGTCTCCAGAGTCTTAAACACACCGGAGTTCCCTGCGAATGTTCCTCAAAGCATCGACAGACATTTGTTTTACACGATCGGGCTACGAATGGACCCGTGCACGACTTGCCTGAATGGGACCCGGCTCACTGCATCGATCAACAACGTGACCTTTGTGATGTCAAAGATTGGACTGCTTCAAGCTCATTACTTCAACACCAAAGGAGTTTTCAAACTAGATTTCCCAGATAAACCACCAAAGCCCTTCAACTGCGTTTAAGTCCAGAAACTTCAAAACAACTCAAAATTTGTAGTTTACGCCCTAGAGAAAATGCAAAAATTGCACTTCAACCCAGTTTTGCAATCTAGTCTAGAAATCACAGTTGGGTCCCTCAAAATGTTTAAAATACAAAGACAAATACGGAAATCACAAAACTCGCCATGGACCTCTAAGTCCATAAACTAGATAGATAAAAAATTCGGCATAGAAAGAAAACACAAGAACGGACCGCTACGTCCCTAAACTGGATAAAAGAATATTTTGTAAAAAAGAAACGCACTTGAAATAACCTGGTGTAAAAACATGCGCCAAGAGGTTTTAAGATCAAATGGTTCAATTATGTTGACCCCTAAGTCGTTAAACTTGACAAAATTCCAAATTTGACCTCTAAGTCGTTAAACCGATAAAATTCCAAATTTGACCTCTAAGTCGTTAAACCGGGTAAAATTCCAACCGACCTCCACGCCACTAAACCGGATAAAATTCCAAATTTGACCTCTAAGTCGTTAAACTTGACAAAATTCCAAATTTGACCTCTAAGTCGTTAAACCGGATAAAATTCCAAATTTGACCTCTACGTCTTTAAACTGGGCCAAATTTCAAATTTGACCTCTACGTCGTAAAACTAGAACAAATTTCTAAATTCGACCTCTAAGTCGTTAAACTGGATAAAATTCTAAATTTGACCTCTACGTCGTTAAATTGGAACAAAATACCAAAATTGACCCCTAAGTCGTTAAACTTGACAAAATTCCAAATTCGACCTTTACGTCGTAAAACTGAGACAAATCCCAAATTTGACTCCTAAATCGTTAAACTGGACAAAATTTCAAATTCGACCTTTACGTCGTAAAACTGAAACAAATCCCAAATTCGAACTTTACATCGTAAAACTAAAATAAAATTCCAAATTTGACCTCTAAGTCGTTAAACTGGATAAAATTCCAAATTTGACCTCTAAGTCGTTAAACTGGATAAAATTCTAAATTTGACCTCTACGTTATTAAACTAGAGCAAAATATCAAATTTGACTTCCACGTCATTAAACTGGGCCGAATTCTAAACTTGACCCTCACGTCTCTAAACTGAGTTCAAAGCCCAAATCTCATTTCACGTCTCCAAGTCAAACCCAAATTTCAGTCGCCACATCTCTAGTGTAGGATTTTATATAAAAATTTGTACACTGGGGGTATGCCCCTGGTTAAGCCATGTATATGATCATTAAAATAAAAATGAAACTAATATTATTATATTTTCTTGCTTTGTGAGTTTTCTCTTATTTTGATGATTTTTATTAACTCTTAATCGAAGGTCCCATTCATCAGTAAGGGTAATTAACAATAGACTCTTGAGTCTATTGGGAACCATGAACCCAGATAAAAATAAAATCCTCTCCCGTAGGGTGAATTTGACGGGATTGATATACAAGACAAAGTTATCTATCTTAATTGGATGCACTTATACGCAACTTATTTAGATAGACAATTTTGACCCTGCACTCTCCCTTTATACACACACACAAATGCGCGCACGCACACATGCACACTCGTACACAAACCAAGCTTTCCAAGCTTAATGATTCTTCTTTCATAGAAACCAGAGCATCAGTTCTTCAACTACCAGACCCAATTCAATCATCCTTCACGAAAGAAAAAATTCCATTCAACAGACAAATGTAACATCTACCTCTTCATTTCTTCTTCGTCTCAAATATTAGAGTACAACAAGGATATTCATGCAAGTAAATACTAGATTGCGACCAATCTCCATCTTATCTCTACACCTGAAACGGCCACAGCTTATCCTTGCCAAGAGATCTATTTTTAAACTTCCACCCAATTACAATTCAGTCAAGACCATATTTAAACTTTTTAATTTAGTTTATTCGGAATAGCAGCTAACACTAATGAAGATCTTGGATTCTTACAACTTCTTGTTACAGTTTTCGTATGGCTCCGCTGGAAGAATATGAAAAGAAATATGAGAAGGACAAACTTAGTTTACCAGAAGATATTCTAAAAGGCATGTTCTGAATAGATTGTACACTGAAGGTATTTCAGGTTGAAGAAACAAAGGAGGCTACTAAAGGTCTCAGATTGGAGTACAAGATACAAGGGTCATTTTATAGGAAAACTTAATGTCGAAGTGTGTTTCACATCAAGAAGATAAGTAGCAACGTATCTCCGGAAGTTAATATAAGGCACAAGCAAAATCATTTCAATATTAACCTCTGCGGCATAGGAGACGCATATTCACTGTTATTTAGCCTGTGAATACATGCGAACGGATCTCTCAAGGATTAGCTCCAGGGTTATCGTCAGTCTGGTTTCTTGAATTGGACACTGAGGTGTCAAAGGAATTTTTAAATGAAAGACTCATAACGTTAGAGGCTTTTTGTCTTGGAATACGTTGACATGATAGTATTAGTTTTCTTCTACCCTAAAGATATCTCGAGTTATGTCCTAGTTCCCTTTCAGCTCAGATGAGTCTACATGAATTGGGTAGACCATATATTAATACTCAGATACTGCAAGCACAAGGTACAAAAATGTAGGGCATGCTGGTATATTGAAAAATTCTAACAAGAAAGAGAAACCTGTTCCTGTAAGCCATTTGACTGATTAATGCTTAGACGTTGCCTTACTAGCTGTGAATATAGAAGTCTTCATCTTCCAGTTAAAATAACAAATTGCAACAAATACCGATAAGCCTACTAATAATAGAAATGATAGCATATTCTAGATGTTCGGAGCTGTCTCCCCAATGGCAGAATGAAATGCTGATCAAGTAACCAAGTTGGTTTACAAATGCTCAATCTTCACGTGAACGTAGCCTTACATGTGTGGGGATTCCATTTTCTCCAATCTCACCATTAAACATATAGCTCTCCAATAATTGAATGAATTTGACATGATAGCTGAGCCATAAATTTTGTCAATAAATATGGCACCCTGGTCATTTTTCAGAAAGGAAAGCTCCCACTAAACTCTGATGAGGTCCAAGATACGCATGAGACCGTACGGAAGGACTGACTGGTTATCAGCTCGGGAACATCTCCATATGCTGATGAAGTATCTGATTCCATCTGGTGCCTGAAAAGGTCCCCTGCTTCCTCTCGAATTCTGATCCGCTCCTTTATTGGATGTTCTGGATGATGACGTAGTTGAAGCAACATTGCTATCAGACACAGACGTGATCTCTGAATCTAGCCACATATGAGCCAATATCTCGCAGATGCCTTCTTCAACTTCTTGATTAAGAGTGTGGTATCCTGTTAATTGCATGAGTTCAGGATTTAGGGATATACGAATATATATACAGTTATTGGAAACACTGATATACATAGGCTAGAAAAATGATGTATTTGTTCATATGAATACTCGTGAATGAGTTTTACAAGGACATATATGACTTCATCTCAAGTTTTTTTCTGATGGGTTCTACACATCTAAGTTGAAAGAGGAACATGGAAAAATTGGATACAAGTCTCTTTTGCATGAACCAACCGTGACAATGTAAAGGAGGTTATCGTGAAAAGCAATAATGTCAAGAAGCTGTCTAATAAGCGATCAATTATGAAAGCCCCTCATCAAATTTTTTCCGGAAATTGTTGGATGCTTTTATACCAAAACAAGAGTAAAATTTCTCTTCTAAGAGAGAACTACATTAGACAATGATGGGTTTGGATTAGGCAGACTCTCATCTCTTGATAAGTCTTGGTTCCTCATAGCTGCCAGCTTCTGCATCTATGCATGCAATTTACGCAAATGCAAATTAAACTCAATACTTTATGCATACAAGGTGACAACTGATAAGTAGTTAGGTTAGCAAGCTGACCTATCACCAACAACCAAATATAACTTTACTCCCTCTACACAGCTCTACACAGTGTACTTTCCAGGGAAAATGCATTTTAAAGCAAAATCAAACAAAAGAATAATGGTTCTGAGTAAAACCCACCCCAAAAGAACTTTTTCTTTGTCTTAAAGACAAAGGCCTCTCCTTATGCTACTACACTTGGCTTAACTACCTTTCAAGCATGCACTCAGCAATATACTTTCCCTCTATGGTCAATACTTATTCCTCGATATCGCTCTCAAATGTCTCGGTCCATATTCGCTTCCAAGCATCAGTATGCAACCCTTGCAAATTAACCACATTGCAAGCTCACCAACACTAACAAACTGACGTATGAATGTCACATATATAAGAAGAAGAATGTAAAGTTTATTATCTCATCTGACAAATATTCATCTAAATTTCTAAGAAGACAAGGCTGAAAAATGGCCTTATCTGTGTGTTCATACTTCCTGCTTGCTTCTTTATGTGCAACACTCTTTTTGTTTACTGCTGAAGCTGCAATTAAGAAGTATCAGTTTGACGTGAGTAGCTTAATGGATGTCTTGCATAGAACAATATCCTTTGTCCTGGTCAATTTCTATTCTTACTCTTGTTTATCAGGTTGTAGTGAAGAATGTAAGTAGATTATGCCAACCCAAACCAATCGTCACAGTTAACGGTAGGTTCCCTGGGCCAACCATTTATGCTTGAGAAGGAGATCGAGTCATCATCAATGTTACAAACCATGCCCAATATAATGTGTCCATACATTGGTATATAATAACACAAAAGTCAAATTATGTCAAATCATATATACTCCTCTACGTGCAAATGAGTAATGCTATCTTATATGAATATAGGCACGGATTGAAGCAATTTCGCAATGGATGGGCTGATGGTCCAGCCTACATAACACAATGCCCAATCCAGAGTGGTAACTCATACAACTATGATTTCAATGTAATGGGACAAAGGGGGACTTTGTGGTGGCATGCTCACATATTGCGACTTCGATCAACTGTTTATGGTGCAATTGTGATCATGCCTAAACAAGGAGTTCCGTTCCCGTTCCCTCAACCCCATGGAGAAACCGTACTCATCTTAGGTGAGAAAGAATATCATTGAAAAAAAAGACACATTTTTCATGAAAAAATATATGTATTTAATTTTACCTTGTGTCTCTCAGGAGAACAGTGGAACACTGATGTTGAGGATTTGGTGAAGCAAGGAAATGCACTTGGACTTCCACCCAACATGTCTGATGCTCACACGATCAATGGGAAGCCTGGGCCTCTCTTCATCTGTGTGCTTATCAGATACATTCGTCACAGAAGTCGAATGGGGGAAAACTTACCTTCTGAGAATCGTCAACGCTGCACTCAATGACGAGCTATTCTTTGCCATCGCCGGACATTCCATGACTGCAGTCAAGATCGATGGAGTTTAGTGCAACCCATTCATTACCGACGCTATCCTTGTCGTGCCCAGTCAGACAACAAATGTTCTTGTCACGGCTAACCAAGCCCCCGGCCGATACTTCAAGGCTGCCAGGGATTTCAACGATGCACCTGTTCCTGTTGACAACACAACTGCAACTGTCATACTCCAATACAAAGGCATACCCACTACTGTCATTCCGACATTGCCTCGACTTCCGGCACAGAACGACACTAAATTCGTCGATGCATACTATGACAGTCTCCGGAGTCTTAAACACACCGGAGTTCCCTGCGAATGTTCCTCAAAGCATTAACAGACATTTGTTTTACATGGTCGGGCTAGGAATGTGTCAAATATTGTGGGCCCCTGATTTTCGTTTTATCAGGCGCCGTTTGTTTTATTAGGCGCCGTTCGTTTTATTAGGCGCCAATTGCACCGAACGGCGAGAGCTCATGCTGCTCGTGAAAAATAAAATAATGAATGTGGGCCCCACAAAATAATATAAAATTGATGCATAGTATTTTTCCAAACACTATAAATAGGCCCAGAAATCCTTCAGTTCAGATCATCCCAGAAACAACAACTCCTCTGCATATAGAAGAGTGAGAGAGAAAATAATAGAGAGAGTATCTCCTTGTAAGAAGAGAGATTGTAATCTCCTAAGTTTTTCCTCATACAATACCGATTAGTCGACTACAACTCATATTAGTCGACTACAACTCATATTAGTCGACTACAATACCGATTAGTCGACTACAATACCGATTAGTCGACTACAACTCATATTAGTCGACTACAACTCATATTAGTCGACTACAATACCGATTAGTCGACTACAATACCGATTAGTCGACTACAACTCATATTAGTCGACTACAATACCGATTAGTCGACTACAACTCATATTAGTCGACTACAACTCATATTAGTCGACTACAATACCGATTAGTCGACTACAACTCATATTAGTCGACTACAACTCATATTAGTCGACTACAACTCATATTAGTCGACTACAATACCGATTAGTCGACTACAATACCGATTAGTCGACTACAATACCGATTAGTCGACTACAATACCGATTAGTCGACTACAATACCGATTAGTCGACTACAACTCATATTAGTCGACTACAACTCATATTAGTCGACTACAATACCGATTAGTCGACTACAATACCGATTAGTCGACTACAACTCATATTAGTCGACTACAATACCGATTAGTCGACTACAATACCGATTAGTCGACTACAACTCATATTAGTCGACTACAATACCGATTAGTCGACTACAATACCGATTAGTCGACTACAATACCGATTAGTCGACTACAACTCATATTAGTCGACTACAATACCGATTAGTCGACTACAATACCGATTAGTCGACTACAACTCATATTAGTCGACTACAATACCGATTAGTCGACTACAATACCGATTAGTCGACTACAATACCGATTAGTCGACTACAACTCATATTAGTCGACTACAACTCATATTAGTCGACTACAATACCGATTAGTCGACTACAATACCGATTAGTCGACTACAACTCATATTAGTCGACTACAATACCGATTAGTCGACTACAACTCATATTAGTCGACTACAACTCATATTAGTCGACTACAATACCGATTAGTCGACTACAACTCATATTAGTCGACTACAACTCATATTAGTCGACTACAATACCGATTAGTCGACTACAACTCATATTAGTCGACTACAATACCGATTAGTCGACTACAATACCGATTAGTCGACTACAATACCGATTAGTCGACTACAATACCGATTAGTCGACTACAACTCATATTAGTCGACTACAATACCGATTAGTCGACTACAATACCGATTAGTCGACTACAACTCATATTAGTCGACTACAATACCGATTAGTCGACTACAACTCATATTAGTCGACTACAATACCGATTAGTCGACTACAATACCGATTAGTCGACTACAACTCATATTAGTCGACTACAACTCATATTAGTCGACTACAATACCGATTAGTCGACTACAACTCATATTAGTCGACTACAACTCATATTAGTCGACTACAACTCATATTAGTCGACTACAACTCATATTAGTCGACTACAATACCGATTAGTCGACTACAATACCGATTAGTCGACTACAATACCGATTAGTCGACTACAACTCATATTAGTCGACTACAATACCGATTAGTCGACTACAACTCATATTAGTCGACTACAACTCATATTAGTCGACTACAATACCGATTAGTCGACTACAACTCATATTAGTCGACTACAACTCATATTAGTCGACTACAACTCATATTAGTCGACTACAATACCGATTAGTCGACTACAACTCATATTAGTCGACTACAATACCGATTAGTCGACTACAATACCGATTAGTCGACTACAACTCATATTAGTCGACTACAACTCATATTAGTCGACTACAATACCGATTAGTCGACTACAATACCGATTAGTCGACTACAATACCGATTAGTCGACTACAACTCATATTAGTCGACTACAATACCGATTAGTCGACTACAATACCGATTAGTCGACTACAATACCGATTAGTCGACTACAATACCGATTAGTCGACTACAATACCGATTAGTCGACTACAATACCGATTAGTCGACTACAATACCGATTAGTCGACTACAATACCGATTAGTCGACTACAATACCGATTAGTCGACTACAATACCGATTAGTCGACTACAATACCGATTAGTCGACTACAATACCGATTAGTCGACTACAATACCGATTAGTCGACTACAATACCGATTAGTCGACTACAACTCATATTAGTCGACTACAATACCGATTAGTCGACTACAATACCGATTAGTCGACTACAATACCGATTAGTCGACTACAATACCGATTAGTCGACTACAACTCATATTAGTCGACTACAATACCGATTAGTCGACTACAATACCGATTAGTCGACTACAATACCGATTAGTCGACTACAATACCGATTAGTCGACTACAACTCATATTAGTCGACTACAATACCGATTAGTCGACTACAATACCGATTAGTCGACTACAATACCGATTAGTCGACTACAATACCGATTAGTCGACTACAACTCATATTAGTCGACTACAATACCGATTAGTCGACTACAATACCGATTAGTCGACTACAATACCGATTAGTCGACTACAATACCGATTAGTCGACTACAACTCATATTAGTCGACTACAACTCATATTAGTCGACTACAACTCATATTAGTCGACTACAACTCATATTAGTCGACTACAATACCGATTAGTCGACTACAATACCGATTAGTCGACTACAATACCGATTAGTCGACTACAACTCATATTAGTCGACTACAACTCATATTAGTCGACTACAACTCATATTAGTCGACTACAATACCGATTAGTCGACTACAACTCATATTAGTCGACTACAACTCATATTAGTCGACTACAACTCATATTAGTCGACTACAATACCGATTAGTCGACTACAACTCATATTAGTCGACTACAATACCGATTAGTCGACTACAACTCATATTAGTCGACTACAACTCATATTAGTCGACTACAATACCGATTAGTCGACTACAATACCGATTAGTCGACTACAATGCCTAGTAGTCGACTACTGAACCTGAAAAACTGTCTTGTGCATGTTTTTGTGCATGTTCTACACTTCTGCAATACTTTAGCTGCGATCCTGCTCTATTGGGCCCTGGGTTTGTCCCAACAAGTGGTATCAGAGCCTGACTTAGGGTATTTATATCTGCTTATCGTATGCTCTGTGGCTGCCACCAAAGGTGGATCCTTCACATCAGAAAATAAGCTAGATAGCATTTACTCTTTGAAAGGTACTGGGCACTATTCACGAGTACAGCACTGTTCACAAATATGGTACTGTTTACAAGTACGGTTACTATTCATAAATACGGTACTGTTCATAAATACGGTACTGTTCACGTGAGATAGTAAGGAGTTACTGTTCGTGGTAGAAGCAATGGCGGCAAAGTTCGAGAATTTCAAGATCGAGAAATTCAACGGGAGTAATTTCTCATTGTGGAAGTTGAAGATAAAGGCTATCTTGAGAAAAGATAATTGCCTAGCGGCCATCGGTGAAAGGCCGGCGGACATCACAGATGATAAGAAGTGGAACGAAATGGACGGGAATGCTATAGCAAATCTCCATCTGGCATTAGCAGACGGAGTGCTGTCCAGCATAGAGGAGAAGCAGACAGCAAAGGAGATCTGGGACACTCTAACAAAGCTATATGAGGCGAAATCCCTACACAATAAAATCTTCTTAAAAAGAAGACTTTACACTCTCCGGATGGCGGAATCTACATCGATGACCGACCACATCAACACCCTAAACACATTGTTCTCCCAGCTCACAACATTGGGACATGCAATCAGTGTGAATGAACGTGCGGAGCTTCTACTTCAGAGTCTACCTGACTCGTATGATCAACTCATCATCAACCTCACAAATAACGTCCTTGCGGAGAAGCTAGTTTTCGACGACGTTGCAGCCGCTGTTCTGGAGGAAGAAAATCGGCGCAAGAACAAAGAAGACAGGCTGGCAAGTTCGCAGCAAGCGGAGGCCTTATCGGTGACGAGAGGAAGATCAACGGAACCAGGCTCCAGTGGGAGTCATGCTCGTGGTAGATCGAAGTCAAGGAGTAAGAAGCATATCAAATGCTACAACTGTGGCAAGAAGGGGCACGTCAAGTCGGAGTGTTGGCACAACAAGAAGAGTGATGATAAAAAGTCTTCAGAGCCATCAACATCTCAAGGATGCGTTGTCAGCACATCAGACGATGGTGAGATCTTATACAGTGGAGCAAACACTGTTGATGAAGGCAGGAAGAGGTTTGCTGATGTCTGGCTTTTAGATTTAGCAGCTTCTTGGCACATGACCTCCCGGAGGGAATGGTTCCACAAATATGAACCTATCTCAGGGGGATCTGTATTCATGGGCAATGATCATGCTTTGGAGATCTGTGGTATTGGCACTGTTAAAATTAAAATGTTTGACGGTACAATATGCACTATTCAAGATGTGCGACATGTGAAGGGCCTGAAGAAGAATCTATTGTCTTTGGGACAATTAGATGAACTGGGATGCAAAACTCATATAGAAAATGGGATCATGAAGATTGTTAGAGGGGCGCTTGTGGTGATCAAAGGAGAAAAGATAGCTGCAAATCTGTACATGCTCAAGGGAGAGACTCTGCAGGAAGCTAATTCATGTGTGGCATCAACCAGCCGTGGAGAAGAAGAAACCATGATGTGGCACCGTAAACTAGGCCACATGTCAGAACGAGGTTTGAAGATTCTCTCCGATCAGAACCTGCTTCCTGGGCTCAAATCGGTAGCTCTTCCGTTTTGTGAGCATTGTGTTACGAGCAAGCAAAGATCGGCTAAAGTTCAACACATCGAAGTTCTAGAAGCAATGATATTCGAACCGGTTCATTCGATGTATGGCAAGCACCGGTTACATCCATGGGAGGTGCGGCATTTCGTGTCCTTTATTGACGATTACTCCGGAGATGTTGGGTGTACCCTATCAAGAAGAAGGCGGATGTGTTCTCGCCTTTAAAGCCTACAAAGCGAGTCGAGCTTGAATCGACAAGAAGATCAAGTGCTTGAGGTCGATAATGGAGGAGAATACACAGACGGTGAATTTCTAGCATTCTGCAAGCAAGAAGGCATCAAAAGACAATTCAGTACGGCGTATACTCCACAACAAAATGGAGTAGCAGAGCGGATGAACAGAACTCTGTTGGAAAGAACCAGAGCAATGTTGGCTACTGTAAATCTGGAGAAAGTCTTTTGGCGAAGCAAAAACCGCTGTTATGTGGTGAATCGATCTCCATCAACCGCAATACAGTTGAAGACACCGATGGAGATGTGGACTGGCAAGCCAGCTGATTATTCCAACCTCCATATATTTGGAAGTCCAGTGTACGTAATGTACAACGCCCAAGAAATTACAAAGTTGGATTCAAAATCCAGAAAATGTATATTCTTAGGGTATGCTGATGGAGTAAAGGGGTATCGCTTGTGGGATCCCACTACCCACAAGGTTATCATCAGCAGAGACGTTATCTTTGTAGAAAATCAACTACAAAGAGAAGAGAAAGGAAGCAGCTCAGGGAAGGACTCAGAGACTGTAGATATTCAGGTGGAAAATGATCAAGATTCTTCTGAAGCAGCACCGGAGCATGATGTACAAGAACCGGTCGAAGCCGAGGATCCAGAAGTTCGAAGGTCAACTCGTGAGAGAAGACCACCGGCTTGGCACTCGGAGTATATTACGGAGAGTAATGTTGCATACTGTCTTCTAACAGAGGATGGAGAGCCATCAACTTTCCATGAAGTCAGAAAATGATGACGCATCTTTGTGGATGGCAAGAATGCAGAAGAAATCGAAGCTCTTCATAAGAATAAGACTTGGGAACTTGTGTCACTACCACAAGGAAGGAAGACCATTGGAAACAAATGGGTCTACAAGATCAAGCGAAATGGCAATGATCAAGTGGAGCGATATCGTGCTAGATTGGTGGTCAAAGGATATGCTCAAAAAGGTATTGACTTTAATGAAATATTTTCTCCTCAGAGTTCGACTTACAACAACCGAATAGTACTGGCTATGAGCGCTATATTTGACTTACATCTAGAGCAGCTAGATGTGAAAACAACATTTCTTCATGGAGATCTTGAAGAAGAAATTTATATGCTCCAACCAGAAGGTTTTGAAGAAAAAGAAAAAGAGAACTTGGTTTGCAGGCTAAACAAATCTCTGTACGGTCTAAAACAGGCGCCAAGGTGTTGGTACAAGAGATTTGATTCATTCATCATGAGCCTTGGATACAACAGACTCAATTCAGACCCTTGTGCATATTTCAAGAGGTTTGGCGAAAATAACTTTGTTATTTTGTTGTTGTATGTTGACGACATGTTGGTTGCAGGCCCCAACAAAGATCGTATTAAAGAATTGAAGGCTCAATTGGCTAGGGAATTTGAAATGAAGGATTTAGGATCCGCAAACAAGATTCTAGGGATGCAAATTTACCGAGACCGAAATAATAGGAAGATTTGGCTTTCTCAGAAGAATTATTTGAAGAAAATCTTGCGGCGCTTCAACATGCAAGATTGTAAGCCAATTTCTACCCCACTTCCTGTTAATTTTAAATTATCCTCCAATATGTGTCTTAGCAGTAAAGAAGAGAGGATGGAGATGTCTCGAGTACCGTATGCATCAGCAGTGGGAAGTTTGATGTTCGCAATGATTTGTACAAGACCAGACATTGCACAAGCAGTGGGAGTGGTTAGTCGATACATGGCGAATCCTGGTAGAGAGCATTGGAATGCTGTAAAGAGGGTCCTAAGATACATTAAGGGCACCTCAGATGTTGCATTATGTTATGGGGGATCTGATTTTATTGTCAGTGGATATGTTGATTCTGATTATGCAGGTGATCGTGATAATAGCAAATCCACCACAGGCTATGTGTTTGCACTTGCTGGCGGAGCTGTAAGCTGGGTTTCAAAACTGCAATCAGTTGTGGCTACTTCAACAACAGAAGCAGAATATGTAGCAGCTACACAAGCTAGTAAAGAGGCTATATGGTTGAAGATGGTGCTGGAGGAGCTCGGCCATGAACAAAAGAAGATTTCTCTCTTTTGTGACAGTCAGAGTGCTTTGCATTTGGCAAGAAATCCAGTCTTTCATTCAAAGACCAAACACATTCGAGTTCAGTACCACTTCGTTCGTGAGAAAGTGGAGGAAGGAACCGTGGATATGCAGAAAATTCACACCAAAGATAACCTAGCAGATTTTCTGACAAAGGCAGTCAATACTGACAAGTTTGTTTGGTGTCGATCCTCTTGTGGCCTGATGAAGACGTGAGCAACATGGAGATGGCAAGATAGAAAGAATGGTGTGAAGATGTGATTGATCCTCAATCAAATCTTCAAGTGGGAGATTGTCAAATATTGTGGGCCCCTGATTTTCATTTTATCAGGCGCCGTTTGTTTTATTAGGCGCCGTTCGTTTTATTAGGCGCCAATTGCACCGAACGGCGAGAGCTCATGCTGCTCGTGAAGAATAAAATAATGAATGTGGGCCCCACAAAATAATATAAAATTGATGCATAGTGTTTTTCCAAACACTATAAATAGGCCCAGAAATCCTTCAGTTCAGATCATCCCAGATCATCCCAGAAACAACAACTCCTCTGCATATAGAAGAGTGAGAGAGAAAATAATAGAGAGAGTATCTCCTTGTAAGAAGAGAGATTGTAATCTCCTAAGTTTTTCCTCATAGTGAATTCTTCTATCCTTGCCCGTGGTTTTTACCCCAATTTCTTGAGGGGGTTTTCCACGTAAATCTATGTGTTCTTTATTACTTCTGCAATACTTTAGCTGCGATCCTGCTCTATTGGGCCCTGGGTTTGTCCCAACAGAATGGACCCGTGCACGACTTGCCTCAATGGGACCCGGCTCACTGCATCGAACAGAATGGACCCGTGCACGACTTGCCTCAATGGGACCCGGCTCACTGCATCGATCAGCAACGTGACCTTTGTGATGTCAAAGATTGGACTGCTTCAAGCTCATTACTTCAACGCCAAAGGAGTTTTCAAACTAGATTTCCTAGATAAACCACCAAAGCCCTTCAACTACACTGGTGCACAACTGACAGCCAACTTGGGCACTTTGCTAGGGATGAGGCTTAGCAAGTTGGCATTCAATTCAACCGTCGAGTTGGTGCTTCAAGATACGAATCTTCTGACAGTCGAGTCACATCCCTTCCACCTTCATGGATACAACTTCTTCGCCATGGGGAGGGGGGTAGGAAACTTCGATCCTGCTAAAGATCCGGCAAAGTTTAATTTGGTGGATCCGCCAGAGAGAAACACTGTCGGAGTTCCTACTGGGGGTTGGACCGCGATCAGGTTTCGAGCTGATAATCCAGGTGAAATGTTCACTTACGTAATAAGACAACAACTACTACTACTTGTTGCATTGCTAAATATTTTGATGATTCCAGGTGTTTGGTTCATGCATTGTCATCTGGAGCTGCACACAATGTGGGGACTGAAGATGGCGTTCATGGTCGAGAATGGGAAAGGGCCGGAAGAGTCCATATTACCTCCTCCCAAAGATCTTCCACCATGCTAGTTGCAGAATCGAGGTTCATTGAGTAGTACGATGATGAGGTTCGAAGGTGAACTCAGTCATCTTACAGTCAAATTCATTTGTTTTGAGATTGGGTTGAGGTTCTGTTGTAGAGACCGCCTCTGGTTATGAGAGTTATGACTTCAACTGTAGGAAGATCACATGTCAAAAATCATTACGTAATAAGTAGAATCAACATATACATTTCGGAAATAACAACTGTTTGAGTTGGTAAGTATTGTATAGCAATCAAGAAATAAACATCGTCGTCATCTAACAAAATCAAGGAGTAATCAGGAGAAACCGCAATAAATTGACCTAAAAGATAAATGCATTTTGACTAAACCATAGTAAATTTCCCCCAAAAAAATTTAAAAATAAATAAATAAAATAAAAATAAATGGCCACTCACAAAGACTACCGATTTCTTTTAGCGGTCCTCTTTGTTCGAGGTCGTGATCTTCTTCTTTAGGATGCCTAATTTCAGAAGGAGATCGCTAAAATTAGGGTTTAGGGTTGGTTAACGAGAGGAAGAAGAGAGTATCGTACTACATTTGCTGACGTGTTCAGTTCCTTTTGTCCCACATCGGCTGGATTGAAGGATTAAAGGCAGTTAATCTACCATCGTTTCGTAGTATTCATCGCGGAGCTCAAAAGAGCGATGAAGTAAAAGTTGGATGCCGGTTAGATTGGGTGACTGTTGTTGAGGAGGTTTGAAGACTTATACATACGGAAAACTTGACATACATACACGACCTATGGAACTATATATGGAAAACTATATGAAACAAATATGCAAATACTCCGACTGAATTGAACCCATGGCATATATAATCATACACAGATGAACAAAAACTACAGGGCTACATACATACATGAACTCCAACTGATCCCTCTCTAACCGCACACCCAACTTTTTTTAGATTTGTGGTGCAAATGTTTCCCATCATCTCCTAATATTTATTATACTTTAAATTTCTAATAATCAAATATTTGATATTCCTAATCAAATTATAACTATCATAGTTAAAATAAAAATAAAAATCTCATAATCATATCCCTCCTTTATATAAAAATTGCTCCTAAAGGTTATCCAATTAGAACTTGACAAGTCAACATCTAATCATAAGAATTCTATAAAATTAAAATTATCCATAATTAGAAAATTCTAATAATCAAAACCCTACTTTCTAGTCATCTTTACCTAAGAATCCTTATCGAACTAAAACTACCTACAATTGGAAAATTTTATCAATCAAAGACCTTCTTTATATAAAAGGATTTTTCAAAATTAGAAAATTATTAAATGCCCTATTGAAAATCTAAAAATTACAAACAATCCTATAAAAATCCAAAATTATAACATGTGCTCTAAAATCTAAAAATTACAAACAATCCTATAAAATTGAAATTATCCATAATTAGAAAATTCTAATAATCAAAACCCTCATTTCTAGTCATCTTTACCTAAGGATCCTTATCAAATTAAAATTATATATAATTATAAAATTTTATTAATCAAAGCCCTTCTTTATATAAAAGGATTTTTCAAAATTAGAAAATTATTAAATGCCCTATTGAAAATCTAAAAATTACAAACAATCCCTAGAAAGTAAAAAATACAAAAGCCGAAAGTTCAAAAGTACAAATGGCACCCTTCGACTATTTAAGATCATCTTCTAATATTTATTATACTTTAAATTTCTAATAATCAAATATTTGATATTCCTAATCAAATTATAACTATCCATAATTAAAAAATATCATTATCATATCTATCCTTTGTATATAAATTGTTGCTTTTAAAGGTTATCCAATTAGAACTTGACAAGTCAACATCTAATCCTAAGAATCCTATAAAATTGAAATTATCCATAATTAGAAAATTCTAATAATCAAAACCCTCATTTCTAGTCATCTTTACCTAAGGATCCTTATCAAATTAAAATTATCCATAATTAGAAAATTCTAATAATCAAATATTTGATATTCCTAATCAAATTATAACTATCCATAGTTTTAAAAAATCTCATAATCATATCCCTCCTTTATATAAAAATTGCTCCTAAAGGTTATCCAATTAGAACTTGACAAGTCAACATCTAATCCTAAGAATCCTATAAAATTGAAATTATCCATAATTAGAAAATTCTAATAATCAAATATTTGATATTCCTAATCAAATTATAACTATCATAGTTAAAATAAAAATAAAAAAATTGGCAAATGACCCTTTAAGATTTAAAACTACAAATAAACCCCTAAAAATCCAAAATGCATAAGAATTTCCGCTTCTTTGAGCTTCCTTACGCTGAGCTATGGGGAACTATATATGGAAAACTATATGAAACAAATATGCATATACTCCGACTGAATGATACACAGATGAACAAAACCTACATGGCTACGTACATACATGAACTCCAACTGATCCTTCTCTAACCGCACACCCAACCTTTTTGATTTGTTGTGCAAATTTTTCACATCATCTCCTAATATTTATTATACTTTAAATTTCTAATAATCAAATATTTGATATTCCTAATCAAATTATAACTATCCATAGTTTTAAAAAATCTCATAATCATATCCCTCCTTTATATAAAAATTGCTCCTAAAGGTTATCCAATTAGAACTTGACAAGTCAACATCTAATCCTAAGAATCCTATAAAATTGAAATTATCCATAATTAGAAAATTCTAATAATCAAAACCCTCATTTCTAGTCATCTTTACCTAAGAATCCTTATCGAACTAAAACTACCTACAATTGGAAAATTTTATTAATCAAAGCCCTTCTTTATATAAAAGGATTTTTCAAAATTAGAAAATTATCAACTACCTTATTGAAAATCTAAAAATTACAAACAATCCCTAGAACAGACACAAAAACAAAAGCCGAATGTAGGAAAGTACTAATGACACCCTTCAACTATTTAAGATCATCTTCTAATATTTATTATACTTTAAATTTCTAATAATCAAAACCGTACTTTCTAATCATCTTTACCTAAGGATCCTTATCAAATTAAAACTATATATAACTATAAAATTTTATTAATCAAAGCCCTTCTTTATATAAAAGGATTTTTCAAAATTAGAAAATTATCAACTACCTTATTGAAAATCTAAAATTATAAATTGCCCCTTTTAAAATCTATATATTGTAAACAATCCCTAGAACAGACACAAAAAAACAAAAGCCGAATGTAGGAAAGTACTAATGACACCCTTCAACTATTTAAGATCATCTTCTAATATTTATTATACTTTAAATTTCTAATAATCAAAACCGTACTTTCTAATCATCTTTACCTAAGGATCCTTATCAAATTAAAACTATATATAACTATAAAATTTTATTAATCAAAGCCCTTCTTTATATAAAAGGATTTTTCAAAATTAGAAAATTATCAACTACCTTATTGAAAATCTAAAAATTACAAACAATCCTATAAAATTGAAATTATCCATAATTCAAAAATTTAATAATTAAAATCCTACTTTCTAATTTGCTTTACCTAAGGATCCTTATCAAATTAAAACTATATATAACTATAAAATTTTATTAATCAAAGCCCTTCTTTATATAAAAGGATTTTTCAAAATTAGAAAATTATCAACTACCTTATTGAAAATCTAAAAATTACAAACAATCCTATAAAATTGAAATTATCCATAATTCAAAAATTTAATAATTAAAATCCTACTTTCTAATTTGCTTTACCTAAGGATCCTTATCAAATTAAAACTATATATAACTATAAAATTTTATTAATCAAAGCCCTTCTTTATATAAAAGGATTTTTCAAAATTAGAAAATTATCAACTACCTTATTGAAAATCTAAAAATTACAAACAACCCTAGAAAGTAATAAAAAATATAAAAGCCCAATGAAAAGTTTAAAAGAACAAATAACTCCATAAATAGTTTACATGAAAGTTGCTAAACTAGCAAACACCATGCTAAAAATTTTAAAATATTACAAATAACTCCATAAATAGTTTACATGAAAGTTGCTAAACTAGCAAACACCATGCTAAAAATTTTAAAATATTACAAATAACTCCATAAATAGTTTACATGAAAGTTGCTAAACTAGCAAACACCATGCTAAAAATTTTAAAATATTACAAATAACTCCATAAATAGTTTACATGAAAGTTGCTAAACTAGCAAACACCATGCTAAAAATTTTAAAATATTACAAATAACTCCATAAATAGTTTACATGAAAGTTGCTAAACTAGCAAACACCATGCTAAAAATTTTAAAATATTACAAATAACTCCATAAATAGTTTACATGAAAGTTGCTAAACTAGCAAACACCATGCTAAAAATTTTAAAATATTACAAATAACTCCATAAATAGTTTACATGAAAGTTGCTAAACTAGCAAACACCATGCTAAAAATTTTAAAATATTACAAATAACTCCATAAATAGTTTACATGAAAGTTGCTAAACTAGCAAACACCATGCTAAAAATTTTAAAATATTACAAATAACTCCATAAATAGTTTACATGAAAGTTGCTAAACTAGCAAACACCATGCTAAAAATTTTAAAATATTACAAATAACTCCATAAATAGTTTACATGAAAGTTGCTAAACTAGCAAACACCATGCTAAAAATTTTAAAATATTACAAATAACTCCATAAATAGTTTACATGAAAGTTGCTAAACTAGCAAACACCATGCTAAAAATTTTAAAATATTACAAATAACTCCATAAATAGTTTACATGAAAGTTGCTAAACTAGCAAACACCATGCTAAAAATTTTAAAATATTACAAATAACTCCATAAATAGTTTACATGAAAGTTGCTAAACTAGCAAACACCATGCTAAAAATTTTAAAATATTACAAATAACTTCATAAAAACTTTACAAAATAGCTCCCTTAAAAACTTTACAACCACCCCTTGAAAGTTATAAATATTACAAAACAACCCTCAAGATCTTACAAACATAAATCCAAAAATTTTAAGATTTACAAACGACCCTAATATATGATATTATATTATAATATTATAATACTTTAGTGTTGGAAATATGTAAGGTGAGAGGGTATAATGATGAGAAGTCCTATGTGCTAAATACTAGGGGATAGTGAAACTCTTTACTATCCATTTTGGGGATTAGAGAAAATTCTTAATATCACTCATGTTCTAATCCCGAGGGAAGCAAATGTAATGCTCAACAAAATCGTATCCTATTTTTATACGGATATGGATACCTTTGACCGAACTGACCAAAAGTCTCGAAATCAACTA
This sequence comes from Asparagus setaceus, assembly GCA_012295165.1. Classification (NCBI taxonomy): domain Eukaryota; kingdom Viridiplantae; phylum Streptophyta; class Magnoliopsida; order Asparagales; family Asparagaceae; genus Asparagus; species Asparagus setaceus. The sequence continues at coordinate 54,661,579 of CM022706.1, read as the reverse complement.
CCCCATATCTAGGCTAGGCCAAACCATTTTTAAGGTTTTAGACTTGAGTTCGGAAGGCAAGAGGGTCAACTCGAGCGTTAGAGAGGTTAGATTAGAGTATAAGTGCAAGGTTAGCCATGAATTGTATTGTCGTAAATGTAGGCAATAAAAATTGCCTTAATCCCTACACAGCAACTCGGAATGAGCAAAAGAGCTTAAGGGTCCATCTGAGTGAAGTCAGGCCCGCCTAAAGGTTAAGTTTACCTGGATGTTTGACTTTACAAAATAGACAAAAATGCTGATATCTCTCAAACCAAAAGGAACTGGGCAAAATGACTGGGGCAATTAGCTCCGTCTCGTCGAGATGGTCGATTTCCATACATAATTCGTCCAATTCCGACGTACGGTTTGAAAGTTACGACCTTCTTAGTAGCGGTGACGAGGCTCGCCAAGCGCCGAGGCTCGACATTCGATGAGGCTCGCCAAGCGCCGAGGCTCGACATTCGATGAGGCTCGCCAAGCGCCGAGGCTCGACATTCGATGAGGCTCGCCAAGCGCCGAGGCTCGACATTCAACCGAGGTTCGCCAAGCGCCGAGGCTCGACATTCGATGAGGCTCGCCAAGCGCCGAGGCTCGACATTCAACCGAGGTTCGCCAAGCGCCGAGGCTCGACATTCAACCGAGGTTCGCCTACGGCGGTGAGCCTCGACATTCAACCGAGGTTCGCCAAGCGCCGAGGCTCGACATTCAACCGAGGTTCGCCAAGCGCCGAGGCTCGACATTCAACCGAGGTTCGCCAAGCGCCGAGGCTCGACATTCAACCGAGGTTCGCCTACGGCGGTGAGCCTCGACATTCAACCGAGGTTCGCCTACGGCGGTGAGCCTCGACATTCAACCGAGGTTCGCCTACGGCGGTGAGCCTCGACATTCAACCGAGGTTCGCCTACGGTGAGCCTCGACATTCAACCGAGGTTCGCCTACGGCGGTGAGCCTCGACATTCAACCGAGGTTCGCCTACGGCGGTGAGCCTCGACATTCAACCGAGGTTAGCCTACGGCGGTGAGCCTCGACATTCAACCGAGGTTCGCCAAGCGCCGAGGCTCGACATTCAACCGAGGTTCGCCTACGGCGGTGAGCCTCGACATTCAACCGAGGTTCGCCAAGCGCCGAGGCTCGACATTCAACCGAGGTTCGCCAAGCGCCGAGGCTCGACATTCGATGAGGCTCGCCAAGCGCCGAGGCTCGACATTCAACCGAGGTTCGCCTACGGCGGTGAGCCTCGACATTCAACCGAGGTTCGCCAAGCGCCGAGGCTCGACATTCGATGAGGCTCGCCAAGCGCCGAGGCTCGACATTCAACCGAGGTTCGCCAAGCGCCGAGGCTCGACATTCGATGAGGCTCGCCAAGCGCCGAGGCTCGACATTCGATGAGGCTCGCCAAGCGCCGAGGCTCGACATTCGATGAGGCTCGCCAAGCGCCGAGGCTCGACATTCGATGAGGCTCGCCAAGCGCCGAGGCTCGACATTCAACCGAGGTTCGCCAAGCGCCGAGGCTCGACATTCGATGAGGCTCGCCAAGCGCCGAGGCTCGACATTCGATGAGGCTCGCCAAGCGCCGAGGCTCGACATTCAACCGAGGTTCAAACCTTGGTCCTTGAGTTTGATCAGAGTAAGTATGAGGAGTTCCTCTCCTTTGGGGCATCGAGCCCAGTGAAGACACGCAAGTGTCGACGAGTCTCGTATGAGACTTCAGCCCCCGTGGCTTGTGTTGAATATTCTCGAGCGAATCTCGACAATCAGCCTATGTCTCTCAACGACAAGGCTCCAAAAGCCAGCCAACAGGCTAAGAAGTGGGTGGTTAAGCAGCCCAACCCAACCTCGGTAGCCATTAGCCAAACCTTGGCTTCTGCGGGCGAACCTCGCCTGGCCCGTGGAAAGGAAGGATCTGCCAAGGGTCCAATTTCACGACGTGCCAGCGTCACGCGAGAACCAAGCTGCGTGGGCTCGAGCTTTGGTCTCGTTGGACGGGTTTCACTATCGTCCAAAGATGGTCAAACGAATTGAGGGTCGAACTGACGAGGAACGTCACGAACCTCGTCATTGCACCCCAAGTCGTGAACCTCGTTTTCATCTAAGGGTTCATTCAAAACAAGACGAACGCCGCCTAGCCGCTAACCTCGCCCACATGGCTAACCTCGCCAACAATGTGAGGTCCCCTTGAAGGATGAGCTCGCTTGAGTGGCTAATCTCGCCAGCCTACATGAGGTCCCTCTAAAGGGATGAACCTCGCCCAAGCAATGAACTTCGCCAACATGAGGTCCCTCTAAAGGGATGAACCTCGCCCAAGCAATGAACTTCGCCAACATGAGGTCCCTCTAAAGGGATGAACCTCGCCCAAGCAATGAACTTCGCCAACATGAGGTCCCTCTAAAGGGATGAACCTCGCCCAAGCAATGAACTTCGCCAACATGAGGTCCCTCTAAAGGGATGAACCTCGCCCAAGCAATGAACTTCGCCAACATGAGGTCCCTCTAAAGGGATGAACCTCGCCCAAGCAATGAACTTCGCCAACATGAGGTCCCTCTAAAGGGATGAACCTCGCCCAAGCAATGAACTTCGCCAACATGAGGTCCCTCTAAAGGGATGAACCTCGCCCAAGCAATGAACTTCGCCAACATGAGGTCCCTCTAAAGGGATGAACCTCGCCCAAGCAATGAACTTCGCCAACATGAGGTCCCTCTAAAGGGATGAACCTCGCCCAAGCAATGAACTTCGCCAACATGAGGTCCCTCTAAAGGGATGAACCTCGCCCAAGCAATGAACTTCGCCAACATGAGGTCCCTCTAAAGGGATGAACCTCGCCCAAGCAATGAACTTCGCCAACATGAGGTCCCTCTAAAGGGATGAACCTCGCCCAAGCAATGAACTTCGCCAACATGAGGTCCCTCTAAAGGGATGAACCTCGCCCAAGCAATGAACTTCGCCAACATGAGGTCCCTCTAAAGGGATGAACCTCGCCCAAGCAATGAACTTCGCCAACATGAGGTCCCTCTAAAGGGATGAACCTCGCCCAAGCAATGAACTTCGCCAACATGAGGTCCCTCTAAAGGGATGAACCTCGCCCAAGCAATGAACTTCGCCAACATGAGGTCCCTCTAAAGGGATGAACCTCGCCCAAGCAATGAACTTCGCCAACATGAGGTCCCTCTAAAGGGATGAACCTCGCCAACGGAGATCCCCTCAAAATGGGATGAGCCTCGGTCAAGTGGCGAACCTCGCCAACAATGTGAGGTCCCCTTGAAGGATGAGCTCGCTTGAGTGGCGAATCTCGCCAGCCTACATGAGGTCCCTCTAAAGGGATGAACCTCGCCCAAGCAATGAACTTCGCCAACATGAGGTCTCCTCTAAACAGATCTAACCTCAACCTCGCCGTAACCAAAGGAAACGGCAACCTCGCCATGTTCGCCAACCGACTCGTGGAGCCTCTCATATGAGGCTCTTTTGTCGAATCAAATGGGGTACACCCACTTCGATCTCCGCGGATCACCCCACTCGCAAGCTGATGCTAGTCATATGCAATCTCATTGCCGCCGTGGAGAAGCTTATCTCGCGATGCGTGCCCAATGTTCATCGACACACCACCTTCAAAGATTTGAGCGATTATCCGACCCGCCAACTAGACGGCGGTTTCGCCATAAGAAACAAGCGCCCGGTGGTCATTCGAGCGACTATTAACATGGTTGGGAGAAGCGAGCAAGACCCCAACAGGGCCCCGATCGCCTCGACTCGAGTATTCCCTGTGGTTACGAGGCGCATTAATCAATGGTCAAGGCGCATCGGGCACCCGCCTCGCATCGAGCGCAATCCCGCTTGACTATAGCCAATTGGTCGGGGTACCCGTGAAGAACTGAACTCGCATGGCCACATCTCAACCTTCAAACACCGATATAAGTGATCAAGCCGGCCCTCATGGTCGATAAAGAGGAAGAGATGGCAAAGAAGATCGAAGAGCAACAAGCTCTCATTGTTGCTCAACAAGAGTCCATCGACGCTTAGAAGTAATGATGGAGAAGCTCGCCGGAGGTTCCAAATCGGCAGAAGGCTATGAGGGGATCATGATGTCCACTCAGTGTCATCTAAAGCGGAATCGAATCCGCGTATGAAAAAGCGAGATCATAAGTTGCATGATTTCCAAAAGCAGTTGGATGCCCTTAAGCTCCAAGGGCGATCTAAAGAGCTGGGGGTGGGTAGGCCATATCCTACAGAGTGGGATGATGTCCCATATCCGCCAAAATTCAAGCCACTGGATCTCCTGCAGTTCGATGGCAAGGGTTCTCCTACCCAACACATTTACTACTTCCAGCAAACCGACACATAATGGGAAATGATCCCGCTAGACTCGGTTGTTCATTGGCACCCTCAAGGGGTTGCTTTTGAATGGTTTCGCAGATTAGAACCTCGGGTCCATCACCGGAAGGACATGGAAAGGCTCTTCATGGCCGATTCTTCGACAAGATCTATGGCAACCCCGCTAGTCGAAAGCGCAGGAAGAAAGAGTCCGTAGCAACTTGGCCGAGGTGGCTCGCCACCATGGCCGAGCCACCTCGCCAACTTGGCCGAGGTGGCTCGCCACCATGGCCGAGCCACCTCGCCAACTTGGCCGAGGTGGCTCGGCCACCATGGCCGAGCCACCTCGCCAACTTGGCCGAGGTGGCTCGCCACCATGGCCGAGCCACCTCGCCAACTTGGCCGAGGTGGCTCGCCACCATGGCCGAGCCACCTCGCCAACTTGGCCGAGGTGGCTCGCCACCATGGCCGAGCCACCTCGCCAACTTGGCCGAGGTGGCTCGCCACCATGGCCGAGCCACCTCGCCAACTTGGCCGAGGTGGCTCGCCACCATGGCCGAGCCACCTCGCCAACTTGGCCGAGGTGGCTCGCCACCATGGCCGAGCCACCTCGCCAACTTGGCCGAGGTGGCTCGCCACCATGGCCGAGCCACCTCGCCAACTTGGCCGAGGTGCTCGCCAAGTGGCCGAGGAGGCTCGCCACTTTGGTCGAGCCACCTCGCCAACTTGGCCGAGGTGGCTCGCCACCATGGCCGAGCCACCTCGCCAACTTGGCCGAGGTGGCTCGCCACCATGGCCGAGCCACCTCGCCAACTTGGCCGAGGTGGCTCGCCACCATGGCCGAGCCACCTCGCCAACTTGGCCGAGGTGGCTCGCCACCATGGCCGAGCCACCTCGCCAACTTGGCCGAGGTGGCTCGCCACCATGGCCGAGCCACCTCGCCAACTTGGCCGAGGTGGCTCGCCACCATGGCCGAGCCACCTCGCCAACTTGGCCGAGGTGGCTCGCCACCATGGCCGAGCCACCTCGCCAACTTGGCCGAGGTGGCTCGCCACCATGGCCGAGCCACCTCGCCAACTTGGCCGAGGTGGCTCGCCACCATGGCCGAGCCACCTCGCCAACTTGGCCGAGGTGGCTCGCCACCATGGCCGAGCCACCTCGCCAACTTGGCCGAGGTGGCTCGCCACCATGGCCGAGCCACCTCGCCAACTTGGCCGAGGTGGCTCGCCACCATGGCCGAGCCACCTCGCCAACTTGGCCGAGGTGGCTCGCCACCATGGCCGAGCCACCTCGCCAACTTGGCCGAGGTGGCTCGCCACCATGGCCGAGCCACCTCGCCAACTTGGCCGAGGTGGCTCGCCACCATGGCCGAGCCACCTCGCCAACTTGGCCGAGGTGGCTCGCCACCATGGCCGAGCCACCTCGCCAACTTGGCCGAGGTGGCTCGGCCACCATGGCCGAGCCACCTCGCCAACTTGGCCGAGGTGGCTCGCCACCATGGCCGAGCCACCTCGCCAACTTGGCCGAGGTGGCTCGGCCACCATGGCCGAGCCACCTCGCCAACTTGGCCGAGGTGGCTCGCCACCATGGCCGAGCCACCTCGCCAACTTGGCCGAGGTGGCTCGCCACCATGGCCGAGCCACCTCGCCAACTTGGCCGAGGTGGCTCGCCACCATGGCCGAGCCACCTCGCCAACTTGGCCGAGGTGGCTCGCCACCATGGCCGAGCCACCTCGCCAACTTGGCCGAGGTGGCTCGCCACCATGGCCGAGCCACCTCGCCAACTTGGCCGAGGTGGCTCGGCCACCATGGCCGAGCCACCTCGCCAACTTGGCCGAGGTGGCTCGCCACCATGGCCGAGCCACCTCGCCAACTTGGCCGAGGTGGCTCGCCACCATGGCCGAGCCACCTCGCCAACTTGGCCGAGGTGGCTCGCCACCATGGCCGAGCCACCTCGCCAACTTGGCCGAGGTGGCTCGCCACCATGGCCGAGCCACCTCGCCAACTTGGCCGAGGTGGCTCGCCACCATGGCCGAGCCACCTCGCCAACTTGGCCGAGGTGGCTCGCCACCATGGCCGAGCCACCTCGCCAACTTGGCCGAGGTGGCTCGCCACCATGGCCGAGCCACCTCGCCAACTTGGCCGAGGTGGCTCGCCACCATGGCCGAGCCACCAAGGTGGTCGGCACCCTCCATTGTATAAATAGGGGTCTCGGATTTTCGAGGAGGTCGGATTAGAGAGGGGCTGGTCCGGGATTTCGAGGCTTCCTGAGGTTGGATTTTGAGGATTTGGAAGAGCTCGGACTTCAAGAATTCTTGCGAGATCTACGAGTAATCGGGCGACGGTCCCGAAAGCAACAACAGTACAAGTGCGATCGACGCCGATCTACAAGCTTAAAGGTAACCAATTCGGTCGAACTACAGATACCCTCTAGGTTAAGCTTCGCCTTAACCTCGTGGATAGCGCCAGGATTTCTCCTAGTAGATCTCACCCGCCCGCGATCCTCTCCTTCGCGGAGTGTGATCCCCGGCGCATCCTCTCCTTCGTGAGTGTGATCCCCGGCGCATCCTCTCCTTCGTGAGTGTGATCCCCGGCGCATCCTCTCCTTCGTGAGTGTGATCCCTCAGCGCTTCGCTTCTTCGCGGAAACGAGCCCCTTTACATCTCAGAGTTCCGTAACCCGGTCTCTACTTGGATTGAATTGCGCTGTGGTCCACGGACACAAAAGTCCCCAAGACAGCAAAGAACTCCACGCAAGCCGGTGACCTCGATATAACAGATCCTCGTGGTTTGTTCACAAGGATAAAAGTTGTAATCTTTTGATTTTCATTGTAAGCCTTAAAATAAAAGGCATTTCTTTTGAATTTTGTTGTAGGCCAAAGAAGCCGTAGCAAGTTCAAATCAATGACAATCATCCCAACTTTTACCGCAACAAGCCGGGCGACCATTGGGGAGCCACCGCCTCGATCGGAGGTCGCCGTACGCAACCGCTGATCCCTATCCCTGGAAGAAGAGGTCGAAGTTCGAAGTTCGACCAGAGAAGTTCGAGGAGTACCTATCCTCACCCTCCTCCAGATCCAGAGCCCCCGCCGCCCAAGAAGGTCTCCGCCGCAAGGAGAACCCGATGGGCCTCCGATGTAGAGCCCCGTGACGGCGGGTCCAACCTCGCCGCCGCAGTAGCGAAATCCCTTCGGCGCTCAAGTCCGATGGTGCCCGAGATGAACGCCGACGATGCGCCGGGCGCCTAAGCGAAGCCGCCAAAGGCGACGACAAAGCATGGCGCAAGCTTGCCAAGGCCATGCAATCCATGGATGGGGTCCGCTACGGCGGATCTAAGATCCAACTCACGCAGAGGCTTCACCAAGTGATCGACGGTTTATCCAAGCCGCCAACCGACGAGTGGGTCCGTGTCAAACGGAACCGCCCACACTTCGTGAGCGATCCGAAGCGCCAAGACTCCTTGCGCAAGCACGAAGCTTTGGTGCAAGCAGCTCGTGAGTTAAAGAAGGAAGTGGCAAAGAAGCCACCAACGCATCGCCAGTTTGGAGGCCCAAGTCTAATGGTGCCCCAACCTCGCTGCCCACACTCGCCTCGCACCTAAACCGAAGGATACAGCGCTGCATCCAACGCCAAAGTCCAAGATTGACGACACCTCAAAGTCAAAGGCGCTCAGATTCAATCGCTGGTGAAGCCAACTCCGCCACCACCACCAAACCGACTATCAAGGATCGCCTCGTCCTCGAGAGAATCACGGGTCACTCCTCATGCAGAGGTCGCACTGCTCCAACAAGGACAAGAAGATTCCTCGCAGCCTCTCCTATCGGATTGAAAATCGGTCCGAGAGTCCGCCGAGACTTCGCTACCACATCGGCGAAAGTCTAGGCGAAGTCACTTTCTAAGTTTCGATGGATTGACCCGCCCTCGAAGGAGACGCTTATCCGACGATGAGGACGCTATACCCGAGAGATCACGCCGACATACGGCAGTTGCTCCGCACACACACCGATGAGCCGTACTACCGCGGTAAGGGTACGAAAATCTCAAGGATTCCCCAAATTGACGCAGCCATGCTTGTGCTCCAAGCTCATTAAGACGATGCTCTCGAGTGCAATTGCCATCAAGAAGCTCCGTAAAGGGTGTCGGCCTTCCAGACTCACCACGGAGATGCCGACCTAGGTCAAGGCGATTCAAGAAAAGGATGACCTCCCGAGAGGGTGAGTTGCCGAGGTCACTAATAATATGACCAGAAAGAACCATCGCCACGGCTATTCCCAACAAGATCGCAACGGCTAACTCGCTTATGGTCCGACTATCCGACGGTCCGTGATAATGATAAACTTCAAGGGATACCCGCGAGGATGATGCGCCGATATTGGCTCAAGAATCGCGATCCGATCATATCAGATCTAGCTAAGGGAGCCCCTAAGAAACGCTTTATGATCGCATGCATCAAGTGGCCAAAATGCTAGACGGCGCTGAATAAACAACGGAAAACTTCAAGTTAGAAATGGAGTTGGCCATGCACGATGAGAGAAATGCACGACCAACAGATCCAAGCCCCGACAAAACATCAAGGTGAATCGAAGTCGGCCAACGCCGATGAAGATGATAGCGATTCGATCGAGGAAGCACAAGAAGATGATAACCTCCCAACCCCGCAACGCTAGGCAAAACATAGATGTTGTTGCTCAGGAAAGCGAGAAGATCAAAGACTTGGAGAGCAAAATCAACTCATTGATTTCCGCCAAGAAGTAAAGAAGACAGTATTCCTTGCCCATACCCGAGGGAATGGGAATCAATCCCGCACTGGCCGAAGTTTAACTTAATAAACTTCACACCATTTGATCGGAAGGGTTCCCCGACGCAAAGACTTGATTTATTTCAAGTCACACCTCGGAGTTATTTCGCAACGAACCCCGATGGTTCGGTCATTCGCTGGCACCCTTCGTGGGCCGCTTCGAATGGTACCGCCGCCTCAAGCCGGAGCATTCACACCGGGACGACATGGAGTCTAGCTTCCTTACCAATTTCTTTGATGACGATACCGAGGTATCGATCGACATTGCTCGACGAGAAGCGTAAAGACGGAGAAACCGTGGACATCTTTGTTAAACGATTCTAACAAGGCAATGAACCGCCGGATCCAATAACGAGGAGTTCATCCTCCAAACTCGCCACAAGAACTTATCGATAGATGTGCTTGAAGCAATGGGTACAGCACCATCGATAACGGAAGGACTTGAAGGTTCGTGGAGAGCAAGCCGAAGGTTCCTCAAGAGGAAAAAGGCGAAAGAGGCCACCGACAACGGAAGTCTGCCGCACTTTGTCCCACGCCGCAAAGGGAAAGAGCAGCCTAAGACAGCGGTTATGTAACCAAACATTTCAACTCCAACCCCAAAGAAGAAGAAGAAGAAGAACGGGCCGCGAATGTACCACAATCAACGGGCAACCCGGGCCACGTAAACGTAAGGCCTTAGAGCCAAGATTCCCAAGTCCTATTCCTTTAGGGACGACGAGATTCCCGGTCTCTTCAAATATCTTGTGGAAAATAACAAGATCAAGCTCCTCCGATTCGTAATCAAGAGGAGGCAATGAAGACGAATGACCCAAGATATCGCGGCATACCATAGGGCGCTTCATCACCCCACTAAATCCTCGCTTCACTTTAAGGACAAAATCCGTGCTTTAATTGACGTAGGGTCATCACTATGAAGCCGCCCAAAGAAAAGAAGGTCGGAGCTAATGCGTGTCCATAAGCTTCGGTCGGTGCCGCTGACATGGTTTGAACCCGAACCGCTGGTCAAAGTCGCAGTTGAAGACGGTGAATGACGCACTCCACACAAGCAACGCCGTAAAGGACTTGTATCGTGATACAACCCCAATGGCTAAGTCTTGTGGGTCCACCCGCATCTACTTGAAGATGAGCAATGGTAGCCTCTTCTTCGCTGAAGAAAAGCCGGGCGTAAGGGAAAGGCATGCCATGCTACTCCGCACTCGAGGGAGACGATGAACAGTGGTAACATTCCACCGTCCGGCGGGGAACTCAAGCCCACGCCACCGTGAGTGGACACGAGTACAAATACAAGTACCCGTAAGTCCCCGACCCTAATGCCAAGACGCCTCGAGCCGGGGTACCAACAAATCCCTCACTCGCACGCAGAAAGCGCAATGCCAGTGGTCGCCAAAGAAGCTACAAAGAAAGCACCGCGATGAAGTTCAACTCCGGCAGCCTCGATTCACGCCCGATTGGAAGAGATAAACCGAACTTCAACTCTCCATACCGCTCGACGCCATGGCCCAATTAGCCAATATCCCCGCAAGGATCACTTCTATGAGTTGTCGCGCTTATCAAAAGAGACGAGAAGCTCTTCAAGAAGCCCTCACGATTCGTAAGTCTTCCTCACCCGCATTAGGCCGAGTCCGTAAGAGTCGCCCAAAGAATGCAACCTCGCGACTAAACACTTCCCCGCATCACTTTTACAAAGGAGGATATGCGACGAGGAATTCCAAACACGATAGGCCGCTATACTTCACCGTATATTGGCTCTAGTGAAGTTAACCGATCCAAGTCGATCCGGTTCCACAGGAGCATCATGCCCTCGCCATGTATCATCTTGAATTCTCGCCAAGAATCAAGGCCGACAGCACAATGATTTATGGATTTAACACCAGCGGTCTCGCCGCTGGTAAGATCCTGATAAAGTGCCAAATGGGGACTTAAAGTCCAAGTCACCGCTATGTGATTGACGCAGACTTCCTATAACTTATTGTTGGGTCGACCTTGGATCCACAATAACGTTATAGTCCCGCCTACTCTTCATCGTCTCAAATATGTAGACACTAATAATGAGGTCAAGACGGTGGTCGCGACAAACAACCGCTTAAGGATGGAGAATTATTTCACCGATTCTCTCCTCTACGTAATGAGTCCTAAATCAATCATCGCCCAAGGTACGGACAGCGTGAAGAAGCCGACACCAAACCGGCTTGGTTATAGTGGAGGTTTTGTTTTAAATGACATTGTACCCCTTGTAATCAATCTTGACGATGAAGAATCGCCGATGAACATTGTAATTGGCAAATTGCCGATGAATCAATAAATGACGATTTAGAGTACCCTTTATCTTTGAATGATGTGATAACAGTTTATACAATGATCCGTGAGTTGCACCTCGCCAACTCTGGCCATCTTGCTTTACACAAAAGCAGCTCCAGACTCCTTTGGGACAAAGACTCGCCATCCCACCTAAGATCAAGTAGTGAAAAGACTTGGTTTACTAAAAGGAGATGCGCTCCAAATAATCACTTCTTCAAAACGACGAAGACGATAATGGACCTATCCTCCACACATTCGATATAGTCCGTAAACACCGGGTATCATGAAGAGATGGGGTACAACTTGGCACAAGGAGAAGGTCTATGTTTTGGGCGCAGGTCCTCGAAGTCCCTCCCAGAGCGCATATGTCCCAAAAGGGAAGCCTGATAATTACTATGCATTTAGAAGGATTGGGATACTAATCCTCCTCGAAGATGAATGCTCGTGGTCGATTGATAATAATCCACCCTGAGGGAGACGACATTCGCCCGACTCTTCGCTTGGGATTCTCGACACCACTTCTGAGAAGCTTTCAAGGCTTTAATGTCAAATATGGCTACGGCCGATCCTCGCCATCGCTGAGAGTGATGAAGACATGCCAACATGGGAAGACCCATGGATCCATCAACTCCAAGAGCAGCTTGGGGATAGGTTCAACAAAGAGAACCCCCACTAAGGATGAGGTAGTCCAGTTAATATGGGGATGAAGAGCATCCTAAACTCATAAACATCGCAATACTCTCCCTTGGAAGAAAAGGAAGAGTTGATTGCCCTAATCAGGAGTATATCGATGTATTCACCGAGTTACGAGGACATGCCAGACTCGACCCTAATGTGGCAACACATCGCCAACATCAAGGCGATGTCAAACCCGCCAAGCAACAAAGAAGACGGTTTCGCCCACAAATATTGGAGGCAATTGTTGACGGCGAAGAAACTCATAGAATCGGATTCATCGAGGAAATTCAACATCCGGATTGGGTGGCTAATATAGTCCCTGGCCATGAAGAAGAATGGGTCGATTAGGACGGTGGTCGCGACAAACAACCGCTTAAGGGATGGAGAATTATTTCACCGATTCTCTCCTCTACGTAATGAGTCCTAAATCAATCATCGCCCAAGGTACGGACAGCGTGAAGAAGCCGATACCAAACCGGCTTGGTTATAGTGGAGGTTTTGTTTTAAATGACATTGTACCCCTTGTAATCAATCTTGACGATGAAGAATCGCCGATGAACATTGTAATTGGCAAATTGCCGATGAATCAATAAATGACGATTTAGAGTACCCTTTATCTTTGAATGATGTGATAACAGTTTATACAATGATCCGTGAGTTGCACCTCGCCAACTCTGGCCATCTTGCTTTACACAAAAGCAGCTCCAGACTCCTTTGGGACAAAGACTCGCCATCCCACCTAAGATCAAGTAGTGAAAAGACTTGGTTTACTAAAAGGAGATGCGCTCCAAATAATCACTTCTTCAAAACGACGAAGACGATAATGGACCTATCCTCCACACATTCAGATATAGTCCAAACACCGGGTATCATGAAGAGATGGGGTACAACTTGGCACAAGGAGAAGGTCTATGTTTTGGGCGAGGTCCTCGAGTCCCTCCCAGAGCGGCATATGTCCCAAAAGGGAAGCCGGATAATTACTATGCATTTAGAAGGGGATTGGGATACGAATCCTCCTCAGAAGATGAATGCTCGTGGCTGATTGATAATAATCCACCCGGTGAGGGAGACGACATTCGCCCGACTCTTCGCTTGGGATTCTCGACACCACTTCTGAGAAGCTTTCAAGGCTTTAATGTCAAATATGGCTACGGCCGATCCTCGCCATCGCTGAGAGTGATGAAGACATGCCAACATGGGAAGACCCATGGATCCATCAACTCCAAGAGCAGTTTGGGGATAGGTTCGAACAAAGAGAACCCCCCACTAAGGATGAGGTAGTCCAGGTTAATATGGGGGATGAAGAGCATCCTAAACTCATAAACATCGCAATACTCTCCCTTGGAAGAAAAGGAAGAGTTGATTGCCCTAATCAGGAGTATATCGATGTATTCGCCGAGTTACGAGGACATGCCAGACTCGACCCTAATGTGGCAACACATCGCCAACATCAAGGCGATGTCAAACCCGCCAAGCAACAAAGAAGACGGTTTCGCCCACAAATATTGGAGGCAATTGTTGACGGCGAAGAAACTCATAGAATCGGATTCATCGAGGAAATTCAACATCCGGATTGGGTGGCTAATATAGTCCCGGCCATGAAGAAGAATGGGTCGATTAGGACTGTGGTCGACTACAGAGACCTCAACGCCGCTTGCCCGAAGATGACTTTCTCTTCCAATCACCGATGTCATAGTTGACAACACGGTGGATTTGAAAGAATGTCCTTATGGATGGCTTTTCGGTATAATCAAATCAAGATGCACCCCGATGACGCCAAACACACGGCGCTCGTAACTTCATCGGCATATATTGCTACACGGCCATGCCGCTCGCCTCAAAATGCCTACAAGAACATACCGAGAGCAATGACGGAGATTTTCCAGATCATCTTCGAAAACGGTCGAATGCTACGCCGACGATTTGGTCGTGAAAAGCCGCGGACAAAGGAGATCACATCAAAGATCTTAGAACGGTATTCAACTCATGCGACTCATCGCCTAAAGATGAACCCCGCCAAATCCTTCCTTGGGATGTCCAAAGGGCAAGTTCTCGGTTTTGTCGCCACCGACAAAGGAATCCACGCCGATCCCGACAAAGTGAAGGCGATTCAAGAGTTGCAACCTCCGAAATCCGAGAGAACTCGGGTTACAAGGGCGACATGACATCCGACGGTTCATATCGAACCTATCGTGAAGTGCCAACCGCTCTCAAAGTTGAACAAGAAGGGCGGTCATATATTTGGGACGACGCCGTAAGGCATTCAAGAGATCAAGTCTTATCTCGCTAAACCTCCCGTTTTGTTGCACCGCTGTCGGAAAACCGCTTTTGATCTACGCCAAGGCAACGGATCACTCGTTAAGCGCTTTACTCGCGAAGACGACGATAGCGGTCACGTAACAGCAAGCAGTATTATCCGAGCCAACATTAGTCGGTGCCGAAGTCTCGATATCCAATGGTCGAAGCAAGGTTTTGCATTAGTGTTCGCGATTCAAGATGCGACACTATTTAGCCTGACAAACGATTTATGTTATCTCTAACGAACCGTCCGAATATTTATGACCCACCGCCTCAATGAGTTGGCGCTATTAAATGGGCCTTGCTCTTGTCCCAATATGACTTGTATTTCAAACAACGTAAGTCACCAAAGGACAAGCGATTTAGATCTCTTGGTCGCCACCGACGACGGACGCAGCTTGAGCTATATGATGATCTTCCGATGAAGTCCACGGTTAACACTACATCGCACCAACAAATATGGCGATTGTATTTTGATGGAGCTTCGCCACCAATGTGGCAAGTGCCCCGATGTTCTAAAATCTCCACCGAGTCTGAGTTGTCTTGATTTCCGGAATCATGTCATGCCCCGCATATTCACTCACCAACCTCGCTCCAATAACGAGTCAATACAACGCGCTACTTATTGGACTTAGTTTCGCCAAGGAGCCGGGGTCAATATCTCGCCGCACGGCGATTCGCAATTGATAGTTAAGGTGTTCGTGGTGACTACGGTCGAACTGATCTAATCCCCTATCATCGATAGCCGTTGAAATAGCGCACTCATTCAAGAGTTTTTCATCGAATATATCCCGCTTCCAAAACGCTTTATGCGGATGCACCGCGAATGTGGTCGTTAGCACAACCTTCCGAGACCGAGCAACTAGTTACGGTCAGACTCACCAACTCTTCGCACCATTATAATGATGAGGCACAAGAAGATAAAGGGCTAGTTACCAAAGAAGTACATGCAACCCAAACCAAGTTGGAGCCCCGAGATTGGCGCTTCCTATCATCGACTATGTCTTACATGGCATTCTCACGAAGACGGAGGGAGAGAGAGTCAATCCGCTAAGAGCTCCAAGATTCTTTTATGACACTCAAACCCGTGACGCTATATCGCCGAGGGTACGATGGTCTTTGTTCGATGCCTCTCAAACAAAGAGGCAGGAGAGGTCCTTCTGAAGCACACGAAGGTGAATGTGGTGCACACCACCGTCCCAAGCTCTACGATCGAATCAGAGAATGGGCTACTTCGCCAACAATGATTAATGACGCGTCGAGCACGCCGAAATGCCACGCGGTCAAATTCACGCCAATTATATGCATCACCGAGCAGCTTGCATCCTTCGCCACATCCTCGCCATTCGAGACATGGGGAATGGACGCCGAGGTCCCATTTTTCCTCCGCTTGGCCAAAGGCGATCGGTTTATTCTAGCGATCACCGACATTCCAAGTGGGCGTATAATCCCGCTAAAAGAAGTCAAGGCGAAGTACCGCCATCAATTTATCAAACACCATGTCATTTATCGACATGGTGTCCCGAGACGGATCGCATGATAATGGTCCCCAATTTATCGCCAATTCCTTCATCGTTTTATGAAATTCAAGATACAAGATGTCTCACAATGCCTTATAATCCAAAGAAGAAATGGATTAGCCAAGCATTCAACAAGCCGATTTTCGCACTGTGTTGTCCGATCAAGGTCACCGAAGTCTTTTCGTTCTCTGAGTGGAGATCCCACTCTTAGTTCCATCTTCATCCTAGGTAGCCGATCAAGGTATGCGCCGATTTTCGCACTGTGTTGTCCGATCAAGGTCACCCGAAGTCTTTTCGTTCTCTGAGTGGAGATCCCACTCTTAGTTCCATCTTCATCCTAGGTAGCCGATCAAGGTATGCGCCGATTTTCGCACTGTGTTGTCCGATCAAGGTCACCCGAAGTCTTTTCGTTCTCTGAGTGGAGATCCCACTCTTAGTTCCATCTTCATCCTAGGTAGCCGATCAAGGTATGCGCCGATTTTCGCACTGTGTTGTCCGATCAAGGTCACCCGAAGTCTTTTCGTTCTCTGAGTGGAGATCCCACTCTTAGTTCCATCTTCATCCTAGGTAGCCGATCAAGGTATGCGCCGATTTTCGCACTGTGTTGTCCGATCAAGGTCACCCGAAGTCTTTTCGTTCTCTGAGTGGAGATCCCACTCTTAGTTCCATCTTCATCCTAGGTAGCCGATCAAGGTATGCGCCGATTTTCGCACTGTGTTGTCCGATCAAGGTCACCGAAGTCTTTTCGTTCTCTGAGTGGAGATCCCACTCTTAGTTCCATCTTCATCCTAGGTAGCCGATCAAGGTATGCGCCGATTTTCGCACTGTGTTGTCCGATCAAGGTCACCGAAGTCTTTTCGTTCTCTGAGTGGAGATCCCACTCTTAGTTCCATCTTCATCCTAGGTAGCCGATCAAGGTATGCGCCGATTTTCGCACTGTGTTGTCCGATCAAGGTCACCCGAAGTCTTTTCGTTCTCTGAGTGGAGATCCCACTCTTAGTTCCATCTTCATCCTAGGTAGCCGATCAAGGTATGCGCCGATTTTCGCACTGTGTTGTCCGATCAAGGTCACCGAAGTCTTTTCGTTCTCTGAGTGGAGATCCCACTCTTAGTTCCATCTTCATCCTAGGTAGCCGATCAAGGTATGCGCCGATTTTCGCACTGTGTTGTCCGATCAAGGTCACCGAAGTCTTTTCGTTCTCTGAGTGGAGATCCCACTCTTAGTTCCATCTTCATCCTAGGTAGCCGATCAAGGTATGCGCCGATTTTCGCACTGTGTTGTCCGATCAAGGTCACCCGAAGTCTTTTCGTTCTCTGAGTGGAGATCCCACTCTTAGTTCCATCTTCATCCTAGGTAGCCGATCAAGGTATGCGCCGATTTTCGCACTGTGTTGTCCGATCAAGGTCACCCGAAGTCTTTTCGTTCTCTGAGTGGAGATCCCACTCTTAGTTCCATCTTCATCCTAGGTAGCCGATCAAGGTATGCGCCGATTTTCGCACTGTGTTGTCCGATCAAGGTCACCGAAGTCTTTTCGTTCTCTGAGTGGAGATCCCACTCTTAGTTCCATCTTCATCCTAGGTAGCCGATCAAGGTATGCGCCGATTTTCGCACTGTGTTGTCCGATCAAGGTCACCCGAAGTCTTTTCGTTCTCTGAGTGGAGATCCCACTCTTAGTTCCATCTTCATCCTAGGTAGCCGATCAAGGTATGCGCCGATTTTCGCACTGTGTTGTCCGATCAAGGTCACCCGAAGTCTTTTCGTTCTCTGAGTGGAGATCCCACTCTTAGTTCCATCTTCATCCTAGGTAGCCGATCAAGGTATGCGCCGATTTTCGCACTGTGTTGTCCGATCAAGGTCACCCGAAGTCTTTTCGTTCTCTGAGTGGAGATCCCACTCTTAGTTCCATCTTCATCCTAGGTAGCCGATCAAGGTATGCGCCGATTTTCGCACTGTGTTGTCCGATCAAGGTCACCCGAAGTCTTTTCGTTCTCTGAGTGGAGATCCCACTCTTAGTTCCATCTTCATCCTAGGTAGCCGATCAAGGTATGCGCCGATTTTCGCACTGTGTTGTCCGATCAAGGTCACCCGAAGTCTTTTCGTTCTCTGAGTGGAGATCCCACTCTTAGTTCCATCTTCATCCTAGGTAGCCGATCAAGGTATGCGCCGATTTTCGCACTGTGTTGTCCGACCAAGGTCACCCGAAGTCTTTTCGTTCTCTGAGTGGAGATCCCACTCTTAGTTCCATCTTCATCTTAGGTAGCCGATCAAGGTATGCCGATTTTCGCACTGTGTTGTCCGAATCAAGGTCACCTCGAAGTCTTTTCGCTTCTGAGTGGAGATCCCACTCTAGTTCCATCTTCATCCTAGGTAGCCGACCGAAGGTATGCGCCGATTTTCGCACTGTGTTGTCCGGATCAAGGTCACCGAAGTCTTTTCGGTTCTCGGAGTGGAGATCCCACTTAGTTCCATCTCTCCTAGGTAGCCGATCAAGGTATGCCGATTTTCGCACTGTGTTGTCCGATCAAGGTCACCCGAAGTCTTTTCGTTCTCGGAGTGGAGATCCCACTCTTAGTTCCATCTTCATCCTAGGTAGCTACCGATCAAGGTATGCCGATTTTCGCATCAGTTGTCCGATCAAGGTCACCTCGAAGTCTTTTCGTTCTCTGAGTGGAGATCCCACTCTTAGTTCCATCTTCATCTTAGGTAGCCGATCAAGGTATGCGCCGGATTTTCGCATCGTGTTGTCCGATCAAGGTCACCCGAAGTCTTTTCGTTCTCTGAGTGGAGATCCCACTCTTAGTTCCATCTTCATCTTAGGTAGCTACCGATCAAGGTATGCGCCGGATTTTCGCACTGTGTTGTCCGATCAAGGTCACCCGAAGTCTTTTCGCTTCTGAGTGGAGATCCCACTCTTAGTTCCATCTTCATCCTAGGTAGCTACCGATCAAGGTATGCGCCGGATTTTCGCACTGTGTTGTCCGATCAAGGTCACCCGAAGTCTTTTCGGTTCTCGGAGTGGAGATCCCACTCTTAGTTCCATCTTCATCTTAGGTAGCGCCGATCAAGGTATGCCGATTTTCGCATCAGTTGTCCGATCAAGGTCACCCGAAGTCTTTTCGTTCTCGAGTGGAGATCCCACTCTTAGTTCCATCTTCATCTTAGGTAGCGCCGATCAAGGTATGCGCCGATTTTCGCATCGTGTTGTCCGACCAAGGTCACCTCGAAGTCTTTTCGCTTCTGAGTGGAGATCCCACTCTTAGTTCCATCTTCATCTTAGGTAGCTACCGATCAAGGTATGCCGATTTTCGCATCGTGTTGTCCGATCAAGGTCGCCTCGAAGTCTTTTCGTTCTCTGAGTGGAGATCCCACTCTTAGTTCCATCTTCATCTTAGGTAGCCGACCGAAGGTATGCGCCGGATTTTCGCATCGTGTTGTCCGAATCAAGGTCACCGAAGTCTTTTCGCTTCTGAGTGGAGATCCCACTCTTAGTTCCATCTCTCCTAGGTAGCCGACCGAAGGTATGCGCCGATTTTCGCATCAGTTGTCCGATCAAGGTCGCCTCGAAGTCTTTTCGTTCTCTGAGTGGAGATCCCACTCTTAGTTCCATCTTCATCTTAGGTAGCGCCGATCAAGGTATGCGCCGATTTTCGTGACTGTGTTGTCCGAATCAAGGTCACCGAAGTCTTTTCGCTTCTGAGTGGAGATCCCACTCTTAGTTCCATCTTCATCTTAGGTAGCTACCGATCAAGGTATGCGCCGGATTTTCGCACTGTGTTGTCCGATCAAGGTCACCCGAAGTCTTTTCGCTTCTGAGTGGAGATCCCACTCTTAGTTCCATCTTCATCTTAGGTAGCTACCGATCAAGGTATGCGCCGGATTTTCGCACTGTGTTGTCCGATCAAGGTCACCCGAAGTCTTTTCGTTCTCTGAGTGGAGATCCCACTCTTAGTTCCATCTTCATCTTAGGTAGCCGACCGAAGGTATGCGCCGATTTTCGCACTGTGTTGTCCGAATCAAGGTCACCCGAAGTCTCTTCGGTTCTCGGAGTGGAGATCCCACTCTTAGTTCCATCTTCATCTTAGGTAGCCGACCAAGGTATGCGCCGATTTTCGTGACTGTGTTGTCCGACCAAGGTCACCTCGAAGTCTTTTCGTTCTCGAGTGGAGATCCCACTCTAGTTCCATCTTCATCTTAGGTAGCCGACCGAAGGTATGCGCCGATTTTCGTGACTGTGTTGTCCGATCAAGGTCACCGAAGTCTTTTCGCTTCTGAGTGGAGATCCCACTCTTAGTTCCATCTCTCCTAGGTAGCCGACCGAAGGTATGCGCCGATTTTCGCACTGTGTTGTCCGATCAAGGTCACCTCGAAGTCTCTTCGGTTCTCGGAGTGGAGATCCCACTCTTAGTTCCATCTTCATCCTAGGTAGCTACCGATCAAGGTATGCGCCGATTTTCGCATCAGTTGTCCGACCAAGGTCACCCGAAGTCTTTTCGCTTCTGAGTGGAGATCCCACTCTAGTTCCATCTTCATCTTAGGTAGCCGATCAAGGTATGCGCCGATTTTCGCACCAGTTGTCCGATCAAGGTCACCGAAGTCTTTTCGTTCTCTGAGTGGAGATCCCACTCTTAGTTCCATCTTCATCCTAGGTAGCTACCGACCAAGGTATGCGCCGATTTTCGCACTGTGTTCTCCGATTGAAGAAGACACCAGAGTTCGATTCGGGTATTTTATCCCGGCCTAAGAAGGATAAAGCCAACGCCACACGCTGTCGGTTTAGTCTTTTTCCATTGAAGAAGACACCAAGATTCATCTTGGGGCATTTTATCCCGCCTAAGAAGGATAAAGCCAACGCCACACGCTGCCGGTTTAGTCTTTCCCCGATTGAAGAAGACACCGAGTTCGACTCGGGCATTTTATCCCGCCTAAGAAGGATAAAGCCAACGCCACACGCTGCCGGTTTAGTCTTTCTCCGATTGAAGAAGACACCGTGAGTTCGATTCGGGTATTTCATCCCGGCCTAAGAAGGATAAAGCCAACGCCACACGCTGTCGGGTTTAGTCTTTCCCCGATTGAAGAAGACACCGAGTTCGACTGGGCATTTTATCCCGCCTAAGAAGGATAAAGCCAACGCCACACGCTGTCGGTTTAGTCTTTCTCCATTGAAGAAGACACCAGAGTTCGATTCGGGCATTTTATCCCGCCTAAGAAGGATAAAGCCAACGCCACACGCTGTCGGTTTAGTCTTTCCCCGATTGAAGAAGACACCGAGTTCGACTCGGGCATTTTATCCCGCCTAAGAAGGATAAAGCCAACGCTTCACACGCTGCTGTCGGTTTAGTCTTTCTCCGATTGAAGAAGACACCGTGAGTTCGATTCGGGCATTTTATCCCTAAGCCTAAGAAGGATAAAGCCAACGCCACACGCTGTCGGTTTAGTCTTTCCCCGATTGAAGAAGACACCGAGTTCGACTGGGCATTTTATCCCGCCTAAGAAGGATAAAGCCAACGCCACACGCTGTCGGTTTAGTCTTTCTCCGATTGAAGAAGACACCGTGAGTTCGATTCGGGCATTTTATCCCGAAGCCTAAGAAGGATAAAGCCAACGCCACACGCTGCTGCCGGTTTAGTCTTTTTCCATTGAAGAAGACACCGAGTTTGATTCGGGTATTTCATCCCGGCCTAAGAAGGATAAAGCCAACGCCACACGCTGTCGGTTTAGTCTTTCTCCGATTGAAGAAGACACCGTGAGTTCGATTCGGGTATTTCATCCCGGCCTAAGAAGGATAAAGCCAACGCCACACGCTGTCGGTTTAGTCTTTTTCCATTGAAGAAGACACCGAGTTTGATTCGGGTATTTTATCCCGGCCTAAGAAGGATAAAGCCAACGCCACACGCTGTCGGTTTAGTCTTTCTCCGATTGAAGAAGACACCGTGAGTTCGATTCGGGTATTTCATCCCGGCCTAAGAAGGATAAAGCCAACGCTTCACACGCTGCTGTCGGGTTTAGTCTTTCCCCGATTGAAGAAGACACCGTGAGTTCGACTCGGGTATTTTATCCCGGCCTAAGAAGGATAAAGCCAACGCCACACGCTGTCGGTTTAGTCTTTCTCCGATTGAAGAAGACACCGTGAGTTCGATTCGGGCATTTTATCCCGCCTAAGAAGGATAAAGCCAACGCCACACGCTGCCGGTTTAGTCTTTCTCCGATTGAAGAAGACACCGAGTTCGATTCGGGCATTTTATCCCGCCTAAGAAGGATAAAGCCAACGCCACACGCTGCTGCCGGTTTAGTCTTTCTCCGATTGAAGAAGACACCGAGTTCGACTGGGCATTTTATCCCGCCTAAGAAGGATAAAGCCAACGCTTCACACGCTGCTGTCGGTTTAGTCTTTCTCCATTGAAGAAGACACCGAGTTCGATTCGGGCATTTTATCCCGCCTAAGAAGGATAAAGCCAACGCCACACGCTGTCGGTTTAGTCTTTCTCCGATTGAAGAAGACACCGTGAGTTCGACTGGGGCATTTTATCCCGCCTAAGAAGGATAAAGCCAACGCCACACGCTGTCGGTTTAGTCTTTCTCCGATTGAAGAAGACACCGAGTTCGATTCGGGTATTTTATCCCGCCTAAGAAGGATAAAGCCAACGCCACACGCTGCTGCCGGTTTAGTCTTTCTCCGATTGAAGAAGACACCGAGTTCGACTGGGGCATTTTATCCCTAAGCCTAAGAAGGATAAAGCCAACGCTTCACACGCTGCTGTCGGTTTAGTCTTTTTCCATTGAAGAAGACACCGAGTTCGATTCGGGCATTTTATCCCGCCTAAGAAGGATAAAGCCAACGCCACACGCTGTCGGTTTAGTCTTTCTCCGATTGAAGAAGACACCGTGAGTTCGATTCGGGCATTTTATCCCGAAGCCTAAGAAGGATAAAGCCAACGCTTCACACGCTGCTGTCGGTTTAGTCTTTTTCCATTGAAGAAGACACCGAGTTCGACTGGGGCATTTTATCCCGAAGCCTAAGAAGGATAAAGCCAACGCCACACGCTGCCGGTTTAGTCTTTTTCCATTGAAGAAGACACCAGAGTTCGATTCGGGCATTTTATCCCAAGCCTAAGAAGGATAAAGCCAACGCTTCACACGCTGCTGTCGGTTTAGTCTTTCTCCCATTGAAGAAGACACCAAGATTCATCTTGGGGCATTTTATCCCAAGCCTAAGAGGGATAAAGCCAACGCCACACGCTGCTGTCGGCTTAGTCTTTTTCCATTGAAGAAGACACCGAGTTCGATTCGGGCATTTTATCCCAAGCCTAAGAAGGATAAAGCCAACGCCACACGCTGCTGTCGGGTTTAGTCTTTCTCCCATTGAAGAAGACACCGAGTTCGATTCGGGCATTTTATCCCAAGCCTAAGAAGGATAAAGCCAACGCCACACGCTGTCGGGTTTAGTCTTTCTCCGATTGAAGAAGACACCGAGTTCGACTGGGGCATTTTATCCCGGCCTAAGAAGGATAAAGCCAACGCCACACGCTGCTGCCGGTTTAGTCTTTCTCCCATTGAAGAAGACACCGTGAGTTCGATTCGGGCATTTTATCCCAAGCCTAAGAAGGATAAAGCCAACGCCAACACGCTGCCGGGTTAGTCTTCCCGTGAAAAGACGGCTTCACGATTCAACATCGTAGCATTAAGTCTAAGAGAGTCTCATTCTTTAGCACAACGCCATGTGCGGAACGGATCCGTGATAATCCGCGACGCTAGCCCAACTCAAACGTAGTTGGTAAAGGCTCATCAAACCCGCTGAGGGTCGGGGTTGGCTAATAACCCTAAAGCCAACGCCACACGCTGCTGTCGGGTTTAGTCTTTTTCCGATTGAAGAAGACACCAGAGTTCGATTCGGGTATTTCATCCCAAGCCTAAGAAGGATAAAGCCAACGCCACACGCTGCTGTCGGTTTAGTCTTTTTCCATTGAAGAAGACACCAGAGTTCGATTCGGGCATTTTATCCCGCCTAAGAAGGATAAAGCCAACGCTTCACACGCTGCTGTCGGGTTTAGTCTTTCCCCGATTGAAGAAGACACCGAGTTTGATTCGGGTATTTTATCCCGCCTAAGAAGGATAAAGCCAACGCCACACGCTGTCGGGTGGTCTCTTGCCCGTAAAAGAGTATAAAGCCTATGTATTCAATATCATAGCAACAAGTCTAGAAGAGTTTCATTCTTTAGCACAACGCCACGCGCGGAACGGATCCGTGATAATCCGCGACGCTAGCCCAACTCAAACGGTAGTTGGTAAAGGCTAATCAAACCCGCTGATGGTCGAGGGTTTGCCAAAATCCTATAAGTATTATGGTTAATTATTTCGACGGCAAAAGAATCATAATAAACAATGAAAGGGATGGATCTTATTCATTTAAATATAAAAGGAGCTACAACCGCTTAAACATCAAGTCTATGACAAAGGATTTGTTGTTCGAGCTGAGACACTTCACCATTGTAAGCCTGGTGGAGTTCTTCCTGCAACTCGGCTCTGAAGGACTCCTCATCGGTGTTCAGTGTCTTCATGGTTGCCTCCTCGAGCTCAGCCAGTTTCTGCTTCGACAGATCAAGCTCCCTAGACGCAACGGCGAGGGCTTCTTCCTTGTTGGCCTTGGCCACCCAAACCGCCATCCTATCTTCCTCAAGATGGAGCTCTCCCCGAAAGCAAGATATCCTTCTCCGCGACTCGCCACAATATCACCGATGTGGCTTAAGGAAGAATATGTCTCAAAGAACAACAGCCCAAGCTGATCGGCGCTGTCTCTCAGATCCGACTTCGAGCCCAAGAAAACACGAGCATCGCGCCATGCCTCTAAACGCGAGCCTCAGATGAGCAGCTACATATGAGGAAGCCCCGCTACCCGCAGCTCTTGCAGCCTCGAATCTTTCCTCCGTGATGGCCGAGGTCGCCAACAATGGCTCGAGCTACCGGTAACCCATATCCCGTATCAAAGCCATCCGGGATCAAGCAAAGGTCTGAATCGATGAAGAGAAAGCCCGCCATGAAGGACCTTTTCGATCACAAGAGTTCACCAAAGGAAAGAACGAGCGATTTCCAAACAGATAATAAGATGGGATGGATCTTCATCCAAAGATCAACGCCTCACCGTGATCATGGAGTCGAGATGTAGGCTCGCACGTAAGAAGAGAGGACTTTAGGATTCTTAGTAAAAATGAGCAAAAGCTTATTTGGCTAAAAGACCCTTACCCGCCTCCTTCTGTAGCTTCAGAGGCTAGCGAAGTCTACCGTGAGGCGATCTATCGCCGATGTCGCCAACCGCTACCGAGCCCTCGCAGTGCTCATCTATCTCAACGGTCGCCGTGGTAGCCGATTCGAGAAAGCGACGGAAAGAGGGGTACCCGTCACGCACAAATGGAATGTCTCACCTCTTTAATTATAGTGGTATTGGCCAAACGGCTGGTCCTATAATTAACCAAGAGAAAATTCATACCTTCTTCTGGATGGTAGTTTCGTGTAAATCTTCACCAATGCGCTGCCGCCTTGTGACCAAGTGCGAATGTGTCATCCATGGAAGTACTACCGTGATAAACCACCGCCACGAGATCCTCCATTGAGAAGTCCG
Organism: Asparagus setaceus; assembly: GCA_012295165.1. Lineage (NCBI taxonomy): Eukaryota > Viridiplantae > Streptophyta > Magnoliopsida > Asparagales > Asparagaceae > Asparagus > Asparagus setaceus. The sequence continues at coordinate 54,636,049 of CM022706.1, read as the reverse complement.
AAAAAGAAGGCATTAGGAAAACTAATGCAATTAAGACTAACAATAGGTAAAGTTACTTACCTCCTACGGTGTGGTTAGTCGCCTAGTCTCGGTTTGTGCATTTATCTCCGCAATCTCTAAAAGAACAAAAGCAAAGAGGCAATTAGTGGGGTACAAATCCCGAAGTCATTCCATTCTCGTGATTCGCCACCCGTAAGAGGAATTATCGATGTTAGATGTACTGGTCCGCCGGATCAGGTCCTACATCGCCTCCTCCGCCATAGCTCCATACATTTGTTGAGTAAAACTTGGCTCAAAGATGAGCGTAACCGGGCTCAGAATTGTGGGGAGGAAAATCAAAGCCGTGATCATAATCCCTAAAACCCCCGCATGCAAATAAAAAATGTCGGCCTCCAAAAGCCGAAAATTTCGTGTTACATCGCAAATTGTTACCTCCGCCACCGACCGATCATTACCGGGTCAAGTCTATATCAAGGACCGAGGATTCACGCGATTCTTATGGGCTAACCTCTTTCGCTTAACCCTTGAGAGGGTTGAAATTCTTCTTCTTCAACAGCTTTTCCCGAAAATTCGCTGAATGAGAAATCCAATAGAGAGGATTAGAAAACAAAGGGGAAAAAGAGAGAGTACCGAGGTTCGCAAAGATGCTTGGTCCTCTTCTAAAGTCCCAAAGACTGTGAGTCGGAATTCCCTCACCAATTGGTGGATGAGATTGCCTACGCTTCCTCAACTTGAGCGCATCCGAGATGTCCGAGTGTCGGCTCGCAACGATGCTTCGCCACCGTGTCCGAGATAGCCCTCACAGGACCGCTCGCTAGCTACTAATAGCCAACTACAATGAAGGAATGTCGACTCCACCGACGGCCCGAGCTCTGAGATCAATCTAGCACCGTACATCCCATGACGCCCACAACCATGCTCGGCCATCCACAAGTCCACCTCGAAGTCCGAGTCGCCGGTTCGGGTTCCCAACATAAAGTTGGTCGTGAACCGAATTGGCGGCAAAACGACAGGAAAATAAGGCTCAATGAAGCATTCCTCCTTTACTCGAAAGTGAGATACCTCGCCTAATATTCACTAGCCGCTTGAAACAACCAATGTCAAGTGAAGTCCGCCAGGTCTTCGCACCTCCTCGCCAACCAAGGACTCACCATATTGACCAGAGAATCGAGGAAAACATCCGAAAAGATCCACCCTTTGTGAATCTCAGACTGCTTCTTGATCTCAGAAACCACGCCTTCCATCCGCAGCCCTCTACCAACCGCAAGAAAGGAGTAGACGAACTGTGGAGCACGGTGCCGACATCATGTCGGACGATGGAGGACCAACCAGCCATCAAATAGGTATATGGGAGCTCTACTCAACGTAAGGGATACGCGGAGGATGGCTCGCCTTTCTCTCGAAAGTAAACGCCAACTATATGCCGCAATCCACGGTGAATATTAGCCACCATCACCGAAGGAGAGAGAGTTCCTTCTGTGGGCGAAATAACCGCAGGTAAAGGACCTCCGTGGGTAAGGCCATCGATTGATATGGAACCACACACTTCTTGAGCCGATTGCAAGGTAGCCCGCTAGAGAGTTGTCTACCGGATAGGCTTCACCGCATGCCACGTAAAGGTCGCAAATTTGGTCCCCAAGGAAAGCCTTCTTTGGCGAAGCCGAGCGATAAGAGTTAGCCTCTGACTTCTCGATCAGTTCATTAACCTTCAAGGAGTGAGCGTGATAGTTCACATATTTCCTCGCCGATTTGTCCTCCAAATGCCGGAACAAGTAATTGGCGAACCGCCTGCACTCACCGCGATTTCCTTTGGCGCAAGGCTCGACAATGAGCTATATAGTAATGACAAGTGAGATCCCATAAAGTCTTATAACGACGGGCGGTGTTCCTTCACCGCTCAGCCTCGATTGAGGGAAAGTACTCGATATAGCATCTTCCCATGGGTAGACCTGAAATACGATACATCTCATGTAAAGCCAACCCCAATTCGCCGTGTTTAGTGAGAAACGATTCAACTGGATTATAAAGCTCAATAAGGTGAAGAAATGATTGACGCTGATTGGAAGGCCATACATGGTGGCACTAATCGCCAATACGCACTCACAAGCCAAGTTCTCCATCCCATCTACCGAGGACGAAGTGGTCGCGACCCCACCAATGCTTACTTGACGAAAGTGAACCCAACCAAGAATCTATGACTTGACGACGCATCTCGCCCCAATTTAGCAAGGCGATTCTTCAAAGTCGAGGCAGAACAAAGAGCTCATCACGGGCGGTGTGTCCACTCTACAACCCTGTGGTGAAGACCGATGACGCGATTCCTATGGGAACCCGAACCGCCGCCGGGTAATAAACCCACAATGAATATGATCATGCTCGGTCGACGCCATGGCATACGGCGAAGTCACAAAGATGGTGTCTAAGGTCGGTCAATGAGAGCCGACGAGGTATCCGGGAATATACAAGGCCTCCGCCGCCTTTGTTCAACCACCTCTCACTCTCGATAAGAGTCAGATCCGGATCCTTAACCGAAGTCAATAAATAACTGCCTTTCGCAAAGGTTCGCTGGAGCTAGTGTCTTTACAAGTGGCGACGCTTCACCAATCGCCGGAGAATGCGAGAACTCCCTGATACGTACCGAATCGTGTCCGCCGGTGTACCGGTGCAAATCGAGGCGCAGATAAAAATCGAGGGATCGCCACACGGAATAGTATTCGCTATGGCGCCCATCAACCGCGTAGTTTTAGAAGTTCCCAAGAATATTCTCACAAGAAATATTCTTAGGATAACTCGATCGTATGATTGCATCGACGAAATCAACGCCGCCTAATCCTACCCAACTAGGATTACGAGTATAAACCGCTTCCTAATTTGTCGAGAAGTTCCTAAGAATATTCTCACAAGAAATATTCTTAGGATAACTCGATCGTATGATTGCATCGACGAAATCAACGCCGCCTAATCCTACCCAACTAGGATTACGAGTATAAACCGCTTCCTAATTTGTCGAAGTTCCTAAGAATATTCTCACAAGAAATATTCTTAGGATAACTCGATCGTATGATTGCATCGACGAAATCAACGCCGCCTAATCCTACTCCAACTAGGATTACGAGTATAAACTATTTCCTAATTTGTCGAAGTTCCTAAGAATATTCTCACAAGAAATATTCTTAGGATAACTCGATCGTATGATTGCATCGACGAAATCAACGCCGCCTAATCCTACCCAACTAGGATTACGAGTATAAACCGCTTCCTAATTTATCGAGAAGTTCCTAAGAATATTCTCACAAGAAATATTCTTAGGATAACTCGATCGTATGATTGCATCGACGAAATCAACGCCGCCTAATCCTACTCCAACTAGGATTACGAGTATAAACCGCTTCCTAATTTATCGAGAAGTTCCCAAGAATATTCTCACAAGAAATATTCTTAGGATAACTCGATCGTATGGATTGCATCGACGCCAATCAACGCTGCCGCCTAATCCTACCCAACTAGGATTACGAGTATAAACTATTTCCTAATTTGTCGAGAAGTTCCTAAGAATATTCTCACAAGAAATATTCTTAGGATAACTCGATCGTATGATTGCATCGACGAAATCAACGCCGCCTAATCCTACTCCAACTAGGATTACGAGTATAAACTATTTCCTAATTTGTCGAGAAGTTCCCAAGAATATTCTCACAAGAAATATTCTTAGGATAACTCGATCGTATGATTGCATCGACGAAATCAACGCCGCCTAATCCTACTCCAACTAGGATTACGAGTATAAACCGCTTCCTAATTTATCGAGAAGTTCCCAAGAATATTCTCACAAGAAATATTCTTAGGATAACTCGATCGTATGATTGCATCGACGAAATCAACGCCGCCTAATCCTACTCCAACTAGGATTACGAGTATAAACCGCTTCCTAATTTGTCGAGAAGTTCCTAAGAATATTCTCACAAGAAATATTCTTAGGATAACTCGATCGTATGGATTGCATCGACGCCAATCAACGCTGCCGCCTAATCCTACCCAACTAGGATTACGAGTATAAACTATTTCCTAATTTGTCGAGAAGTTCCCAAGAATATTCTCACAAGAAATATTCTTAGGATAACTCGATCGTATGGATTGCATCGACGCCAATCAACGCTGCCGCCTAATCCTACCCAACTAGGATTACGAGTATAAACTATTTCCTAATTTGTCGAGAAGTTCCCAAGAATATTCTCACAAGAAATATTCTTAGGATAACTCGATCGTATGGATTGCATCGACGAAATCAACGCCGCCTAATCCTACCCAACTAGGATTACGAGTATAAACCGCTTCCTAATTTATCGAGAAGTTCCTAAGAATATTCTCACAAGAAATATTCTTAGGATAACTCGATCGTATGATTGCATCGACGCCAATCAACGCTGCCGCCTAATCCTACTCCAACTAGGATTACGAGTATAAACCGCTTCCTAATTTGTCGAAGTTCCTAAGAATATTCTCACAAGAAATATTCTTAGGATAACTCGATCGTATGATTGCATCGACGAAATCAACGCCGCCTAATCCTACTCCAACTAGGATTACGAGTATAAACCGCTTCCTAATTTGTCGAGAAGTTCCCAAGAATATTCTCACAAGAAATATTCTTAGGATAACTCGATCGTATGATTGCATCGACGAAATCAACGCCGCCTAATCCTACCCAACTAGGATTACGAGTATAAACCGCTTCCTAATTTATCGAGAAGTTCCCAAGAATATTCTCACAAGAAATATTCTTAGGATAACTCGATCGTATGATTGCATCGACGCCAATCAACGCTGCCGCCTAATCCTACCCAACTAGGATTACGAGTATAAACCGCTTCCTAATTTGTCGAGAAGTTCCCAAGAATATTCTCACAAGAAATATTCTTAGGATAACTCGATCGTATGATTGCATCGACGAAATCAACGCCGCCTAATCCTACCCAACTAGGATTACGAGTATAAACCGCTTCCTAATTTGTCGAAGTTCCTAAGAATATTCTCACAAGAAATATTCTTAGGATAACTCGATCGTATGATGGCACCGACGCAAATCAACGCTGCCGCCTAATCCTACTCCAACTAGGATTACGGTATAAACCGCTTCCAAATTTTCAACGAGGAGTTCCCGGAGAATAAACCCATATTCTTAAGGATAACTCGATCGCGCGGATTGCATCGACGAAATCAACGCCTAATCCTACCCAACTAGGATTACGCAGTATAAACCGCTTCCTAATTTATCGAAGTTCCCTAAGAATACTCACAAGAAATATTCTTGGATAACTCGATCGCGCGGATTGCATCGACGCCAATCAACGCTGCCGCCTAATCCTACCCAACTAGGATTACGCAGTATAAACCGCTTCCTAATTTGTCGAGAAGTTCTAAGAATATTCTCACAAGAAATATTCTAGGGATAACTCGATCGCGCGGATTGCATCGACGCATCAACGCCGCCTAATCCTACCCAACTAGGATTACGGTATAAACCGCTTCCTAATTTGTCGAAGTTCCCTAAGAATACTCACAAGAAATATTCTTAGGATAACTCGATCGTATGATTGCATCGACGCCAATCAACGCTGCCGCCTAATCCTACCCAACTAGGATTACGAGTATAAACCGCTTCCTAATTTGTCGAGAAGTTCCCTAAGAATACTCACAAGAAATATTCTTGGATAACTCGATCGCGCGGATTGCATCGACGCATCAACGCCGCCTAATCCTACCCAACTAGGATTACAGTATAAACCGCTTCCAAATTTTCAACGAGGAGTTCCCGGAGAATAAACCCATATTCTTAAGGATAACTCGATCGCGCGGATTGCATCGACGCATCAACGCCGCCGCCAAAGACCGACGGTGGTCGGGTGATGTCCCTCCTCGCGTTCGAGTCCCCTTCCTTGCATGCACAAAAAAAAAAAAGGAAAGAAAAGACGTCGTAAAATACTCTTGTGCGTACATCGTTGATTGAAGGAGATGAGACGGCGCGAGACGAGATGAAAACAAGAGGAAGAGAGCAAAGGGGGGGGCCGCCTAGGTCAGCAAGAAAGAAGCCTTGTGGGTATTTATAACAACCCCACATGCACCCAATCCTCTTTGAACAAGGACTCCTATTTGGCAAGAAGTAGGAATTCTAATTGAGCTCAATCAATTCCAATTAGGACTCTAATCAGCCCCTAATTAGGAGTCCTAATTGGAATCTTGTTTGATGTCAAGATAGCCAAATCAGTCCGTTAATTGGCTCCTAATTCTTCCGCTATATTGGGAAAGACTCTGAAGGTTTATTCGGCAGGATAACACCTCACGAATTGCATCGACGCCAATCAACGCGTTGCCCAATCCTACTCCAACTAGGATTACGAGTATAAACCGCTTCCTAATTTATCGAGAAGTTCCCTAAGAATATTCTCACAAGAAATATTCTTAGGATAACTCGATCGTATGATTGCATCGACGAAATCAACGCCTAATCCTACTCCAACTAGGATTACGAGTATAAACCGCTTCCTAATTTGTCGAGAAGTTCTAAGAATATTCTCACAAGAAATATTCTTAGGATAACTCGATCGCGCGGATTGCATCGACGCATCAACGCCGCCTAATCCTACCCAACTAGGATTACGAGTATAAACCGCTTCCTAATTTATCGAGAAGTTCCCGAAGAATATTCTCACAAGAAATATTCTTAGGATAACTCGATCGTATGGATTGCATCGACGCCAATCAACGCTGCCGCCTAATCCTACCCAACTAGGATTACGAGTATAAACCGCTTCCTAATTTATCGAGAAGTTCCTAAGAATATTCTCACAAGAAATATTCTTAGGATAACTCGATCGCGGATTGCATCGACGCATCAACGCCGCCTAATCCTACTCCAACTAGGATTACGAGTATAAACCGCTTCCTAATTTGTCGAAGTTCCTAAGAATACTCACAAGAAATATTCTTAGATAACTCGATCGTATGGATTGCACCGACGAAATCAACGCCGCCTAATCCCACTCCAACTAGGATTACGAGTATAAACTATTTCCTAATTTGTCGAGAAGTTCCCTAAGAATATTTCCACAAAAATATTCTTAGGATAACTCGATCGTATGATGGCACCGACGAAATCAACGCCTAATCCTACTCCAACCAGAATACGAGTATAAACCGCTTCCAAATTTTCAACGAGGAGTTCCCGGAGAATAAACCCATATTCTTAAGGATAACTCGATAACCCTTAATTTCCTCCCACCATAATACCCAAGAGAGGAATAATATGACGAGGCGGAAGCTCGCCACCATGGTCGAGCCACCTCGCCAACTTGGCCGAGGTGCCTCGCCACCATGGTCGAGCCACCTCGCCAACTTGGCCGAGGTGCCTCGCCACCATGGTCGAGCCACCTCGCCAACTTGGCCGAGGTGCCTCGCCACCATGGTCGAGCCACCTCGCCAACTTGGCCGAGGTGCCTCGCCACCATGGTCGAGCCACCTCGCCAACTTGGCCGAGGTGCCTCGCCACCATGGTCGAGCCACCTCGCCAACTTGGCCGAGGTGCCTCGCCACCATGGTCGAGCCACCTCGCCAACTTGGCCGAGGTGCCTCGCCACCATGGTCGAGCCACCTCGCCAACTTGGCCGAGGTGCCTCGCCACCATGGTCGAGCCACCTCGCCAACTTGGCCGAGGTGCCTCGCCACCATGGTCGAGCCACCTCGCCAACTTGGCCGAGGTGCCTCGCCACCATGGTCGAGCCACCTCGCCAACTTGGCCGAGGTGCCTCGCCACCATGGTCGAGCCACCTCGCCAACTTGGCCGAGGTGCCTCGCCACCATGGTCGAGCCACCTCGCCAACTTGGCCGAGGTGCCTCGCCACCATGGTCGAGCCACCTCGCCAACTTGGCCGAGGTGCCTCGCCACCATGGTCGAGCCACCTCGCCAACTTGGCCGAGGTGCCTCGCCACCATGGTCGAGCCACCTCGCCAACTTGGCCGAGGTGCCTCGCCACCATGGTCGAGCCACCTCGCCAACTTGGCCGAGGTGCCTCGCCACCATGGTCGAGCCACCTCGCCAACTTGGCCGAGGTGCCTCGCCACCATGGTCGAGCCACCTCGCCAACTTGGCCGAGGTGCCTCGCCACCATGGTCGAGCCACCTCGCCAACTTGGCCGAGGTGCCTCGCCACCATGGTCGAGCCACCTCGCCAACTTGGCCGAGGTGCCTCGCCACCATGGTCGAGCCACCTCGCCAACTTGGCCGAGGTGCCTCGCCACCATGGTCGAGCCACCTCGCCAACTTGGCCGAGGTGCCTCGCCACCATGGTCGAGCCACCTCGCCAACTTGGCCGAGGTGCCTCGCCACCATGGTCGAGCCACCTCGCCAACTTGGCCGAGGTGCCTCGCCACCATGGTCGAGCCACCTCGCCAACTTGGCCGAGGTGCCTCGCCACCATGGTCGAGCCACCTCGCCAACTTGGCCGAGGTGCCTCGCCACCATGGTCGAGCCACCTCGCCAACTTGGCCGAGGTGCCTCGCCACCATGGTCGAGCCACCTCGCCAACTTGGCCGAGGTGCCTCGCCACCATGGTCGAGCCACCTCGCCAACTTGGCCGAGGTGCCTCGCCACCATGGTCGAGCCACCTCGCCAACTTGGCCGAGGTGCCTCGCCACCATGGTCGAGCCACCTCGCCAACTTGGCCGAGGTGCCTCGCCACCATGGTCGAGCCACCTCGCCAACTTGGCCGAGGTGCCTCGCCACCATGGTCGAGCCACCTCGCCAACTTGGCCGAGGTGCCTCGCCACCATGGTCGAGCCACCTCGCCAACTTGGCCGAGGTGCCTCGCCACCATGGTCGAGCCACCTCGCCAACTTGGCCGAGGTGCCTCGCCACCATGGTCGAGCCACCTCGCCAACTTGGCCGAGGTGCCTCGCCACCATGGTCGAGCCACCTCGCCAACTTGGCCGAGGTGCCTCGCCACCATGGTCGAGCCACCTCGCCAACTTGGCCGAGGTGCCTCGCCACCATGGTCGAGCCACCTCGCCAACTTGGCCGAGGTGCCTCGCCACCATGGTCGAGCCACCTCGCCAACTTGGCCGAGGTGCCTCGCCACCATGGTCGAGCCACCTCGCCAACTTGGCCGAGGTGCCTCGCCACCATGGTCGAGCCACCTCGCCAACTTGGCCGAGGTGCCTCGCCACCATGGTCGAGCCACCTCGCCAACTTGGCCGAGGTGCCTCGCCACCATGGTCGAGCCACCTCGCCAACTTGGCCGAGGTGCCTCGCCACCATGGTCGAGCCACCTCGCCAACTTGGCCGAGGTGCCTCGCCACCATGGTCGAGCCACCTCGCCAACTTGGCCGAGGTGCCTCGCCACCATGGTCGAGCCACCTCGCCAACTTGGCCGAGGTGCCTCGCCACCATGGTCGAGCCACCTCGCCAACTTGGCCGAGGTGCCTCGCCACCATGGTCGAGCCACCTCGCCAACTTGGCCGAGGTGCCTCGCCACCATGGTCGAGCCACCTCGCCAACTTGGCCGAGGTGCCTCGCCACCATGGTCGAGCCACCTCGCCAACTTGGCCGAGGTGCCTCGCCACCATGGTCGAGCCACCTCGCCAACTTGGCCGAGGTGCCTCGCCACCATGGTCGAGCCACCTCGCCAACTTGGCCAAGGTGGCTCGGCCACTTTGGCCGAGCCACCGAGGTGGCCGGCGCACACCCCCCCCTCCATTGTATAAATAGGGGGGGTCTCGGATTTTCGAGGAGGTCGGATTAGAGAGGGGCTGGTCTGGGATTTCGAGGCTTCCGGAGGTTGGATTTTTGAGGATTTGGAAGAGCTCGGACTTCTGAAGAATTCTTGCGAGATCTACGAGTAATCGGCGACGGTCCCGAAAGCAACAACAGTACAAGTGCGATCGACGCCAGATCTACAAGCTTAAAGGTAACCAATTCGGTCGAACTACAGATACCCTCTAGGTTAAGCTTCGCCTTAACCTCGTGGATAGCCAGGATTTCTCCTAGTAGATCTCACCCGCCCGCCATCCTCTCCTTCGTGAGTGTGATCCCCGGCGCATCCTCTCCTTCGCGGAGTGTGATCCCTCAGCGCTTCGCTTCTTCGCGGAAACGAGCCCCTTTACATCTCAGAGTTCCGTAACCCTGCCCTACTTGATTGAATTGCGCTGTGGTCCACGGACACAAAAGTCCCCAAGACAGCAAAGAACCCACGCAAGCAAGGACCTCGATATAACAGATCCTCGTGGTTTGTTCACAAGGATAAAAGTTGTAATCTTTTGATTTTCATTGTAAGCCTTAAAATAAAAGGCTTATATTTCTTTGAATTTTGTTGTAGGCCAAAGAAGCCGTAGCAAGTTCAAATCAATGACAATCATCCCAACTTTTACCGCTAACAAAGCTACAATCGCCAAAGGTGATCGTTGATACTTTTATGTCATCGAACGATTCGATCATTTCAATAGTGGCCTACCATGCGATGTGCCTCTATTTTAGCCATAGTCGCTATACTCCCATGTCCCCGAACGACTTGACTACTCCCACATGATCATTCCTCTAAATGATTTTGTTCGTAATCACCGTTGTTATACTCTCACGCCATCAACAACTTGATTGCTTTTTGATCGCGATCGTTATACTTTTATGTCATCGAACGATTCGATCATTTCAATAGTGGCCTACCATGCGATGTGCCTCTATTTTAGCCATAGTCGTTATACTCCCATGTCCCCGAACGACTTGACTACTCCCACATGATCATTCCTCTAAATGATTTTGTTCGTAATCACCGTTGTTATACTCTCACGCCATCAACAACTTGATTGCTTCTTGATCGCGATCGTTATACTTTTATGTCATCGAACGATTCGATCATTTCAATAGTGGCCTACCATGCGATGTGCCTCTATTTTAGCCATAGTCGCTATACTCCCATGTCCCCGAACGACTTGACTACTCCCACATGATCATTCCTCTAAATGATTTTGTTCGTAATCACCGTTGTTATACTCTCACGCCATCAACAACTTGATTGCTTCTTGATCGCGATCGTTATACTTTTATGTCATCAACGATTCGATCATTTCAATAGTGGCCTACCATGCGATGTGCCTCTATTTCAACCATAGTCGTTATACTCCCATGTCCCCGAACGACTTGACTACTCCCACATGATCATTCCTCTAAATGATTTTGTTCGTAATCACCGTTGTTATACTCTCACGCCATCAACAACTTGATTGCTTTTTGATCGCGATCGTTATACTTTTATGTCATCAACGATTCGATCATTTCAATAGTGGCCTACCATGCGATGTGCCTCTATTTTAGCCATAGTCGTTATACTCCCATGTCCCCGAACGACTTGACTACTCCCACATGATCATTCCTCTAAATGATTTTGTTCGTAATCACCGTTGTTATACTCTCACGCCATCAACAACTTGATTGCTTTTGATCGCGATCGTTATACTTTTATGTCATCGAACGATTCGATCATTTCAATAGTGGCCTACCATGCGATGTGCCTCTATTTTAGCCATAGTCGTTATACTCCCATGTCCCCGAACGACTTGACTACTCCCACATGATCATTCCTCTAAATGATTTTGTTCGTAATCACCGTTGTTATACTCTCACGCCATCAACAACTTGATTGCTTTTGATCGCGATCGTTATACTTTTATGTCATCAACGATTCGATCATTTCAATAGTGGCCTACCATGCGATGTGCCTCTATTTTAGCCATAGTCGTTATACTCCCATGTCCCCGAACGACTTGACTACTCCCACATGATCATTCCTCTAAATGATTTTGTTCGTAATCACCGTTGTTATACTCTCACGCCATCAACAACTTGATTGCTTCTTGATCGCGATCGTTATACTTTTATGTCATCAACGATTCGATCATTTCAATAGTGGCCTACCATGCGATGTGCCTCTATTTCAACCATAGTCGTTATACTCCCATGTCCCCGAACGACTTGACTACTCCCACATGATCATTCCTCTAAATGATTTTGTTCGTAATCACCGTTGTTATACTCTCACGCCATCAACAACTTGATTGCTTCTTGATCGCGATCGTTATACTTTTATGTCATCAACGATTCGATCATTTCAATAGTGGCCTACCATGCGATGTGCCTCTATTTTAGCCATAGTCGTTATACTCCCATGTCCCCGAACGACTTGACTACTCCCACATGATCATTCCTCTAAATGATTTTGTTCGTAATCACCGTTGTTATACTCTCACGCCATCAACAACTTGATTGCTTCTTGATCGCGATCGTTATACTTTTATGTCATCAACGATTCGATCATTTCAATAGTGGCCTACCATGCGATGTGCCTCTATTTTAGCCATAGTCGTTATACTCCCATGTCCCCGAACGACTTGACTACTCCCACATGATCATTCCTCTAAATGATTTTGTTCGTAATCACCGTTGTTATACTCTCACGCCATCAACAACTTGATTGCTTCTTGATCGCGATCGTTATACTTTTATGTCATCGAACGATTCGATCATTTCAATAGTGGCCTACCATGCGATGTGCCTCTATTTTAGCCATAGTCGCTATACTCCCATGTCCCCGAACGACTTGACTACTCCCACATGATCATTCCTCTAAATGATTTTGTTCGTAATCACCGTTGTTATACTCTCACGCCATCAACAACTTGATTGCTTTTGATCGCGATCGTTATACTTTTATGTCATCGAACGATTCGATCATTTCAATAGTGGCCTACCATGCGATGTGCCTCTATTTTAGCCATAGTCGCTATACTCCCATGTCCCCGAACGACTTGACTACTCCCACATGATCATTCCTCTAAATGATTTTGTTCGTAATCACCGTTGTTATACTCTCACGCCATCAACAACTTGATTGCTTTTGATCGCGATCGTTATACTTTTATGTCATCGAACGATTCGGTCGCTTCCTAATAGTGGCCTACCATGCGATGTGCCTCTATTTCAACCATAGTCGCTATACTCCCATGTCCCCGAACGACTTGACTACTCCCACATGATCATTCCTCTAAATGATTTTGTTCGTAATCACCGTTGTTATACTCTCACGCCATCAACAACTTGATTGCTTTTGATCGCGATCGTTATACTTTCATGTCATCAACGATTCGATCATTTCCGCGATGATGGCCTACCGTGCTATTTGCCCTTATCTTTTAATCCAACGCCTTGAACGCTAAGGATAGAGGGAGATTTTAGCACTAAGCCTAAAAGAAACTCCTCGCAAACTCACCATACCGAGGGGAAAAGTATGGCTAGCCCGATTCAAACGGTAATCGGTAAAGGCACATCAAACTGCTGATAGTCGGGGTTTGCTAAAATCCTAGAGGGCTTATCATTAGCTGCAGGTGAAGAATTCAAATTTACCGTGTTCGTTAGAAGGTTCCTCGCTCCGTCTGCACGGCGACCATCTTACAAGTCTTCATATCCAAAGTGTTCCAGACTCCATTCAACCACATTCAAGTCTGAAAACTTTGGAGGGGGTTTTGTAGGCAATAAAAATTGCCTTAATTCCTACACAGCAACTCGGAATGAGCAAAAGAGCTTAAGGGTCCATCTGAGTGAAGTCAGGCCCGCCTAAAGGTTAAGTTTACCTGGATGTTTGACTTTACAAAATAGACAGAAATGCTGATATCTCTCAAACCAAAAGGAACTTGGCAAAATGACTGGGGCAATTGGCTCCGTCTCGTCGAGATGGTCGATTTCCATATATAATTCGTCCAATTCCGACGTACGGTTTGAAAGTTACGACCTGTTCTTCGTAGCAGACGAGGCTCGCCAAGCAGCGAGGCTCGACATTCAGCGAGGCTCGCCAAGCGCCGAGGCTCGACATTCAGACGAGGCTCGCCAAGCCGAGGCTCGACATTCAGATGAGGCTCGCCAAGCAGCGAGGCTCGACATTCAGACGAGGCTCGCCAAGCAGCGAGGCTCGACATTCAGATGAGGCTCGCCAAGCAGCGAGGCTCGACATTCAACCGAGGTTCGCCAAGCAGCGAGCCTCGACATCCAACCGAGGTTCACCTACAGCAGCGAGCCTCGACATTCAACCGAGGTTCACCAAGCAGCGAGCCTCGACATTCAACCGAGGTTCGCCAAGCGCCGAGGCTCGACATTCGAATGAGGCTCGCCAAGCCGAGGCTCGACATTCGTGACGAGGTTCGCCACGCCAGCGAGCCTCGACATTCAACCGAGGTTCGCCTATAGCAGTGAACCCCGACACTCAACCGAGGTTCGCCTATAGCAGTGAACCCCGACACTCAACCGAGGTTCGCCTACAGCAGTGAGCCTCGACATCCAACTGAGGTTCGCCTACAGCAGTGAGCCTCGACATTCAACCGAGGTTCGCCTACAGCAGTGAACCTCGACATCCAACCGAGGTTCGCCTACAGCGGCGAAGCTCACCATCCAACCAAGACCGCCCACTTGAAGCATGGGAGATGTCACATCCTATAGTAGTCATATCCCACAGAGAGCATGGTTCCCCTCACAGTGGTCACATCCCACTTGGGGCATGGCTCTCCTCAACTGAGCATGGCCATATCCCACAAATCAAGGAAGTGGCCATGCCTCTCCTGGCCTATTTATAAGCCACCATCTCCACAGGAGGGGGGGCTGGCAAGCTGAAAAGGCCTGAGGGCTTTTGGAGGCTTTTGGAATTTAGAGAGATCAACACTTGAGCACAAGAAAGGGATCAAGCTCTTCATCAGCCATCTCAAGATCATCTGCAACTCTGTTCTGATCGTCAACGGGAAGCAATCTCAACGTGAGCATTGAGTGAAGCATCCCATCGCTACCGAGAACCCACCTTAAAAGAGGAGTCGAATCAATCTCCTCTTCCTCTGTAATCGAGAGAATTTAATTGTAACACATTCATTCAATCAATAAACATTTTTTCGACCCTACAGTAAATATTGAGAAGTATAGGATGAGTGTATTAGACTATAACAGAAAGAGATAATTCTCTCCTAAAATCCTAGTTCAATTTTAAGGTAGCCTCTACACACACGCGTGCGCACACACACACAAAGAGAGAGAGAGAGAGAGAGAGAGAGAGAGAGAGAGAGAGAGATTAGAGAGAGTGGAAACTTTTGATGAAGAACGAGATCAAGAGAGGGAGGAGAGAGTCTATCAACCATCCAAGTCATAGATCCAAGCTAAGATAAGTCTTCTTTTCATACTCAATCTCTTTGTTTGAATCCTAGATCTGAGTTAGCATCTAGAATTATTTATGCTAGATAAAGATGCGAGTTTTTATTCGATCCATGGCAAGAAAGGCGAGTTTTCAACCGATTTCGCCCAAAGTAAGCATCTCTACCTCTTCTTGTTAGATTGGTAACCTAGGGCATTTGTTTTAAGCATATTTAGTTATCAATTATATGTTTTAATTTGTGGGTTTGCTCAGATCTAAATAATTTCCTTTTAAAAGTTATGTTTTTGGATAATATCAAAATCTTGAGATTGCTCTTTGGATTCTTGATGAATTGAGCTCAAACTAATTACAAATGATTCCTGTTATGAATCTAAGAAATGAGTAATTCTTTGAATGAGGTTTGATTGGAGTATGCAATAGTAGAATTTAATAAATTGTAAAAATAACAACCGCTAGGGTCGCACATGCTCCTCTGGAGACACTAATCCGCAGCGTACCGGGCCAGAAGTCAATCAGCTTCTTATCTATTGTGGGGTGTCACTAAGCCCATGCGCCCAACAACCGAGGGCTCGCAGTCAACCTGCAAATCATCAAATTCTTATCATGTGCATATTTTAAGATTCTGACTTCCTATTTCACTTCCTTTTACTTTGTTAGCTTTCTTGAAGTGAAGATTATTCATGACATGGGATATTTGTATATAGTTTGATGTTTTGAGAAGTTTTGGGTATTTTTCCGAAATCCTCCAAAAACTAATTCTCCAAAGAACATGTGTGTTTGCTTTCCGTTATGTTCGAATTAAGTTTTATGAGCTTTTGTATATATTGTGATGCAAGGAATGTGTTGAGATAGTTGATATCAGAGATTTAGATGATTTTAGGTGGTTATCCCTGATCTTGCTGTACACAAAGGATGGAACCCGTATATTATGTATTTTGAGCAGATTATGTTAGACCATAATTTTTAGCTCAGTAATGTGCGAGTCAAGACCCAGCCTATATTATAATATTGCCCGGATGGAATATTACTAGTTAGTATACTCGTTCAGGGAATTTTTCTATTTAATATTATTTGGATATCAAATTAGTTTGACCTTGTGATATATCCGTGGTATCTCCTCGTGAAAATCTAATTTCGTTTAGAATTCCTCATTTACATGAGTTACGAGAAGAGATAATGTCTTTGGATCTTTGGATTCACAATTAAGAATTTCCTCTTCTTTGAGCTTCCTTACGCAGTGGGCACTCTGATTGAACACCTTTTTGATACCATCTAGATGGGTAGCGAGTGTCATGAAAATACATTTTCTATGAGCTGAGATTCTCAGGACTAGTGCATAAAATTTCACTTACATCAAACTAAGAAAAAAATAACCTGTTGGGTTTAATTTCACGTGACTAAATCTTTGGGGATATGTGTGGCCGTGGTCGTGCATGTTAGACCTGTTGTTCTGTATTGGAATCTTGATTGGGTGGAGGAAGTGGTACATTACATGAATTCTATCTAGTTGAGATTCAGATGAGTTGTTTTGCATGTGTAGTTCCAGGTAGTTGGTGAATGGATGTTTTTATGGTTTTGCCATTGTGTTTGAGTTTCTAGCTTAGAAGTCCCACCATGCTAAGTTTTGTTTGGTCGTATCACCCGGAATAAAGATAACTTGACCAAAAGGTTACTTTTGGCAACTTCGCAAACCTTAGCTGCCTAATTATAGTTTTACCTTGTTTTGCAGTGATTTAGATAGATGAGGCTTATGTATGTGCATGAGGACCTGTCGGACTCAGTTCTCGTGTACATACTGCTGGTCGAGTTGCTTGCTAGTATCTATGTTTGAGACATGGGTTGTGACACCAAACATGAGCACTGGTTTAAATCTTGGGACATTGAAATCCGGTCATTTTTAGTTTTTAAAAAATCATAAATTTTTATTTAGATTTGTAAGGGAGAGATTGATGGTTAAGCATCTAATTTTGAATTTCAAATATAAAATTTTAATTTATCTGAGAAAAATCCTATCACTCAAGCTATCTACTTTAACTAACAAAAAACTATATTCACTTCTGCACATAACATATAGCAAAAAGATTACTCATTATTTCTTCGCTCATAAGCATTTAAAGTATTAGTTAAAAGATGATTTGTAAGTTATAATCTACAAAAAAATACAATTAAATCATCTCTTTTATTACACTAGTGTAGCTCAACATATTGGAAGGGAGTATAAGCCAACATATATAAACCAAAGAAATCAAAACAATCCGTGCAAGCACAGGCTTAATCGTTGCATGGAACTATATCGAAAGAAAAAAAACTCCGGTTCCAAGTAAAAACATATATAAACCACCAAAAATTAGGATTGTACTTATTATTATAAAATTGGGATTAGTTATATTTAAACTGCAAAGATGGTTAGAAATTAGGATCTATAAAATGTATTGGGATTGTACTTATTATTATCTAAGAGCTTATTTGGATAGGGGGTAATGTGAGTAAAGGGAAGGTAGGGGACACATTACCCCTGTTTGGGAAGTCATTTGAGGGTAGTTAATGAGGGGGAAGTTAAGGTAATGGAGGGGGAAAAACTTAAGATTTTGTTCCCCTCTATATTGGAGTGTAATGGAGGGGAAGGTTGGGGAATATAACTCCTAAAATAAGAGAATATTATACAAAGATAATTTTACCCCCTATATCAAGATGAGATTCAAAGAAATGAAATAACATGTAAGGTATTCATGTAAATTTACATATATTAGCTTACCTTCTCTTCACTTTATTAGACTTCCCAAACGGGGTGAAATAAGTTTTCCTTGATTCCCCTTACTAATTTCCCAAACAAGTTTTACATAGGGGTGCATTCGGTTTGGATACGGCTCGGATATGATACTTATCATATCCATATCCTCCTGCCCATCACGGATACAGATATGGATACGGTTACGGACAAGTTCCCTTACCTTCCCTTAACTTAACTTATCCTATATTCCCTTAACTTTACTTCATTAGGTGCAAATCCAAACAAGCCCTAAGAAAATTGATGAATACAATCTCTCTTTTATTCTCCTAATATTCTCTTTGGTTCTAGTTCTTTCTCTTCTTATTCTTCTTCCTGCCTCTAATCCTTCCTCTTGCTTAATTATCATGTTTTCTATCAAATTTTCTATGGCGAATCGTGGAAGATATCCTGATCAGATTTTGGCCCCTAATAGTTTTGGTTTTTGAGGAAATTAGAAGTTAGACTTTTGTTGTTGTTCTTGTTGGGGGTATACCAGTAGTTGAGATCAACACTATTAACCTATAAGTAATCATGAAAAAAAATTAAAATAAAAAAAGAGGGATAAAGTTTCAGAAACCAAGGTCTATAATAATATAACAACACAGAGAAATTTCACCCAAAAAATCAATGAGAACTCGCAATTTTCTTATGATTCTCTCTCATCGAGCGCTTGGGGATCTCGCTGTCCTATTAGTTCGAGGTCGACAAAGGCGAGGCGACTTCTTGGGATGCCTGATTAAGAATGAGATACTAAAATTAGGGTTAGTTTTAGGTTTGAGATTTGTTAAAGAGAGGAAGAAGAGAGAATCGTACTACATTTATTGACTTGTTTAGTTGCTTTTTTGTCCCACATCGGTTGGGTTCAAGGGTTAAAGGCAGTTAATCTACCATCGCTTCATACCATTCATCATCGAGCTCAAAAGAGCGATGAAGCAAAAGGTTCAATGTATGGTTAGATTGGGTGACTATTGTTGAGGAGGTTGAAGACTTATATATACGGAAAACTATATGGAGCCAATGACATACACAGATACATACATGAAAATGGAAGACTATATGGAACAAAAACATACTTTGGCTCCAACTGACCCCTCGACAGACATGCATACAAGTATACAAGAATTATGGAACAAGCATACTTCTGGCTCCAACACGTTAACTAAGTCATGCTACAGTCTAGATCCAACTGATCCCTCTCTAACCGTACACCCAACTTTTTCCGTATTGTGCAAGGGTTTCACATTCTCTCCATCTGATCACCCTCCAATTATTTACAATCAACTCCTAATATTTATTATGTTTTAAATGTATTTAAATATCTCATAGCATCGGTTTTTGAAATAAAAATTATTTTTACCATTTTAATTTTTATTTTTATGGGGCGCAAATTAATATTATTTAAATATCTCATAGATCATGTGTATTTTCATAGAGCAATCGACTAACTACTGATCTAATCATGTCTCCAATCACAATTATTTGTTAATATTTATACAGTTGTTATTTATTTTAACTCTAGCACTTTCCAAATCCTCAGCAGATTGAATTCACTTCTACTTTTCACTCGGGATATGAATTATAATTGTCTGCTAAACAACTAAAAGTGCGAGCATGTTCTTTTTACTTCTTTATCCTCTGTCAAAATAGCCTAAATCTCATCTCAAACCATTCGATAAATAGAAATGTCATATATGGAGGGTAACTTTCCAATGTTGATGAATTGAGTATAGTTTTACAGATACTCAGATTTGGGGGTTAATTTTACAAGCATTAATGATTTTGTCATGTAAAGTGCAACAAAGACAACATTGTTTGCACATTTTCCATATTGGTCCCTTACATCTTTAACAATTTTAAAGTAGTCTCCCAAACCATTGAAATTGCTATTAGGTCACAAATTTTAAAGTTATTCTAAAATTAGTTCCTTTTTTAGAATTTCGGTCCAATGTGCTAATCCTAGATGATGGATTAGCGATTCACTATGAATGATTATTACCATTTTACCCTCGCTAAACATGTACCCTTTAGATTTGAGATATGAGAGAGCCCTTGCTCAGGAGCTCAATGCATATGCATTCGTGTTTCAAATTCTAAGAGATTGTTCACAAAACAAATTGTAAACACATATCACAAGCTACATCCCCACATTCCAAGGAGTTGGAGACAACAAACTAGCTGTAACCTAGTTGCAGTAGCAACTAATTAGAATGTAATATGAAGATAATATAGGTTTCTTAAGTTTAGGTATTATTACAGTAAATGCTACAGGATTCAGCTTATTTGCAGAATTCTAAGCAGAAATTTGGTGAAATCATAAAGAAAACATTCTATATAATTTTCATAAACTAATTCCTACTAAAAATTTACTAATCTCAGTATTATTTGGTGGGTGTATCAGTTTATTTCCACATAATTTATTCAATAAAGAATACATATCATGACTATTTGAGGACTAAATTATACACGAATCAATACTGAATGGTTGATTAAAGAAAAATAATGACAGCAGAAGTACAACAAATTGCAATTATAAAAGCCAAATGGAAGCAAGATATTATTTAGTTCTATTGAATGTAACAGGGCACAACAGGCCGCCTATTTGAATCATTCCGTTAGTGACTTTGGAATAAAGCTGTGATGGATATGAAGCTAATGACAAATTTCATGAAATTGTCCATACTAAGGATGTAAGTATACAACTGTATTAACCAAGGGCGGATCCACCCTAAGGGAACTGGTGTCACGTGACACCAGTTCCCTCCTAGTCTTCACCCAAACCCACTTAATATTTGTAGCCAATTATTAGCATGAATCAAGTAGAAAAGATTCTAAGTTCTGTTATACCTTAACAAATTGAAACTATAGATGAGAAGGAATGATAATAAGAAAACAATCAAACAGCTAGGATAAATAACCAACACTCAACTAAAGTATATTAGCTCGAATATGAACAAGAAACTATTAAAATTTGAGTAGTAGAGTTTTAAGGTGGTTCTCCCATTTAAAATCAATACTTTGTTAATTAATGTTAGAAATATAATTCTCAACTCTCACTACAATTTTGAAGTTTTGGTGTAATAATTAAAGGAGCGTTAAGATGGTATCAATACAACCGGGTTCAATCCCACGACCACAATTTAAAGTGGATTTTCTAAAATTGACACCGCTTTTAGAATATGAAAATACAATGCTCAACTCTCACCACAACATAGAACTGTGGAAAGAGCTTTTTCTTAAGAGCAAGTTTAATATAAAAACTTGCCGATGAAAATAGTCACTATTTTAGCCTTTTCTTAGAGGAGGTTGAATATGAAAAGTCGCCGATGAAAATTATAAAATTTTAATTATGAATTATTAATAGTGACACCACTTTTTAGAAATCCTAGATCCGCCACTGGTATTAACATGCAAGGGAAACTTTTAAACTATGTGCATCAAGCTTCATGAAGCTATATACATTAATGATGCTAGTGATTCTGGTTTGCCATTGTCTAAGACCACAAAGCAAATAATAATGAACATAGGCTAGCACAACATGCAGATAATCCCTTTACAATTTGTTTCCAAACTAGCATTACAATTTACTCGGACAAAAGAAAATATATATTATGTAATTTGTTTCCTGAGATTATGAACACCATTATATCTATCTAAAAACATCCCCGAACTTGATATGCTTTGAATTGAGAAATCCACTTCGACAAGCGATTCAGGTTTTTTATAAGCCTGGCATCACTATACAAAACACGCACAAAAGACTGTTTGGTCTTCCCATTTCATGATATACCTCAGAGAATAAAGTAACCATTAATGGTTATAATACATTAACATTATTTAACACTTAACTTTGCTGTAATTTTCTAGGAGCAGGTAAATGTGGACACATCATTAATGGTTAAATTTAGGGAAATCTTGAGGGAAATCTTTATACTTTTGTTTGATAATCTTTCAACCTTGTTAACTTTTCACAAAACTCATCTTCAATTCTTAACGTATATGTATATGCATCTGTGTGTAATTGCACTGATGCCCTCAACTGAAAGACTGTATATAACCGCGCGCGGACATTAACTACCTCCTAAGATATCATACAGTGAAAGGATTAAGCACAAAGTAATAGTCACAGTGATATACTAGGTTATAACCTAATGCAATAGCCATAGGAAGTAAACAAAATCCAACAATTTATAATCATCTTGCATACAGTAATTAATCTATCACTTAATTTTTTCCCCCCAAATATAAGAATATAAAACATGTTAGCGATATGATTTCGACTTGTCACGATACATCTTTAAATGGTTCAGTTAGCCAAGCCTGACTATATTTTGGGGGCAGAAAAGAAGCAAATTAAAGCTATGCCAGGCTGATTTCTATATCTCCTTGGACCTTATACCACTTTCTTCCAAGTTGCATATCATAAATTAATTGAATTCTGTGTCTAATTATGTCTTAAACTATTGACAAATATTTTACTAAAATAATTCAACAATAACTGTAAATCATTATGCAATCCTGTCTTATTTCGGTTGGATTTGTGAAACCACTGTTCTGATTTTCTATCAAAGGCTTAAATTAGTAGCAGAATAAAGGTCCAAGGAGATATAGAAATCCTGTCTTATTGCGGTTGGATTTGTGAAACCACTGTTCTGATTTGCTTGGACATTGCCTTACTAGCTGTGAATATAGAAGGCGAATACCGATAAGCCTACGAATAATAGAAATGACAACATATTCCAGATGTTCGGAGCTGTCTCCGCAATAGCAGAATGAAATGCTGATCAAGTAACCAAGTTGGTATATAAATGCTCAATCTTCACGTGAACGTAGCCTTACATGTGTGGGGATTCCATTTTCTCCAATCTTGCCATTAAACATAGAGCTCTACTATAATTGAATGAATTTTACATGATAGCTGAGCCATAAATTTTGTCAATAAATATGGCACCCTAGTCATTTTTAGAAAGGAAAGCTCCCACTCAATTCTGATGAGGTCCAGGATACGCGTGAGACGGTACGGAAGGACTGACTGGTTATCAGCTCGGGAACATCTCCATATGCTGATGAAGTATCTGATTCGATCTGGTGCCTGAAAAGGTCCCCTGCTTCCTCTCGAATTCTGATCCGCTCCTTTATTGGATGTTCTGGATGATGACGAAGTGGAAGCAACATTGCTACCAGACACAGACGTGATCTCTGAATCTAGCCACATATGAGCCAATATCTCGTAGATGCCTTCTTCAACTTCTTGATTAAGAGTGTGGTATCCTGTTAATTACATGAGTTCAGGATTTAGGGATATACGAAAATATGTACAGTTATTGGAAACACCAATATACATAGGCTAAAAAAATGATGTATTTGTGCATATAAATACTCGTGAATGAGTTTTACAAGGACATATATGACTTCATCTCAAGTTTTTTTCTGATGGGTTTTACACATCTAAGTTGAAAGAGGAACATGGAAAAATTTGATACAACTCTCTTTTGCATGAACCAACCGTGACAATGTAAAGGAGGTTATCGTGAAAAGTAATAATGTCAAGAAGCTGTCTAATAAGCGGTCAATTATGAAAGCCCCTCGTGTAATTTTTTTTCGTAAATTGTTGGATGCTTTTATACCAAAACAAGAAAAAAGTCTCTTCTAAGAGAGAACTACATTAGACAATGATGGGTTTGGATTAGGCAGACTCTGATCTCCTGATAAGTCTTGGTTCCTCATAGCTGCCAGCATCTGGATCTATGCATGCAATTTACGCAAATGCAAATTAAACTCAATACCTTATGCATACAAGGTGACAACTGATAAGTAGTTAGGTTAGCAAGTTGACCTATCACCAACAACCAAACATAACTTTACTCCTTCAACACAACTCTACACAGTGTACTTTTCCAGGGAAAATGCCATTTTAAAGCAAAAACAAACAAAAGAATAATGGTTTCTATGAATAAAACCCTCCCCAAAAGAACTTTTTCTTCGTCTTAAAGACAAAGGCCCCTCCTTATGCTACTAAACTTGGCTTAACTACCTTTCAAGCATGCACTCAGCAATATACTTTCCCTCTATGGTCAATACTTATTCCTCGATATCGCTCTCAAATGTCTCGGTCCATATTCGCTTCCAAGCATCAGTATGCAACCCTTGCAAATTCAACCACATTGCAAGCTCACCAACACTAACAAACTGACATATGAATGTTACATATATAAGAAGAAGAATGTAAAGTTTACTATCTCATCTGACAAATATTCATCTAGATTTCTAAGAAGACAAGACTGAAAAATGGCCTTATCTGTGTGGTCATACTTCCTGCTTGCTTCTTTATGTGCAACACTCTTTTTGTTTACTGCTGAAGCTGCAATTAAGAAGTATCAGTTTGACGTGAGTAGCTCAATGGATGTCTTGCATAGAACAATATCCTTTGTCCTGGTCAATTTCAATTCTTGCTCTTGTTTATCAGGTTGTAGTGAAGAATGTAAGTAGATTATGCCATCCCAAACCAATCGCCACAGTTAACGGTAGGTTCCCTGGGCCAACCATTTATGCTCGAGAAGGAGATCGAGTCATCATCAATGTTATAAACCATGCCCAATACAATGTGTCCATACATTGGTATATAACAACACAATAAAGAAAATTATGTCAAATCATATATACTCCTCTACGTGCAAATGAGTAATGCTATCTTATATGAATATAGGCATGGATTGAAGCAATTTCGCAATGGATGGGCCGATGGTCCAGCCTACATAACACAATGCCCAATCCAGAGTGGTAACTCATACAGCTATGATTTCAATGTAACGGGACAAAGGGGGACTTTGTGGTGGCATGCTCACATATTGTGACTTCAATCAACTGTTTATCGTGCAATTATGATCATGCCTAAACAAGGAGTTCCGTTCCCGTTCCCTCAACCCCATGGAGAAACCGTACTCGTCTTAGGTGAGAAAGAATATCATTGAAAAAAAAAACACATTTTTCATGAAAAAATTTATGTATTTAATTTTACCTTGTGTCTCTCAGGAGAATAGTGGAACACTGATGTTGAGGAATTGGTGAAGCAAGGAAATGCACTTGGGCTTCTACCCAACATGTCTGATGCTCACACGATCAATGGGAAGCCTGGGCCTCTCTTCCTCTGCTCAGATAAATGTAAGTAATCGATAGCAACTAAAATTTTTTGCCTGGTTGCATGTTAAAGAGAGATCAACACTACAACTGTGTGCTTATCAGATACATTCGCCACAGAAATCGAATGGGGGAAAACTTACCTTCTGAGAATCGTTAACGCTGCACTCAATGACGAGCTATTCTTTGCCATTGCCGGACGTTCCATGACTGTGGTCGAGATCGATGGAGTTTACTGCAACCATTCATTACCGACGCTATCCTTGTAACGCCCGGTCAGACAACAAATGTTCTTGTCACGGCTAACCAAGCCCCTGGCCGATACTTCTTGGCTGCCAGGGATTTCAACGATGCACCTGTTCCTGTTGACAACAAAACTGCAACGGCCATACTCCAATACAAAGGCATACCCACTACTGTCATTCCAACATTGCCTTGACTTCCGGCACAGAACGACACTAAATTCGTCGACACACACTATGACAGTCTCCGGAGTCTTAAACACAGAAGAGTTCCCTGCGAATGCTCCTCAAAGCATCGATAGACATTTGTTTTACACGGTCGGGCTAAGAATGGACCCGTGCACGACTTGACTGAATGGGACCCGGCTCACTGCATCGATCAACAACGTGACCTTTGTGATGTCAAAGATTGGACTGCTTCAAGCTCATTACTTCAACACCAAAGGAGTTTTCAAACTAGATTTTCCAGATAAACCGCCAAAGCCCTTCAACTACACTGGCGCACCATTGACGGCTAATTTGGGAACTTCGCTGGGGACGAGACTTAGCAAGTTGGCATTCAATTCGACTGTCGAGTTGGTGCTTCAAGATACAAATCTCCTGACAGTCGAGTTGCATCCCTTCCACCTCCATGGATACAATTTCTTCGTTGTGGGGAGGGGAGTAGGAAACTTTGATCCTGCGAAAGATCCAGCAATGTTTAACTTGGTTGATCCGCCAGCGAGGAACACTGTCGGAGTTCCTGCACAGGGTTGGACTGCTATAAGGTTTCGAGCTGATAATCCAGGTGAAATGTTCACTTACGTAATAAGACAACAACTACTACTACTTGTTGCATTGCTAAATATTTTGATGATTTCAGGTGTTTGGTCCATGCATTGTCATCTGGAGCTGCACACAATGTGGGGACTGAAGATGGCGTTCGTGGTCGAGAATGGGAAAGGGCAAGAAGAGTCCATATTACCTCCTCCCAAAGATCTTCCACCATGCTACTGCTAGTTGCAGAATCGAGGTTCATTGAGATTGGGTTGAGGTTCTGTTGTAGAAACCGCCTCTGGTTTAAAATGCTGCACTCACAATGAGTTTGCAGGTCCACATCTCTTTTATCAATCATTGATTTGAGTAATGATTTGAGAAATTTATTTGTATTTCCTCATGTATGCATTTTTCTTTCTTCCTAAGTGTCAAAAATCGTTACATAATAAGTAGAATGAGAAATCAGGAGAAATCCAATGGAATTTTCAAGCTTCTGTAGCTAGAATGAGAAACCGCAATAAATTGACCTAAAAGATTAATGCATTTTGACTAAACCATAGTAAATTTCCCCCAAAAAAAATTAAAAATAAATAAATAAAACAAAAATAAATGGCCACTCACAAAGACTACCGATTTCTTTTAGCGGTCCTCTTTGTTCGAGGTCGTGATCTTCTTCTTTAGGATGCCTAATTTCAGAAGGAGATCGCTAAAATTAGGGTTTAGGGTTGGTTAACGAGAGGAAGAAGAGAGTATCGTACTACATTTGCTGACGTGTTCAGTTCCTTTTGTCCCACATCGGCTGGATTGAAGGATTAAAGGCAGTTAATCTACCATCGTTTCGTAGTATTCATCGCGGAGCTCAAAAGAGCGATGAAGTAAAAGTTGGATGCTCGGTTAGATTGGGTGACTGTTGTTGAGGAGGTTTGAAGACTTCTACATACGGAAAACTTGACATACATACACGACCTATGGAACTATATATGGAAAACTATATGAAACAAATATGCATATAATCCGACTGAATGAACCCTTGGCATACATAATAATATACACAGATGAACAAAAACTACATGGCTACATGCATGAACTCCAACTGATCCCTCTCTAACCGCACACCCAACTTTTTTTGGATTTGTTATGCAAATGTTTCCCATCATCTCCTAATATTTATTATACTTTAAATTTCTAATAATCAAATATCTAGTAATCATAATCAAATTATAACTATCCATAGTTAAAAATAATAATCTCATAATCATATCCCTCCTTTATATAAAAATTGCTCCTAAAGGTTATCCAATTAGAACTTGACAAGTCAACATCTAATCCTAAGAATCCTATAAAATTAAAATTATCCATAATTAGAAAATTCTAATAATCAAAACCCTACTTTCTAATCCTCTTTACCTAAGAATCCTTATCAAACAAAAACTACCTATAATTGGAAAATTTTATCAATCAAAGACCTTCTTTATATAAAAGGGTTTTCAAAATTAGAAAATTATTAAATGCCCTATTGCAAATCTAAAAATTACAAACAATCCTATAAAATCCAAAAATTATAAACGTGCTCTAAAATCCAAAATTTAAAAATAGGCTCCTAATAAATTTAAATTTTCAAAAATCCAATAAAAGATTAGACATTGGCAAACAAATCCTTAATATTTAAAACTACAAATAAACCCTAAAAATCTAGAAATTATAAATTGCATCATAATATTCAGAAAATTATAAATTGCCCCTTTTAAAATCTATATATTGTAAACAATCCTAGAAAGTACAAAAAACAGCCGAAAGTAGAAAAGTACAAATGGCACCCTTCAACTATTTAAGATCATCTTCTAATATTTATTAAATTTTAAATTTCTAATAATTAAATATTTGATATTCCTAATCAAGTTATAATTATCCATAAGTATTTAAAAAATCTCATTATCATATCCATCCTTTGTATATAAATTGTTGCTCTAATGGTTATCCTATTAGAAATTGAGAAGTTAACATCTAAATCCTAAGCTCCTAATAAAATTGAAATTATCCATAATTCAAAAATTTAATAATTAAAATCCTCCTTTCTAATCTGCTTTACCTAAGGATCCTTATGAAATTAAAACTATATATAACTGTAAAATTTTATTAATCAAAACCCTTCTTTATATAAAAGAATTTTTCAAAATTAGAAAATTATCAACTACCTTATTGAAAATCTAAAAATTATAAATAATCCTATAAAATCCAAAAATTATAAACTATTCTCTAAGATATAAAAATTAGAAATAGCCTCCTCATAAATTTAAATTTTCAAAAGGACAGTAAAAATAAAGAAATCAGCAAACAACCCTTTAAAATTCAAAACTACAAATAAACCACTGAAAAATTCCAAAACTATAAATTACTTCATAAAATTTTAAAAATTATAAATTGGCCCCATTTAAAATCCATAAATTACAAACAACCCTAGAAAGTAATAAAAATATAAAAGCCCAATGAAAAGGTTTAAAAGAACAAATAACCTCCTTAAATGTCATAAAAGATCACTTTAATATTTTACAAGCACCCAATTACAGTTTTAAAATTATAAATATCCCTTTGATAATTTTACAAATAGCCCTTTGAAAAATTTATAACTAGCCCCATGAAAGTTTTTTATAACAAACATCCTCCTTAAATTTTTGAAATATTATGAACAACTCCTAAAATTTTATTAACAACCCCTTGAAGTTTTAAAATTATAAACAGTGACAAAAATCTAAAAGGTTTTAATAATCCCATGAAAGTGGCAAAAACCCTTAAGATTAAAACTTATATATAAATCCTTGAGTAATTGGAGATTTACAAATAGTATCATAAAATTCAGAAAATTATAAACGACCCCTTTGAAATTAATAAATTACAAACAATCCCTAAAAATCTATGAATTACTGAATAGCCCTCTAAAAATTTTAAAACTACAAATACCCCTTGAAGTTTTACAAATAAACCACAAAAATTTGATAACTAGCCCCTTGAAAATTATAAAATAGTCATTTAAAAATTTTACAACTAGCCCCATGAAAGTTGCTAAAGTAGCAAACACCATGCTAAAAGTTTTAAAATATTACAAATAACTCCATAAATATTTTACATGAAAGTTGCTAAAGTAGTAAACACCATGCTAAAAATTTCAAAATATTACAAATAACTCCATAAATATTTTACAAACAACCCGTTGAATATTTTTAAAGTTCTGAACACCCTAAAGAATTTATAAAAACCTCCGAAAATTGTGTAAATTACAAATAACTTCATAAAAACTTTACAAAATAGCCCCCTTAAAAACTTTACAACCACCCCTTGAAAGTTACAAAATTTACAAAACAACCCTCAAGATCTTACAAACATAAATCCAAACAAATTTAGATTTACAAACGACCCCCTAATATATGATATTATATTATAATATTATAATACTTTAGTGTCGGAAATATGTAAGGTGAGAGGGTATAATGATAATGAGAAGTCCTATGCGCTGAATTCTAGGGGATAGTGAAACTCTTTACTATCCATTTTGGGGATTAGAGAAAATTCCTAATATCGTTCATGTTCTAATCCCGAGGGAAGCAAATATAATGCTCAACAAAATCGTATCCTATTTTTATACGGATATGGATACCTTTGACCGAATTGACCAAAAGTCTCGAAATTAACTACCCCATATCTGGGCTAGGCCAAACAATTTTTAAGATTTTAGACTTGAGTTAGGAAGGCAAGAGGGTCAACTCGAGAGTTAGAGAGGTTAGATTAGAGTATAAGTGCAAGATTAGCCATGAATTGTATTGTCGTAATATTGAGAAGTATAGGATGAGTGTATTAGACTAGCATGCCAAAAATGTCTACAAAATTGAGAAGAATTGAGGAACATGATCACTATCTCGGCATCTTAGAAATAAACACCAAGACTTTCTAGATGGTGGAAAAGAGAAAACTCAATGACTGATTATTAGAGGTACAAGTGGGTTATCGACATTCAGGTATAAACCCAAACTTGCTATGGAAAACTAGCTAAGTTTAATGTGCAAGCTGAACTTACTTTTAATATTATAAAAATAAATTTAAAAATATATATATTACAAGTTTTTTTTGTTCAAAATATTAAAAAATTAGTAGAAGAACAATTACAAGAGAACTTAAATGTTTCTTCCTTGCTAAAAAACTATCGTGCAAGTTACTTTATTTACCGTAGCCACCAAGATGTCTTTGACTTCTGATGTTTGGGATCTCTCAATCACAATCATTAAATTTGTGTTACTTCGCATTTTATTGATGAAAATTAGATTTTTTCCAAAAAGAATTTTGCCATTCAGGAGGTTTGAATATCTGCATAATGCACAAGGCATTTGTGATGCAATTTCACAAACCTGCCGTGACTATGGGATAGAGAGAGAAAAAATTTCTATATCTTTTGACAATGCTTTAGAGAACACCTCGGCAAATTCAAAATTGAGAGAAATTCTGAATCCAATAATGAAGGGTAAATATTTCCATAGTAGATGTTTTTGTCATATTATTAATCTTTGTGTGTAGGATGGAATGAAATTTCTTGATCAAAGATTTATAAAAACTAAAATGGTTTATCACTTTTATGAGAGGTGGTGTTCTAAGAAAACAATTCTTTAAGGAGTATTGCAATGTTTACGGCTTGAGGAGGAAAGTTCTTGAGATTGATATTAATACAAGATGGAACTCTACTTATAAAATGCTTAGTGATGTCATCCTTTACCAAAGCCGTTGAGCATTTATTGAATGTGAACATCTATCCGATCTTTCCATAATATCTTACGAGTAAAATTTTTATGAAGTTTTCTATCATTTCCTTGAGAAGTTTAAAGCAACAACGAGAACACTTTTGGTATTCTACTATTCATTTAGTGCTTTACATCTTAATAATATTCTTTGAATTATTTGCGAAATATAGAACTCATAACTTTCTTGTAGCTTGCATAAGGGATAGCGAGCGTAAGTTTAAAAATATTTTGAAAATATGCCATTTATTTTTTATTTAGCAACTATTATGGATCTCGAAATTAAAATTAATAATTTATCTGAAATGCTTAAGGATGTTTCTGACAATATGTGTTATGGGCATGATATAGTAGATATTGTAAATGAGATTAAGAAAGCTCTTGATAAATTATACTCTTTGTATAGAGATGCTATGTCTCCATCACAAGTTGATAAATTATACTCTTTGTATAGAGATGTTATGTCTCCATCATATGTTTCAAAAGAAGGACGCACGTCAAGCTCATCCTGTAGTAGTTATATTTCAGTGCCAAAATGGATGATGAAACAAAAGCAAGTCTCAAATGCAGGTTTGACGGTTTGACTGAAGTTCAAATGTATCTAAAAAGTGCAGTACTACCTTCAGATGAGAAAAGTTCTTGAGAGTCTTTTAACGTACTCGAACACTAGAAGAAAGAAGCTCACAACTACCATGTTCTATCTACTAGGGCTAGAGATATATTCACTCCT
Source organism: Asparagus setaceus (assembly GCA_012295165.1). Classification (NCBI taxonomy): domain Eukaryota; kingdom Viridiplantae; phylum Streptophyta; class Magnoliopsida; order Asparagales; family Asparagaceae; genus Asparagus; species Asparagus setaceus. Next base: position 54,604,410 of record CM022706.1, on the reverse strand, counting down.
CATGCTTCCACGGTCACATCAGAAAGTGCTTTTTAAGCAGGTAGGAGAGTCATTTCTAAGTGGAGGATACAACTTATAGCGGCACACGTGTAGATGTGTGCGTGCTTAAAGGACTGGCTCGACGCAGAAGAACGGTCACAAGGACAATAAACAAGACCTTTCCTTGAAGAATTTGATGAATATAACTTGGCGGAATTCGGCTCCTTGAACATTAATGGTTAAGATTTTTTTTCTCTCTTGTATTTGTAATTTAAATTTAAATGAAAGGAAAGTTATTAACTTTTCGTGGATGTAGGTCTTCCTTCGAAGTCCGAACTACGTATATCTTTATGTTTGTAATGTTTTTCTCCGTGATGTTTATCTTTGTACAGCGCGCGCGCGTACACACACATATATATCATTTTAAATAAAGAGTTTAAACTAGGAAAAAAATAAATTAAATATAATTTTATAGATATGAATAAAAAGTTACTATAGTTTAGAATGAAAAAAGTAGAAAAAAGTAATGTTTTTTGCATGTTAGAGGACCATAGAGAAAGAGCTGCTTTGTTTTGATAAAAAAAAAATTTCATGGGTCGACCCACAACCCATGGACCATGGGTCGGGGTGGGCTGGGTCCAATCCTAGAACCGGGATCAAAGAAGTAGGCCTATCCAACTCTGACCCGAGCGAGCCCAAGCCAGACTCGGCCCGGCCTTGAGCCAGCCCAGCCCACACCTACCCCTAAACATATGAACAAAAACTCCTCAGCAATACACATATGACGTACATAAATATGAACAAAGATCACTAAGCCTTACACACATATTTAACTCTTAGAGCGTGTCCATTCCGCTTTGACTGATCCCTCTCTAACCATACACCCAACTTTTTTCTTTGTGTTGTTACGTAAACTTATAATATTTATAATATCTTTGCTTGTATATATGGTTTTTTCTATAGTTATTTCACTTTTCCCACCCATGAATATGACCAGACAAATCGCTTATATCAACAATCAATATTCGTTGAGGGGCTAAAAGCACTTGAGTAGAACATGAGGCCATTTCTTATGGATATCAAAATTTGCACAATGCCGCTTGAAAGAGCTCAATTAACCTATATGTAAATCATGATATTTTTATAGTTCATAAAAAATGCAAATAGTCTGTACAAATTAAATAAAGGAACGATTAATTAAGGTTATTTAACTCACAAAACTGAAAGCTGCTCAGAAAATTACTTTTTGGGGTACTAACAGCAAACAATGTAAATACTTACCGCAAAAATTGCTCTATGTTTTACTAACTATATATTAGTTCATAACTAATTTTTTTTCTTTGGCAGCTGCGTGGTTGTTGCAATGTCACTATTGTAATTTATTGCTATTCCGTTATTAGTCGCCCAAATCTTTGATATTTTGAAAATTATCCTCTAATGCTTGATATTTTGAAATCAATCCCCAAATATTTTAGTGTTTTAAAATTAGTTCCCAAAATCTTCCTATGAACTAGTCATTCAAATCTCTGATATATCTTGGTATTAGTCCTTTTAGTTAATTTTGGCAAAAAACCCCAATAAGATTTAAGCTTTGTCTCAACCCCCAATAAATTTTGGCAGAAACCCTAATAATGGTTGTTTATTATCTTTGTGTTACAATTTTCAAATTGTAAGGGTCCTTCGCAATTTTAAGATTCCTCAAGGGGTGTTTACAATTTTAGAATTTTTAAAGGGTTGTTTGCAATTTTAGATTTTCGCTGGATTATTTGTAGTTTTCATACAATTACAAAATGTTTGTAATTTTTGTGTTTTTTAAGGGCCATATAGAAATTTTATTATTTATTTATTTATTGTATTTTAGGTTTAAAGAGTGTTGTTTGTAGTTTTGGATTCTTCAAGAGGTTTTGGTAATTTTGAGTTTTTAGGAGGTTCTTTGTAGCTTTTGAATTTTAAAAGTTTGTTTACAATTTTCAAAAATTTCAAGGTTTTTGCAATTTCAAATTTTTAGGGATTTTTTATAATTTTTGATCTTTTGGGATTGTTTATAATTTTCTTATCTTCTAGGGTTGTATGTAAATTTTATATATTTTAGGGCCTATCTCTAATTTTTTTATTTCAGAATTTATTGGAGCTTTTGCAATTTTCAAAATATTTTGGGTGCTATTTTAACTTTCAAAATTTTCTAACATAGTTTTGTAATTTTCGTACTTCTAAGAGGTCGTTTGCAATTATAATACTTTTGGTGGCTGTTTGTAATTTTTGAATTTTAAGGGGCTTTGCAAAGTCAAGATTTTTATGGGTGAGGGACTCTGTTTGCATTGTTTATAGGGCTATTTGTAATTTTTGAATTTTTAGGAGACTCTTTGTAATTTTTTCTGTTTTGAAATTTTTAGATTTCTTTAATTAAATATGATTTACAATTTTTCATACTTGATTTTACTTAGAGACCCTCTATACGAGTTTTTCTTTAATTTCTACACCTACATATGTGATTATTGGATTATTTTAGTTATGGGTGATAATTTGATTATGATTACCAAATATTTGATTATTAAATTTTTTTAATTATGGATAGTTTTAATTTGATGACAATGTTTAGGTGAAAATAAGATTAGGTACCTAAGTGTCATTTTCTGATAGAATAGAAGAACATGTGGCTATTTATGATACGACACATGTTAATTTTTTATGCCCTTAGGTGTCATTTGGCAATAGGTTAAGTGAGGGGTTTAGAAGACTTAACCCCTTCTTAACCCGCCAAACACAAAAAACTTATACAATGGTTAAAGTGAGTTACCCTCCATAATTTGTCAAATTCAAAAATGTAGAAGGGTTAAGTTAACCCTCTAGAGGGATTGAAATGAGTTAACCCCTCAATATGAGAGGTTTACTAATACTTATATTTAGAAGGATTAAGAGTTAACCCTCTATTTATAAAGAAAATAGACAAAATCGTCGTTATTCCCAAACACTAAATTGATCACAATGGCTAAAATAAAACTTATTTAGCGCGTTAATAATTTAGTCCTTTAAAGAAAGATACATGTCAGGTTTTTACGTATTTAGGATCACCAATTCTCATTGTATATAAAGGAGGTTATCTCATAGTATCAGTTTTCTATAAATAAAAATTATTTTTACCTTTTTAACCTTTATTTTTACAGAGACAAATTATTTTTACCTCTTTAACTTTTATGTTTATTTTATTTTTCCTTTTAACTTTTATTTTCATGGAGCACTGGAGGAAACATTGCTCCTATCACAGTTTGATCATAATTCTTTACTAATATTAAGATGGTTGTAATTTCTTTTAAATCTAACACTTTCTAGATTCTCTCCGAATTGCAGTCTCTTCTACTTTTCGCTTTAGACATGAACCACAATTGTCGGCTAAACAACACAAAGTCTAATTGGCCAATCAATCCTCCACTGTTTTTTGATAAAGTACAACCATATCCGGGTTTTTCCTCTCAAGAACGTATTTAATGACTTGCCAATTGTATCTGCGGGGCCTGCTGATAAAAGTTTAAACTCCAAAGAGGTTTTGGTAAGAAGCCCCAAAATTTTAAGGAGATTTTGTGAGATAAAAAAAGTTCAGAGAGGCTATGCGCAAAAACCTCCAAAGATCTTCTGTGAAATTAACCTTTTTCTTACTAACTTTGGCACCAACAAGAGGCCGTTGACCTTGGAATATGCTCAAACCAGTAGATGAGGTCCATTGCCAACTGAGAGCTCTAAAAAGACCCAACCTACTTACAGAAAATCAAGACTATGGCATTCTCTTGGAATCAGTTGAGCTCCCTCTTCATGGGCCTTCTCTTTGCTTACTCTGCATCAGTGCAGCTCAATGATTCCGGTATTGGTCCTTTATAAATTTTATTTATTTATTTTTTTAAATTCTAGCTATAAGTGATCCTTTCCATTGTCTTTCTTTTTTCCCAGATTGGTATTTTTGGTTTCCACTTTATGCTTTTGCTGCTGGTGTTAATATTCTCCACATTAATTTTACATGGAGAGTCATTAACCAAAGTGCCATGCTGGTTTTATGCGGAGGAATATTACTGCTTATAAAGGTCTTAATTGAGAATCAAGTCAACGGATCGCATGGGTTTTGGTGCATGGGCATGAGGGAAAGGATTGTGAGGGAGAAGATTGGAAGTGGATTTGTTGTCATCTCTATGATTCAACATCTCACAACTTCACGAGAAAATACTTACTATGTCATAACTGGTATAGGCATTCCCTTTTCCTTATACTTTTTTTCGGTTAATTGCGAATAGGATCCCGGTAGCATCACCCAATTGCGAATGGAACCCTGATATTTTATGTTTGCGAATAAACTCCCTGTAACATTGGCCCAAGTCTGAATACGCTCCCTTAGTGAACTTTTTCAACTCTTAACAATTAAAAAAAAAGCAATTGCGGGGTCTATCCTCACCAAAAGAATTGTAGGGGGTCTATACGCCTCCTCAAAACCATTTTAGTGATTTTAAGAGTACAAAAACCTTTTCACTTAGGAGGTCTATTCACCCATATAGAGCTGACATGAGTCTATTTGCAATTAGGTGATGCTACAGGGGGTCTATTCGCAATTAATCCATCTCTTTTTCCTCTGCATCTTTGAGTATTTTTATGTATATTTTGTCACGATTTACGCAATGAATTGTGGATATATAGAAGTGGATTTTGATATCATGTTTATGCCAGGAAACGCACTGGTCGTGGCTTTGTCCTTTGGGCTTTCCCTCTACTTCTCTGCATTTGTTAGACAAGAAATGAAGTTGCAGTGAAAACATGGAAGCTAAAGGATAGAAATGCAACAACATATTTACCTTTTTACTGTTTCCTCTCTTTGTGGAGGTTGATGTACTTGTTTCTACTTGTTATAGGTTCTCTTATTAACTCGTTAATACAACTTTTTGTAGGCTTTTGTTTGGATGTTGTATTAGAAATGTCCAGTACATAGATTCATGACATACCGATAGTTTCCTCTAATTTTCATTAAGTAATATGTTAAGCGGCTCTCATGTAAAGGCTCAGTCTCGCTACAGTTTGGCGTATGAACTAATTGTGAATCATACTGATGTTGTTATAAAAATTGGAACACAAATCTCATCAGAACGTTTCGCATGCGAGCAATGTATGTGATTTGAACCATAAAGGAGCAACTGAAATCTTAAAATTGACGTCCACCCTACTAGCGAATGGTTTAGAGACCCTGTTCATATGACGGTTGTTCTAATAAAATTTGTACACAGTAAACTGATGCTTACCCATACTTGAGGAAGCAAAAGCCTACATGCACAATGTCCTCTTCATGTCCCCTAGAAACTGAAGAGAACATGGACGAAAAACTAACAAAGCCGGAAATACATAAATATTAATAATATAGAGTCGCAAAAAACATGCATATTGATGCGAGACTAAAATGTAACCTTCAAATCGAATTTGCATGTTGAGATTCCCAAATAAGCCTTAAGCCTCAGAACAACCCATAAGTCTGTGACCTGGCCTTTGAAAGAACATATTGACCTAGAAACTCGACAATGCACTACGATGTTGTAGACTCAAGGGGTTGATAAGTGCTGAGCGGGTTGAGCAGGTTGTGCAACATGTAGAGAGGAAACAACAAGCTAGGTAGATACGAAAGGAAACTATACAAAACATAACGACAACCGCTCTGCGACTATTGCATCTACATGCTATAACAAATAGCTGGATTAATCTAACATGAGCAGCCTCTGCTGGCAAGTTGAACGCCATTACAGCCTTTTTATCCAAATCACGGAAAAATCTCTGATGAAGTCAGAACTTCTGCCAAAAAGATCTATGAACATCTTTTCCAAGCGAGAGAGGAGTAATTAAGTTACCTTTTTTTTTTTTTTTAATTTTGTGCTATCGGATAGTTTTTATTTGTTGCTATCAATAATCTCCTAGAAAGAATATTGACTTAAGCTTTAAGGTGCAATGCCAAAACCTCGATGCTCACCTTCTTTTGTCTGCAGTGTGCATATATGGAGGTTATTGGCTACCTGGATTCTATAACTACAAATCTTCTTCAATGGATATGAATACTCGAATCAAGTAGGTTGATGTGATATCAATTGAAGTCGTCTATGTGAAACAAACCCAGTAGCCAATGGTGGGATGTAGATCTCTCTTTGTAACCCTTTCAAGCGAACCTTGAAGGGTTCATGTCGACCAGGTTGGGAATGTAAAACTTCTGGTAAAGGGTATGAATTTCGCCATCGTGTGCGACCATGTTCAATCTATTCGAAACATCAACTTACGAGGAAAGTACTTCAAGACTCTCTCCCTCATGTAACTGGTCTGGAACCTCTTGGGGGACATAGGAAGCATTCTCAGGAGATAAGAGGATAAACACAAAGGAAAATTTAGTGCAAGATCCAGCATAGAATATCACATACAGGGACCTATGAGTTATAGTAAAGAAGCCTAATGACAGGAGGGCAAGTGATAATCTCCTGCACCGAACAGAGTTTAGATACGAGTATCGAATGAGTCTCGCTAATCAATCTCTTGATGAATCCATACCTCAAGTTCTCCTAACAATTCTGTTTTTATTGGACTTAACAATTTGGGTTTTTTTATTTTTTTATTTTTTATATAAAGATAGTAATTTGGGTTGCTTTTTTTTTGGTGATATTAGGATATCATGAAGCTTCAAAGAAATGTGAACCGTAATAGCCCCAATATCCTTCAACAATGAAGACATCATAATCTATTTTAACAGAGGATTAAAGAGGGAAACTTTTTCTTGGTTCGAGAAATATATTTGCGAATTTTTCTTATTTTGGAGAGATTAGATTTTTTTCCTTCCTCTGTTTGAGTGGAAAAATAAAGAGATTAGAGGGAATACTTGTTATTTAAAAGAAGAATCCATGTGATTTGGGAGATCCAACAACAATTTTCCATGATTTGAGGGACTAATTCAAAATATTGAAGATTTATGGGACCAATATGAAAAAACCTATAATATAACATAAAGGCAATTGTATGTAGATTAATGGTATATCAAGGGTAATAAATGATCTCCTAATGTCACATGACAAGTCATATGGGAATATTCTTAGAATATCGTAACAGATTATATATTAACGTTCTAAATTTTAGGGCATTTATTTGCAATATTTGTAAACTTTAGTTCATTTAAGGAAGTGCTTTACAAGTGATGCCATTTATCTGAAAAAAGGAAAACAATAGGTCATTTAAATGCATTTTACACCAAATAAACCCTTACCTTTCTAGTAAATTGCAAACGGGCTTTGTCTTTGCAAAGTTACTTGTTGATCCAATTTTTTTGTAAATTGTAAACATACCCAGAAACTATTTTATGTAAAATTATAGAGAGGACCAAAGCTTTCTAAATTTGCACACAGACTCAGTTTTCTATAAAACTTGCAGTTTAGTCCAAAAATCTTTCTATCTTTTGCAAACAGACCCAGTTCTGGAAAATTGTAGTTTGACCAGTTTTGGAAAATTACAGATTTGACCTAATTTTTGGAAAATTACAGATTGGCCCAATTTTTGAAAAATTACAGTTTTACCCAAAAATTTTATTAATTACAGTTTTACCCTATAGAAGTTTCTGTAAGTTAATTTTTCAATATTTCATGGTATGTTTAACATAAATTTAGTTGTAATCTTTTGCAAATTAATTAACATGTTTAATTATTTTTTATTAATTAGCATGCTTGATAACATGTCATGATATATTTTTGAGGGGGTTTTAGGCTTGTAGAATATTTTTTGAAATTTTCTGCCTAATACCTAGATTTTATGCACAATTGAATGATTTAATAATAATAAAACTATGTTAATGGGAGATGATTGGATGTATTACATTTCTTTCGATTCCATGGTGAGTTAGATTATTATTAATTTATTCAAAATAATGCGACAAAATATTTATGAATTATGTTAGTTATTAATTATGTGCTATTATTATGTTTCTAGTTGACTGTGGCTGCTATCAAGAGCATTGTTGCTGACCTCAATAAGGGGGAGAAACTGAATGAGAAGAACTGCGATGTTTGGCATCGCAAGATTCAGTATCTCCTCAAGGAGCAAGATATGCTAAAAACCATAACATAATCAGTGATTGAGCCTGAGCCAGGCAATACCGCACAGCATGACAGATTGATGTTGGAAGGATCGTGTTGCTCGCATATTGATGTTGAGCAGCATGACAGATGATATCATGCTGCATTTTGAGAGGTATTAGTCAGCTACGTAGTTTGAGAGATATCAGTCAGCTACGTAGTTTGGGATGTTGTTAAGCTCTAGTGTGGTGGACTTCTACTATTAGACAGCACTCTCAAGTTTGATGGTATAAGAAGCGCCATGATCATTTGATTAGACAGCATCTTACTGTTATGTCAAACATGATTAGTGAGTTGAGAGCGGCAGGGCATGAGTTTTCTAATGAACAACAGGTTCAGGTTGTCGTACGTTCTCTACCTAGCTCCTGGGAGCATATGCTGGTTAACCTCACCCATAATGACAACATCAAGACTTTTAATGATATTGCTCGTCATGTGTAACTTGAGGAGGATTGCCTTCTGACTAAGAAACCAAGTGGGGAGGCATACATGGCTGAAACCAGCTCGCACAGAGTATATGGCTCTAAGAATGAAAGAGGTAAAGGTAGACCACCTAACTAGGATAGAGATGCTGGATAAGCCAAGTGCAAGCATGGACAACGCAGTAGTAAGAAAGACAAGACTAAGATGGCATGTCACAATTGCAACAAATTGGATCACTTTGCTCGTGAATGCACAAAGCCGAAGGTATATGATACAATGTCCGCTTCTACTATATTCTGTTTAAAAGGCATAATTTGATTATGTCATGATTTTATTTTTTTTGGACTTTTATACCCTTATATTGAAAGGGGAGAATCCCTTCCTTCATTTCCATCTATTTAAAACAAGACCCAGTTACAATAAAACCCTACTCATTTCATCACTTGACGCAACCTTTTCTCCTTCACTTTCTACATGCTATTATCATGATTGTGAGTTGTTTTTCTTAAATTTTCACTGAATATAATGTTCTTTTCAAATACATAACCAAATCACCACATATTATACATAACAACTAAGAAAGTGGACAATTAACAAATTGATCATACTTCGGCGAAAGCCTAAATGTTTATCCCCAGTTTTAACCTAATTTAGGAATCGTACTTTGAGGATTCAGAAAAATTAGGAAGAAACCAAAATTGCAAAAAATATAAGGTACTTATGTAATTTTATCCCCCTCCGTTGAATTAATGAGGTTAACTGCAGCTTAAACGATTTGTAGTATCATTCGGGTAAATTTAGGCTTTAATATATCAAAGTTAAGAATGGGCGAAACTTTTGGGTAGTAAGGTGCAATTAACCCAGAAAATAATTAAAGAACTAAAACACGCTGACACAATTCACTCAAAGAAACACAATTCTATTGGGTCTCATAGAGCTCTAAAAAAATAAACAAAACAAAACAAAACAAAAAAAGAACAAAGAAGTCGTTGACTTTGACCCGATAATTCTATTGGGTCTCATTTTGGCTTTCACCCGATAATATAGTTTCAGGGAATTTGAGAGTAAATAGAGGCCAAGTGCGATACCTACTTTGGCACCAACAAGAAGGCGTTGACGTTGGCTGTGTTAGTAGTATGATTCTGAATTTTTCAGTTTACCATGTCAAAGTAGTTTGTCTCAATTTGTTTTTGCTTTAACTAGTCTTCAGGATAAAATCTAGGATCTCGTGGGCTTACTGGAGTTTGTTGAGCACGTCATTAGGAGGTAGTGGTGTCAGTTTCCTACTTTCTTGTGTTCAGTTTGTATAAGCTCTTTATTAGGAGCAGCTTTCGTTATTAATTGTACTTGAGCTTTCAGCAGTAAAGATTATTTTTTCCTGGTGTTCATTTGCCTCTCTTGTCTCCCACATAATTAATCTCTCCACCTTAAAACTAACATTGGTATCAGAGCTACGCTAGATTCTGATGGCCACCGACAACTTCGTTCAACCGGCGATTCCTCGCTTCGATGGTCACTATGATCACTGGAGCATGTTGATGGAAAACTTCTTGAGGTCCAAGGAGTACTGGTAAGTTGTTGAATCTGGGGTACAAGAGCCACAGCCTCTTGAATCTGGAGGAGCGTCGACAACCAGTCTCTCAGAAACGCAGAAGAAGGAGTGGGAGGCAATGAAGCTGAAGGATCTCAAGGCCAAGAACTACCTTTTTCAGGCTGTTGATCGTGTAACCTTGGAGACAATTCTTAGCAAAGATACCTCCAAGGATATTTGGGATTCCATGACGAAGAAGTACCAGGGGAATGCCAAGGCCAAGAGGGTGCAGCTTCAAGCACTCCGGACTGAGTTCGAGACTTTACGCATGAAGTCTGGGGAGTCCGTTGCGGATTTCTTTGCAAGGACGATGATGATCGCCAACAAGATGAGGATCCATGGAGAGAAGATGGAGGACGTCACCATTGTTGAGAAGATTCTTCGATCGATGACACCAAAATTTAATTTTGTTGTGTGTTCCATCGAAGAATCAAAAGATTTTGATGCATTGTCAATTGATGAGTTGCAGAGCTCTTTACTTGTTCATGAGCAGAAGATTGTGCAGCAAGAGAAAGAGGAGGAGGCACTGAAAGCTTCAACTCCCAAAGGTGACAGACGTGGAGGCAAAGGCAAGGGAAGAGGCAGAGGAAGTAATGATCGTGGCAACCAACAACAAGAGCTGCAGCTTCAAGAGAATCAATCTCAAGGAAGAGGGCGAAGTGGTCACAGACCAAGGTCAGTAGACAAGTCAAATATTGAATGCTACCGCTGTCATAGGTATGGACATTATAAGTCAAAATGTCGTACTAACTTAAATAAGCGGCATGGAGAAAGAGCTAACATTGCATAAGAAGAGCAGGTATCTCTTCTCATGGTATGCCACATGAATGAACAAACTCAACCAAGTTTGTGGTATCTGGATACCGGCTGCAGCAACCACATGTGTGGAGATAGGGGAATGTTTTCTAAACTTGACGAATCTGTTCGCAACACAGTCAAGTTTGGCGATCACTCCCGAGTAGCTGTTATGGGCAAAGGAACTGTAACTCTGCAGACGAAAGAAAACATTACTCATACTATCTCTAATGTTCTCTGCGTCCCAGATTTAAAGACCAACCTGCTTAGTGTTGGTCAGCTACAAGAGAAGGGGTATGAAATCAATATCAAAGATGGAGTATGCAAAATCCGAGATGCAAAGATGGGCCTCATAGCTCAAGTCAAGATGACTGTAAATCACATGTTTCCGGTTTACCTCCACAACACCAATCAGTCGTAGTTCTCGGCAACCGTGAACGACACTGCATGGTTGTGGCATTTTCGCTATGGCCACTTGAACTTTGGAGGTTTGAAGACTCTGCAGCAGAAAAACATGGTAAATGGTCTTCCTCAATTTACTTCTCCAACTCAAGTTTGTGAAGAATGTGTCGTTAGCAAACAACACCGTAATCATTTTTCACAAGGAAGGTCATGGAGAGCAAAAAGTGCATTAGAGTTGGTGCACTCTGACATCTGTGGACCAATAAATCCATGTTCAAATGGAGGGAAAAGGTACATTATTACCTTTATTGATGATTTTAGTCGAAAAACTTGGGTGTACTTTCTGCAAGAAAAATCTGAAGCATTTGAAGCTTTCAAAAACTTCAAAGTGCTTGTCGAGAAGGAAGTGGGAAGTCCAATTAAAATGCTACGTACAGATCGTGGTGGAGAATACAACTCACAAAAATTCATACATTTTTGTGAGAACAATGGGATCAAGAAGCAGCTCACAACAGCCTACACACCTCAGCAAAACGGAGTTGCCGAGCGGAAGAATCGCACTATCATGAATATGGTGCGCAGCCTCTTGAAGAGGAGTTCCATCCTGAAGACCTTCTGGCCTGAAACAGTTAATTGGAGCATTCATATTTTGAACAGATGCCCTACACTTGCTGTTCAAAATATGACACCGGAGGAAGCATGGAGAGGGCGGAAGCCGAATGTGGATTATTTCAGAATCTTTGGGTGTATTGCATATACTCATGTACCTGACCAGAAGCGAACAAAGCTAGACGACAAGGGAGAAAAATGCATTTTTCTTGGTGTAAGTGATCACTCAAAAGCTTATAAGCTTTATAATCCTATCACTAAGAAAATTGTTATCAGTCGTGATGTGCTTTTCGATGAACAAAGTTTTTGGCCATGGAATAAGAATGTCAGCAAGCAGCATATATCTATCAACTTGATGTAGCCAATGAAGAAGAAGGGCAGCAGCAGATGGACAACAATCAGCAAGAAGTGCAGCAGCAGATGGACAACAATCAGCAAGTTTCTGATGGTCTAGCAAATACACCCACAGCTGCAGAAACTGAAGATCGACCTCAACGTGTTCGAAGAAGACCTGCATGGATGTCAGATTATGAGGTAACCGGAGTCGACCAATCTGAGGACCCACTTACACATTTTGCTCTATTCTCAGATTGTGATCCTACAACTTTTGATGAGGCTGTCAAAGAATCAAAATGGCGAGAGGCAATGGATAAAGATATTGCTGCCATTGAACGGAACAACACATGGGAGTTGACTAAACTTCCTGAAGGGGGCAAGACAATTGGTGTCAAGTGGGTGTACAAGACAAAGCTGAAGGAGAATGGTGAAGTTGACAAGTACACGGCGCGCTTAGTAGCCAAAGGCTATAAGCAAGAGTTCGGAGTGGATTACAAAGAAGTCTTTGCTCCTGTTGCAAGACATGATACAATCAGACTTGTGATTGCATTAGCAGCGCTACATTCATGGCCAATCTTTCAATTGGACGTGAAATCGGCTTTCTTGCATGGCGAACTTCAAGAGCAGGTATTTATTGACCAACCTCCTGGTTATGTGAAGCTTGGAAATGAAAATAAGGTTTTTAAACTGAGGAAAGCATTATATGGCCTAAAACAGGCTCCACGAGCTTGGTATGGCCGTATTGAATCTTATTTTCTGAAGAATGGTTTTCAGAAATGTCCATATGAGCATACACTCTTTATTAAGATTGGAAAAGGAGGTAACATGCTTATTGTGTGCCTATATGTTGATGATCTGATTTACACTGGAAGTGATCTTGCCATGTTTGAAGAATTCAAGCAATCCATGATGCATGAGTTTGATATGTCTGATCTTGGAATGATGCACTATTTTCTTGGCATTGAAGTGGTGCAATCCGCTACTGGAATTTTCATTTCTCAAAAGAAGTATGTCCAAGATATTCTGAAAAGGTTTCAAATGAACAACTGTAACTCTGTCAACACACCTACTGAAGTGGGACTGAAACTTGTGCGAGATCCTAAAGGAAAGGAGGTCGATAGCACGCTTTACAAGCAAATTGTGGGGAGTTTGATGTACTTAACAGCTACACGACCTAACATAATGCATGTTGTAAGTCTCATCAGCAGTAACGCAGCGCGGAAGTAAAAACCTCGGAATCCACCAAGGGTTGCTCTCTGAATCCATAAAGAACGATCTCCTAATCCACGAAGAGCTTTGAATCCATGAAGAAAATATAATAAACAAAATTTATTTGATAAAAAGTTATATATTTCTTAGGGTTACATGCATCTTCTTAAATAGAATAACAAATAAGACTCCTACTAAGACTAGAATTATAAAGAAATAGAAAGTATCAAATCCTACCCTAAACAGACTCCCTATAATAGAGGAAACAAATCAGTCCTAATTAAATCAAAATTGAATTTGTTTCCTAATCTAAATAGACTCCAACTTTATTACTAAAAATAAACTAAAGGCTGATTATTTTTGGATTTCAGTCAAAACTGGGTATTACTGATGAGATTTTGGAAATCTGATAATCTGGTTGTCTTCGTCTCGTCGAGATAGGTAATTTTTATATATAATATGTCAGAATCTGCCTTCCGGATTAGAAGATATGATCGTTTCTTTGCGGAAGTCAATAACATGTGTGTATTCGTATTTAGCTTGTGATTGTCCCGCTCCTCCATGAAATTGTCCGTTAAGCGTCCTACATCAGTCTCCCCTTATTGAAAGAAGGTCGACCCCGAGCTTATATTTGCTTGAATAGTAGCTTCATCGATAAATATTTTTCTTCTCCTGCATCGATCAGCATCTGCCTTATACTTAGTATTGATTTTCTCTATTTGTTCTTTTACCGCCACGGCTAGGACTTCTTCTGAATCAAATTTGTATATGAATCTTTCCCATATCATGTGTATTTTATTAGCGGCATGTGGATCTGCAGTTGACTTGAAAAACTCCTCAAAATATGTTCCATGTTGCTTCTCATATTTTACTGCTGGAAGTATCATCAAAATCTTCTTGAAATTATTCACAATCTTCACTTTCAGAGAAGAAAATTCTCCCTCATACTCCATAGACAATTCTTTCATCTTCTTTGCTTCGAGCCCTCTACCAAGCAAGTTACACATATCATCAATTGTCTGGCTCGCTATTATATCATTCTCCTCCACTGGGACAACATCAGTATGTGTAATATCACTCACAATAGCTTTAGAAGTTTCATGCATAATGCCCATCTTCGCTAACATATTTTCATCAACATCAAGAATCTCAGTCACAATAGGGGTTTGCACATTAGGAGGAATTTCAGCAGGGGCAGGCTCTTCTTTTCTAATTACAACCAAGTCATAGACCTCTTCAGATTGCTTCAAGTCTTCTGCTAAAGTCTCATTGTCTACGACCAATAGTTTTTTCTTCTCAATAGTCTCTATCTTAGACGGCTCCTTCTCTGTAAGAGGCAAAAGTACAACTCGACGTCCATCCTTCTTAAAGATATAAATATTGTCTCTGCTTCTGTGGGTGGCACCAACATCGAACTGTCATGGTCTACCTAAAAGCATATGACAAGTATCGATCTCGACCACATCACATAATACCTCATCAACATAGTGGCCTATGGAAAAAGATACCCGACACATCTCATCGTTCTGCACATCATTGCCCTTGTGAATCCAATCGATCTTGTGGGGAGGTGGGTGTTTCTCTATCTTCAAACCTAACTTATTCACCGTACGTCGAGAGACAAGATTCTTACTACTGTGACTATCAATGATAACATCACAAACCTTCTTCATCACAGTACATCTCGTGCGGAAGATATTGTGCTCCGAAGGTGGTTCTTCTTTCTTTGTTGCTTCTTTAGTGCTCTTCCTAACTCTAGGGTCTTGCTTAGGGTCACGGTCGCTGTTGAATTTGTCCTGTGGAGTCAGATCACGTCGTTGGCGACCATCAACGCGATTTTAAACTCCTATCGTGTTCAGACGCTCCAGTACCGACGCAAGTCGATCTACAGTAGTCTTAATCTGATTAACATCGGTCTTCAACTCATCGAACTCAGTTCGAGAAAAAGGGGCTTCGTCGCCTGCCATCGGATCGGAAGAACCTGTCTCTGATACCAATTAACGCAGCGCGGAAGTAAAAACCTCGGAATCCACCAAGGGTTGCTCTCTGAATCCACAAAGAACGATCTCCAAATTCATGAAGAGCTTCGAATTTACGAAGAAAATATAATAAACGAAATTTATTTGATAAAAAGTTATATATTTCTTAGGGTTACATGCATCTTCTTAAATAGAATAACAAATAAGACTCCTACTAAGACTAGAATTATAAAGAAATAGAAAGTATCAAATCCTACCCTAAACAGACTCCCTATAATAGAGGAAATAAATCAGTCCTAATTAAATCAAAATTGAATTTGTTTCCTAATCTAAATAGACTCCAACTTTATTACTAAAAATAAACTAAAGGCTGATTATTTTCGGATTTCAGCCAAAATTGGGTATTACTGATGAGATTTTGGAAATTTGACAATCTGGTTGTCTTCGTCTCGTCGAGATAGGCAATTTTCATATATAATATGTCAGAATCTGCCTTCCGGATTAGAAGATATGATTGTTTCTTTGCGGAAGTCAATAACATGTGTGTATTCGTATTTAGCTTGTGATTGTCCCGCTCCTCCATGAAATTGTCCATTAAGCGTCCTACATCAAGCAGGTACATGGAGTGTCCAAAGGAGATTCATCTCTTGGCTGCAAAAAGAATTCTTCGATACCTGCAAGGAACTTCAAGCTATGGACTGCTCTATAAGAAAGGTGAAAAATCTGATCTTATTGGCTTCATTGATAGTGACTATGCGGGAGATCTAGATGATAGAAAGAGCACTTCAGGATATGTGTTCATGCTGGGTTCAGGAGCTATTTCATGGTCCTCAAAAAAGCAAGCAATTGTTACCTTGTCAACAACTGAAGCAGAGTTTGTAGCTGCAACAACTTGCGTCTGTCAAGCAATTTGGCTGAGAAACATGCTTGAAGAGCTGAGTTTCAAGCAAGGAGGTGCAACTACAATTTACTGTGATAATAGTTCTGCAATCAAGCTCTCCAAAAATCCTATTCTACATGGAAGAAGCAAGCACATAGATGTGAAGTTTCATTTTCTAAGAGACTTGACAAGGGATGGAGTAGTTGATCTTCTCTACTGCAGAAGTGAAGATTAAGTTGCTGATATTTTGACCAAACCACTGAAGGTGCCCACATTTCAGAAGCTGAGGGAGCTCCTTGGTGTTTGCACACTCGAATAAACTGAATGTTTGAGAACTTTCAGTTTAAGGGAGGGATTGTTAGTAGTATGATTCTGAATTTTCCAGTTTACCATGTCAGAGTAGTTTGTCTCAGTTTGTTTTTGCTTTAACTAGTCTTCAGGATAAAATCTAGGATCTCGTGGGCTTACTGGAGTTTGTTGAGCACGTCATTAGGAGGTAGTCGTGTCAGTTTCCTACTTTCTTGTGTTCAGTTTGTATAAGCTCTTTATTAGGAGCAGCTTTCGTTATTAATTGTACTTGAGCTTTCAGTAGTAAAGATTATTTTTTCCTGGTGTTCATTTGCTTCTCTTGTCTCCCCCATAATTAATCTCTCCACCTTAAAACTAACAGGCTGATCAAAAAAAAAAACAAAAAACAAAAAAAGAACAAAGAAGTCGTTGACTTTGGAATCTTCTCAAACTAGTAGATGAGGTCCATAGAGCTCTAAAAACACCCAACCAACTTACACAAAATCAAGATTTATGACACTCTCTTGGAATCTGTAGAGAGTTCCCTCCTTATCGGGCTTCTCTTAGCTTACTCTGCACTTGTGCAACTCAAATGATTCAGGTATACTATATAATTTATTTGTCTCCTTCAAAAATTCTAGCCACACTATAATTGATCCTATCCTTTTTCTTCTTCCTTTTTTATTTTTCTTTTTTCCCCCAGATTGGTATATTTGGCTTTCAGTTTTTGTTTTGGCTGCTGCTGTTAGTAAGCCCCACATACACATTAAATATTTTACAGGTAGAGATATTAACCAAAGTGCCATGCTGGTTCTATGTGGAGGAATATAGTGCTTATAAAGGTCTTAATTGATCTTTCGAAAATTATTCTTCCCCTTTCTTTTCTCTTTTCCAGTGAACTCCTTATAGTTTTCCCTAGTTTGCACTTATATACCTTCACTTGTTTTTTACAACACTTGTATATGTTTTCAAAATTGACACTTTAGTACATTTCTATTAGGAAAACTTGAGAATATTCCCTCGGATTTTCTCATATGACATTCACATGCACATGCTAATGTTGTTGAATTTACTAAGAAAACTACTCGATTTCTATTTTAAACCTACACCAATTTTATTTTAAAATATAATTGAGATAGGTTTAGTAGTAAATTCAACAAACACTGGACACAAGCAAGTTCTAATATAGTATGTGGGTGTAAAATGGGAACATCCAGGGGCATATTGTCATGTTTGCATAATAACAGGCACTGATGTGCCAAAAACAAGTGAATGTATATAAGTATAAAGTGGGGGTATTACTTAAGTGCTAAATTAACCCTTTTTTCCTCCACATCTTTGAATAAGTCGAAATTTTGGCAAGTACTCAGAGAAGTACAATTATGAAGGAAAAAAAAACTTGTTTATGTGTACATAGAATTGACTATTGATGTCATATTTATGTCAGGTAACGCGATGGTTGTCGCTTCGACCTTTGGGCTTTCTCTTTACTCCTTTGCATTTGTTAGACAAGTAGTAATGAAGTTGCGACGAAAACATTGAAGCAAAAGGATAAATGCGAACGTGTTTGCCTTTGTTCTGTTTGCTCTCTTAAAACGGAGCTGCATGATAAGAATCCCAAGAAAGCCTAAGCCCTGAACGACTCAGAAGAACATGAACCACCTTCGAAAGAATAACTACACAAACGAATGTCAGCAATGCACTTAAACGCTGTAGACTCAAGGGTCGATACGTGCTAAGCTGGCGCAACACGTAAAGAGGAAACAAGAAGCTAGGCAGATAAGAGTGACAATTATGCAAAACAAGATAATGGCAACCAATTTGGCACCGTTAGTACACCCGCAGAAGACAACAACAGTCAGTAAGCTAATGTGAGCAGCATACTCTGGCAAGTCGAGCTCCATGACGATCATTTTATCCAAATCATGACAAAATCTTTGATGCAGTCAAAACTACAGCCAAACAGATATATGAACCTCTGTCCTAATTTTCTGCTGTATTGTACAACAACAAGAACAACAACAACAATAATAATAATAATAATAATAATAATACTACGGGACCACTTTTAATGAAAGTTAAACAGAAAGTAAATAAAGTTTCGGTACAAATCTCCGCCGACTAAAATTTAGAAGACTGGCGTGCAGATTATTCTGAGACACGAGCATTACATTTTCCACGTAGCAGCCTACTTTGCTGACAGGAAAATATTACATGTGACCACCATAACTTTTGTTTCTTTTTTCCCCACTTCCCTTCTCAACACCAACTTTCAACTTTTCCAGCATGACCAAAGACGAAGAATCCTAGTTCTTCAGCATACTCGCTCATATGATTTGTGATTTCCCCTAGGAATTTATGTTGTCATGAAATCCTTCAACTGAATGAAATTCAATATTCATCCACGCATGTCCTGAATAAGTAATCTTCATCTTCGAGTTCATCATGTAGCATATTAAAGGATGGCTTAATAGAGTCCTGGTTGCAGCATTCTTTACTGTTTAGCGACCTTCTGCCCTGATGACAAAATTAATCCAGAAATAAATCTTAATATTATGAAATTTTTTAAGGAAATGCTGCCAAAGGAGTCGGCAAAAGGTAAGTGATGACCTTCTTGAGAGACCCATATAACATTTAAACAACAGGAGAAGTAGCAATCAAAGATTTAGGATTAATTTTTCTGAATCTGACCTTCTGCAAGGTGTAGAAGAAATAATGGAATCCATCTCCAAATGTATTCCATTCAATGGACCAGGTAAAAGATGGTGCTTCGAACAGCAGACGCCTGAAGTGTGGCTGTGAGCAAAAATTAGGCTTACAGATTGGCTTATAATGAAGATTATAAATACATTATATATATATATATATATATATATATATATATATATATATATATATATATATATATATATATATATATATATATATATATATATATGTATTACATTATATAATTTATATTACATATTTAGTGAGAGAGAGATGAGAGAAAGAAGAGAGTCGAGCTCGGCTGGTATTATAGTATTGAAGATGCGGATACTATCGATTAAAATTATAATTTAAATTTCCAATTTGGAATTCCATATCATTGCATGTGATGTAACAGTCATGGATTAACCAGAAACAAAAATTCCAATAACTTTGTTGCGTTTTTAATTACATATGGGACAAAAAATTTAATCCAAAAATTCTGAAACGTCAATTTTCAAAACATGTGATACATGGGTAGAACATGCTGAAATCCTTCACAATTTAATTTCTTAGGTTGTTGATGAATAGTAGATCACATCCTAGAGTATGGATTTCCAATTGAAAATTAATTATTCTAGATTTGATTCGATCGTGTTCACGTCGTGGATACTATTAATAATAGCCTAACTCAATTTTGTGTGTGTATGTGGGTGTGAGCGAGGGTATTCTGTGTGTGTGTATGTGTGGGTGTGGATGTAGGTGTGGGTGCGCATGCGCACACGGCGTGTCTTGCATATGTATTTGTTTTTGTGTATAAAGTTCTTCAGTTTTATACCTGTCCAAAGGATATGGAGATGAATTTGCCGTCTGGTTTCAAAATTCTGTGAACACCCTCCAACATTTTCATCACCTTACTTACTGTCTCAGGATGAGGTTTCCATGGGTCACCACTATCCACGAACAAGACATCCTTCATATAAAAGAACATGTTGTTTACATAAGTTGTCTACAAGTACAAAAGAATCAGCAAGGCATCTAATTGCAAGAACTGTTATAAGAAAATAGGATGCCAACATTCATCATATATTTTCTTGAATCAATCTTCCAATCCACATAAATATTTGCCATCTTAACAGGCCACCAGGATTCAAATGTGGAATCACCCTCATCTCCGCAAAATCACGACAGAAAAGAGTTAACAAAAAGTTACTGATTGATTGTTGGTTTACATCAGCCCTCTACGATTACGCGGTGAATTGCTGTCAAGATATTAACTAAGGCCAGTTAGGTATAAATCTAACATGCCAGGACATTGGACACAAGGAAATTTTTATTATGCAAATGCACAGCTCTACTCCTGTAGACTGAAAGAAATATATACGAGCAAAGAAAAATGGCAGTCCCTACTAACAATATAAGTTGAAAAGCTGGAATTGACAAATCATGAGATAAGATATCTCAAGAAAACAGCCAATAAATAAGAGTCCAATAGTTCCTCTTTTGCATACTAGCGTTAATCACCGTGAGTTGAAAGGAGTTAGTAAAATGTGAGAAACTTCCCTTGTGACTGGAACATTATTGTGCCTTGAGTATTAAGAAGATGGGAAGGTAAAGGAGCAATGGAGAAAATCAGGAGAGCAGCACTTGCTGCTTGTGCTTATTATGTGTGGCAGATGAGAAATGAGGTTGTGTTCACTAACATACAACCTGATGTTGGAAAAAACTGGAAGCAAGTTCTATTCTTTTTAAAAATTCAACTGAGTAGGATTGTGAGGATGCGTGAAATCCCTCTAACAGAGCATGGTGTGCAAGGCTCAGAATTCAGCCGGAGTTCTGTAAAAAACAAAGAGATTTTTCTTGGGGTCAGATATCATAGGGTCTGTATGTAGCAGTTTTTTTGTATTGGTTTCAGAGGCTAAGTATAGAGCCATAGGCCATTTGTGTTGATGAGTCTGTAGAGAAGAGTTGTATAACATAGTGTGTATTTTGGTTTGTTCAAATGATAGGATACTGCCTATCATTTATTTGTAAATATGGAGTGTGCAACCACTGTTTACTTCGGTAATGAAAAAGCTAACATTTCTTGTCAAAAAAAATGTGAGAAACTAAATGTGTGGAAGTTATACTCTGGAAATAAGTTGCATAAAGAAGGAAAGAACAAGCGTTATTGCACTTTAACACTAGGAAGTTTCACCCATTTTTAACTTTGATACCACGACGTTTAATTTTGCCCAAATGATAACCCCAGAGTTTCATCTTTACAGTTTAGTACCTTTTGTTACATGGCCATCAAAGATTCTGTTTAAAAGGCATAATTTGATTATGTCATGCTTTTTTTTTTTTCGACTTTTATACCCGTAAATTGAAAGGGGAGAATCCCTTCCTTCCTTTCAATCTATTTAAACCAAGACCCAGTTACAATAAAACCCTACTCATTTCATCACTTGTCCCAACCTTTTCTCCTTCACTTTGTACATGCTCTTATCATGCTTGTTTTTCTCAAATTTTCACTGAATATAATGTTCTCTTCAAATACATAATAGATCATACTTTGGCGAAAGACTAAATATTTATCCCCAATTTTAACCTAATTTAGGAATCGTACTTTGAGGATTCAGAAAAATTGGGAAGAAACCAAAATTGCAAAAAATATAAGGTGCTTATGTAATTTTATCCCCCTCCGTTGAATTAATGAGGTTAACTGCAGCTTAAATGATTTGTAGTATCATTCGGGCAAATTTAAGCTTTAATATATCAAAGTTAAGAATGGGTGAAACTTTTGGGTAGTAAGGCGCAATTAACCCAGAAAATAATTAAAGAACTAAAACACGCTGACACAATTCACTCAAAGAAACACACTGAAGCAAAGCATGGTAGTAAATAGAAGAGAAGAACATGTCTCGTATCTCAAGTAAGGGATTACGTTTTTAGGAAAGACATAAGCTTGAAAGGAGAAACAAGCCCTTGTAAAGAGAGACCATCGCTAATTTGTCCTAGTAGGCAAATCGATCACGACGAACCTCCGCCACCTTCAGTAGTCTCCATGCACCTTGAAATCAAATATTGCATAACAAGTATATGACAATGTGATCCAATGTTTGATCTGAAAATTTGTTTGCTTGTTATAGATGGAGAAATTCAAACCCAGAATCACCGGTATGGAAAAGGAATGTTATGCTATATGAGCTAACCTCACTGTAAATAAGGGTCTATAGAAAAGGGAAATCAGTTGAATTCTTTGACCAATTATATAATGTGCTAATGTGTTTCTGATGTAGTAAACATGTTGTAATCTCATTTAGAGCACATTATCTAACCATCCACATTGTTTGAAGAAGTGAAAAAGATAACCGTGTGAATTCCCTGTGAGGCAACAAGATAACGAGTAAGAAAATGAGAGAGGAAAAGAGAAAACCCCTGCCTTATATGCTGTTTTTATGTCTTACCATGGTTCCTTTCTCAATGACAACATCCAAGCATTCATTTGTAAAGGGTAGGTCTAGCATATCCGCCTGAAGCACTTTGATATCTACACAAAAAATGCATTACAAGTCAAAAAAGATGGGATAAAAATAAGGGTAAAGTTCACAAAACTAAATTGAACTTTGCTGGGTTTTGCACAAAACTACCATAAAACTCTTTTTAGGGTTATTACACTATTAGTCCCTCAAATCTTTAATATTTTGATATTAGTTCCCCAAATCATTGAAATTTCAAATTAGTACCCAAATCTCATAACTATGTTGAAATTAGTTCCCCTAGTTTGGCGTTGTTGGATTTGGGATGGAATATTCCTTTGTCTTTAACTTTTGGAGTGGATTGACCTTTATACCCCTGATTACAAAACCAAACTCATTACCCACTTAACTCATACAGTTTTATAACCTCAAACATGTTTCATTGCAAACCCAAACTCATTTCGACCATCATCTCCCTCTTCCCCTCTCCTCTCCCCTCACCACCTCCTCACCCTCATAGACTCCTTCACCACCTCCTCCATCGGTACTCTGATCCCCTTTTCCTCTAGTCATTTTATAATCATCAAGAGCTAAGATCATCTCCTCACTGCACCAACATTTCCCGTACATGCCACTGAGGGAATTCAGAACACCAGCATCCAAGTTACCAAATTGCGATGGATTGTGTCTCTTCACTCAATCTCATTGAACATCTCAAGGTTTCGGTGGCTTAAAGGGAAATAATGGTGCTCCAGCACTTTAAAATAGTTTTTTGGGTGCAGGTCAAGTGTTTGATGATTGAGCGAGAGAGGTGCCAATTATGCCATTGGCAATAATGTAGATGTTGGGGTTGGGCTCTGTGGTGGCTTGAAGGGAGGAGAGGAGGAACAAGGTGATGTAGAGGAAGAGAAGTTTGAGATTGAGCTTGGGGAGAGCTTGGACTAGTTCCTCAGTGAGAAGTGAGATGAGCGCTTGAGCTTTAGCCTTTAGTTGTTCATGTTCTTTTAACTTTGAGAATGCGAGAGACAGATGTTTCTGTAATATATCAATATCAGCCATGTTCAGGGGGTGAGGTCTCAGATGAGGAGGTGGCCGGAGGAGCAGGACAGGATGGTAAAGGAGATTGGGATGTCGAAGAAGAAAGGAGAAAGAGGGGGTGATATTGGTAATTACCCATCGATGGTTAATAATAATCCAACCATGGTTGATTGATTTGGATGGATTACATAACAGAGGGACTAATTTCAAATTTCAATATTTTGGGAGACTAATATTAAAATATAAAAGATTTGAGGGACTACTATTGAAATAACCCTTCTTTATTAGAGAAAACTACCATAACGTTTTCACTAAACTACACATCGGTTAGTAAGTTATCCAAGGTTATCGATAGCGGATAGCGTCGCGTAGCGGTGAGGCATCGCTAAGGCTATTTGGGGCTATCGCGGCAAAATAGCGGTAAAAAGCGCAAAGTCAAATAGCGGTCTAATTTAGATATGTATAAATATTAAAAAAAATTAAAGAAAAATCTTGAAAATCTAAAAGTGCATATTTGATGATTTAAAGAGATCCTAAATATGAAATAGACATGTAACCGTCACATAATACCGAAGACGACTGGAGGAGTCAAAGAGTCGTCGTCTTCGAGAAGATGAGCTGAGCGGTGAGAGGACTACAATAGGAGGAGCTCACAGCGAGAGGAGGTGAGAGGAAGTGCTGAGGGAGGTGCCGGGGGCTATGGGAGGTGGCGGGAATACGTCGGAAATTGCGGGAGGCGGTGGGATGCAGTGGTTACGGGTCAGGTTTAATTTAAAAAAATAAACCTCAAATTGCTTTTAAATAGCGGTCAAGAAATCGCGGGAGGCGGTGGGATGCAGTGGTTGTACGTCGAGCTTAATTTTAAAAAAATAAACCTCAAACCGCTTTTAAATAGCGGTCAAAAAATGGATTTTGCTCGCAATCGCCCATTATTCACCGCTATGGCGCGTTATTGGCCGCTTTTACGAGCAGAAAGTACATATTCCGCAATGTCACCGATAGCGGGCAATAGCGTCGCGGGAAGGGACCGCTAACGCTATTCGCGCCGCTATTGCGGGGCTATTTACCGTTATTTACAACAGTGAAGTTATCATGTGCTTCGTATGTTACATGTTTTCCCTCTCCTGTTATCAAGCGTAGTTTAGATCTTTTATTCAAACCATTAACATGATTAGCAAAAATTTTCAATAGTCCATGGTAATTTTTTGCAGTCTTCAAATTCATGATTATTTTTATTTTTTCTAACAAAGAAAAGTAGGTAGTTATATGCAACCCCCCCCCCCCCCCCAAAAAAAAAAACCCCCACAAAAACCAAAAAAAATTCATGATAGTTATTGAAATTTACCCCCAAAAAATCAAACTACAACGTAAATTAACTCAAAAAAAAGAGGAAAAACTGGAAAGAAAAAAAGGTGAGACCTTTGATGCCTTTATCGGATAATCGATTTTGCATCCTGTGAACAGCTACAGAGGAGAGGTCGATGCAAGTGAGTTGGGTGATTCCATCGCTCAGCAGATTCTCACACAACCTTGAATTCCCACAACCCAATTCCAGTACCTATTATTAGATCAATGATGATTATTGAGAAATAATAGGTTTCACCTTTAATTGGTAGCTACATTACCAAAAAAAAAACAAACAAACAAAATCCCTCTTCCCGACTGATAAAAAAATCCCTGATCTTTTATAAGTAACACTTTACCCCCTCAGTTTCAACTTCTAGTCAACTAACCATCATCTTTGGATGTAACCATTGACTTCTAATACAACAATAATGCATATGCTTATATAAGAGCTCATACAATTGTCATGTTAGTTTTCCCGTCCATGTTAATTTTGTAGAGATTGAAACTGAGGGGGTGAAGTTCTCAGTTTTGAAACCTTAAAGAGGGGTGTTTTGTCAATCATGCAAACCTCAAGGGGGTTTTCTGTAATTTACCCTCAATTAGTAAAATGAGATAAGAGGAGAAAACCTTACAGAATGAGAGGGGTCGATGTGGCGGCGGACGAGGTGTTGGAAATGGGAGTAGTCTTTCAACCATTCGTAATGATCCTCCACTGCGAATCGCTCGTCCCTGTCATTCCATTTTTAGTAAAAAAAAATTTTAAAGTAGGAGAGAAAAGTTTGGATTTTTTTGAGGAAAATAAGTTTAGGGTTTATGTTGTCTTTTGAAAGAAAGCAAAGATACCAGTAGTGAGGATCTAAGTAGGAGGAAGCGGACTTGGGAGCCGGGTCGATAGCTGACGACGCCATGGAACCGCAACTGCCATTGCTTTCTTCGGCCATGGCCAACTGGAGAATCCTTAGATCGAGCTCCTGCTAAAAAATTATCGATATAAGAAAGACGAGGAAGAGAAAATTGAGATTTAATTAGTAAAATTAAAGTTAAAATATACAAAAAGGGTTATTTTTAGATATTAGTCCCTCTAATCTTCAACGATTCCATACTAGACCGTCAAATCTACGAAAGTGCTCTTTAGTCGCTCAAATCCTAGGGTTACTGCAATTTGGTCCCTCAATGACGAAAATATCTTAGCTAGTGTATTTTTTTTAAAGGGTTATTTGTAATTTGGCACTCTACAGTGTAAACCTTTTAAACTTTGATACCCAAAGTATTTTTGACACTTTGATACCTAACATTTACACATTTTTCAACTTTGATAACCCAAACTTTTTTCGACACTTTGACACCTCAAAGCTTACACAATTTTAACTTCCATACCCCAAAGTTCCACACTTTTTAACTTTGGCACCTCAAAGTTAACACATTTTTAAGTGAGATATCACATTTAAAAGGAATAAAGTTTTTTAACAAAGTGTCAAAAATTTAAGGTATCAAAGTTAAAAGTTAATAAACTTTAGGGTATCAAAGTGTTAAAAACTTTAGGATATTAAAGTTAAAAAGGTGTAAACTTCAGAGTATGAGAGTGCAAATAATCCTTCTTTTTTTTGGAACAAGATGAGTTTTAGAGAGAAATCATAACTAAGTGTTATATTGGTCATTAAGGGACCAAATTGCAATATCCATCAAGAATTGAGGGACCAATGAGCAAATAATATGGAATTATTGAATATGTGAGGGATTAATATCTAAATAACCCTATAAAATGAGGTTTATTTTCATATTAGTACCTTAATTTTCAATAATTCCATTTTAGTCGCTCAAAACTACATAATTGCTCATTAGTCCCTCAAGTCCTAGTATTATTGTAATTTGGTCCCTCAATGACAAAAATATCTTCAGCTATTTTTTAAAAGATATTTGCAATTTGGCACTCTAAAGATTTACACCTTCCTAAACTTTGATACCTAAAAGTTTTCTGATAGTTTGATATCCTAGAGTTTGCAACCTTTTTAACTTTGATATCTCAAACTTTTTGACACTTTGATACCCAAAGTTTCCACATTTTATAACTTTTATACAAAAGATTTCACATTTTTAGCTCGATACCCTAAAGTTAAGGGTATCAAAGTGTCAAAATAGAAATTTTAGGGTATCAAAGTTTAAAAATATTAACTTTGTCAGAACTAAAGCGCTAAAAAAATTTAACGTATCAAAGTTAAAAAGGTGTAAACCTTTGGGTATCAAAGTGTTAAAACTTTGAGGTATTAAAGTTAAAAAGGTGTAAACTTTAGAGTACTAAAGTGTAGATAAACCTTAAATGAGTACCATGGGTTTTAAGAGAGAAATCATAAGGGATTTTGGTTATTGAGGAACCAATGCACAAGCCCTTTAAGAGTTGAGGGACTAATGAGTAGTTATTGAGATTTGAGGGACTAATATGGAATTATTGAAGATTTTAGAGACTAATCAACTACTTTATTAATTTACAGTAAATCCTAATCAATATTTTCGACTCATCATATTTTGTGTTTTTTTAAAAGAAAATTAATATCCAAATAACCACTAAAACACATCACACTTATCCCACCCATGAACTGCAGCAGTGACTGAATTCCCCTAACTCAAACAATTCTCGCCAAAAATAGGACATTATTCTTCAAAGTTGATCAAAGTAGGAGAGATCATAACGGATGTACCTTACTTCGTCTCTATTATGTTATTTGCAGACTGAATATCTTAAAAAAACCCCTTAACTTTGGACGATTATCAGAAAACCCCCTTTAAGTTTAGGGGTTATCGGAAAACCCCCTTTAACTAAAAATCTCATTTTTGTATAGAGAAATGATAAAAATGGGATAACTTTTTACAATTATCTCAGTTCTTATTTTGTTATTGTTATGGTCATAACCACTAATCAGTGATTAAAGAGAAAAACCAAGCGCTGATCTGAACGAACGCTTGTCTACCAATGAGGACCGACAAGAACCTCCACACTCAACCCACCGACCGGCCTGCATGTACCGACCCAGTCCCGGTCCATCAGACGACCATCGCCATGACCGGCGAAGGCGGTGCGAGTCGCCCATCGACAGCTTCTCTCTGACGACGCTGAAGGCGGTGTCGGTCGTCCTTCCGACCACCGCTACGATCCCTTCCTACAAGTTACCGACTTCTCCAAACAATGTGGAACAAATCCAGCCTACCCTTCGGCCACTCGTCCTCTAGGGCGACGATAAGGCGCCCCAATCGCCCCTCAAAGAATCATCCCAAGGACGCCCTAAGAGGCGTGCGAGTCGGCCACCCTACCAACTCCCTCTCTCTCATCCTATGTGGTTCCCTCCACTGAACGACGGTTATACAAGACTCGAGCCCATCAACATCGCATTAAATGCAGCGGCCTTAATTCCCCATCTCTCACAAGATTTAAGGCACCTCGGACCCATGCGATTCTGGTAGTCAATCCCATCCCATTAATGGCGAATAGACCACACTAACCCTCAAACTACCCGCAATTTGACACCTGTAAAGGCCAGCCCCCATAGCAGACAAATAAAATGCTCGGCCAATCACGGGCTCACACGTGGAGGAAAGAGTGACTCATCGATGGTTCCTCAACTGATGGAAAGACGGAAATACCCCCCAACCCTAGATATAAAGAGCAACGAGAACAGCGAACGAGGTAAGCAATCTCTTCCGAGTGAATTCCTGCTCTATTAGACTATCCCCCACTCCACTAACTTGACCGTCGGAGGAACCACCGGAGATCCCAACTCCGCCTCTTCCGCAGGTCCTTCTTTCTGTTGTAGGCGAATTCTTTGGCTGGAGTCAGCGTCGCTGGGCTTTAGGAGAGAAAGCGGACTCCGCTCTCTTTAAAGCTAAACTCATCCGAGGTTAGTGACTGTGATTATATACATCAACAGTTTGGCGCCCACCGTGGGGCCTCCTTTCTTCTTCTTGTAGCTATGTCCAGCAGCGATGATCTTTCCGGGTCAGAGAACCTACAAGCAGGCTATGTCACTCAAGCCCAACTCAGAATCCACCGAAGATCACCCAAGCCATGCAAGCCACCATGCATGCCCGGTTCCAAGCTTTGCGGTGACCTCTTCACTCGCCTCCCGCCTTAATGCGGCAACATCGGCAACAGGGCGGGCTCCGCCGGCCGCCATTCCACCGCTTCGGGGCAGCATTGCGCCCGAGGCGAATCCGTTCGGAGACTCCCCACCTTGATAAGTCACGGAGGGATCACCAGAGCGCCACCTCACCCTGCAGAGGCAGCCACCCATGGCGCCCGGCTCTAAGCGCCGCCCTAGCATTCGACCTCACCGATGAAAGCCCTTCTCCCGGCCAAGGCGGTGGGCCATGCAAACACCCGCCAGCCTCAGACCTCACACAGCGCCCAGCACTCCAACCGCCCACCAGCGTCACCGTGACTACAATCAAGTATACCAAATGGTCGCCGACGCCATCGGAGGGAGCACCCCCTCACCGACTCCATCATACAAGCGCCGGCCGAGAAGTTCAAGATGCCGACGATGGACAAGTATGCGGGCGACAGGGACCCGTCCGAGCATGTGCAGGACTACTACAACACCATGGTCATGATGCAAGCACCGAAGCAACAATGCGCATTTGTTTCCCGTTACTTTGACAGGAAGCGCCAAGCTTTGGTGGAACTCGTTGGAGAAGAAGTCCATCGGCAGCTTCGGAGAACTGAGCCGGCAGTTCATACACCACTTCTTGGCCAATGCCAAGCCCAAACTGCCCTCCAGTGTGCTCATTCAGACCAAGCAGGAGCCAGGCGAGAGCCTCAGAGCCTACATCAAGAGGTTTCAGGCGAAGAGGCTAGAAGTCGAAGACCAGGGGAGCCAAGTCGCTATGGCGGCTCTGGTGGCGGGGCTGCGACCTGGCGACCTGTCTAAAGCCCTCAACAAGAAGCCCATCAAGAGCTACGAGCACTTGATGTCCAAAGCCCATGCCTACATGAACATGGAAGAAGCGGAAGCTTACAAGATCGCCACAGCAGCCGAGTCCAACAAGACGGCCACAACTACCCCGACGCGCGCCCCACCATCAGTACCAGTACCTCCTCATCCTCCGCAGCCGACCACCTACGCCGCTCCAGCAGCCCATCCCGCTAGGTCGGTTCCAGACCCGCCTCGGAGAGAAGAGCCGAGGCACATCCCAAGAAATCCTCCTCCCAAGAACAACCGCAATGGTCGGTTCGACAGGAGGGAGGATAGAAGAGCAGACGCTCCCCCTTCGGTATTCACAGTCCTCAATACCTCCCTTTCTGGGGCCCTGGACAATGCCCAGAGAGAGGGGCTCCTCCACAAGCCCCCGCCGCCGATGAGAGCAGACCCGAGCAAGAGAGACTCACGGCGATTCTGCCGATACCACCGGGACCACGGCCACGACACCAGAGAATGCCGTGTTCTCCAAAAGGACATTGAAGACCTCATCCAAAGAGGCTTCTTGAAGAATTTGATCCACCGAGAGCAGCAAGCCAGGAGGGACGACCACCGACCTCGCTCTCGGTCCCCCAGACCTCGACCCGACTCGGAGCGCAGGGAAGCCGGCCAAGGGAGTCGGGGAGTCATCAACACCATCAGTGGAGGTCCGACCTTAGGAGGGGAGTCCAATAATGCCCGGAAGAGGTATGCTAGGCATGCCCTGCGGGTGAACAGCTGCGACAAGAGGCAGAAGGCCGATGTGTCCATCTCATTCAGCGAGGCGGACTTGGAAGGAGTCGAGACGCCTCACGACGACCCCATCGTCATATCAGCCGACATCTGCGGCTTCAAGGTAAAGAGGATCATGATCGACACCGGGAGCTCTGTCGACATATTGTTTTTGGATGCGTTCAACCGCATGGGCATCGACCGGTCCAAGCTCCAGCCGTCTATAGGACCCCGACGGCTTTACAGACACTCTCGGCCCGGAGGGCTGATCACCCTTCCCCGATCAGAGGTCAACCGCCATGCCAATCAACCGTCGACGTCCAGTTCGTGGTGATGGACATCAAGTCGGCGCACAATGTCATCTTGGGCCGAACATCTCTCCACCTCTTGCGGGCCATCCCGTCCACCTACCATCAGATGATCAAATTCCCGACACCAAGAGGGGTCGGGACGGTCCGGAGCGACCAGAAGGAAGCCCGAGCCTGCTACGCCCTCACCACAAAGGGGAAGGGAGTCGCGACCGCAATGCCTATTGAGAAGACGGCTCGCCAACTCGAAGAGAGGACGGAGCGCGAGAGAACGACTCCGGTCGAAGATCTCCATGAGATCCCCATCGACCACAAAGGCGAGAGGACGCTCAGGATAGGGTCCAACCTCTCGGAACCATTACGAGGTTACAACCAGATCCGCATGGCGAGGCATGATCAGGAGAAGACGTCCTTCATCACCGACCGAGGCACCTTTTGCTACAAAGTGATGCCCTTTGGTCTCAAGAATGCCGCGACCTACCGAGGTCGGTCAACAAGATCTTCAAGGCCCAGCTCGGCCGCAATGTGGAAGCCTACGTGGACGACATCTTGGTGAAGTCGAGATTGGCAGCCGCCCATATCACCGACCTCGAGGAGACCTTCGCCACCCTTCTAAGATACCGCGATGAAGCTCAACCCGACCAAATGCGCTTTTGGAGTGCAGTCGGGAAAATTTTTGGGGTTTATGATCACCCAGAGAGGGATTGAGATCAACCCGGAGAAGATAGAAGCTATTGAGCGACTTCCCGAACCGCGCACCATGAAGGACATTCAGAAGCTCAATGGGAAGATAGCGGCAAGGCTTCTACATCAAGTCGTGAGAAGCCTCCCTTTCTTCAAAATTCTCAGAGGGGCCAAAGATTCCAAGAAGAAGTTGGAGTGGACCGAAGAATGCTGCGCCGCCTTCAGAGAACTCAAAGCATATCTGAGCACCAAACCACTCCTGAGCCAACCGGTGGAAGGGGAGACCCTGTACCTGTACTTGGCCGTCTCACCTGAAGCTGTGAGCTCGGCGCTGGTCAGAGAAGAGAACCACATCCAGAAGCCGGTCTACTATGTCAGCCGGATTTTGAGGGCAGGGGAGTTGAACTACCCCCTGGTCGAGAAGGCAGCCTTCGCCCTCATCACTACGGCTCGCAGATTACGTCCGTACTTCCAAGCGCATCCTATCATCGTGCGGACGAGCCTCCCGATGAAGAAATCCCTGGGGAGTCCCACCACATCTGGGAGGATGGTGGCGTGGTCGATCGAGCTCAGCGAATATGATGTTCAATTCGAGCCCAGAACCACCATAAAGGCGCAGGCATTGGCCGACTTCCTCATAGAGTCCGCCTCGCCATCTGGCGGAGCAGATGACCCAGCCGCTCCTGCTCAATCCATACCCCCCAAGTCGACCGGGCGAGCTGTAGCGCTTCCCCCGTGTCCCGAACCCGAAGCCGACTCCTCTGAAGTCGCCTCTTGGTGGGAATTGAAGGTGGACGGATCCTCAAGTGAGGCAGGGAGCGGGGCCGGCGTCGTCCTGCGCAGCCCCGAAGGAACAGTCACGGAGCAGTCCATCGCCTTCAAGTTCCCCGCCTCGAACAATGAAGCCGAATATGAAGCCCTCATTGCCGGTCTGCGGGCCGCCCTGGCGGCCAAGGCCGAAAGCCTAATTGTGCTGGCCGACTCTCAGTTGGTCGTTCATCAGATCAACGGCAAATACGCCGCCAAAGATAAGAGGATGGCTCAATACCTGAAGATCGTCAAGGACCTGCTCCCCCACTTCGCCAACTTCAAGATCATCCAAGTCCCTCGCGCCCGCAACGCGCGAGCGGACGCCCTGTCAAAGCTAGCATCAACTAGTTCCTTGAGTAGCTCCGGACCCATCTTCGCCGACACACTCCCACACTCCAGCATTGCGGGAGACCCATCAGATGTCATGCAGACCGACCCTTCGGGGGAATCTTGCTGGGTGGACCCTTTCATCCAATTCTTGACTGCCGGCTCCTTACCAGGCCGTCCGGCGAAGAGCTTGCAGAGGGCCGCCCGCCGCTACCTCATGATCGACGGCCAGCTCTATCGGTCGTCCTACCTAGGCAGCGGGGTGGGGCCCTATCTCCGGTGCCTCCGACCAGCCGAAGCCGATTATGTCCTAAGGGAAATCCACGAAGGCACCTGCGGAAACCACCCAGAGGGCCCCACCTCGCCCGGCTGGCGCCAATGGCCAAGAAACCGCCACGACGCCACCACGCCCCATCGATGTAACGATTCGGACCCCTCGAACCCCTCGGGCGAGAACGCGCTACTCATTTCACTTGGACTCGTTTCCAACCGACTCCAAGCGAAAGGGGCCAACTGTTATGGTCATAACCACTAATCAGTGATTAAAGAGAAAAACCAAGCGCTGATCTGAACGAACGCTTGTCTACCAATGAGGACCGACAAGAACCTCCACACTCAACCCACCGACCGCCCGCGATAATCGACTCCAGCCCCGGCCCATCGACGACCATCGCCATGACCGACGCTGAAGGCGGTGCGAGTCGGCCCATCGACGACCATCGCCATGACCGACGCTGAAGGCGGTGTCAGTCGTCCTTCCGACCCGCCGCCCGTTACGATCCCTTCCTACAAGTTACCGACTTCTCCAAACAATGTGGAACAAATCCAGGCCTACCCTTCTCGGCCACTCGCCCTCTAGGGCGACGATAAGGCGCCCCAATCGCCCCTCAAAGAATCATCCCAAGGGGCCCTAAGAGGCCGCGGCGAGTCGGCCACCGGCCTCAACTCCCTCTCTCTCATCCTATGTGGTTCCCTCCACTCGAACGACGGTTATACAAGACTCGAGCCCATCAACATCGTGATTAAATGCACCGACACTCTTTAATTCCCCATCTCTCACAGTATTTAAGGCACCTCGGACCCATGCGGTTCAGGCGCCGTCAATCCCATCCCATTAATGGCGAATAGACCACACTAACCCTCAAACTACCCGCAATTTGACACCTGTAAAGGCCAGCCCCCATAGCAGACAAATAAAATGCTCGGCCAATCACGGGCTCACACGTGGAGGGAAAGGGCTGACTCATTAGTGGTTCCTCAACTGATGGAAAGACGGAAATACCCCCCAACCCTAGATATAAAGAGCAACGAGAACAGCGAACGAGGTAAGCAATCTCTTCCGAGTGAATTCCTGCTCTATTAGACTATCCCCCACTCCACTAACTTGACCGTCGGAGGAACCACCGAGATCCCAACTCCGCCTCTTCCGCAGTCCTTCTTCGTTGTGTTTAATTCTTTGGTCGGAGTCGGCTGGCTTTAGGAGAGAAAGCGGACTCCGCTCTCTTTAAAGCTAAACTCATCCGAGGTTAGTGACTGTGATTATATACATCAACAGTTATAGTTCTAGCTGATTAACACTGTAAAAATTTGATACTAGTTCTAGTTCTAATTGATTAACACCATAAAATTTTATTTCACAAATTATCATTGTTCTAGTTTTGAGTTCTACTTGACTAACCACCCTCCCCTATATATAATTACCTTAATAGATGATAATAGTCTCTATAACAATTTCACTTGCAAAAGTAATATACTGCTCCTTTTAAAAATAAAATGTATAGAAGCCAAATGTCAAGGATCTCTCAACTATCAAGTAAAACCAAAGCATATATTATAGTTTAATTTGGTTAACTTTAAAAGCATAAAATCTAATTGCCAATTAAAGACTGTATTTAAAAGATCATCTACTTACATATGTATATAAAAACTTAATCAAGATGTTACTATCAGCCGTGCTTTGCATGGAATCATAGACTAGTATTTAAATAACCAAAAAATGAAATCCAAAAAAATGATTGAGGGAACCAATTTGTACGACTCTTAAGAGTTGAGGGGCCAATGTGCAATTGTTAAGATTTGAGGAACTAATATGGAATTATTGAACGTTCGAGGGGCTTATAAGCCAAAACAATGAAATCCAAAACACAGTATTCCATTGCCGGGATTTGAACCCGGGTCGCCTGGGTGAAAGCCAGGTATCCTAACCGGACTAGACGACAATGGATTTGTTAAATGGGTAGCAGCGCTTATATTTAACTGATATATAAGTTCAAATAGAGGTTGTTAGAAGTCCAAATCATGCCAACTACATTCAAATTATCAATTAGCTGTTGCTGCAACATCAAATAGTTGTTTTAGAAAAAGGCAAAACATAAAAAAAGTGATTTGCGTACATTTGAAGAGTATTCTAACAACAAGAGTTAAAACTAATTGTGTGTTTGGTTAGGTATAGTTTGAACAACAAATATATTTGCAACATATAGTATGTCTGGACAGACGAATTAAAGTCGCCATCTCTCATCATCATCTAGTTTTCAACTTGTGAGTTTGGATGAATATTGTTGTGATGCTAAAAGGTTATCACAAAAGCAAAATAAGAACTATAGGGGCTGTTTAGTTTGTTTTCCATTTTATTGGGAAACACCATTCCATGTAAGAAACCCAAGTTTTGGGCTTTTCAAAGTTTTCCAAGAAATAGATTGTTGGTGTTTGATTCACACATAAAATATGGTGGGAAACCAATTTAAACACTTTTCTTGTGCTTGGTTGGTATCTAAAAAAAGGGAAAACTTTTATTGATTAGACATTTTTCATATTTCTTGTGTTTGGTTGGTATTGAAGTTTGTAGGGAAAAATGTATATGGTCACCATGGTAAGTTTACCTCTCACTTAAAGATAAATTTATTTGTGACCGTTATGGGTGATAATCTTATCAAAAGAAAAGTGTGAAAATAACATATTAAACCAGTAAATAACCGAATTCATCATAAATATATGTTTGACATGGAAAATCACACGAAACCAAGAATGACATGATTATTCATAATAGTTATAAACTACGATCCGAATTGGCGAAAAATTCTTATGAAACCTCGTAAAAACCCGATTCAACATAAAACACGATAACATGAAAATTCAAAATCCAAGCATGTATATAACCAGATTGTGCATTACTCGTATGAAAATACCTGCTTGACATGAAAAATTATATGAAACCTATAATATCATGATTGATCATAATCATATGAACTACGCACTGAATTAGCGTAAAATTCTCACGAAATCGTAAAAAACCTAATTCAACATAACAATACGTATGACATGAAAAATCTTGAATCCAAACATGTAAATAACCAGATTGTGTAGGACTCATATGAAAATACATGTTTGATATAGACAATCACACGAAACCAGTAATGACATGATTATTCATAATAGTTATAAACTACGTATCTGAATTGGCGAAAAATTCTTATGAAACCTGTAAAAACCTATAAATAACTTGATTACTCATAAATACCTATATGACATGGAAAATCACACCAAACCTAGAAATACTAAACATGTAGATAATTGAGACTGAGTAGTTGAGTCAAATACAAGAAACAAAATCAATTAGGTTTCAAAACCATGGGCGCTTCAAAACCATGGGCAAAACCAATAGAAAATTTTATCATCCAAATAAATATTGTCAGATTCAACATCCAACCACCAACTAAACGTATCAGTCCATATACATCTATAAAACGCAATGTTTGTATACCAAATGCTAACCAGGAAAAAATGTGAGTAAGAAAAGTAGAGCTATTGATGAATCTTCATCTACACCAACATCAAAGGTAAGAATATTTGAAACTTTTATGATAAAAAATAGAGCTATTTATTTTAATGTCAATTTACTCTGTTTATTTTTTATTTTAGCGTGGAAGGATTACGAAACCTAAACATCCAACCACCTTTAAAGAATGGATTGCCTATACAGATGCAGATCGAGAACAAGATGAGATGTGGGATATCATGGAATTAGCAGAAATTATGTTAAGAGCTAATGCTGTAAAAGTTAGAGATTGAAATGGGAATTGGAAGTGTCCCTACTTCAAGGATAAGCCCAACATGAACTGGAACAAAAATGATCTCCTAACACATGCACATGAAGTTGGTTATAATGAAACTGTGGCCAATTTGAGTAAGGATTGTATTGGGGAGCATCGTGGACTAGAAATCTATTTACAATCGTTAAAATGAAAGCAATAACATGTACTACTTTGCTATTACCGTGTACTACTTTGCCATGTTATGCATGTTTAAATTTTAATGAACTTTATGACTAAAAAATCATTTGAAAATATTTATTGATATCACATAAAATATACCAGCCATATGTATATAAAATTTATGGCTGAGGGCTCAGAATTTAGTCAAGATCATCATTGTTAGCCATCCAGTGTAATGTCAATAAGTATTGCAAGTTGCCAATCTCAGAATTTTTGACAATCATCATAGCCTAAAAGTAAATAAGTGAGCAATTAAAACTTATGAAATGACAACCGAATACCTTCATAACCCATAGTAGTAGCCATCCAATACAATGTAGACACATTGTAGGTTGCTCACATATAAAATTTATTCAGTTGTCATGTACATAGTGACTTATAAGGTTCCTGCAAGCACAAGTTCAATGTAAACTTAGTATTCTAAATATTCACATAAAGTTGGTAAATATTCATATGAAACCATAAGCTCAAAGTGGAAGCACGACTAAAATCAAAGGCATACCAATAATTACTACCTATTACAATAATATGTTCCATCATCATAATGTTCCATAAACCCAAAATATAGCATCAACATATTGTTCAAAATCAAATGGTTTTTTCCCTAAACTAAGTAAGTCCAGTCTTTCACCAAAAGTAAGTGGATTTAACAAGTATGTTAGAAGTGAGAATCATAAAATATCACATGAACCCATATTCATTTCGTTCTTCAACCCTCATTGGAAAGGAAGAAATTAATTATCTCTTTTTGACCAACCGGAGATATGCCCATAAAAAGTCTTGATTCATTCTCATTCAAAAAGAGATGATGGTAGAATGCATCTAGCTTATCAACACTAAAGTCTTCTAAATGAGCATATAGGTCCTTGGATAACTTTTCGGTCCAATGCATATTTACACACTTCATGTTTGCGCTAAATACTTTCACCTTATCCACCATTTGTTACATGAGCTCATTATCTAAGTTGGTCCTACGAGCCTTTCCCTTGGTAGCACATGACTTTGCCTTAGAAGTTGATAAGGTGGGTGTTTCCTTAGGTGGAGGAGTATCCTCATCATCTAAAGTATGCACTTGAGGGGATTGATCGGTAAGCAAAGGTGAGTCAATATCATCTCCAAGATTTATGGACTCGATACGACTAAACTTTTTCCAAGTATCGTTAGCAAAGTCCCCTCTAGCTTGATCATCCCCAATGATGAGTGCAAGGTCATCATAATGCACCAAGGGTTTATTAACATACTCTCTAAGCTTAGCATTAGTAATTCTCTTGTCCTGAAAAAGTATATGTGAATTAATTCAATGAAAATGACAGAATGAGAAAATTAGACAATGAAAATGCAACAAGGGCTTATTTACCTCAATCCACCTATCCAAATATTTAACATCCATGATGACAATCTTGGTGCTATCATCTCATTCGGCACCACTAAGATTACAACAAGTTTCCATATCACGGAATCTTGTACGCAAAGTTTTGATGCGGTGCATGATGTTCTCCCACCTAAATGTAGTGTTAAACATATTGTTGATATGTGTGGAAGCCATGTTATAAGTGGTTCTCTTAAAGCTTTTGTTAGGTTTGTAACCCTTTTTTGCCAAGTCAGCAAGAAATGGAATGAGCTCATCGTTATAACGGGAATCCCAAAATAAATATTTATTTCCCTTAGGAACTGACAGCCTTACTATTTTTTTCTTTGTTGAAGTGTTTTTCCTCTTCTTCTTTGGATTTTGTGAGGTTTCTACCCCTTCTTCTATGAGCACCCATTTAGAACCTGATTCGGGAGTTGAGCCATGATCACTAGTGGGAGATAGTTGTAACCCACTAATATTAGGGCTATGAAATTATTGAGGTAGAGTAGGAGAACTTAGCATGTTCATAATGGCCCCGATTGGTGGTGCATCTGGAAGTAATTGCCATCATAACATGACATTTTGGGAAATGCATGAGGTGGTTGTCTAAAGTAGGACTGCTGAAATGCGGAAAACCCACTACTGGCTTGAGGCATAGACTGAGGAGGTTGAGATGGTGGAGATTGAGATGGAACTACACCCTTACCTTTATTTTTATCTCTCCCACTTAATAATGTATTATCAGGCATTACTAATTTAATAGAGAGAGTTAGATACAATATAATTTATAAGATAAGCAAAGCATGAATACGTGACTGAAAAACAAAACATAATATGGAAAAAGCAAAATACAGAGTTAAAGAGTGCATAAATGATTAAAAATAGTACAACAAATATGAAAGTTAAGTCTCAGTGGTTACACCATGATTATACTTATCACAGTAGTCAACCCACATCGCCCAAGCAATGTCATCCCTAAGAGTCTTCCACTCATTTCTTGATTGTGTTTGTTCTCTTTGGGTTTGAGTTTATATAAAATCAACTAAATTATTGCTAGATTTATTTACCACTTCACTATCAATACCTTCATTAAAATGGACTCGTTGAGTAGTTCATCACTTGGATTAACAGTTGCAATGAAATTATGAAGTACTGTGCATGCCAATACAATATCTACTTATGTAGAAAATGGGTAATGTGGCTTAGCACACAAAATCTTGAATCGATTCTTCAATGTGCTAAATATAGATTCAATCTTAGACCTCAAAGAAGAATGTTTTAGATTGAACAACTCCCTTCTATTCTTAGGTGTTTTACCGGTATGTTCTTTCAAATGATAAAGAACACCTCGATATGGCGAGATAAAACCTGTTATGGTGGGGGTATCCAGCATCACACAAATAGTATTTACCGATAATTGTTTTAAGAAAATTTGTAAATAAGTCAAGTTTGCATATTAAAATCAAAAATTTTAAAGCTAAAATTTTAAACAATTACCATCATAGACTCTCAATCCATGTGGTTGTGGTCTAGATAATACATCTTGGAGAATCCTATAATCATTTGCAGACCCCTCTCAACCTGCTAACACATATGTGAACAACTTGTTTGGGGTACAAGCTGCAAGCACATTCTGTGTAACACCTTGCGGCCTCGAAATCGTGCAACAAGATTAATTGGTAACATTGCGTCAACATGAGTCCCATCTATCATACCAATGCAATCCTATAATATGTGTATCAAATTACTAAGTTAACATTTATTTTCATTGAATTTACATATAACCGTGCTTAAAGTGTAGACATACCTTGAAATAAGGGTAGTATAGCGGGTTGTTAAGGATCTCTTGGGAACGTCATTGGGGGCTTGTTTCATACAGCGTCCATGAAGGTAAATAATTGCTTCTAATACCTTATTGAAATATCTACTTACTGTCTCCCCTGGTCTAATAAAATGAAACCTCATAATACGGTTTTTAGATTTATGACCTAAAATGTTCAATGTCATGATAAGCTGCTCTTCTACTGTTACATTCCTTGAGTTTTTTAGTAGCCCATTTTCCTCATTATAATTGCTAGTTTCACGAAAGCACCACTCCGCATTCTAATGTAGTTTACACAACTATCACTAAAATCAATATATATATATATATATATATATATATATATATATATATATATATATATATATATATATAGTAAGGCTCCTATGAACTTAAGTTCATAATGAATAGTTGTGCACCAACTTTTTATCCACTTATCTTGCCTTGAGATTTGTGATGCACAAATCTCAAAGTGGCCTTTATATCTTTCACTGATCCCAAAGCAAGATGAGTGGTTAGAAAAGTTGGTGCACCACTATTCATTATGAACTTAAGTTCATAGGAGTCTTCTCTCTCTCTCTCTCTCTCTCTCTCTCTCTCTCTCTCTCTCTCTCTCTCTCTCTCTCTCTCTCTCTCTCTCTCTCTCTCTCTCTCTCTCTCTCTCTCTCTCTCTCTCTCTCTCTCTCTCTCTCTCTCTCTCTCTCTCTCTCTCTCTCTCTCTCTCTCTCTCTCTCTCTCTCTCTCTCTCTCTCTCTCTCTCTCTCTCTCTCTCTCTCTCTCTCTCTCTCTCTCTCTCTCTCTCTCTCTCTCTCTCTCTCTCTCTCTCTCTCTCTCTCTCTCTCTCTCTCTCTCTCTCTCTCTCTCTCTCTCTCTCTCTCTCTCTCTCTCTCTCTCTCTCTCTCTCTCTCTCTCTCTCTCTCTCTCTCTCTCTCTCTCTCTCTCTCTCTCTCTCTCTCTCTCTCTCTCTCTCTCTCTCTCTCTCTCTCTCTCTCTCTCTCTCTCTCTCTCTCTCTCTCTCTCTCTCTCTCTCTCTCTCTCTCTCTCTCTCTCTCTCTCTCTCTCTCTCTCTCTCTCTCTCTCTCTCTCTCTCTCTCTCTCTCTCTCTCTCTCTCTCTCTCTCTCTCTCTCTCTCTCTCTCTCTCTCTCTCTCTCTCTCTCTCTCTCTCTCTCTCTCTCTCTCTCTCTCTCTCTCTCTCTCTCTCTCTCTCTCTCTCTCTCTCTCTCTCTCTCTCTCTCTCTCTCTCTCTCTCTCTCTCTCTCTCTCTCTCTCTCTCTCTCTCTCTCTCTCTCTCTCTCTCTCTCTCTCTCTCTCTCTCTCTCTCTCTCTCTCTCTCTCTCTCTCTCTCTCTCTCTCTCTCTCTCTCTCTCTCTCTCTCTCTCTCTCTCTCTCTCTCTCTCTCTCTCTCTCTCTCTCTCTCTCTCTCTCTCTCTCTCTCTCTCTCTCTCTCTCTCTCTCTCTCTCTCTCTCTCTCTCTCTCTCTCTCTCTCTCTCTCTCTCTCTCTCTCTCTCTCTCTCTCTCTCTCTCTCTCTCTCTCTCTCTCTCTCTCTCTCTCTCTCTCTCTCTCTCTCTATATATATATATATATATATATATATATATATATATATATATATATATATATATATATATATATATATATATATATATATATATATATATATTAATGGGTATCATTGATATATGAGGATTTTTCTCATATACACTTAGGTGGCACAATCCCCACCAAGTGTAGGAGAGAGAATAAAGTAGGAGAGAGAATGCTTCTTATTTTATTAAAATCATACTTGGTGGAGATTGTGCCACGTCAGCGTATATGAATGAATCCCCTCATATGTCAATGAT
Organism: Asparagus setaceus; assembly: GCA_012295165.1. Lineage (NCBI taxonomy): Eukaryota > Viridiplantae > Streptophyta > Magnoliopsida > Asparagales > Asparagaceae > Asparagus > Asparagus setaceus. The sequence continues at coordinate 54,562,164 of CM022706.1, read as the reverse complement.
ACCCATTAATCTTATACACACACACACACACACACACACACACGCTCTATGTGTTCAATTCTAGTTTTCTCTTGTTTTATTTTTTCCTCACTTGGACCACTACGAATTGATTTACGTGTCTAGCTTGCATTCTCATCATGAATTTCATCATTATCATGAAAATTGATAGTGCAGCCCCTTGGCACATATTAATAAGAGTTTCTTGATCAACAAATTCACCATCACCGTCCATCTACAATACACACATGCAACCACATCCAAAAATAAATATAAAGTAATAAGCGGAAAGAATTCATTGAACCAAATTCTCAAAAGTCATAACGACATGAGCCACAATGATACATACATGGGGATTCAAACTGCATTAGATATTAAATAGGAAACATTGTTCATGCACATAGACGGATTTTAAGAAATCGCTCACTGACAATAGCATAGAAAATAATGAAATAAGCAATTATGTATCATATTAAATTGGTAGCAACACAGCAGAATTTGAAAACACTAGGGACTTTGCAAAATATTTATTAATTGTCAACTAGTGTGTCTATTTAACATGCTAGATGTGAATCTATTAATCATAAACTTCTATTGGCAATCATATTGCGTCTTAAATAGCTAAAAAGGTAGATGTAGCTTCAATATTGGTAGTCTAAATGTTTTAGCTTCATCGGATTATTTATACTGCATATAAAAGAGGATTGCCTTGTCAAAACTTTTGATTTCCATTTTGCCCTTTTAAGTTTAATAATTCTCAAATATGTCATTAGTTGTAATTAATCATTTACTAATTATATATAACCTCTTATTAATTATGCATTTCCTCACTTTTTCAAAACCTTTGGTCACACTATTATTTTATTATGTTATTAATAGAAAATTTGAAATTTATCCCTAATTTATCTTCACATAATATTTAAAATTCTAGAAAAATAAAAATAATAAAATTCATTACGGTTATGCCTTATGCCTTTGGTTTTCACCTCTTATGGAGGACTACCTATTAACTTTCATCTTATTATCCTTTTAAAAGTATGATAATAGTATGAAAAATAATTTGTATTTATTATAATTGTAATACTTTTAATAGTATAATGATTTTAATAGTATTTTTAAATTAATAAATTACACTGTAATTTAATAATTATACAATTTAGTAAATTATTTGCTAATAGTGTAATAAACTAATTATGAGTAAATTATTTGCTAATAGTGTAATAAACTAATTATGAAATTAAAATGTACTAATAGTATTATAATTATGCTATGTATAATATTATTATATTTAAAAGAGAAGAACTTATTTAATATATTATAATTATTTTAATAAATTATGATAGCAATTATCCAAACTATAATAATTAATCATACGACTCTTTATCCACAGTTTTATCGTACAATTTATTCATTTAAATAAAATTGTAATTGTTAAGAATTTATATTGCTATACAAATTATTTTAAACAAAATTGTAATTGTTCAGAATTTATATTGCTATATGTTATGACCCTAAAAAAATTAATTATTACTTCCTAGGCAAATCCCAACATGAGTCCTATTTCAAGCCAAAAGAGACTAATTCAAGACCGAAAAGGATCTCTACGCTACAAGAGTCGACCGCTACAAGAGTCGATCAAGCATGAATCGCCTTTGAAAGGCGGTCATACTCGAACTTGCCGCAAAGATTCTAAGACTCGGCGCTACAAGAGTCGACCGCTACAAGAATCGATCGCTATAATAAACCGACTCGAAGGCGGTCATACTCGAACTCGTATAGCGTTTGGCACTCGGCGCTACAGTAGTCGACCTGCTACAGTAACCGACTGCTATAATAAACCAACTCGAAAGGCGGTCATACTCGAACTCGCTACAAGAGTCGACCGCTACAAGAATCGATCGCTATAATAAACCAACTCGAAAGGCGGTCATACTCGAACTCGCTACAGCATTCGACACTCGGTGCTATAGTAGTCGACCTGCTACAGTAGCCGTCTGCTATAATAAACCGACTCGAAAGGCGGTCATACTCGAACTCGCTACAGTATTCGGCACTCGGCGCTACAGTAGTCTGCCTCGAGCCCCGCGCTAACAACAAGTCGCTATCACAAATTAATAATACTATCATAGTCATCACTGTGCTAGCCACATGGCCTTTATCACTCATCACCCATGCCTCATCAATCACATCCACATCAAATCAGTGATGACTCATGCCACACAAAAACTGACATGTGTAAAGCTAATGTTGACTCTACCATCAAGCCATACTCGACTGAAGTGACCAAACTACCCCTCTCCCATTATAACAAAGAGAAGAACTGTTCTCATACTGAAGGTAAGCTATTCTAGACTCACAAAGGAAAAATCCCTGAGAATTTCCACAATTCTCTTTTTCCTCCCCTTTTAGACATCAACTGACTTGATCGTCGGAGGAACAACCGGGGAGCCAGACCCCGCCCTCTTACGGTTCTTTCATTGTGCAGGATTCAATCAGTCGACTCCATGCCAGATATACGGAGAAAGATTACGAGCTCCCATCAATAAATAAAATTCCTAGACTTATTGACTGTGCGATTATAACCATCAACACTATACAAGTTATTTCATTATTTTGCAGCCAACAAAAAAATTTTTGAAAAATATAAAACAAAACAGGTATGCTTTCGTGCAAAGCACGTGCACTATACTAGTTAAATAAAATGAGCTTTTATTAAAGAGTAAGCATCAAGCTAAGCTAACCTGGTCTATTTGGGTATTGGATAAGGCTAAAAGGATTCTATTCATTAGTTTGTCACAAGTAAAACTATGGAGGTTTGTTTATCACTTGTGAAACAACGGAAACTGCTCTATAAATGCAGGATCATGGACCATGAATAATAATTGAAAAACAATGGAGTTCTGTAATTATCAGAGCAAGACATGACCTTTTTTCTGTGGAGTTTCAAGTCCTCTCCAAATATGAATTTAGTTGAACTAAGTTTAGTGTATAACCAAAAATCATGTTTTGGGTGCCCTACAAATGGTCATTGATTGGAGGTTGCTGGACTCATGCTTGGACAGACCCATTTACCAGAAGGCTTGGATGACAATAACAAATACATATTTACTAAGGTTTTTCCCAAGAAACCACCTTAAAAATAGGATAATTATAGAGAACTCACCTTTCATTTTCAATTTATGATGCGGATTTATGATCAGCTAACAGCCTCATTTTTCTAGAATCCGCACACATATGCATTCTAAATAAGTGCCCAAATCACATGTAATAAGTTGCAACCAATCAATTATCAAAATAATAAGAACTCAAACCAGCTAATAATCAGATAAGTCATCCAAAAATCTATTCCCAGCAAAACATCATATACAAAATTTGAAAAAAGATGCTCGGATGTTATACTGGAATTCAAAAAATTGACAAATAGCAGAAGTTCATGAAGAGAAATCAGTCTCAAATATTGGATTATTTTAAATTCAGAAAAAGAGAAATTGTAAAATCCAAAATGTATCACAATAATTTCACTAAAAATGCAGAAAATGTACCTTAGATTGATGAATTTGCACAAATCAAGCAACAAGAAGAATGTTTTTCCCAGAAAGGTACTACCTTTTTTGCAAGATCCAGCAAAAAATCACAAATCTGAGGAACGGAGGCACGATAAACCAATAAAATCACAGATCGAGCAGAAAATCAACAGCTTAATAAACCCACAACCATCACAGAGGAACCGAGGCGCGAAGAGAGTGAATAAAACAAGGAAAAGTGGTGGTAACCGTAGCCTTCAACAAATTTTCCCTAATAAAACCCCAGATCTGACAATAGTACAGTAAAATAGAAATTTTCACCGATTTTTTCTCATTTTGAAAGGAAATAGGGGAAAGGCGAAGAGCTGAGGTGGAGGGGTTTTCTGCGGCTGGAAGCTCTAAAGGAGGAAGCGAACAAAGCGGGACAAAGAAAACCCTAGCAAGGATTTAGCTGAGATGGAAACGATGTCAGGAGGAGGAATTGAGTTTCTTGGGTGTTATAAGCGAACCAAACACCCCCATAGAGGAATTGCTATGACACTCAAAGTAAGAGGATATCTACATTTGCTGTCAAGGAAAACTGTTTAAAGTTGTAAGTATGCGTGCGTTCACATTCAACTTTCGTCTATTTCTTTGTTTGGTCACAAAAGAAAAATGTTGACATGTCCAAGGTTATGCTGATGTATCACGATGATCAGAAATTGCCCTAAAATGTAAGTATTTGGGTATAAAGCTGATCACATGTTAGGAAAAAGATTAATTAAATAATTAAAACACAATTACGTGCTAGAAATAGAATGACCCATTTGAATGGGGCCCACACTTTTTAATATTCCAATATACAAACCATACAAAATCAATTAAAAAAATAGAGAAAATGATAAAATGAACGACCACTTTTCAACTTGTGTCATAAATACCAACTTCACATAAAACATCTAAATATCTTCTAAAGAGTGTTGCAACTGTCGGAATTAGAATTATGTGACATCATAAATGCATATATATTTTGATTACCTCTAACTAAACATACACGATATTATAAAAGTATATGTTTCTCTACTTATATTTACCAGACATCAAAAATAACTCTCTCTCTCTCTCTCTCTCAATTCACTAATGCATGATTAACTTATCAAACCCTAGAAGCAGATATTAAATGACTATTATTGATGAACATTATTATTTATTATTAAATATTTTTAAAACATTATTAAATTTATGGAAACCATTTATTTTAATAGTTTATATAATATAATAAAATATACTTATTCGGTTAGTCCTCTTAAAGTATATCTTAATTGCATGTAATCTTAATAATGTAACTTCCAGTTATTTCTCCCTAAAGAATATCATGGTAGCATATATCCTCCCAAAATTTAAATGCTAACTCTATTTAAAAATTTTATTTACAATTTAAATATCATTAGTGTTTTCAAATTGTATTTAAATATTAATTATATTTAGACTTTAAACAGAGGCTAGGAAAGGAGTAATCATGCCCAATCTAGGAGTTAATGAGCTTTAAACAGAGGCTAGGAAAGGAGTAATCATGCCCAATCTAGGAGTTAATGAGCTTTAAACAGAGGCTAGGAAAGGAGTAATCATGCCCAATCTAGGAGTTAATGAGCTTTAAACAGAGGCTAGGAAAGGAGTAATCATGCCCAATCTAGGAGTTAATGAGCTTTAAACAGAGGCTAGGAAAGGAGTAATCATGCCCAATCTAGGAGTTAATGAGCTTTAAACAGAGGCTAGGAAAGGAGTAATCATGCCCAATCTAGGAGTTAATGAGCTTTAAACAGAGGCTAGGAAAGGAGTAATCATGCCCAATCTAGGAGTTAATGAGCTTTAAACAGAGGCTAGGAAAGGAGTAATCATGCCCAATCTAGGAGTTAATGAGCTTTAAACAGAGGCTAGGAAAGGAGTAATCATGCCCAATCTAGGAGTTAATGAGCTTTAAACAGAGGCTAGGAAAGGAGTAATCATGCCCAATCTAGGAGTTAATGAGCTTTAAACAGAGGCTAGGAAAGGAGTAATCATGCCCAATCTAGGAGTTAATGAGCTTTAAACAGAGGCTAGGAAAGGAGTAATCATGCCCAATCTAGGAGTTAATGAGCTTTAAACAGAGGCTAGGAAAGGAGTAATCATGCCCAATCTAGGAGTTAATGAGCTTTAAACAGAGGCTAGGAAAGGAGTAATCATGCCCAATCTAGGAGTTAATGAGCTTTAAACAGAGGCTAGGAAAGGAGTAATCATGCCCAATCTAGGAGTTAATGAGCTTTAAACAGAGGCTAGGAAAGGAGTAATCATGCCCAATCTAGGAGTTAATGAGCTTTAAACAGAGGCTAGGAAAGGAGTAATCATGCCCAATCTAGGAGTTAATGAGCTTTAAACAGAGGCTAGGAAAGGAGTAATCATGCCCAATCTAGGAGTTAATGAGCTTTAAACAGAGGCTAGGAAAGGAGTAATCATGCCCAATCTAGGAGTTAATGAGCTTTAAACAGAGGCTAGGAAAGGAGTAATCATGCCCAATCTAGGAGTTAATGAGCTTTAAACAGAGGCTAGGAAAGGAGTAATCATGCCCAATCTAGGAGTTAATGAGCTTTAAACAGAGGCTAGGAAAGGAGTAATCATGCCCAATCTAGGAGTTAATGAGCTTTAAACAGAGGCTAGGAAAGGAGTAATCATGCCCAATCTAGGAGTTAATGAGCTTTAAACAGAGGCTAGGAAAGGAGTAATCATGCCCAATCTAGGAGTTAATGAGCTTTAAACAGAGGCTAGGAAAGGAGTAATCATGCCCAATCTAGGAGTTAATGAGCTTTAAACAGAGGCTAGGAAAGGAGTAATCATGCCCAATCTAGGAGTTAATGAGCTTTAAACAGAGGCTAGGAAAGGAGTAATCATGCCCAATCTAGGAGTTAATGAGCTTTAAACAGAGGCTAGGAAAGGAGTAATCATGCCCAATCTAGGAGTTAATGAGCTTTAAACAGAGGCTAGGAAAGGAGTAATCATGCCCAATCTAGGAGTTAATGAGCTTTAAACAGAGGCTAGGAAAGGAGTAATCATGCCCAATCTAGGAGTTAATGAGCTTTAAACAGAGGCTAGGAAAGGAGTAATCATGCCCAATCTAGGAGTTAATGAGCTTTAAACAGAGGCTAGGAAAGGAGTAATCATGCCCAATCTAGGAGTTAATGAGCTTTAAACAGAGGCTAGGAAAGGAGTAATCATGCCCAATCTAGGAGTTAATGAGCTTTAAACAGAGGCTAGGAAAGGAGTAATCATGCCCAATCTAGGAGTTAATGAGCTTTAAACAGAGGCTAGGAAAGGAGTAATCATGCCCAATCTAGGAGTTAATGAGCTTTAAACAGAGGCTAGGAAAGGAGTAATCATGCCCAATCTAGGAGTTAATGAGCTTTAAACAGAGGCTAGGAAAGGAGTAATCATGCCCAATCTAGGAGTTAATGAGCTTTAAACAGAGGCTAGGAAAGGAGTAATCATGCCCAATCTAGGAGTTAATGAGCTTTAAACAGAGGCTAGGAAAGGAGTAATCATGCCCAATCTAGGAGTTAATGAGCTTTAAACAGAGGCTAGGAAAGGAGTAATCATGCCCAATCTAGGAGTTAATGAGCTTTAAACAGAGGCTAGGAAAGGAGTAATCATGCCCAATCTAGGAGTTAATGAGCTTTAAACAGAGGCTAGGAAAGGAGTAATCATGCCCAATCTAGGAGTTAATGAGCTTTAAACAGAGGCTAGGAAAGGAGTAATCATGCCCAATCTAGGAGTTAATGAGCTTTAAACAGAGGCTAGGAAAGGAGTAATCATGCCCAATCTAGGAGTTAATGAGCTTTAAACAGAGGCTAGGAAAGGAGTAATCATGCCCAATCTAGGAGTTAATGAGCTTTAAACAGAGGCTAGGAAAGGAGTAATCATGCCCAATCTAGGAGTTAATGAGCTTTAAACAGAGGCTAGGAAAGGAGTAATCATGCCCAATCTAGGAGTTAATGAGCTTTAAACAGAGGCTAGGAAAGGAGTAATCATGCCCAATCTAGGAGTTAATGAGCTTTAAACAGAGGCTAGGAAAGGAGTAATCATGCCCAATCTAGGAGTTAATGAGCTTTAAACAGAGGCTAGGAAAGGAGTAATCATGCCCAATCTAGGAGTTAATGAGCTTTAAACAGAGGCTAGGAAAGGAGTAATCATGCCCAATCTAGGAGTTAATGAGCTTTAAACAGAGGCTAGGAAAGGAGTAATCATGCCCAATCTAGGAGTTAATGAGCTTTAAACAGAGGCTAGGAAAGGAGTAATCATGCCCAATCTAGGAGTTAATGAGCTTTAAACAGAGGCTAGGAAAGGAGTAATCATGCCCAATCTAGGAGTTAATGAGCTTTAAACAGAGGCTAGGAAAGGAGTAATCATGCCCAATCTAGGAGTTAATGAGCTTTAAACAGAGGCTAGGAAAGGAGTAATCATGCCCAATCTAGGAGTTAATGAGCTTTAAACAGAGGCTAGGAAAGGAGTAATCATGCCCAATCTAGGAGTTAATGAGCTTTAAACAGAGGCTAGGAAAGGAGTAATCATGCCCAATCTAGGAGTTAATGAGCTTTAAACAGAGGCTAGGAAAGGAGTAATCATGCCCAATCTAGGAGTTAATGAGCTTTAAACAGAGGCTAGGAAAGGAGTAATCATGCCCAATCTAGGAGTTAATGAGCTTTAAACAGAGGCTAGGAAAGGAGTAATCATGCCCAATCTAGGAGTTAATGAGCTTTAAACAGAGGCTAGGAAAGGAGTAATCATGCCCAATCTAGGAGTTAATGAGCTTTAAACAGAGGCTAGGAAAGGAGTAATCATGCCCAATCTAGGAGTTAATGAGCTTTAAACAGAGGCTAGGAAAGGAGTAATCATGCCCAATCTAGGAGTTAATGAGCTTTAAACAGAGGCTAGGAAAGGAGTAATCATGCCCAATCTAGGAGTTAATGAGCTTTAAACAGAGGCTAGGAAAGGAGTAATCATGCCCAATCTAGGAGTTAATGAGCTTTAAACAGAGGCTAGGAAAGGAGTAATCATGCCCAATCTAGGAGTTAATGAGCTTTAAACAGAGGCTAGGAAAGGAGTAATCATGCCCAATCTAGGAGTTAATGAGCTTTAAACAGAGGCTAGGAAAGGAGTAATCATGCCCAATCTAGGAGTTAATGAGCTTTAAACAGAGGCTAGGAAAGGAGTAATCATGCCCAATCTAGGAGTTAATGAGCTTTAAACAGAGGCTAGGAAAGGAGTAATCATGCCCAATCTAGGAGTTAATGAGCTTTAAACAGAGGCTAGGAAAGGAGTAATCATGCCCAATCTAGGAGTTAATGAGCTTTAAACAGAGGCTAGGAAAGGAGTAATCATGCCCAATCTAGGAGTTAATGAGCTTTAAACAGAGGCTAGGAAAGGAGTAATCATGCCCAATCTAGGAGTTAATGAGCTTTAAACAGAGGCTAGGAAAGGAGTAATCATGCCCAATCTAGGAGTTAATGAGCTTTAAACAGAGGCTAGGAAAGGAGTAATCATGCCCAATCTAGGAGTTAATGGGCCTTAAACAGAGCTAAGAACTAATTTTAACCCAAAATCCATAACTTCTAGGTGTTGGCCCAACTTTTATTATAAACTCATAACTCTTTCTTATCCTATCCGATATGAGACTATACTCATGATTAATAACTTCAATAGCTCTTAAAGTATATCTTAATTGCATGTAATCTTAATAATGTAACTTCCAGTTATTTCTCCCTAAAGAATATCATGGTAGCATATATCCTCCCAAAATTTAAATGCTAACTTTACTTCAAATTTTTATTTTAAATTTAAATATTATTTTTTCCAAAATTTTATTTTAAATATTAATTATATTTAGACTTTATTAGGATTTCAAATTTTAAATGTATTAGATTTAGGATTAGGAATAAAATTTGTAGATGTCAAATAAAGAAATAAAGAGAGTGGAAATTGAAGGGGCTTGCTTGCTTTTCTAAAATGTAGAAATAATTGAAGAGAAGGGAGAGAGAACTTTAAAGAAGTGAGATCAAAATCTTCAATGTTAACAATGAGTTTTATTATTAGCTAATTATAGAAATATATATAGTTGGATTGGAACTTGGATTTTGAAATTCTAGTCTTAATTACAATCCTAAACAACTAATAACATATTAAATAAAACTTTGAATCACAGTCCGAACCACTAAAGTATTAAAAATTCAAATCCAAATACCAACCATAAATAAATAATACTTTTACACTCCAAATGAAATTCTAGAAAAGTCGTGAACCCTTCTATGGCAATTCTCGGTGCTAAAAACTTTTCAAGTCAATTGAATGTCGATAAAAATTATCTTAGAGAGTAACTAAAGACAATTTCTAGGGTTCTTTTCTTATTGGATTGCATTTTGATGTATGCTATGGATCCCAAAAATCACTCATAATCTTGCTCGTTTACGTAAAATATTGAAGAAGATTTGATGAAGAACAAAATCTAATTAAAAAATTCTTATATGGTCGCACATGAAATTGTTGAGGAATATGGTATTGTATTCAATCTTTTTCTTTTCTAATGAGTATGTATAAAGATTAGAGGAAATGCCCATATTTTGAGGGACTTACAATTGATGCATGTGTTTTACATGGCAATCGCAAGTTCATGATAAATGCTAATCTAAATAATGATTTAATATAAAATCAGAATTTAATGTTGCGGGTCCCCTTTTTTGATATAAATTCGCAAATTCTGATCAAATGCGAAGAAACAAACATCCTCCAACCGCAATCATTTAGTTGAAAGACTTACTTTCACCTTAGTACACAAAGTTCATTCATTTTTTCACTTTTTTTTTTTTTCGATAATCTAGTCCGAAATCAAACCCAAGACGAGCCATATTACAACATCCCAACCGTTCCGGTCACCTGTGATGGATTCATTACAACATCCCAACCGTTCCGGTCACCCGTGATGGATTCATTTTTTCACTTTGATATTCTAAAGTATTTTGTACACTTTGATATCCAAAAATTTAAATTCTATTACACTTTGATGACCCATTCAAAATTTGTGAGATTTCCTATCAAATTTCTATTATATTTAGGTCCATTTTAACCTACAGATCCAAAAAATCGAATGTTTCCAGTAGGAAGGGACCTATATATATATATATATATATATATATATATATATATATATATATATATATATATATATATATATATATATATATATATATATATATATATATATATATATATATATATATATATATATATATATATATATATATATATATATATATATATCATGTGATAAGCACATTATATAAATTTACTAGAAAATCTAACAAAATCTAGATGGTTATTGAAGTGAACAATTAGTTAGCATTTGGGTAGCAATGTGAAAATAAGTCCAAGAGAAAAGGAAATAAAAACAAGGAAAATTGTGTCCGTGCCCCAAAATTGAAACTACATGTGACCGGCCCTCCATTATTGAATGTGTGGATCACCCCAAACAGCTATGCGATTTGTGTTCGGCCCTCCATCGCCACCAAATACCGAGAAGTCAGATTTTGAAAACCCAAAATGCCCTTCTCCTTCTTCCTCAGACACTTCATCTACTCAACCATTAATGGCGATCCGATGGGGAATTGAGGGAAATCTCCTCCCTTTTGCTCTTGAAAACTCTTCTTGTCCTAAAATTCTCGCCATTACTCCTTCGCCATTACTCCTTCTACCTTCCCTTCATAATGGTAGAAGGATATCATCTGCGTGGTCTCATCGGTGACAAAGCCGTTTTCTTAAAGATTAATTTCAGAACCACCATGATGGATATCAAATTTGATGCGCCGAGAGGTTAAAAATCCCATATGAGTCTTTATCTTTGTCATACAAGGATGAAGCAACATACGGCAACCTCAATTTGTCCATTGAGAACGAAGGTGATCCGCATCTATGATGGAGCATTGCCGCAATGTTGGGTTAAAAGAGATTCACGGAAAGCTACTCAAGTAATGAGGATTCATATATTATCTATGACGAGGAGCAAGATCTAGAAGACCAAAGAAGATCTAGAAGACCAAGAAGTTTAATATTTATGACGCTACATGTTAAGTCAAAAGAGTTTTATGTTAAGTCTAATTTATTGCACGTTAATCAGAAGTCGCTACATGTTAAGTCAAAGACGTTACATGTTAGGTCTAATTTCCAGTTCTTGTTAAGTCTAATTTTCGTGTTATATCTAAATTCCAGCTTGATGTTAAGTCTAATTTATTTCATGTTAAGTCTAATTTATTTCATGTTAAGTCTAATTTTCATGGTAACTCTAACTCCTGTTCATGTTAAGTCTAATTCCAATTGATGTTAACTCTAATTTTAGTTATTGTTAAGTCAAATTTTTAAGTAAAGTCTAATTTCAGTTCATGTTAATTCTAATTTGTCTTCATGTTAAGTGTAATTTTTATTTCATGTTAAGTCTAATTTATTTCATGTTAAGTGTAATTCCGGTTGATGTTAAGTCTAATTTATTTCATGTTAAGTCTAATTTTAGTTCATGTTAAGTCTAATTATATGATTAGTTTTGATTATTTGTTTCTATTCAAAACATTTACAAAGACAAAAATAAAGATTGCGGCCGACATCTACTTCCGATTCGCTTAGTCTTTCGATAGGATTCCCAATGATAATCCTATCAGGAAAATGTTATGATGATTGATGACATGATAAACAATACGAGAGGATTCTGCTTGGTGGCACAATGCTTTAACCGATGAGGGGCAACGATTTGACGGGCCAAAGAATTAAGATTAGCTTTGCAATACTATTCGCTTGCCAAAAATTTGAGTACGATTTTGAAAAGAATGAACCAAAGCGTATTCGAGTTTGTTGCCGGTTTAAGAAAACCAAAAGTTGCCCGTGGATGTTATTTGCCTCTCCACCCAAAGATGAAAATAGACTTGAAATAAAAAGTTCGTGAACAATCACACTTGTGGTCAAGATGGCAATAATGCCGGTCAACGTAGGGCCTCCCGACAATTCATTGCACCCAATTACAACCCATGTTAAAGGACCGGCCGAATATACTCTATTGATGTAAAGAAGGAGCTTTTAAGTTCTTTTGGGCTAAGGGTCGAGTATAGTAAGGTATGGTGGGGTAAAGAAAGAGCACAAGAACAATTATACGGTGATGCTCATGAGTCCTATGATCAATTACGATGGTAAAGTATCTATCCTATACAAATTAATTTTATGAATGGAATGTAAGTCATTACACCGCATGTTAATTCTATTTCATCGCATGTTAATTCTATTCAACCGCATGTTAAATCAATCTCACTTCATGTTAATTCTATTTCATTGCATGTTAATTCTATTCAACCGCATGTTAATTCAATCTTACTTCATGTTAATTCTATTCCATTGCATGTTAATGCTATTCAACTTCATGTTAATTCAATCTCACTGTTAATTCTATTCCATTGCATGTTAATGCTATTGAACTTCATGTTAATTCTATTTCATTGCAAATTAATTCTACCGCATTTCATGTTAGTTCTATTTATTCCAACTTGATTCCAGATGTCGTTAATTCTAGCTCTTTTCTTAACATGAAATTTAGGTATGTAGAAAATGTTAAGGAGACAAATCCAGAAGCTATATTCATGTTGAACAAAATGAGGGAAGGTTTACAAGATTATTCATTTGCTATGCCGCTTGCATAAATGGTTTTTATGGTTGTCGACCACTTATATTTTGGATGGGACCTTTCAAAGATCGATTCAAAGGAATACTCCTCACACAGTAGCATACGATGGAAATCGGGATATTTCCACTAGCCTATTGCATATGCGATCAAGAAAATAACGTTAACCGGAAGTGGTTCTTACAAGGTTTTATGTCAATACTCTTTCTAGGCTATCTTTATACTTATTTTGAGTCATGTTAAGTATAATTTCATTTCATGCCTAACTTGTTTCGTGTTTATTCTAAATTCAAGATGTTAATTGCAAATTTTGACAGTTTGTGGTCTATACTCTATGAAAGGCCGATCCATACAATCCTCCACATCGCCTAGTTATAATATCGGATGCGGATAAGGGAATCGAGAAGTCGTTAGAGAGTTTTTCCAGATGCTCTACACTCGGATGTGTTCTACATCTAGTGGAAAATTTCAGTCAAAATTGAAGGACTTGGGACTAAAGGCAAAGGATACTCAGATTCGGTAATCTATTACAATCGCCTTGTTACAAGTATACTAAAGCGTAATGGAACGATTATATGGACGACATTAAGCCGATAAACGAAAGGGCATATAATATTGTCATGAACTACGCCCGCAGAACTGGCAAACGCTGCACTTTCCCCGAATTAGGTAAAGTATAAGCAATATAATGTTAATTGTATGATGAAGTAAAAATCCATCGCATGTTAATTCTATTTCTTTGCATGTTAATTCTATTTCATCACTGTTAATTCTATTTCACCGCATGTTAATTCTATTCAACCGCATGTTAAATCAATCTCACTTCATGTTAATTCTATTCCATTGCATGTTAATGCTATTACACTTCATGTTAATTCTACTCCACTTCATGTTAACTCTATTCTACTCCATGTTAAATCTATTTTATTTCATGTTAATTCTATTCCACTGCATGTTAATTCTACTCCACTTCATGTTAACTCTATTCTACTCCATGTTAAATCTATTTTATTTCATGTTAATTCTATTCCACTGCATGTTAATTCTACTCCACTTCATGTTAACTCTATTCTACTCCATGTTAAATCTATTTTATTTCATGTTAATTCTATTTCACTGCATGTTAATTCTATTTCTTTGCATGTTAATTCTATTTCACGGCATGTTAATTGTTTCAGATATGGTCACGTGACATCTAATGTCGCTGAGTCCTTCAACAAATGGATACACGAGGCTAGAACGCTAAGGATATTACAGCTGGTAGAACACATACGGAAGCAAATTATGGTCCGAATGAATGATCGACGAGGCATGGCTGAAAATTGGAATTCATTTCTTTGTCCCAAAGCTGAGCTTGTCCTTAAAGAGAACATGGACAATGCCCGCTATCAAGATGTGCGTCAATCACATAGAGGATTATTTGAGGTACAATCCCATAGAACTTGTCAAGTGGATCCGACAAAACACATGCACATGCCGTATGGGATATAACTCAGATCCCTTGTAAACATGCATGCTGTACCATAATGTTTATGAAGAGAGATGTTTACCGCTTCGCGATTCGCTTATGACGGTTGAAGCTTTTAAAAAAAGCTACGAGCCAATTCTTTACCCCATCCCTGATTACGAGAAGCGTAGCGTGCCACGTGATGAGATCCAGATTTTACCACCACTAACAACAAAAAGGAAAGGGAGAAATAAAACAAGACGGATCAACAACAGAACGGTTTACACACGGCCAGTAAAATGCTCTCGATGCCATATGGAAGGTCATAACCGTAAAACATGCAACGAACCTATTGCGATTAAGTGTGTTATATGTCAGAAAGTTATTTGCTTGTATAGTTACGCACTAAGTTGTTTTTTAAGTTAGTAAGCAATTTCATGGTGGAAGCAATTTCTTTGCAATGGTATGACACTTAAAGTTCGTGTTAATATTTTCCGTAAATGTAAATCCTAATTTCCATTTCATGTTAAGTCTAATTCACTTCATGTTAATTCTATTTCGCTTCATGTTAAGTCTAATTCACTTCATGTTAATTCTATTTCGCTTCATGTTAAGTCTAATTCACTTCATGTTAATTCTATTTCGCTTCATGTTAAGTCTACTTCTCTTCATGTTAATTCTATTTCGCATGTTAATTCTATTTTGCTTCATGTTAAGTCTAATTCAATTCATGCTAATTCAATTCATGTTAATTCTATTTCGCTTCATGTTAAGTCTAATTCCAGTTCACGTTATGTCTACTACCGATCATGATAAGTCTAATTCAATTCATGTTAATTCTATTTCGCTTCATGTTAAGTCTAATTCCAGTTCACGTTATGTCTACTACTGCTCATGATAAGTCAAAGTGCCTGCTCATGTTAAGTCTAATAAATTCAGCGAAGTCCAATATCTCCCATTGAATTATGACAACAACGAAACTTCCCACTTGGGTAGTAAATGTTGATAAGACTAATGTCAATCACGAGCTTCCCAATTGAATTCTCATAACCACTTATTTACGTAGTATTTAGAACTCGAGGCCAACTAAAGTTGCATTGAATGGTTTCAACCACTTTGTGTTAAAACCTCGAAGCATCTTCGTCCCAAAGAAATCGTCTTTGCGATCTTGAGGGAAAAGAAAGTAAGGTATGTCTCATGTTAATTGTTCTCGCACATGCTAATGATTCTCAGAATTACACATCATATTAACTATTTTCATATGAACACCATAAAGCTATTGAACATGAGTCGCCGAGCAAGAAGCCCTTCTCCTAACATCCGATGCTCGTGAAACTGCATTTAATTTTTTGAACTTGATGTTTATATGGATTTAATCTTGTAACATGAAAACCCTCAAATACCCCATCCTTAATTTGCAGCGGCCGACGGCTAAACCTTGCCGCCGACGATGAGTACAAAGGTCGAAGAACAGAGGAGGAGGAACCGCAGAGCAAATCGTTAAAGTTCAAGAAGACCTACGCGATGGACTACTCAACTGTCGCCGCCAAGACGGTTCATGGAGATGTCCATTTTGCATCAACCGAAGATAAAGAGGTGGACTAAGCAAAGAACTAAAACAAAGACGCACATGGCATGGGTACCGGGATTGTCAAAGAAAAAGATGGAAGTTATCGCAAACCACCGGGTTCGAGAAATTCCTAGAGTAGGAATAGAATAAATGGAGGGTCAGAAGATATTTTGTGTAATTGATGTAGGATATTGTGAACTGAACTTTCTTGTGTCTTTCTCGCTACTGTAACTTTCTACATGCTGCTCGTCACTTCATATATTTCAGTTCTTGTTAATTCTATACAACTACATGTTAATTCCACTTCACCGCATGTTAATGCTATTTTATTTCATGTTAATTCTATTACACATCATGTTAATTCTATTACACATCAAGTTAATTCTATTACACATGAAGTTAATTCTATTACACATCATGTTAATTCTATTACACATCAAGTTAATTCTATTACACATCAAGTTAATTCTATTACACATCATGTTAATTCCACTTCACCGCATGTTAATTCTATTACACATCATGTTAATTCAAATACACATCATGTTAATTCTATTTCACTTCATGTTATTTCTATTACACAAAGATGTTAATTCTATACACATCATGTTAATTCTACAATTGTATGTGAACTGAACAATCTCTTCTACGATTATACCAAACCGTAATTATATACATATATATTCATAAACTCGTGTCATCTTCGTAGTGTTCCCTTTTTCTCTTTTTCCCGTCCTTCTATTAGTAATTCTCGGCAAGTCTAGCCCGCGATAACGCCACCGCTCACCTTCAGAGTCACGCGGATTGTCGAGCGACCATCAATTATTGCCCGAATATAATGGTAAACGAATACACCACACCATAGCCGCAACGTGAGCATATAAATTTAGTTTAGTGTATACGTTATTCCTTTAGAGAATTTATCATGTATTTAAGCACGATACTAACCTCCCAACTTGTTCTTCGTGATTTGATGGCTTCATATCGAATTTTCTACGCACATCTACAATCTTAAAATCATTTGCCCAAGAGTCAAAATATGTTATGATTTTATTTACGTGAGCCTTATACGCGTGGGGAGCCGAACTATAATGTCTCACGACCCTTTCATCCTCGCTCAAAAGGACTTCAACTAGATGCCGCTGATCGCCCCCGACCAAAGGAATCAATAGACGCCGATGCGGAGGGTCAGATATTTTTCAAGATAATTCAAAACATCATGTAAAATTCGTATGACGGCGAGAGTGAATGTCAGAATCCAAGTAAAATGAGTTAACATGAATTAGACTTAACATGAAATGAAATTAGAGATAACGGAAAATTAGAATTAACAAGAGCTGGAAATAGGCTTAACATGAAATTTGGGGCTAACATGAACTGAAAATTAGACTTAACGAGAACTGCAATTTAGAATTAACATGAACTGGCAATAGACTTAACATCAACATTTGGCTTAACATGATATGGAATTAGACTTAACATGATATGGAAATAGAATTAACATGAAAAGTAGACTTAACATGATCTGAAAAATAGAATTCACATGAGATGGGAATAGGCTTAACATGAAAATTAGACTTAACATGATCTGAAATTAGACTTCACCTGATATGAAATTAGACTTAACATGAACTTCAATTAGAATTAACAGGAACTGAAATACTTACACAAAAGAACACTGACACCAGGCCATATTTTTTGTCATAGGCTTCTTGCTGAAGCCTATCTAACACTGCTTCTTCCATCTCAGAATGAACCCGAAATTAGCATTCATTATAAATAAGGCTCATTCAATTTAGAAATTTAGAATCTTACTTTGTCGCCAAGCCGACCACCACGAAGCAAGTATAGCACTCATGTCCGCTCATGTCATTGCTAGTCGCTTCGATAACATCATACCTCCCAAAAAGTGGGAATTATCATTTACCGTAAAACATATACACGAACCAATATTGAGTTAACATATACTCCAAAACAAAAATTAATTAATTAATGGAAACTTACCTATGACACCTTAGAGAGCAAAATGTGTTAGAAATTTATTCTCTGTTGGTTGAGTCCGAGGATATCCAAGGTGGTATCCTAAAATTGTGCAAGAATGTCCTCGCTATCAAGAATGCGTGACGCTAAACCTCAAGGATCCGAATCCCCGCATTTAACTCTTTCAACAGATTCCTCATCCTCCGTCACTAAGTTCATCTTCAACACATCCCACTTGATATCTTGCTTGTTGAAGTAATCTTTGATGGGTGGGCTCTTAAGATCGTGGACAATCACTACCTCTTCAATTACGATTTTTCTTGCTT
The DNA here is from genome assembly GCA_012295165.1 of Asparagus setaceus. NCBI lineage: Eukaryota > Viridiplantae > Streptophyta > Magnoliopsida > Asparagales > Asparagaceae > Asparagus > Asparagus setaceus. Next base: position 54,543,605 of record CM022706.1, on the reverse strand, counting down.
CTTCTTTCCCTCTGTAAGGGGTCCTAACGTCGCGATCTCTTCAGTAGCTCTTACGCTGGTGCCCTAATTTTCATGGGCGAGCCTTCTTTGTGGCTACCTTCTTTCCTTTTTGCATAGCACTCGCTAGGGCCTCCACAATGTCATCAACTCTTAATCACATCTTTATTTATAATTTCCTCCTCAATTTTTCCTCAATTTTCTCCTCTACTCCTTTATTTACAGTTTCCTCTCCATCTTTATTTAGGATATCCTCCTCAATTTTTTCCTCAATTTTCTCCTCTACTCCTTTATTTACAGTTTCCTCTACATCTTTATCTACAATAGCCTCCTCAATCTTATTCTCAATCTTCTCCTCTATTCCTTTATGCACAATTTCCTTAGCATCGCTTAAAATAATCTACAACACTTGCTCTTTCTTCAAATTGATCTTCCTCTTCCTCCTCGGCTTCATTCGGTTTCCCCTCATTGGGGACTTCATCATCAACTTTTTCCTTCATAGCTGGTTCCTCTTGACTTTTCCCTCATGGGGTCTTCCTCAACCTTATTCTTCATGGAATCTTCATCCGCAAGGTCATCGTCATCCTCTCCTTCTCGAATCCTCAGACAATGCTTGCCGGAGAATGGTGTTCCTCTTCATCTACCCGTGGTCGCAACTTACTTATTTTGGTAAATTCTTCTTAACTCTTTCCTTCAAGACCTCCGGTCTATAACATCACCACTTCTTCCCAAAGATTCCAATATTCCGTTGAGTCTTCTAATCTCAACCATAAATACTTGACAATATGTACTCTTCCCCGCTTTGTCGCGACCGAGTAATCGTCTGCAAAATTTAGCGTAATTTCTCCAAAACATCGCTTGTTTCTCAATGGGCGAGCCTCCACCTCCTCTTCCTTTTCAAAAGCATCGCCCGGATGCTTTGCAATGATCCGAGATTTTAAGAGATTAATAGAAATTACTATTAGATTTAACTTGAAATACATAACATGAACGGAAATTAGACTTAACATGAACTAGAAATTAAACTTACATAGCCTATTGAGTTCTTCTTGGCTTCCTCAATTTTCGCTTTCTCGACCTCTTTACGCTTGACAGAACTGAAAGTAGGATTAACAAGTATTAAAATTGGACTTAACTAAAATTTAAACTTAACATGAACCGAAATAGGCCTAACATTAATATTTGACTTAACATGAACTGAAAATTAGACTTAACATGAACCGAATTTAGACTTAACATGAAATGGAATAGGCTTAACGCGAAAAATAGACTTAACATGAACCGAAAATTAGACTTAACATGAACCGAATTTAGACTTAACATGAAATGGAATAGGCTTAACGCGAAAAATAGACTTAACATGAACTGAAAATTAGACTTAACGTGAACCGAATTTAGACTTAACATGAAATGGAATAGGCTTAACGCGAAAAATAGACTTAACATGAACCTGAAAATTAGACTTAACGTGAACTGGAATTTAGACTTAACATGAAATGGAATAGGCTTAACGAAAAATAGACTTAACATGAACCTAAAATTAGACTTAACGGAACCGAATTTAGACTTAACATGAAATGGAATAGGCTTAACGCTAAAAATAGACTTAACATGAACTGAAAATTAGACTTAACGTGAACCGAATTTAGACTTAACATGAAATGGAATAGGCTTAACGCCAAAAATAGACTTAACATGAACCTAAAATTAGACTTAACATGAACCGAATTTAGACTTAACATGAAATGGAATAGGCTTAACGCGAAAAATAGACTTAACATGAACCTAAAATTAGACTTAACGTGAACCGAATTTAGACTTAACATGAAATGGAATAGGCTTAACGTAAAAATAGACTTAACATGAACCTAAAATTAGACTTAACGTGAACCGAATTTAGACTTAACATGAAATGGAATAGGCTTAACGCAAAAATAGACTTAACATGAACCAAAATTAGACTTAACATGAACCGGAATTTAGACTTAACATGAAATGGAATAGGCTTAACGCAAAAATAGACTTAACATGAACCTAAAATTAGACTTAACGTGAACTGGAATTTAGACTTAACATGAAATGGAATAGGCTTAACGCCAAAAATAGACTTAACATGAGTGAAAATTAGACTTAACGTGAACTGGAATTTAGACTTAACATGAAATGGAATAGGCTTAACGAAAAATAGACTTAACATGAACTAAAATTAGACTTAACATGAACCGAATTTAGACTTAATATGAAATAAGACTTAACAGAAAACTTACATGGCCTATGGAGTCATTCTTCTCGCTCCATCATTCTTCGCCTTTAATCTTAATCGGCTTGGGCTTGAAATCTTTCCTCATGGGGTTTGGGAGAGATGGCCCAACTTCCACAATAGGCTTCTCTAGATGCATTATTGAAGCCACTTTTGCCTTTGCTTTAATTGTCCCTTCCTAAAAGAGCCACTTTTCCCTCACAGACCCAATTTGTCATTGAGGCCTAAGATCTGCCACCGGTGGCATATCTCCTTATGCCGGTCATCTCATAGTACCAAAGTCGTAGTAATACATTCACCATTCCAACTATGATCGATCATATTCACCATTAACCTTAAAACATTAAAATAACTAGACTTAACATGAAAGTAATTAGGATTAACATGAACTAAATTAGACTTAACATGAATCAAATTAGACTTAACATGAAAGGCCTAACACTTCACAAGAAGCAATGTACGCTTAGTAGAAAATTAAATAGACTTAACATGGAACTTACGGTATCATGGCATGCATCCGTGGATATATGTAACCCCGGCTTCTTCAACCCTTCGAGCAACATTTATGCCTCTAATAATTTCTTTATAAATGAAGTCACCCCATGCGACTTTGTTCACCCTCTCAATGCTATCCAGATACTTCAAGACTATTCTAGGGAAACCATCCCCGCTTCGGGGCACCATATCATCGAAAGACCGATAAAGAATTTGCGGAGAACAAAGTCTTGATATCCTTCTCTTCGTTGATTCCACTAGACTTTCTAGCGATCTTCAACATATCTTCTCATGCTAATGTCGACTTTTCTTTTTTTCCGCCTTGTCATCTTTAAAAGTTTAGAAAAATATTGCACCCACATTCTCGCACTTGAGTCCCTATTCTTCAAAATAATCTCACCGTAAATTGGAAATAAAGTATGATTACGGACCCAATCCACGCCAAAATTAATAACTTTCTTTTCCCGTAATATGCATCGTGGATAGAAAATGTTCCTTTATCGCCCACGTAAAAACTCAATACGTGCTCAAGTGTTTTACGATCAAGTGCGGAGCACCAAATTGTATATAGTGCTCAAATGTGGATCCACAATAGGCATCCCCGTACATTGACGAATCTTTGGGCCAAGCCGATTCATAAAATCACAATAAGCCCCAATAACGGCAGCTGGCCTAATATCTCCAGCAGCCTCACCAACTATTTTCCGAAAATAAATTCAAATGTAAGCGCTTAATTAGACTTAACATGAACTTAACTTAGACTTAACATGAATCAAATTGGACTTAACACGAACTAAATTAGACTTAACACTAATAAAGTTGGAATTAACATGAAAAATAGACTTACCATGAAAAGACATTAGACTAGCCATGACCAAATTAGACTTAACATGAACCTAGTTTAGACTTAACATGAAACCAATTAGACCTAACATGAAACCAATTAGACTTAACACAAACAAAATTGGAATTAACATGAAAAATAGACTTAACATGAGAAGACATTAGATTTGACATGAACTGAAATTAGACTTAACACGATTTAGGTTTGACTTAACATGAACTTCTTTTACGAATTAAACTGGACTTAACATGAAACACAAATCGGTTAACTCTCCTGTATAGGATTAGAATTAACATGAAACTCGGTTTGGATAACATCCAAAGGGGTTAAGTTCTTTAATTAGATTTTTCCTAGCACTTACTTCTTTTGGGGTTGGAATCATCCCTTCTTGTCTCTTTCGCCTCGACCTCGTGGTTCGCCTTTGCATTACCAATAGGGTCTTCGACGCTTCCTCAGTGCTGCCTTTCCCAGATGATTCAAGACGTGCGGCGGACGCCTGTGATTTCGCTTCATCTTTCTCCTTCTGTCCGCCACGAATTTCGACTTCGAAATCGTTAACCGAGGCTTCCTTCAACGACATTTTCCCGGCGAGAGCGAAAACCCTAGATCGAAATTAGAGATGTTTGGGATTTTCCTGGTCACGAACAGCTTGAAGGCCAAGAGGGAGAGAGAGTACTTGAGTGGAAGGGGAGGCGCTACCGAAGTTCGGTCACGCCTGAGGGTAGGATAGTAACTTCAGTGCTATCTTTCTCTCTCTCACATGGCACCATTTTTGGGGCCTGGACACAAATACGGACTGTATTTGGGGCCGAAACACATGGCCCAAAATACAGAGGGCCCGGTCACATGGGCTTCCAATTTTTGGGGCCTGGACACAATTTTCCCAAAAAACAAATCTAAAATAAAAATATAATATACTTACTATCGAATAATAATAAAGTGAAACAAAAGAAGACCACGCGAGCTCGGTCCTCATTTTTCCCCTCTTCTCGTCTCGTCTCTCCCTGCGCCTCATACAAAAGAAATACCAATTATAAAACCTTCATCTTTTTTAAAATCCCAAACAAAAATCCCTTGGTTTCATTAACGAGCTCTGCTTAATTCCTCGATCGCGATCGTTCTCGATTGCATCTTTGAGAGCCGTCTCTTCCTTCTCCCTCGCCCTCGTGTTGCAATGGCCGATGACGAAGATTTCCCGTCATCGAGCGACGTCGAAGAGGAGGAAGACGAGGATTGCTACCTCGAGAGCGATCAAGACGATGATCTCGAGGAGACCGTCCTCCAAGGTTTGGAGGACGGAACCCTAGAGGATTGCCACTGGTCCGTGTCTTCGGTATGTCGTGCTCCAGATCTCTCTCCTCTTTTGAGTAGGGTTAGGGTTTCCTTGATGAAATTTGACATCTTTTGCTTGTTTTGAGTTTTTTTGGGAGGTGGGTTTTGGAAATAATCGCAATTGGGCTTGTAATTTGCAAATGATCGGACTTTGTTCTGTTTCTTACTTTTTTAAGTTTTTTTTGAGATGGGTTTAGAAATGATCGCAATTGGGAATCTTTGTTATTGTTTTTTGACATGCAATAATTAGAAGGAAGTTTTGGAAGAGTAACAGTGCATGCATATCTCAAGGACAAAAAAAAAAAAAAAATTTTTTTTTTCTTAATATCACTGTTGAAACTGTCAATAGGATGAAGGGATTTTCGTGGTTGTTGCAAAATATGAAGGATAGGGGAAAGCCTTAGAGGGAAAAAGGGGTTTAAGTCCCTTAAATCTTTAATTTTTGAAATTACTACTATCGAAAACCCAGAAAGAATTTTTTTGAACATCTGCTGCTGCAGTTTGTCTCTGATGTTTTATAGGGGGAGCACAATATTAGGGTGTTAAGTTCTTCTTTTACTTGTTAAGATTATTAGGTGACTCTGATTGTTAAATATGAGAAAATAGAGAAATCTGGAATATGGAAGAAACATATTTGTGATGCCATTTGTTTTCGGCTGGATATCTTGCAGGTTATTACAAAAGAATCCTTATTGGCAGCACAGGTTAGATCTTCTTTTTCTTATTTAAAACAATCTATGTTGGAAAAAAAAAACTGCAAACTGGTTTGCTTTTAGTTAGATTGCCGTGAAAGAGAAATCTTTTTTTTTTTTTGTTGATAATGCAGAAGGAAGATTTGAGAAAGGTAATGGAGTTATTAGTTATGAGCGAACACCATGCAAGGACCCTACTAATTCACTATCGATGGGATGTGGAGAGGACTTTTGAGTTACTCGAGCAGAAGGGGAAAGAGCGGTTGTTTTCGGAGGCTGGAGTTACCATCATTGAGAACAGAGGCATTGACTCATCAGTTTCTTCAACCACGTATACATGCAACATCTGTTTTGAGGATATTTCTTTTGGTGCAGTCACGAAGATGGACTGTGGGCATTGCTATTGCAATGACTGTAAGTTCTTTTAAGCACAGATCTCTAACATTCCTTTTACTGAAGGTTCTGCATTTTCATACTATAAATCAGTTATTTCTATTGGTAAACATTATATTTGACACTTTTCAAACTTTCTGCTAGTTATTAGCTGGAGTTTGTATTTTGGAAAAGATTTCTTTACTACTAGTGCATTCTTGTATCTCTCTCAAATTTTTAGATTATGTTTTTAACCTTGACAAGTAGGTTTCTTACTAGACAAGTAGGCCATTATTCTTAAAAGCCGGTAGAGTGGAAGGTTCCGTTTGGGTGCCTGATTTCTCTATCTCCGGTGACAGCGCCACATAGAATCTTGACTCCATGTGTGTGTTAGCGTGTGGTCTAGACGTGGGTGTGGATCTGTGTGCATTTTTATTGATGTTTTCGCTGGGGTTTCATGTAATTTGTTTTGCTTTTCTGCTATATGATACTGTATGGTTGTATTTTTGTCTTTTCTTTCTGCTCAGGTTGGACAGAACACTTTATTATCAAAATCAATGATGGACAAAGCCGGCGCATACGGTGCATGGCCCCAAAGTGTAATGCTGTTTGCGATGAAGCAGTTGTAAGGAATCTAGTCAGTGCGAGGCATCCAGATATTGCAGATCGATTTGACCGTTTTCTGCTTGAATCTTACATTGAAGACAATAATAAGGTTAAGTGGTGTCCAAGTGCACCGCACTGTGGAAATGCAATACGTGTTAAAGGTGATATTTATTGTGAGGTAGAGTGCACATGTGGGCTGCAGTTTTGTTTCGGCTGCTTGTCAGAAGCTCATTCACCTTGTTCCTGTGTTATGTGGGAACTATGGAAGAAGAAATGCAGAGATGAATCAGAAACTGTGAATTGGATGACAGTTAACACCAAACCGTGCCCCAAGTGTCACAAACCTGTTGAGAAGAATGGTGGTTGCAATCTAGTTTCTTGTATCTGTGGGCAAGCATTTTGGTGAGTATTTCTATGCTGACCTTATTTTCACACGCAATTTTCTTCAGGTACTGCCACCAGATTGTGCTAGCTGCTTTTAGCGTACGCATGCATGATGCTTCTCAAAACCAATTGATCTCAAAACCAACTTGATCAAATCTTTGATCTTTGATGTGATAAAAGTGGTTATAGATCTTATATATTTCAACTTGATCAAATATTCTAATCTCCTTTGTGTTTATTATTTGGGCTTTAGCATTACTATGAACTGCATGCTGTTTTCTTCTAGGAAAAAAGAAAAAAAAAAATCCTAGACGCTCTTCTGATTTCCATTTTAACAATAGATTCATAGATCATAGACCAATGCAAAGGCTGTCAAATAGAAATTTCTTTCTTTACACCAATAGTTGATAGATCTTTAGTACTTTTGACTTTCTCTTGTAAATCAAATTAATGTTTTCCTTTCAGTTTGCATTCTGATTTTTCTTTACATTTACATACTGAATTAACTGAGCAAAGGCCTTACATCTGAACATATATTTACTGATTGCAAATTTGTATTGTGCTCATGTTGTTGTCTTAACACTGCAATATAGCAGAGAACATTTATATGTAACCTTCTAAGTACTATATTACCCAGGTAATAGATTTCTTCAATAGTAGGAATTACAGAAGAAGGATCTTACTTTTTATGGTAGATTTTGCATCTCATTACTGGTTTTCACTAGGAATGCACTTCTTTGCTTTTTTTTAAAACTTAATGATATAGTACTTGCCACTCACATATTGTACTCATTTCCCAATTTAGTGAAAGAAATGCCTGGATTCCTAATTCTCAATGTAACTGATTATGTTTGCATTTTCTGGTTATTGCAATATATTGTGATCTAAGGAATGGCAACTAATTATATTTTGACGCTTTGTTTGGTTCGCGGGAATGGAATGATCATTCTCACTTCTCATTCATGTGTACCAAACACAACACCTTTTTTAGAAGGTAGAATGCACATTCCCACTTCTCATTCATTCACACTTTATGTGGGAATGAGCATTCCCTATGAGATGGTAGGGAATGGGCATTCCCAGTTAAAGTGGCAATCAAAATTTTGAAATGATGTCTTGATGGCTTATTAATTACACAAACCAAAAATAAAAAGGATTGTCATTCTCATGTCATTCTCTAATCTCATCCAAACGTGAGAATGTGAATGAGCATTCTATTCCACACGTATTCCATTCCATTTCTTATTTCATTCCATTCTCACTTGAATTGATTACCATGTACCAAACGAGGCGTGAGTGTATATCTAGGTTACTATTTAGAGAGTTGCTTTTCTTATGTGATGATTTTTTCAACCACCTTTTGTCTTCATTATGTTAGCTCGCATGATTTGGGAACATGTTCCTTTTGGTGCTTTGGCTCCTTGGCTTCTTGGCTCCTTGGCTTGTGCATTGGAGTTGTTTGTGCCTTAAATTGTTTGTATGTTTAAGTTGAGCGGATTTTCTATAGCAAGTCAACTGATGCAGGGCAAGACAGTTTCAAAATGTTGCAATTGAGATTAGTAATTTTTTTCCCGGATTTTAATCTTAATTAGGGTTAGATAATATATTTATGATTGATTTTTCTTTACATTTACATACTGAATTAACTGAGCAAAGGCCTTACATCTGAACATATATTTACTGATTGCAAATTTGTATTGTGCTCATGTTGTTGTCTTAACACTGCAATATAGCAGAGAACATTTATATGTAACCTTCTAAGTACTATATTACCCAGGTAATAGATTTCTTCAATAGTAGGAATTACAGAAGAAGGATCTTACTTTTTATGGTAGATTTTGCATCTCATTACTGGTTTTCACTAGGAATGCACTTCTTTGCTTTTTTTTAAAACTTAATGATATAGTACTTGCCACTCACATATTGTACTCATTTCCCAATTTAGTGAAAGAAATGCCTGGATTCCTAATTCTCAATGTAACTGATTATGTTTGCATTTTCTGGTTATTGCAATATATTGTGATCTAAGGAATGGCAACTAATTATATTTTGGCTTTGTTTGGTTCAAGGGAATGGAATGTTCATTCCCACTTCTCATTCATGCCTACCAAACACAACACCTTTTCAGCAGCTAGAATGTTCATTCACACTTTTCATTCATTCCCACTTTACGTGGGAATGAGCATTCCCTATGAGATGATAGGGAATGGGCATTCCCAGTTAAAGTGGCAATCAAAATTTTGAAATGATGTCTTGATGGCTTATTAATTACACAAACCAAAAATAAAAGGATTGTCATTCTCATTTCATTCTCTAATAGCACCCAAGCGTGAGAATGAGAATGAGCATTCTATTCTCACACTAATTCCGTTCCATTCGTTATTTCATTCCATTCTCACTTGAATTGATTACCATGTACCAAGCAGTGAGTGTATATCTAGGTTACTATTTAGAGAGTTGCTTTTCTTATGTGATGATTTTTTCAACCACCTTTTGTCTTCATTATGTTAGCTCATGATTTGGGAACATGTTCCTTTTGGTGCTTTGGCTCCTTGGCTTCTTGGCTCCTTGGCTTGTGCATTGGAGTTGTTTGTGCCTTAAATTGTTTGTATGTTTAAGTTGAGCGGATTTTCTATAGCAAGTCAACTGATGCAGGGCAAGACAGTTTCAAAATGTTGCAATTGAGATTAGTAATTTTTTTCCCGGATTTTAATCTTAATTAGGGTTAGATAATATATTTATGATTGAATTTTCTGTATATTTAGGATAGAATTTGTTATTTAGTTAGGATTAAATTTGTTATTTTGATAGGATATATTATTAATGCTATCTGTTAATAGGATTTTATTTATTATTACGATTTTGTTTTACTTCACTAAATATGATTGTATTTTTCAATTTATAGAGGAGAGGAAGTTTATGACAGCTTGTTTTGTTCATGTAGTTTGCACTATTAGACTGTTATTTGCCGGGTGTGAGGCCCATCTTGTATTTTATTGGATGTGTGAGTTGCCAGTCAAGGTCCAATTTGTATCTTTCTCTTATAATGTTCATAAACCTAGATTCTTCAATGTTCCTTAATTCTTTATCCTCTAAGTTTATCTTCTTGGTCTTGGTCTAGGAGAATTTCGGAGAGTTACTCCTTTGTCAAATGAGCTTAAAGTACAGGACAACCACTTAGGTTTTCCTGCCATGTAGGATTCATGACAGTCTCTCTTGTTATGGTTTCTATACAGAAGGTTGCACCTATTTAGGTAGTTTGCATGAGTTTGATAACCTGTCAAAATTCTTTCAAGGGGCCTTCTGCTTTTTGGCAACCAAGTGGTAGGAAAAGTCTTATGTTATGTGATGATGGTTAAAGTTGGTTGCAGTGTCAATACTTACAGAATCTTTTGTTATTTTGGAAGTTTGACTAAAATTTCAATCTTAATTCGTTATATCTTACTTCATGACATCTTTTCCTCATCCCGCTTCAGGGGCTTTCTGACATGATTGCCCGATTTGTCCACATTTACTTGATCCTTTTGTCCTTATTTCTTCATAATCCAGATCTAAGCAGTGCAACACTCTCCTTTCGTATGTGCTGTAACCTTTGTCGTGGGTAACCTTTTTGTCTCAGTCCCTGGTACTTCTTGTGACATCTGTGTTTATTGAATTAAATTACTTGAACCTTTATGCCTGTCAATCTTTTAACTGAATTTTGGTTGGCATGTGCAATAAATCCACTTTTAATTATGAAGGATTACTAGTTATGTATATTTATTGATATAAATTAAAAATACATTTTGAAGGGATTGCAAATCGTCTTCAAATTGTCATTATCTGCAACTTTTCACATCAAAATAGTGTCAATTTATGGAGAGTACGAACTACAGAATTTGAAGGACTGAACGACCTTGAGTCTTTCCTCTGAATTGGTGTCTAATTTATAACAAGGAAACTATTGCCAAAGGGGCTGCCTATAAATCCTAGAGGGCTGTTTAACTCGTAGGCAAGTCAATTTTAAATGGACCAGAAAAACTCATCCTATCTGTACGTTATGTCTTAAGACAATGTCTGGATGGGTAGCATAGACATCCTTTAGATCTTGGTGAAATCCTTGGATTGCACCTATGCTGCTAAACTTAAGGCCACATTTTATATACAGGACTCTGCTGGGAATAAACTTTTATTGATTCCTGCATTTGGCATGAGTGCAAAGATAATTCATGCGAACTTTGAATTCGTGTCAGCATCACGTTCCCATGTTAGTTTTGTGGGAAAGTAATTCTTTTCGTAATATGCGGATAAGGCAATATATGTTATATTCTCATATTTGAGAACCTCAGAAGCAAAATTTCATTTTCTAAAAGAAACTCTGGTATTCCTTTGCTCCAACACCATCAGTATCACTGCATTGATCGTTTGTGTAGAATGGACACTTATATCATGACGGTATGCCACATGTTGCACATATATTAGACCTGGTTTTTATATTTTTGCCTAACTTGTAGAATTTGTTTATGCTTGTATGTCTTGTCTCATTCAGAGTCCATGTTAGTGCAACATATGTTGACATGTTGTCATTGACTCACTATTGTGTCATTCCTTGTATCCTTGCTTCATCATTGCCTCCACCATGGCTAATTGGCTACTGCCACTTCTCAATGATGCACTGACATTGTCGCTGTTGCTGTCATTTTCTACTTACCACCCTGTAACCTATGTCACTTCCCTGATTGCCCCTATCATTGCCACTGTGAGCCATGCCCACCCTTGGTAAGCTTAATCACCATCAGCAACCGTCGTTGCTGCCACCACATCATTGCAGTTGCTGCTCTTGTCTCATCCCAGTCTACCCCATCCCAGGGGACAAAAGCCCCCATCCACACATCAGGCACACATACACATCATTACTACGACTATTGTTGTGGCTGCAACCTACCTTCATCTCTTTCCTTTCATAAAAAAACATAGCACTAGTTTTGGTATAGTTGATAAGTCACGTTCACCACCATCACTAATGCTGGTACCATCGCGCCTCCTGCTCTTCCTTTCAAATGGTGCATAGGGCTAGTTTTGGCAGATGGTGCATAGGATGGAAAAATTTATATTGTAGGAATTCTCACATCTGCTCTGGATCAGGTGAAGCACACTAATGCAACATTCCTAGCACACTGATTCCCAAAAAGCACATCACATGAAAGGGCCGTTTTTGGTTAGATGTTAATTAGTCTATAATACAAGAAACCATGGATGGAAACACATTTGGATTTGGGGCTCCACTCTTATGTTCCGTAGTCTAGATTTTTCTTCATTGTAGGATACTGCTAGAATGGTCAACCATTCATATACAGAGATTAATGCCATAAAACACATAACCATGCAGCAAAGTAGGGATATAAGCATTGGGTTGGTGGACCCAGGATAAATCTAAATCTGAACATCTAATTAGCTGCCAATACTAGTGCCAAGAAAATAAGTTTTAGTACCCAAGTAAACAAGTGCAAATTCACACACGCATTGCATGTGCCAAGTGCTGGTTCCCAATAATGCTAAATCAGGCAGGGTTGTCTTGCGTATTGAAAACAACTAAATCCTTAGTTACCGTGATGACAACAAACAAAACTTTACTCACCTTTTCAACAACATCCTCCGGTTACGTTCCCAAACATCATTTGGTTATGCAGTGGAACAAATCCTCTTTCTCAAAACATTAAAGAAACATCATTTGGTTACGTTCCCAAACATTAAAGAAACATCATCATGAGCTGTGCAAAAAATGTTGAGTAGCCCAAAATTTTTGTTTTGTTAAGAATTATGCCATTTTTCGTGTTGTGTCAAAAGAATATATAAAACAGGCAGATCCAACTGACAGGACATATCTGGTGTGAAAATGAACCTTCAGCCGAATCCTCCGAGTTTTTCCCTATTTTGGAGAACTGCTATCAAAATACCTCGAAGATTTCTTGACTTATAGTTGAATCTTTAGCAGACAGACCTGTGTCAGTTTGAAAATGTCCATACAGATGGCGATGATGTTTATATGGTAAATCTTTGGGACTAGATATTGTTGATAACTTTTCTACACATGAATTAGCTTTCACTTGAAAGCTTCTCTGACATTGGTCATAAAAGGATTTTATAGTCCTAGCAGGTTTATATTTCTTTCGACTGTTACTGTTCAATCATTCTCAACTTTGTGAGGGTCCACATATGTTTAGCTTGGTTGTCAGCTCCAATAGCATTAGGCAGGTATTCATGATTCCATGACTAGAAAATTCTTTTGGAATTTTGGATCTATCACTTATCTATTATTGGTTCATCCTTCAAGAAATTTACGGACTTGGACACATTGGAACCAGTAGTTTTTTGTCGCACAAGCATTTATGACTAGCTTTTCATAACTATTAACTGAAGAATGACAACAAACTGCTTTTAAGATGTTGCTTGTCATTAAACAGTTGGTTATGTGGTGGCGCTACTGGGCGAGAGCACACATGGTCGAGCATCCGAAATCACAGTTGCGGGCGTTTCAAAGAAGATCAAGAAAAGCGTACTGAACGTGCAAGGAGGGACCTTTATCGCTACATGCATTATCACAATCGCTACAAGGCGCACATAGATTCTCTTAAGCAGGAAAGTAATCTTAAGGATAGTATCCAGCAGAAGATCTCTATTTCAGAAAATAAGCAATCTAGAATAAAAGATTACACTTGGGTGACGAATGGATTAAGCAGGCTCTTCAGATCGAGACGTGTTCTTTCTTATTCATACCCATTTGCATTTTACATGTTTGGCGATGAGCTCTTTAAGGATGAGATGACAGCAGAGGAGAGGGAACTGAAGCAGAACCTATTTGAAGACCAGCAGCAACAGCTGGAATCTAATGTAGAGAAGCTGTCTATGTTTCTGGAAAAGGAATTTCAAGATTTTTCGGATGATGAGGTCATGGACACAATGAAGCATGTCATCAATTTGTCCAATGTTGTTGATAAATTATGCAAGCTAATGTGAGTTTGTTTTCACAAGTTAATGATTGATTGTCTCTGTCTGTTCTTTATACTGAGGCTGCTTTATCCTCGCAGGTATCAGTGTATAGAGAATGACTTACTGTATCCTCTTCAGCGCGCCCACAACATTGCCCCATACAAATCTAAGGGACTTGAGAAGGCATCGGAGCTCTCAATTTCTTGGGATGCTGATGAAAATTTGAGAAGCATGAAAACCAATAATGAGGACAGCTGTCCACAATCGAACTCGATAGCAAATGGCAGTGGTACATATTATCCTCAAGTACTTGCCTTGTGCTTTTATGTAGCTAACCAATACAGCATACTTCTTATATACAATGTTTAATTTTGGGTAAATTTCATAGAACCCCCAAGAAGTTTGGCCTATTCTAAGATAACCCGGAAAAATTTGGAAATCTCACTTAAGCCCACAAAAAAATTAGGAGTTATTTGAAAATAGATTCAGAAAAATGCAAAAGTTTTGGCAGTTAAGTGACATTTCTAAACTTTTGGGGTTATCTCAAAACGGCCATACTTCTTGGGGGGATTTTGTGAAAATTCCTTTCCCTGTTATATCTACGCGTGTTTTGCTTTCTATTTTGAGTAAATATGTAAAAGATCGTCGCTTACAAATATGCTCTCTATGTGTAAAACAGGAGCAAATTCACTAGCTAAGCGGACTGGCGTTCAGTTACAGGGATCTTCAAGTTCAGATGAGAGCGGATGTTCTTTGCATAAACGCTCAAGAAGAGATGATCATGGAGACAAGGCTTTTATTGATCTCAACATGCCAGCTGAGGTCGTTGATAATAAGATCTGAAACATGCTTCCATTTTGCAACTGTACAGCTTTAACTAGCGAAACAATAATATCTGTATAAAAGAAATAAACTTCATGACAGAGCCTTGACATATATTTTTCTTCTAGGTTCATTTTGATTTTATAAACTGGGCAGATCCCCCAGCAAATAGGAAATAGGAAGGATATATATGTTTCTTTCTCTTGATTTTCTTCTGTATGGCTCAATTGACGTCTTGTGTGGGTGCATGTCTAGTATCTGTAAAATCTATTCTGCCTTGTCAATAGATCGTCTCGAAGATTTGAGGGTTTAAGTTTTTGTAAAAGTTGCCTCATTTTGTTGAGTCCTGGACAAGATTTGAGGGTTTAAGTTTTTGTAAAAGTTGCCTCATTTTGTTGAGTCCTGGACATAGTGCCGTTGGTTTGTGATGTAAGTTTCAGAAAACCTTGGGATAATTATGGTATTAAGTTAATTGTGGGCAACGATCCTCCCTTTGTTCACCATAGAGAGGGGAGAGTGAAGGTTTATAACAGGTCTTTTTTGAATAGATAATCAAATCATTGTTAGAGGTAACTGAGGAGCCATGGCCTTTCTGTTCAGGTCATGATTGTGCTCTACTCTGTTCTTATGTTAGAATTCATATTATCAGGCGTAGACTGTTGAAAATTTTCTTATCCATCTGAGTTTTGTTGAATTGTAATGACTTGGAAATTATATATCTTTGTAACTACAGGCAGTCCTTGGAGTCCAGGCAAAAACTTGCATGTTTTTAAAACCTGTTTTTTTTTATTTAAAATCTTTCTAGATACGGGTATGAATGTCATGAATCAATAACTTTTGATCTTTCTAAGTTAGATATGAATTTACAAGTAAAAATATCTGTATATCACACTTCATGTGAAGGACAATACATATAAGAAATAGTTTTAGTCTTTATAGTTTATTTGTACCTTTTAAAGTAAATTCTATTCTAATATTTGCCAACTGTTTAAATTAAATGACTCTAATTAATCCTCATGAGACCTAGCAAAAATAAGAATTAGTCGGTGTAGTTCCATCAACTAAAGATTTGGCAGAAATTTAAGAAACTTTACAAAGTTTTGGAATGAAATTTAAGAATAATTTAGAAATTTTCATTTGCGATGAACTTTTAAATTAGTTTTAGAAAATATTTATGAGAGTTAATTTGAAAGGAGTTTAATTTCAGAAACAACGTTCCCATCTCCCTCTAATTAATTTCTAGTTCTGTATAATCCCTTTTAACTTCAATTTTGTACAAGCTCCCTTAACAAAACAACAAACAATGATGACGATAAGCAGAACATTAGTTTCTACTTTTGTTATAATTATAAATAAAGTAATAAAATTAGATAGCCAGTTTCTAATCATCGTAATCAACGAATGCACACTGATTTAATGACATAGATGTGAGCAAATGTGCATACCATTTGAAGAAGGAAAAAAGACAAAAGAAAAAAGAAAAACTCAAGACAAACATATAGACGCTTAAAACATGATATTAGACTATTACAATTTAAGCACTAATGCAATCCCACAATTCCGTTGGAGAACTCTCTAACCAAAAAAAAAAAAAATTCGTTGAAGAGTACACATCAGAGACGAACAAAGAAGAAACTGAGCTCATTGCCACCAAGACACCCAGCAGGATCAACCAAATGATAAGACTCCGAGTCAGCAGACCCAACAACCCTCTCAAACTTCCCCCTCAAGTACTCCAACCTCGGCCCATCGTCTGCCGTCGGCGGCGGTGGAAGCACCCCAACGCCAGTCGAAACCCCACGCAAAGAATCCAGAGCCCATCCGGCGCCAGCATCGACCTCCCTCCTCGATCCAAACCCGACCCTCCTCCCGTTGAAGTACACCGTCCACGTGACAACGCTCATCAGGGGCCCGCCGCCCGATTTCGCGCGGTCGCATTCGAGCACGACTCTGCAGGCGCCGTCGCCGTCGAGATGGCTGACTGGGAGGTCGAGGGTGAGGAAGGGATTGGGATCCCGCGGGAGCTGGAAGCAGAGCTTCACCTTGTTCTTTGTAGTTTCGTGATCGGAGAGGATTGTTCCGATCACGACAGTACTGGAGGAACTTACTGAAGAGGTGGAGGTGATGCTGAAAATGTTGGCCCATGAGAGGCTAGGGAGGAAGGCACTGAGTGGTGTGCATGGAACAAACAATGAGCCGGCGATCGACACGAGCAACTTCCGCAATCTCTCACCGCCCGTGGTCGTCGCTGCAATGGCACCACCATCATCATTAGATGGTGGCGGCGATTTTGGTGTTTCCATAGTTTGCATGCTCACAGGTTGTGAATCACATCAGTCTCAATCTCAGTGGCCTGTCAATGAGAAGGAAGAGAGAGTTGGAGAGAGGTGGCCGATTAGTTTTGAGTCTGTTATAATTTAAGATATGAGATTGGGTAACCATATGATTTGTGATCACCCTTCTTTCTGCTCATGCGAGAATGGACGAGAAAAATTGGGATCCTCAGGATAATGCTAGATATTATGAAGAGATAAATCATAACAACCCAAATTTATAGTTGACCGTGGTTTTTATTTTTTCGAAATAAATAGGTGATATTGTTTTAACGTATATTAAATGTTTTTATTAGGGTTAATTACATAAAATCCCCATAAATTTTTGGAGGGTTGCAGTAAACCCCCATAGACTTTTTTTTATTAGACTAAACCGCCATGAATTTTGGGCATTATATATTGTATAGAAACCCCATGAATTATTTTATTTCATTAAACTTTTACCTGAAATTATCTCCATATTAGCACTCTCATCTCTAATGTGTCACTAATAAGCACAATACCAAAAAGAAGGCGAAAATTTCCTTCTTAGTATAAAACAAATCCTTTTATTAAAAAGGAAAATCAGGTAATTTTTTTGGGATTTATAAAGAATTATTTTTATTATTGTTTTTGGCACATGCTTGCCACATGAGATGTTAGAATCAGTGATCCTAATTTGGAGATTAAATAAGAGATTTTCATGCACAACTTAGTGAAATAAAATAATTCATGGGGCTTATGTGCAGCAACTCCTAAAATTTAGGAGGGAGAAAAAGGTTGAGGGAGGTTTATTGCAACTCCTCAAAAGTTCATGGGGGGTTTTCTATAATTAACCCTTTTTTTTATTAAGGTTGTTTGGTTCATTTCCTAAAAATATAGGAAAAGGGATCCGGTGGAAGAAACTTTTTCTATTGGTCTCCACACATTTCTTGAGAATATTAATCTATTTTTTATTTCGGCATGAAAAAGAGGAAAGCAATTATGAAAATAGCCGTTATTTGTAATATGCTAATTGGTTTATTTCCTAAAAAAGGAAAACAAAACTAGAATGGGGGAGGGAGGATACTGAGGTGACATTAATTTGGCAGCTTTCTCCTAAATCCTCTCTAAAAATAAGGGTTTGGCTTTTTGTAGAAATGAGGTTTTTTTTTTCACTTTATAAAAACCACGGCTTGAAATTTTTTTGAAATAAACAATAGAACGAGGATCCTATTTTGACACCTAGTGCATCCCCATTTCTTTGTTTCCCATGCCTTTTCCATAAAAATTGAGCGAACCAAACAGTAACGCCTCGTTTGGTACGCGGGAATGAGTGGAAATGAAATGCAATTCTAACTTCTCATTCATGCTTACCAAACATGATGTGTTTTTGGATGCTAGAAATGACTTTCTCACTTCTCATCAATTCCCACTTAATGTGGAAATTGCCATTTCCAATTAGTTATCAAGGAATTGATATTCTCACTTAAGTGAGAATGAAAATAATAAAATAAATTCCAGATATACCCTTTTTAAAGATATTCCCACTTAACTCTCTAATCACACCAAAACATGAGAATGAGAATGAGCATTCCATTCTCACATCAATTCCATTCTATTCCTCATTCCATTCTCACTTGACTCTATTCCCGCGTACCAAACGAGACGTCCTGAAGGGAAAACAAAGGGAGACCTTGTTTTTTGGCAGGACATCACACTTGTTTATCTATTACTTTCAGCATAAGACATGAATTTATCTTATCAATTTTGTTTAATTTTTGCCTTTAAACCCAAAGTTGTATCCCTACTTATTTCTAAACCCAAGTGCTTCTTCTATACTCAAAAGCCCAAACAACTATCTCTATTTACCTTAAAACTAAAATATCAAATACGCTCATACTTTCATAATGTACCACTTAAATATAAAAGTACCCAAAATGTCCTTATACCCTTCCCTTCAACAAAAGAACTCAGTCTTGCATAGCACTATCTTCCCTCCTCTATCCCCACTTCTCAATTCTGCACCACCACCACCACCTACTCACCATCGCCACCTTCTCCTCCCTCTCCTCATACCTTCACCTTTTTTGCTCCCATGTCCAACCTCTCCTCTTGAAATCGCCCTCTCCTCTACCCCCTTCTATCCTCTCAAAATCACCCTCTCGTCTACCTCCTTCCATCATCTCCTCCATCTATGTCTCCCTCCTCCTTTCTTTTGTTGCTATACATTCTGTATTTCTTGATTTATTTATAGAATATATTTCTATATCTAGAGGTACTGTTGATATACTTACATATTATATTGCTATACATTATAGGTTTAGTTGCTATACTTGTAATTTATGTTGCTATACTTATAGGTTTTAAGATTTCTTACACGTTTCTTTGATATACTTGTGAGAAATTTAGAGTTTTAAAATTGTGTTACAAGTATACAATAATGTTGTAGTACTTACAAGTGTAGATCCACAAGGAAGGGTTTTTTTTTAAATAGAAATTTTCTTTTAAGAAGGTTGGTTGAAAAGTGGTTTTAGAGAATAGGTTGAAAATAGGTTTTGGGGTTGTTTCTTCAAAACGAAAAGAAAATAAAAATAAGAAAGAGGAAGAGAAGAGAGAAACAAATATAAATAAAATAAGAAAAAGAAAAGGAAAAGTAAAGGCAAGAGTAAAAAAATGAAAACAAAGAGAAAGAGGGAAATGGAAAATAGAGAAAAGGACTAGAATTAAATGTATAAATTAAAGAGAATAGAAAATAAAAGCAAAGAGAATAACAGAGGAAATAAGAGAATTCAACTAGGTAATTAGGATAGAGTCCACTAGACAACTTATTATTAGATCTAGAATTGCTCCCTTTTTTATTTACTACTTCTAAAATTACTAAGCATAAACTATCAATCTATTTAAAGAAAGTGTAGTTTATCAAATTAAATTCTAAAGTAAATCTAGATTTCATGGATAGAATTAACCAAATTAAAAGCAATTCTAGAAAAATTAAAAGCATAGGTTATTAATCTATTTAAAGAAAGTATACCTATTAATTTATATTATTCTACCAGTTATTAATTATTTGATTGTTCTAACATGAACAATTAAAGAATAAAAGAGAGTAATTTTAAATCTAATTAATAAATTATACTAGCTTAATCTAATCCTAATTAGCCTATGAAATCTAGCAACACATACCAATTCCTAAATTATAAGCAAATAAAGAAAGCATGAACAAAAGAAAGAAATTAAACTAATTAAAAACTAACTAATTAAATCTACTCCTAAAATATGAATTAAAAGCAAGAATTAAAAGAAAGTAAGAACTCACATTGAGAGGGGTTGACCCCTCCTGTTGACTAAAAAATTTCTTCAACTCTTCATTATCAAAATATAGAAGAAGAATTTTAGAGAAGAAAAAATAATTATTTTATTACAAAAACTAAAGTTTTTACAAGGTTGAATGACCACCATCTAGGCCCTCCATAAGAGAATTATAAAAGTTTGCATACTCTTACCCCTCACGCCACCCCTCTATTTATAGCCTACAAGAATCTTTTACAACCATTAGATCCAACTTGCTCTCCAATGATTACATTTGATTATTGGATCAAACTTGTTCTCCAAGGATTACATTGGGATATTGGATCAACTTGCTCTCTAAAGAATGCATTTGGCTATTAGATCAAATTTGCTCTCTAAGGCTTTAAGAAATAGGCTTGTGGGCTTCAATTAACTTGTAACTAATCTTCAATAATCTCTAAGGCTTTAAGAAATAGGCATGTGGGCTTCAATTAAATTGTAACTAATCTTCAATTAAAGTTCAAATCAAATGAGAAATCTCAAAGTTCTACCAAGTACTGAAGCTCAAATATACTACTCTACCAAGCACTGAAGCTCAAATATGCTCTAACAGTCTTTAAGTCTCAATGTGGAGTTATTTTAAACCCTAATTGATACAAAAGAATAGTACTAAAAAGGGTGAATCAGCACTAAAAAAGTACCTAAAACTCAATTTAAGTGCAGCAAGAAGCAATCTTTAACAATTATCTCACATTTAAGACCCCAAAAGAATGAAGTGGAATCTGAACACACTCAATTGTCAATTAAAGCAGTCAGTGACTCAATGCTGAAGATTACTTTACATCCACTAGACAACTCAAATTGTTCAAGAATTATCACAACAACAACAACCCCATGAAGAAGATGATTAAAAAAAACCGAAATTAATGTAAAAAATTTCCTCCACAATAGCTTACGTTCTACAGCACTTCACCTAAATATTATGGGAATTCTTCATCTTCAATCCGCAACAAGGGATTGTCCTGGATTTGATTTTGATTTTGGGGGCAAAAAAAAAACCTAATTTTGATGAAGGGAATAAGAACTAGAAAAGTTAACAAAAAGACTAATATCTACATATTAATGCGACTTGAGGAACTAATATAAGATAGTTCGAGTATTAGTCGAAAAGTGAATTTTGATCTTTTTACCAATTCATCCTAATGTCGTTAAAGGGTTTAGTAAAAAAACTGAAACCTTTTGGCGGTTTTCTGAAACACTCCAAACTTTAGGGTTGTTAAGTGACATATTCAAAGTTCAGAGGGGCTGTCTCAGAATCGCCTAAACTTAAAGGGGGTGTTTTGTAAATGTACCTAACAAAGCAACTGAGAGTATCCAAGGGAGCATCGGGTACCGTCCGATCTCGGCGCTTTGATTAACTGATTCAGGAGCCGGTGTGTTTTGTGAGGCTGTGGACGAGTTTCCATTGATTTGTTTTGGTGCAGAGATTGGAGAAAAGAGAGGGGTTTCGTTGGAAAAAGATGGAGGAAGAGGGGATAGGGATGGTGATGGCGAGAGCATCGGAGCTCAAGTCCAAGTTCACCGACTGCATCATCCACCGTCGACAAAGGGGAGGACCAAATGAAGAAGAGAAAGATGATGAAGATGAAGATGAGGAGGGGGAGGAGGAGGAAGAAGAAGGGAGGCTTGTGAACATTCGAGATGCCCTAGAATCCCTCGAGCAGCAACTCTCCTCTTTGCAGGTCTCTTCTAGTTTTGGGTATTTTGCTAATTATGTGGCCTTTAATTCCTGCTGCTTCCTGCAAGTTTGTGCCCTACATTTCTCTTCTAACAGTGGGTTATTTGCACTTTGATACCCTAAAGTTGAAACCCTTTGTTAACTTCGATACCTGAACTTCTGTTTTGACAATTTGATGGACCATAGTTTTCAACTTGACGTTGATTTGAGAAATTTGATGCATCAAAGCGCTGGGTTTGTAACATGTTCATCCCTTCCCCAAAATTCAGAAAACTGAAGTTTGGTAAGAAATATTGTTTCTCCTTCACTTTTCCTTGTTGATATTCTTGAGAAAAATTGAAATTCAACTTTTTATGCACCTTGGATATCAAATTGTCAAAATAGAGCCTCATGGTATCAAAGTTAGAGAAGGGTGAAACTTTGGGGTATTCAAGTGAAATATAATTCTCTAATAATCACATAATTGCTAGAATGGAAGCTAAACCAAGGCAAGTTTCTTTTTTTCGGTTGAAATTAGTGTCTCTAATTAATTCCTCTCTATAACTTCGCGCTTGTGCAGCTGTTTCCATATTCAGCATGCAATTTGGAGAGGACATCACTGAAACTTTTGATTACCAATTGTTGTCATTCTCTAGATTTTGAATATTCAAAATAAACAATACTTATCACTTAGTTGACAAAAAGTTTAAATATTACCTCAATGCTATTATCATGGACTGCTTCATCAGCACTTACTTGCACACATGAGCTACTTGCAGGAGCTTAAATCTAACATAGCCATGAGGTGCTAACCTGGACTCATGAAGAGTTTCGAGTATTCTGGAGATAGAATACTTTTGTGCTCTCCTGTAAATAGCAAACTTATGGGATTATTCTAGAGAGTAATAGAAGTCTAATAGGGAATCCTAGCTATTTTAAACCTTTGCCATCAGAGTGCATCGTTTGATTAGCCTTTGGATGCTCTGTTTTCTTCGAACTCTATTAGCATGGTTTAGGGCACAAGGCAGGAAGTTACATATGATAAGGATATAACTTGGTACAACATGGGTTAGGGTTTTCATGAATGCGCATTCTGCTATCACACTTGTCGTTCAGTTCGACTATGTTCGTCCGTGAAGTGTTAAACTATGACACTTTCTCCATTAGCCGTTAAGTCACGGTAGTGGGTTCGAGTTGGACCCACTAGACTTGAGCCAAGGTGGAGACTTGCTCGAAGTATCTTGTATCCATTAAGTTCAATTTGAGTTTGGCTTGGCGAGAACATGTGTTGGAGTTTAGTTCACGTTGGAAGGACAATTGGATATATGGTTAAAATGCTCGGAGTCATTGGTTAGCTAAGGAGTAATACTTTCCTGTCGATTTAGGTCCAAGTAAATTAGCCTAGTCCATATTTGCGCACTGGCAAAGGAGTTGATAATTTGTATTTAATCTGAGAAAGGTATCATTGAGTTAAAAGGAGAAAGTTCTTGGAAACAATATTGAAAATAACAAAAATGGGTTATGTAACGCTTGACCTCCTGTTAAGGGTTAAGGAAAAAAACGCAAAAAAACGTAACACATAACGTAGGTTATATTGTTTATTAATTATTTTGATATTTTATGGATACTAACAATTCATAATAACTTTAATACGTAGAAGCATCAAACTTTTTAAACATAACATCACAATTATCAAATATAAAAATATAGTATCACAATTTCTTAACAAAAGTTAGTCATACATGACTAGCAACCATTCCAAAAAGCATTATCAAATGATCAAATACGTTAACGTCGTCAACTTTAAGGCAATAAAAATAAGTCTAAAATAAACCAAACACTTCCAACTCTCGAAGTTCTTAACTTTACAAAAATATTATAATTCCTAATCAAGTTCACTACATCAACCAAACTAAGCAAGATTATGTAACAACAATATGAAATTTTGCATATACAGAGATTGTGTGCAAACTTAATTTCACAAAATCTAGTATTAGTGAAAATTGAAAACTAAAACCTAATTAAAATCAAGTAATAACTGAAAGTAATTATCTCATCAACACAATTAACCCACTAATTAATCTCGTACTCTAATTCGGGACAAATCTTAAAAATTATGTTGAAGGGTAAAGTAATGGAGCAACAAGTTTGATATGATTTTGGGTAAATTGGCAATATAAAAGATTAAAATTTAGAAGATAATTTCAGAGTCACTATTTATTTAAAGGATATAATCTGAGATGCCCAATACATAACTGAAAAATAAAAAATTCATCTCACTGGAGTTGCAGAAGCCGCCGACAGTTGGAGGAGTTTCAAATGAGGTAAGGAGTTAGGGTTTGGGTTGGAGGAGGTGAAGAGATTGCATATTCGCAGGAAGAGAATAGGGTGATCGGGACTAAAAGGTGTATGGTTTAAATGATTTGGACGATGGAGATGCATCCACGCGTCCTAATCAAAGATGCAATTTAACCTAAAAAACCCATGTTAACTGATTATATAACATAACGCACATTTAACGCAATATAACATGTTTTTTTTCTGGGTTAAACAGTTTCAGCGTTAAATGGGTGTGTTACATAAAAAGAGGGCACCGTTAAGTTACAAAACGGGCTATAATGGGTTATATAACGGGTTTTTTTCAACACTGCTTGGGAATCCATCCCTTGGAAGTTGAAAATGCATATCTTGGGACATTTGAAGCAAACCTTATTATACCTATAAAAGAAAACAATATGGATACACAATATTTTTTTAATGAGAGTAAAAGATGGAAAATGTAAGTTGCCAATTTAAGAATATTAACGATCTTGAATAATCCTGCTGGTCCGGCAACTTTCTTGGTCTTATGTTTAAGTGAATGTGTATAGCTCCAGGCAAATTCAGAATGTTTCATGTTCAAAAACAAATTACTGTGAAGAGCCAAACTCCTTAGCTGGTTATCACCTATAATTTCTCTTTGCGCAGCATCAGTCTCCTCAAGTTTGAGTGAACTGATGTGTTAGTTTTGGATGTATGATCTTTTAACATTTACCCAAATCTTAGTTATAAATTTTTTTATTGTGTTTATACTTGAGCATGCTGCTAAAGACAGTTTAAGATCTACTTGCACGATTCTTGTGAAAACTTTCTTATTTGATACCCTCGTATATTAGGACTGTTGAATTCTGCAACTTTGCTTCAAATTGTGGGGTTCATCCAATCATGTCATGGTATTTCACTCACCTGCTTTATTCATCACAACTAGCTATCTATCATTCTAGATGCATCTGCTTTAACTTCCTCATCCCTAATATGATGGTTTTTTTTAACATTGCTTGGGCATTCATATTTTTCTTTTTTAACCTCTTGTACTCTTCATCGACCAATGTGTCCCTCATCTTTATTTACTTAACTCGTGTACTCCACTACTCTTCGAGTTGTTTTGTTAATACCTTTCTAATGGAACATGGGGTAATAAAATAATAACTACAACTAATATTTGTAGTTTGCAGGCATTATGACATCTATGTATATCTGGAACAGGAATTTTTACATGCGATGTCCTTCTCTAGTTATGATACCAATATGTTTCAAAGAACTATAGTTACATCTTACTGGTGACATATATGTATGTCCGGAACAGGAATCACAACATGTGATATCCTTCTTTAGTTATGATTTCCTAGAAAGGTGCTTTATATCCAACATGTTAGGATACTAAAGAACTACGCTTGTTACGATGATATCCCTCTTTAGTTATGATTTCCTACATAAGTGTTCTATATCCAATATGAACTATGGTTAATGTGACATCTATGTATATCTGGAACATGAATAGTTGCATGTAATATCCTTCTTTAGTTATGATTTTCTAAAATAGTGCCTTATATCCAATAATATCTTAATATACCAAAGTACTATAGTCCATAATGCCTCCTGCCTTGACAGATAGGATTGATTCATACCTCCTTACTTTTGCCTTAATGAACGTTTTGTTATGTAATATTGTTTTCTGTACATTGTTTATTTGTTTTGATGGCCTATTGTACTCTTCACCTTACTAATGTGTTGTTGTGGTCATGTTGTCTTCATTAACTTCACTCTTGAACTCCACGCTTTGAATTATTCTTCGTTAACTGGCATTAAAAATATGTCTGCAAACTTGATTAAAATATTTGATGCAATACTGTTCTGTTATTTATTCTCAAGGTTTATCTGTGAATCCAACTAGCTCTACTTTTGACATGTCAAACATATTAAATTGAACAAAAACAACTTTGGTGTGTGCCCACTTTCCCGATGAAAGGCATAGACCATGTCGTATCTTTTCCTGCATCTTGTGAACAGTTTTCAAAATTTAATAAACCATTGTACATGTCCCAGGAAAGAGTTTTTTTTTTTTTTTTGTCTCCCCATCTATGCCTCTTCTAATATTTTCCTCAAGCCAACAAAGATTATGTATCTTTACCATTGTCCATGGTCCAAGGGTTATCTTCATGTAGATGAGGTCTATGGAATTAGTTGCTCTGCTGATCTTTAGGTAGACATGATCTATGAAATAATAAATTTGGCTGCACCCAAGGAAATGAAACTTTATGGCTAATATGTATACTTATCATTGAGCACCTAACTTATCTACTCTTTTACTGTAAAATTTCAGGCCTTGCAACTGCAGCAAAGATACGAGAGAGAATCATCTCTTTTCCAAATTGACCGCAGCCGCAAGATACTGCTTAGCAAACTTACAGAGTACAAAGGCGACAACTTGGAGGTTATTCAAGAAGCCTTGACATTTGCTGGTGGGACCCTGGATTATAATGATGATGACCTCCTCCTCCCTCCATACCCAAGCCACCTCCCCGACTTGTTTGTTATGGACAACCTCTATCCTTCTTCAAAGTATAATAATCTCACTAAGAATGGGAAGAAGAGCATAAATGTATCAGAAGAGAAGCAGAAAAAGAAGCCTCAAGGTGTAAGGCATGTACTTGGGTTGCTTGCGAAGTCTGTGCTGACATTTGTTGGTGTTGTTTCGGTTTTGAGTCTGGCTGGTTTCAAGCCGACGATTAGGAAAGACGGTGCTCAATTCAAGATCCAGGAGATATTAAAGAGGCGGAGTCCTGTTGAGTGTCCTCCAGGAAAAATTCTGGTGATGGAAGAGGGGCAGCCGCGATGCCTTGTGAAGGAACGGGTTGAGATACCGTTTGATCTTGATGTTTCGGCTCCAAAAATAAATTATGGGTTTGGATGATGATATACATGTATGTATTTTGCTTGTTTCTTGCTTTTAGTTTTAGCAGGTAACCCTAGACAATCATGTTATCTTTTTTGCTTGTGATATATTCATGTTAGATTTGTATGCAGTTGGGATCTGAGAATGTGTAGTATCTCGGGGTACCAGAAGTTAAAGGCTGTGTTTTTTTTTTCTGATGAATAAAGGCTGTGTTTAGAATCAAAGAATGTATGCTAATATAGTTTTTACTTCATTCTTGTTGTTGGTTAACTAGAAACAAGGGCGCTGAGTTGAGGTATACGCTCAGCATCTGCATAGACTTTCAGTAGGAACTCACAAGTCTTGGTGGAAAATGATTAAATTTATTGAGGTTAAACTATAAAAACTTTTTAGATCATTTTCGGAAAGAAAAACATCAACATGAATTTTTAGTGCAAGAAGAATCTTCATACTTGGATATTTTTGAAGAAGTAACTTTATTGGCCGTTGCACGCAATCCCCCTAAACTTTGGTTACTTAGTTTGGTATTGCTGGAGCTTATAATCAGTTGCTTATAAAACAACATGTATATATATATATATATATATATATATATATATATATATATATATATAAAGCAGGCTCCTATGAACTTAAGTTCATAATGAATAGTGGTGCACCAACTTTTCTAACCACTCATCTTGCTTTGGGATACGTGAAAGATATAAAGCCCACTTTGAGATTTGTGCATCACAAATCTCAAGACAAGATCAATGGATATAATAGTTGGTGGACACTCTTCCCTATCAACTTTAAGTTTATAGGAGCCTCTCTCTCTCTCTCTCTCTCTATATATATATATATATATATATATATATAATATGCAAAGGCTCCTATAAACTTAAGTTGATAGGGAGGAGTGTCCACCAACTTTTATATCCATTGATCTTTATATATATATATATATATATATATATATATATATATATATATATATATATATAAGACTCTATAAACTTAAGTTGATAGGGAATAGTCATCCACTGTCTTTTCTATCCATTGATGTTGCCTTGGGATCAGTGAAAGATATAAAGCCCACTTTGAGATTTGTGTGCATCTTGATTTCACGGATCTCAAGACAAGATCAATGGATATAATAGTTGGTGGACACTCTTCCCTATCAACTTTAAGTTTATAGGAGCCTCTCTCTCTCTCTCTCTCTCTCTCTATATATATATATATATATATATATATATAATATGCAAAGGCTCCTATAAACTTAAGTTGATAGGAGGAGTGTCCACCAACTTTTATATCCATTGATCTTTATATATATATATATATATATATATATATATATATATATATATATATATATATATATATATAAGACTCTATAAACTTAAGTTGATAGGAGGAGTGTCCACCAACTTTTCTATCCATTGATGTTGCCTTGGGATCCGTGAAAGATATAAAGCCCACTTTGAGATTTGTGTGCATCTTGATTTCACGGATCTCAAGACAAGATCAATGGATATAATAGTTGGTGGACACTCTTCCCTATCAACTTTAAGTTTATAGGAGCCTCTCTCTCTCTCTCTATATATATATATATATATATATATATATATATATATATATATATATATATATATATATATATATATATATATATATATATATATATATATATATATATATATATATATATATATATATATATATCAATGAAATATTAAAACCGCTTAAAAATAGTTAAGGTGTTTCGGTAGAACTGCGCGTAATAATCATTATTAAAAGATAAAAAGGTATATATGGTATGTAAACTCAGGTTGCTTCAAAAAGCACTTCCTTTAAAGCAGAAGCAGTTTCAATCAGCATGCTAAAAAACTTTTCACCA
Source organism: Asparagus setaceus (assembly GCA_012295165.1). Taxonomy (NCBI): domain Eukaryota; kingdom Viridiplantae; phylum Streptophyta; class Magnoliopsida; order Asparagales; family Asparagaceae; genus Asparagus; species Asparagus setaceus. Next base: position 54,514,439 of record CM022706.1, on the reverse strand, counting down.
AACAGCATTAGTAGCTGCTTCCTGGAAAAAAACAAAAGCAAAAACCACCTAAAAAAGCAATACCACACTAGCCCATAATCCCTCTGAACTCTGGGATGTCTCACAAAAGTCCCCTGAACTTGGACTTTTCTCACCGGACCTCCCTACATATAATTTCCAAAAAACTAAAATTTCATTAAGAGAAAAAAAAAATCCAGACCTTAGGAGAGAGGTTATGATGGTTGTAAATGACAAATTTTGGAAGTTTTACTCTCAAAGAAATTTTAGTTATTTGGAAACTACATGTGGATAGGGATGGCAAATTATGACCCGACCCGTCAACCCGACCCGAGCCGTTTATAATGGGTATGGGTCGAGTTATATGGGTTGGATTATAAACGGGTCAACCCGAACTGATCCGTTTATTAGATGGGTAAATTAGGGTTGATCCGAACCGACCCGGGTAATCCAATAACTGACCCGTTTACTTCTAATTGCGTTTCTAAGTGGTTTGCGGTCCAGAATCCAGATATGAAGAGCGATTTCTCACAAAACCGACTCTTTCATAAACCCTACCTGAGCTTGAATCTGTGGTGGTGAACGGCGGCGAGCGACGACGAGCGAGCGGCAGCGAGCGACGACGAGCGAGCTGCAGCTAACGGCGATGAGCAGTGGCCAGTGACGGCGAGAGACGGCGAACGAGCGGAGGCAAGCGGCGAGCGGCGGCGAGCACGAGCGACGGAGAGCGCGATCGTCGGCGAGCGCGATCGGCAGCGAGAACCTTTGCTGTAAGTTTTTTATCGATCTTTTTGTTGTCGCGATCTGTGATCGAGTGATTGGAGCTTAGTTAAGTTGATCATAACAATTTGGTGCTTTTGACCTAGATTTGAACTTCGGTTAACTTGTCTGCGAATTTTGCTCAATTTTGTTAGGTTTTTTTGTTATATTACTTCAAATCTACTGATTTTAGCATTCTAGGATTCTTTTTGGGTGAGACTGTGAACTGTGATCTTTTTTTTTTTGACTGTGAGCTGTGATCTGCTTAGTTAAGAGGTTAATTGAAAAGATTTGGTACTTTGGCTGAGTTGATCATAAAAAATTTGAAGTTTTTTGACCTAAGATTTGAGCTTCAGTTAAATTTGCTGGGAAATTTGCTCAATTTTTGTTAGATCAGATTCTTTCATCTAGAGAAATTGGATTTCAGTCCTGTATAACTTCTTTATGTTGATTGAGTTGAGAAAAGATTTCAGATCTTGACCCTATGTTTTCATGTTTATATCCATCCCTTCACAAAAGAGCAATAATTAACATTTTCATGGAAACACATTCGTCCTCAGTACAATCAAGAAATTGCTTTTCATGAAAACAACACAACTTGCTCTCACGTACAAATATCCATCAGTATGTGATCAAGTGAAAGCTATAAACCTTCTTTTCTTGTACTCTATTACCATCAACTAAAGTTATTTATGTTGGAGAGACTGCAAGCTATAAACAGGTCCCAGGAAAAAAAAAGCCTATAAACGGGTCATTCGGGTTATACGGGTCGGGTCGGGTCACACTTATATGGGTCGGGTCAAATATGACCCGACCCGACCCGACCCATTTGCCACCCCTACATGTGGAGGGGCCGGTGAGAAAAGTTCAAAGTATAAAAAAAATTTTTGTGGGGTTATGTGAAATTAACCCAAAATTTTTGGAAAAAATATGGGCTTAGAATAGGCCCAACCAAAGCTTTACTGGTTTCTTGTGAACAAATTTGGCCGGTTATCTGAGACATGATCCAAACCCGTTAACTTTTTAGGGGTAAATAAATGGAATTAGGGTTTTTAAATTCGAAACTCTCTCTTTAATTTCCCCCTCCTCTGGTTCCTGACCTCGTCGGCAACCGTGCTTTGCTGCGTCTCCGGCGATCCTCCTCCACTTCATATCGGCTCCGCCTACAAAAAGGTTCTGAACGTTTATTTTGTTTATGAACGTTTTCAATGTTTAGTTTAATTTGTTTAATTTACTATGAATTGGTTAACCTTTTTACCTTATCATTTGTTTTGATATGTTTATCCTAGTTGTACAAAAGATAGAGGAGACTATGAAGCATGGATTATAGGGTAGGGTGGAGTGAGGGGGGTAACGGGGGTATAGCTTGTAATTCCAATAGTAATATGAAATATTATTATGAAAATATAATATAGTTAGCACTGCTAAAGATAAAAAACATTTAGAGATCGAAAAGTACTGCTAAGTCATGGGCGGAGCCATATTAGGTTCAAATGGAATTAATCCTCCCTTCTAGGTTATTTTAGTCTCCCTTAGTTGAAGCAAATTTTAATTTTGTAGTTGAAATCTAGGTTTTTGGACATGATTTGTTCTTGGAATTAATCCTCTTGTCCAATGTTCAAGAACGCAACTTTGTTATGTGCGCTTTGATGCTTTGACTAATCTATTTCGCCAGAGAGCTTTGAAGGGAACGTTGGAGAGCTTCGAGGTGACTGTCAGAGAGCTTGTAGTGAGAGCGTCGGAGGTCGTACAATCTTCTGGTGAGTTTTTGCGAGCAGCCCGAGTTCGAGCAAGCGTCGACGAAGGTTGGAGATATTTGTTGCGGTCACTGAGTTCAAACAAGAGAGATTAGTGGAACTTTTGGGAAAACTTTAGAGTTAGGTTTTTTTTTATTTTATTACTTTAGTAGTTGGATCCGGTTTGCTATAAACGGATTTAACCCAGAAAATATTTAAAAAAAATGTCCAAATAAATATTTAAAACAGAAGCGGCCGCATAAAAAAATTATGAGGCGCTTGCTGAAAATGCGCCCGATTATGCGCATGACCCCATAATGGAGCTCTTTTCCTTAATTGGAGCGGTTCCACCCTGCTTAGGCATAAGCGGTCACTTAAACGGCTACTTAAGCGGCGGCTTAATCCACATTTTAGAACATTGCTCTTGTCTCCTTTCTCTTTGTTGATGTACTTGTAAACATGTAATTAAAGAAGAGAACCTAGTCCTTTGATATAGACATGCTGCTAAATTACTGATTCTTTAATGTCCCTAGTCCTATCCACCTTAAAACAGGTGATCCTGGAATAATTAAGTTTGTTACTGGTAATTAAAGAAAGGCACAACACAAGATCCAATTACAATCTCAACACGTGTCTACTCCAAACCAAACTATATTTTTATTACTACCAGCCTCAAAAAGCAAAGGAATTGATAATGGAAAGAACAATGTTATTGCTCACTAGACATCAATTACATCATCTGCATAAACAAAACATTAGTAAACAGAGGTAGTAGTTACAGTAGTTCAAAAGAAAATTGATCATTCAATTCCTAAAAGATAGTTGTATTCATGGAGAGAACTAATCCATAGAACAAAACACAAAATATATGAAGTTAGTTATATTCGTTAAACCATAATAGTTATTAAAATGATGAATGATTACGAGTTAAGCAATTTGAACTCAAATTCCTTAAAAAAAATCAGAAGGACCAAAATCTCCCATGCACGTTGACCTAGACATAACAATAGAGAGGATATTATTTATATCTCTCTTGTAGGCAGTCTGTACCATACCTCTAATAAGTATCTAACCGGACGTATTTGTACCGAGAGCAATGAATAATTTAAACCTCCCTTGTAGGCAGTCTATACATTGTTGTCTTATTGAAACCACTTTTATTCAGTATCTAACATATAAAACTACTTGTGCCAAATACCACCAAAGATATGTTCTCTGAAGATTGGTAAATCTAACTTCAAATGTCTTCACGACATTTCAAAACTTGGTGCATTTTCTTTTGAGTTAGGGGCTGTTTGTTTTCATGCATTTTGTATGTATTTCAACTTTGCATTGAAAAAGTGACCCACAAGTTTAAAATCCTAGATTTTTATCGAATACGCTGTTTGAATGACAATTTTCATACTAAGGATTGGGGGTTGCCACATAGGGTAGATGCATTAAATGTGATTTCCAAAAATCAAAGTGATTTCAACAAATATTTTTGGTTTTAGTCAAATATCATCAACAGAATTCATGTGCAATCAAAAAAAATTGGATTGATTTATATCCTTCATGCAAATCCTTTTTAATATACATTGCGAATGAATAACATTTTGAGTATGGAATTGTCTAAATTTCTTAGTCTATGTTTGGAGTGGGTACTATACTACTATTACTCATTGTTTTAAATGCCCCCAATATAGCCTGCTATATCGACCGATGTATCTTTTTATAAGGCCTGCTACAAAATGATATGGTCTACATATCCTTACGACTTTTTGGCATTTTAGGTGATATATCTCCGACATGGCCGATATATCAGCCGATATGTTGGTTAATATATCCTTTTATAGCTTGTCGCAAAACAATATAGTGCTGTAAATTTTTTTTAATGTTAGCAAAAATTCTATCCCTATGAAGCTTTTTAGCAAAATGCTAATATGCTCCCTAAGTAAGCTTCTACAATTGGTTAGTGATTCTAAACATATATATATTTAGATTTTTGTAGGCTTGATTTCATTAAGTATGCTTAAATTACATTTTAGAACATTATATTATATATGCACATCATCCAAAATGACACTCCAATATTTATTACATATCCTCGATGTTTCTCTGAGATCTGCAATTCGATATGGATTTTGGCCGTCTGATACTTTCCGGATATCCGATATTTAAAACATTGTTATTACTTGGTAATAAGCCTTTATCCATTAAAAGAAAATAGTAGGGAGTTTGGTTTAAATTTTTGGAGGGAACTAGGCCAGACTTTTTCGTCCTTTAAATGAAATGATTCAGACTTCTGGGCTAAATGGCGGGGATAGGTGTTATTGTAGTTTGGGCACTATTTCCCACTTGGAATTAGATCTAAAAAGACCACCTTGTCCTTTTAAATAGTTTCTAGGATTTGTGCTGTTGGTTTTGCTGTAGGAATCCAGAATACCGTATCTTATATCTCAATTTGGTATAAGACGGTAGCTTGCGTCTTCATTTTTATACATATTAAGCAGTTGCTTGACTGCCTTTTTCTTTTTTCGCCATTGTGCTATTGACTTTTGTGTGATTTTTATTTCATCTTTACTGAAACCTCTAGAAACCATATATTTAGAGTCTTTTATTGATCCATACTTAGTCTCAAAATGAGACATGTATTACTAGACTGCTATCGATATTTCATTCCCATGTGACGTGCATCATTTCTCATGCATAATTGGATTTCATTGTAGGACATTGGTGCACATGAAAACAATAGAATATTTTTTGGTTCAATGTCATTAGTATTTGCTAGATTTGTAGCGTTAATTTAGCTATTACTGTATTGTATCAACACTATTCCTGTGGTTTTATCCATTCCGGTGCGTTTGTCCAGGAATGTCCAAAATGCTCTAAAATTGCAAAAGTCACGCAAACTTAGCTAAAGTCATGGCTAGCAGATAGAAGGGCATTATGAATATTTGTTGTTATGCTTAGCAATCCTATACCACCTTATAATGACAAGTTCCCAAACGTAGCATAGATATTAAAGGTGTTAGTGTCACGCCCGAAACTGCAGTGAAAGTTCATAAATACGGGTTACGCGAGAGCAGTAACCCATGCACAAGACAAGTCTCATGCACGAGTCAAGTCTGGTACTTCATATCACATACCTTTTTTCAAAATATAAAAACCAGCAGATGATAGAAGTTCAGAGCATATACATATATATATATATATATATATATATATATATATATATATATATATATATAATATAATCGGTACTTACAACCCACAAGCTTGCCGTACAAGCATTTTACAAAATAAAACACATTGTTTAGCTGTACATAACGCCGAAAGAGAGGCTTTTCCATATTAACGCCTCCTAGCAACACGCCACAACCAAAAGTTCAGCGTATATACGTAGCTACGCCAGATTTGAAAATTTTTGAAAATGACGGGGTGAGCTAGGGCTCAATGAGAGCATTTCCCCCATGAGTTCTTAGATATCTAACAAAATAATAATTTAGTAAATTATAGGTTTTGCACTTGAAATTCTAAAATGACAAAATATTGTATAAAAGAACACATTATTATTATTTTCAAGAAAGAATGCAACATCTTAAATATTTTTTCCTTATAAGCAAACTGAATATACTATCATAGATTCTTGAAGCAGACTTTTTAAAATCAAGATAACTATTGAGAAAGAAAACGGACTACTAAATTTTGTGCAAAACCAAAAGGTCACCTTTTTCTCAAGTTCACAGTCAAATGTCAGAATCTCAAGTCTCGATGAATTGTTCACATAATGCAAGAATCAGTCATAGGTCACACACTAAGGCTACAAATGTTATAACCTAGTAGCGTGTGAATACGTAAAACGCATCACAGAACAGATAGTTCCTGGAAATAGAATGCACCTAATATTGCCATAGGTCGTCGGCCAGATCAAAAATGCCCAAAAGGGCAGAACAGATTTCAGAAGGGCCAGATTCAGAAGGGCCAAATAAAGGTGCATTAACCATATGATAAGCACCGACAGAACACTCTATAGTGAACTGTCTAAGGGTTTTGAAAACATCGAGAATCGTTTGTCAAATCAGAAACACCTCACTTATCAAAATTATAAATACTTCGGATCAATTGGACGAGTGTAAAACTCGTTGCCTCAATTAAAACAGTTTACAAAATTCACTTTTATTTATTTGTTTCAAATGCCAAATTATGAAAATTTCTTGAATCCGTTAAACCATTTAAACACATTCAAATATTTCTTTCTTCAATAGCTTTCAAATAAAGCAGTATTCATAATCATTTGAGATCGGAAGAGAACCAAAATCACTTGTCACATCTTATATAAAATTAAATTTACTTTTAATATTTCATACAAACCAAAATCATACTATTGGTTAGGCCACAACAGAAAAGCTCGAATTAATATGCATGATAAATAATAGAATAATTATTTTTTGAGCACATGATCATTCAGATATATAATACTCATGCAATTTATACTATAAAAATACTAGTGAAAAGTGAACTCACCTCTATCAGACTCGAGCATCCCAACTTGATCTCCCTCGATATTCACAAAGCTCCTATAATATAAAATTATAGGGTTAAAACTAAACTAATATAAACTTATACTAATCACTCCATAACCTAGAGCCAAATAGAATTAATTATAATCAAATAGTAACCAAGACCCATAATTGGGTTCACATAGCCTTATTGCTAATTTTAGCAATATATCATAAATTCTATAACTCTCCTTTACTAATTTTTGGACCTATTAACAATTCTTGGCGATTTCAGGGGGTTTCAATCAATTATCCAGGCCTATTTCTAACAAGACTTGACCATGTTGGACCTATTTCCAAAAAATGGAAGTAACAGGGGTCTAAACAAAAATTTTCTCTTCATCTAGAAAGTATCCGGTGCAACGTTTTTTCCACATAGGCATGCCTACATTGTGCATCCAACCTATCCTAGACCGCCACATGGACCATTAATCCATGATTCCTAATCATACTCATTAAATCAAAATCATCCTTATCTGGAAATAACAGAAAATCAAAGTAAATTAAAAAAAATTCGAAAATTAATCAATTTATTATTCTCTTTCCTTTTTTTCTTATCATCACGTTTCCACGTGGCGGTCTAGGATAGGTGGGATGCACCATGTAGGCATGCCTATGTGGAAAAACGTTGCACCGGATACTTTCTCCACCTATAACACTTTTCAACAAAGTTCGGACCTGTTCATAGGATTTGTGAAATTTAGGGGGCTTGGATTAATTTTCCCAATACAAAACCAATACTCTTTCCATGTAGATGGCCTTATAAGTAAAAGTTAGTCCACTTAAGGGCTTTAAAAGAACTTTTCCCTTTCTTTATCTATCTGTTTTCCCCTTCACTGTAGGGTTTCTTATTCTTCTTCGTCCTCCGCTCTCTCTTCTTTTCTTTTCTTTTTCAATTTTTTTTTATTTTGCTGCTCAGCGTTATAGGTTCTGCTAGACCTCCTCCTCGCTCACGGACGACCACATGACGGCGGGGAACAGTTGGAGAACGGAAACGACCAGCGACAAGGTCCGTCAGTTGTAGGTTTTTCCCCCCAAATTTCCCCAAAATTCCAACTTCACAATTCTCAATATTTGTAATTAGTCTCAGTTCATCATTCATGTTTCATCAAGTCTTCGTAATCAAAAGAAAAACTAAAGGGGAAAGAATTATGCCTTGGATTTAGATTGGATGCTACTTTGATAATCCTTGTTTTTCTTTCTTTTCCTTTTCTTTTTCACCCTAGTTCAACTTCCAGCAAAGGTCTTTAGGTTGCAGAGTCTTCTAAGGAGAAGTAGTTTTGATTATTTTATTAATTGTCTGATTTATTCTCCTTGCAGTAATAGGATGGGGACATTTTACATTAAACCCCCTATTAATATTGTCGTTTGCATGAAGTTTCTTAAGACAAAAATAGGATACTTAAATTTTGTGTAGGGTTACTACAGTTAGTAACATTCTTTACCAAACAAATTATTTAAACAAATTATTCAAAGTTTAACTCACTACAGTCTGTTGGGTTATTATATCCGAGGATTGAAGTGAGTTGAAATAATCCCGGGACAAAAAAGTCCCAAATCCAAACATAGCCTTACAGGCATCAAAATCATTGGAGATTCAATCCATTAAACAGACAGCCCCTTAATTCCTAGTAATGTTGTGGTATGATCAGTGATTATGTAGCATTTCTTACTTTTGTCTAATTTTAGGTGTTACAGATCAGTCTTAACCCGAGATCCTTGAACTATTAACTTCAAACTAGACAACTTGAAGAGGCAACGATTTTATCGTGTGAGCACATCTTTCAAATTCACATCTTTCCCCACTCAAATCAACATGGTTCAATTTAAAAACCGATATATGGTGTTTGAAGTGATGATCGATTCCAAAGATTCGAGTGGTAAGGATCCAATTATTATTACCGAAGCTAATCTTTCAAAAGTGATCAAAGATAGTATTCTATTGAACTATGGAGAATGCGGTCTTGCTATATCACTAGGATCCTTCCAAGGCAAGTAATCTACCCCTTCCTTTTCTCCTTTTTTGATTGTTTATTTTCAAATCTTAACGGTAACATAGTTGTTCTTGTGCAGTTAAATATGTGAATCCTATAACGAAGCTTTGCATCATCAGAGTCACCCGTGATGATCACCAGAAAGTGTGGTCTGCTATTACAATGGTTAGGAGTATCGGAAACTGCCCGGTAACTTTCAGCTTGCTTGATTTGAGTGGTGAGTTAATTCAACAAGTAAACCTTATAATTTCTATTGAAACTCATTTGTTTACTCTGCATCTTTTTCCTATATATATACCAGATGTGAAGCCTTTACTTCATTTGCATTGTTATCGTTTCTGGGTGTCAGATAAAATTAGTAATTGAGTACAATGCAAAGGGAGTATGATGTTATTAGTTAAATTCAGCAATCGACAGAAATCAGAACAGACCACTACATAATGGATGCTTAAGTCAAGTAGGTTTGATGGTGTATAATTAGCAGAGTTTGCAATGTCATTAATTCCCACTAATAGATCGTGTTGTTATCAGTGGACGTGTAGCATTTTCTTCGAGTCTTAGTTCCCAGTAGTGCTATGGTATGCTCAGTGATTATTTAGAATTTCTTTCTTTCAGCTAGCTCTAGGAAGATATTACAGATTAATTGGTCTGATATTCTTCATTTAGCTAACTGATATAACTTCGGAATATGGGTTCATAATTCAGCAACATATTGTTGACATTTTGTTCTTCAAAATTTCAGGAAGCATTAAAGCCTGTAAGCATTCTGCTTTGAAGTGTGATGAAGCAAAATTTGAGCAATACAAACTTGAAGTTGGTGGCGTCGTCCCCCCGGAAACCTTTAGTTTGGTGGAAAAATGCTTTCAGAAGATCAAGTTTTTGGAGAGCTGAAGAAGAAGAAAGGGCTCGGAAAGTGTAACACGTTTAGAAGGTCATCATTTGCTATTTACTACTGCGGATGGGGAACGAAACATCTTGCTCGTGTTTTCTTATCTTTCGTTCTGTGAAGGGTTAATTGCGGGATATACCCCCTTTACTATCACCCGATTGCGGATAGATCCCCGCTGTTTTGTTAGTGCAGATAGACCTGCTTTACTAGTTGCCAAGTGCAAATAGACCCCCTGAGCGATTTTATTTATTTATTGTTAAAAGAGTTGAAAAAGTTCACTCAGGGGTCTATCAACACCAACAGAAGTACATGAGTTCATCTGCAATTGAGCGATAGTACAATCTATATGCAATTAACTCTTATTAAAATTATACGGGCGAAAAGCTACGACTCCCTGTATTAAAGGGAAATTTATCTTAAAGATTCTATTTGTGCATTTTTGCTTTCACTTGTCATGTTTGCAATGTAACGTTAATTTTCTTGGTTTTAGCGGGCATCCTGGAGTATGAGATCTAGTTGTTGCTATATTGAGCTTGAAAATCGAGAAGATTTTACTCTTACCATGCAACTTTTTTGTTCACTTTGATATCAGTATGGAACATACGGAGATGTTTTGGCACTATGTGATCTTTGTTGAAGTTTTATGTCAGTATCAAACATAGATCTATCGTCGATGAGATTTCATTGAGTATATCATTCTGAACATTGGGCATTGGTAACTAAATCACCGAATATAACAATCGTAAGAGTAGTAGTGGTAGGATTTATGCTTGTATTCAACTATTCTTATTTGGAGTTTGATCTATTTTGAATAATCCAAGTTGGACATGAACTAAAAACAGGGGAAAGCTCTATAAATGCTCTTTGAGAGATTCATAGTAAATCAAACCACCAAGGAAATAGAAAAAGAAGTGACTTAATCAAATCATTAAGAAAATAAAAAAAAGGAAGTGACTTGTGTGAGATCAAGAGGAAAATCTTGTGGGAGTCTTGTAGAACACGGGGAAAGTTAAAACACATTATAATCATTGATAACAAGATCTATTCTTTTCTCTCCCCATGGACATATATCAAGATGGATTCTTTTCTATCTCCATGGAGGTAGGTAAAGTGGCGAATCACCTCATATATTTGTCTTCAGTTGTGATTTAATTTTCTGCTAGATTGCCATCGTTTTTCTGTTTGTGCTCAGAGTTTTTCTTCAAGTTACTACTTTGCATGGTTAAGGTAGATTAATTCTCTTCATTGGAGAATACTTAAATTACTTATTCGCTTGCTTCTGCATCAACAGGTACTACTCTGACTGTCTGACATTGCACAGGTGTAGAATCTGTCCTTGTTAATTGCATTCCTTATATTTGTATTTTTGAAAAGGAGGACTTTTTTTTAAGAAGACCTTTTTTTAAAACTAGTAAACAAAATTGACCGTTTTGTTAAATAATTAGCAATTTTAGGCCACGTCATTAAGGCTAACCAAAAAGAGGTTGATTTTACAAAATATCGACTTCAAAATATATGGGACTGGCAGTCCCGTATAATTAGTGGACGCTAATTGTAGAATTTGTTTAAGCCCTAGTGTACACGAGACTGTCCACTAATTGTAGAATTTGTTTAAACCCTAATGTACACGAGACTATCAGTCCCGTGTGTTTTGCAGAACCTCCAGCAAATACACGGACTAATAGTCATGTGTATATTCTAACTCTCTGAATGGTCTTCTTTAGTTGACTTTATATTAGACAGAGGACACTCTGGATAACAAAGGAAAATTATGCCCTCCAATAGTAGGAGTTTGAATGTCAATGCAGTAAATCATATGTGAACATGGGATCTTTTACACCTCTGGTAGCTCCGTGACAGATGTTTGCACCCTTTTCTTTTTGCTATATTCACTTCTAGTCTGTAGTTTCTTAGGGCTATCACTTGTTGCATAAGCATGTCCGATTGACCAAACAAAGTTGGTCTGACACCTGCTTATAAGCCTTGTGATAATAGACTACTGTAGAGACACTACTAGTTGGTGGGTGCAAATGTTGAGGTGCAGTAAGTGTTTTTATCGTGCAGATGGTTGCCAGTTAGATAAGTGGACATTGAGTTTATTTTCTATATTGGCAAAACTATTTGGATTCAGATTGGATCTCTATAAGTCCTGAATATACACCGGACTACTAATCCCGTGTATTCGCTCGACTTTCTGCAAAACACACGGGACTAGTGGTCCTGTGTACATTAGGACTTAAATAAATTTTACAATTAGCGTCCACTAATTACATGGGACTGCTACTCCCGTATATTTTGAAGTCAATATTTTTCAAAATCGACCTCTTTTTAGCCAGTCTTAATGGCGTGGCAAAAAAAAGATCAATTTTGCTACTTATTTATCAAAACGGTCAATTTTATTTCTAGTTTTTTTAAAAAAGTTTTTTTAAAAAAAAAACTTTCTTTAAAAAAATTCTCCTTTAAAAAGATGTGTGCATCTTGTACAATCAAAGTAATGGAGAATTTGCAGTACATTTATTCAGCACTATCCCCAATTTCAGACTAGCAGCCATCATCAATCATCAAGAAAGAAATTAAGAAAGGACATAAATACATAACCAATTTTTGGAGTGAAGCAATAACGCTATATGTAATTACTAGATAAAGGATATATATATATATATATATATATATATATATATATATATATATATATATATATATATATATATAGATATATATAGTAGTTGGTACAATCCACTTAAGTGGATAAGCAAAGT